>OY728160.1:1066343219-1067586219 GCA_963277665.1 Viscum album
TTTTACTTGAAGATCAGTACAATAATAATTTTAATTACATCGAATATTATTTATGAATTAAAAACCAAATCCAACACAATGGGCCATCTTTATTTCAACATTAATTGAAATACATATTTTTTAGTAATGGGATAAAAAAATATCCCTTTGAATTTTGTTAGAAACCAATGAACCTAAATCAAAATAAAACTTAATAAAAATACAAATGCATAATCCTAATATTATAATAATATTCATTAAAAAACATCTATAGGAAACCTGAAAATTAAAAATATATATCATGTTATCTTTAAAAATATTTATTTTCATTCTGCCTCTTCAAGGACTGATTGTATTCATTCAAGCTATTCAAACCCATTAAAAAATGATTCTCACATAGACAAAAAATTAATAAAATTTTTATCCTGCATGATATTGATTCATAACTTTCCCCTTTTATTTTGCATAAATATATTATCCTCCGTAATTGGCTTACAACATATCACTTAAACTACCCCATGTTTTTTTTCACCCTCGGTAAATATATCGGACAAGATGAAATGAAAATATTTCTCAAAAAGATTTATGTTTTCATTTTACCCCTCGATAAATAATTATAATGTATATGGTGAGTTAAGGTATATAATTCCATAACATAGACTCATTATATGGGTAATTAAACTCATGTTTACAACCAAAATCATTCAAATTAATCCTTCAATTTTTTGGGTGAACAGACATGATATTTTATCCAAATTAAGAAATAATTTAAAATTTGAATCATTTCCTATATAATCTCCCTAAATAAAAGATTTTTTTTATCAAAACTCCTTCTAATATAATTATTGATATGATTTATTGATAAGTTTAATGAACTACGATTTTCACTACCTAAGAGATTTGGAAACTTCACTCTCATCTTGAAGTATTGCAACTCTATTTTCAACCACATAAATGGAGTAATGGAAATAGAAAATGTTATATTCTCTTCCTGAATAGTTATTAGGATCACAAAATTATTCTCGTTTATTTTCATCATACACACATTTCACTATGATTTAACACTAATATGAACATGGATTTTCTATTAAATATCATTCCTTTAAAATTTTCTTTAAAAATTTATATGGATTCAAATATCCTTTACATATATTTTAAAACATAATATATATTTCCTCAAATTTATTTAAGAATAATTTTAATGATTATAATATGTGTCATTTTTGGAGCATTTTAAAATTAGGAATAGTGGTTGAAAATATTAAATGTATCTATTATTAAAGAATTTATTTATAAAATACATCGAATCAACTTTCAATGTTATATTTTATCCATTTTATTTATATCCCCATATTTAAACAACTTTTATTTCACTAAGATATGTGTAGAAACATGTCTCAAAATCTCCTAGAAAAAATTATTAAAAAGATTTATAGTATATGATTTTTATTGATGGAAGTTATGTCATCTCTTTTGAGAAATTTGTAAGAAAATATTTTTTCTTTCTAAGAATATAATGGATATATAAATCAACTCAAGTTTACATAATAAAAAATTTCATGCTTTACTATGACCTACCAATACACAATATGCTTTAAATAGAGTAACCTTTATGTTGTAAATTTCATTTTAAATTTACCCTTATATAGGTATCAATTAAAACACAAAAAAATCTCTCAGGAGTGGAAGAAATTTCATTTATTTTGTTTGGTGAATTGATACATTCTCTACAACTATATATCAAAGGGTAATTGTTTTAATTTTTCATATGAACATTAAATAAGACTTTTTTATAAAATGGATTTCTAAGGGGCATGGAAGGAGTCCTAGTGGTATGTGTAATGGTAAAATATGTAGTTAAGCCCTTGGGAAGTGGTTCTAAATTGTAAGAGGCCATAGGGATTTTGTAGAAAAGGATAATGGGATATAATCAACACTATAAAACACTTTAAATGAGGGTTTGGTTAGGGGGTGGGAGTCATGAACCATTTTCCACCTATTATTAATGTCTCATGGTGGTTATGATACTATTAGTGTTCTAGGGTCAACCAATAATCATTGGTGTGACTAAAAAAATGCGATAATGAAGGGGGAACATGGTTTTCCCATGGGTATTTTGTTCATCAAGAGAGAGAGAGAGATATATCGAATTTGATATATGTATCGTATGAGCAATTAGAAAGAATCATTGTCACTCTAGAATTGTGTTAAATGAAAATGAAACTGTAGATAGTGTTGTGTGGCTGGTTTTGGATGGCCCCCCTATAATATTATAGAATGGTAGAGTATAAAAGTTTATTTTAGTGTTTTTAACATCATGGAATTGTTTCAATATGTATAAAAACATTTGGAGAAGCCTGTATATATTTATTTAGTGTCAAGGGAGGATTATGGGAATGAAAAAAGTAGGTTTGATAGGTTTATATAGGTATACCTAATTAAATAAGGTTAGAATAATTATTATGAATTAAGGGATTTATGATCAATCATGGGTTATGTTTCTATTTGTGGTTTATGCTGAGATGAGTGAGTTCAGTGTGATGATTAATGATATAGTTTCTTATTATTATACTCTGTTGGAGGAATATGTATGGATTGGTTACTAGTTGATAAATATGTTTATGGAAATCTAAATCATGTTTTTTCATTCGTACTATATAGACACATTATCTATATGGATATATTAATGAATTAGATGGTGGATTGGAGGATCATGATTTTGGGTTTCATGCTACCAAGCCTAGATATTAGTATACATGGATATATAATATTTTTCCATTATCAAATGGTTTTCCGATATATGGTTTAATCTTTGTTATAATTTTCTAAAAATCAATTTTAATTTATATGATTCTCATTTACACGGTTATGGATATGTTACACCTTTTCTAGGTGTATTTTTTTATGTAGGCTTAGTTATGTTATACCATTCCCAGATACATCCCTAATATGTTATGATTCCCTTATCAGTGGGTTTAACTATATTATTCCTTTCCGTTGAGAATTTATTATAACCGCATATATCTATATAATACAATTAATATATGGGTTTTCCATATATGGTTTTATAGTTTTTAAACTTAACATAGAGGATTTATGAGGTGAAGGGACTATGATAAGAATCCTTTCTGGAAATGGATAGAATAGGTGTGGATGGATATTTGGGTGTCTTGTTTATCATGAAATTAAAAAAATTATTGATTTAATTATGCATGATTTTGATTTTTAGGTTCGTTGTGTATACATACAATGGATATCATTCCATATATAATGTTACATATTTGTGTTTTTTTAATTTGATATATTTCTCACACCCTGTAGGTACAATCTAGAGCACATAGAGACTTTTTTTAATCATGTAGAAATAACATCATGTAATACATGAGTTGAGTCATGAGTATCTTAATAGTGTTTGGGAGACACGTTAGAGGAGGGGCCAATGTTCTAATAGTTATGTTTCTATCCATATATTCTATTTTTAGTATTTAAATCTTGATCAAACTAGTGGGAAATCATTGAGATGTATGAATGTAAGATCAAAATTGGTATATTATTCATATGGAATTCTAATTGTTTTATATTATTAATGAATGTATTTTAACTATAATTACATGTATATAATATGATGATATATAAATATTCTTAAATTTATTATTTAATTTATAATGTGAAAATAGGATTATCGTACCCTCATTCAATTTATAAACTCATTACATAATTTTGAATCCTCTAGTGTATGTGGAAGTTCATTTGTGATAATATATTGCCACCAGCTTTGTATTTGTATGGGTAGCCTCATAAAGGGGTGTTATGAAAAAGAAAAATTACATTTTATAGGGGTTTCAATATTTTGTATTTAATAAATATATTTATAAATGGTTCAAATTTGTGATATACACCTTCCTTATTCATCACAAAAACAAGTTCGGTTGATGAAACATTTTCCAGTGGTACGTGATTATTTATTTTCACTATCATGAATGAGACTGTTAAACAGGTATGATGTGAAGGATATATATATTTTTTTTCTTACACCTAGACTAGGGTAGAAGGAGTTTTTGATTTGAAGAATCATAATAGGAACTCAGTTTTATATTTACATATATAAGAAAACTTTGATATGAGATATGGTCTTTGAACATGATAATTATTTTGAAGAAAGATAAGTATAATGACCCATCCTTATTACATTACATAATCTTGAATTTCATTCAAGAAATCACCTTATTTCACATTGAGGATATTTTCAATTTTAGAGTTTAAGATAATTGGGATATAACACATACATAACATTCCAAACTTACATAGAGTTTATACTGTAAAAATAGTATCCATTTCTTCCAAAATATAAAACTTTTCGATTAAAAATTAATTTCATTTGAAAAATATTCATAAATTTACATGGATTACTTATTTTTCTTAAACAACCGTATAAACTGTGAAAATCATTTAAAAAGATTGTACGAGAAAATCTAGATTAGTGAGGGATATTAAAATAAGGAAGGAAAACATTTGTCCATGAATACTTGTAACATATGAAATCATTTTCAAAAAAGACAAACTTGTCACCCATATAATCTTACTTTGTAAAAAATGAGATTTCAAAAAAACATATAGATCATAAATAGAATTGTAAAGGTATCTTGGGGAATTAGTTACTTAAATATTAACACTCATGACTACCATATGGGTTGTAACTCTCACAGTTACTTTATAATGTAACCCTCACGACTACCTTAATGTGTAACCTTTGGAGTTACACATGAAGTAACCAAATGACTGACCTACAATTTACACATAAAAAATGCATTTGATAGAGATATAGGTCCCACACATTATCATAAACAATTCCCAAGAACCCAATCATAATCGTACAACGTGAAAAATTAGACAAAAACATTGCATTTTAATTTTTTTAAATAGAATTTTAAAAGAGTATTTTAAAAGAAAAGCCCCTTTACTAATATCATATAATTAATATAAGACTTAATATATTGGATGTAATATGTATATAAACTATAAATACACATAATTAAGAATAATATAAAAAAATTCACCACACAAACAATTTTAATACCTCATAAACAATGAATTAAAAGTTTAACCCAAAGAATGGAAATCAGGTTAAGAATTTCCTTACCTTAGGTTTAACTTACTTAAAACATTTTTCAAACTATTGTATAATGGTAAAAAGAGTGTTATTAACACCTTAATGAAACTTATTCATGTTTATACTGCCTTATATGATCATTTCATAACATAATTTTAACTTTTAATTATAAGTATTTTGCTCCTTCCATTGTTTCAAGTACGTTCTTTACATGATTTCCATGGCCAGTTTTGTATTTGATTTCCAATCATATGGAAATGAAATTACAATAGTATAATGAAATGGTATTGATATGTTTCTAGAATATATAATTATTCTACAAATAATTTATTATAATATATGATTATGAATCACTTGATAAAACAATAATGATACTAGATCAGATCATTTTTGGTTGTTCGTCGATAATCATAAAATTGTTTCATTATATAATTTAATTTCACGCATAAAACATCATTAAAGAACATAAAATAGGATAAATAATATAAATTATATTTTTTAAACTATTAAAATCATTTTATGATTAGCTTGGAAGGATATAATGGAAATTAAAAACACATCGTCCCAGATTTTGGTAAATCTGCACATCACTTAAGGTGTTTATATCTTTAGAATAAGGACATAATAACCAGAATAATTATAAATTTTTTATATGAACATGAAAAAATAAAAAAAATATTATTCTAGAGATTTAATTCCTCCTGTATAAGTATAATGGAATAGATTATAATAAATTAAAATAATTTAAAATAAAACACATGAAAAATGAAGAGGAGTTTTACTATTGATCTCTTCTCCTTGATATTTTCCTTAAGACATTTGGTTTTCACCCTTTGGTGAGATCAGTAGGTCCTGGACATGGGGAACAACTTTAGGGAGAGGGTTATTTATAACATAGAAAATTCTCAAGGGTTTAGAGGTGTGAGAGGAAGAGGGAAATTGGGGTGGTTTTTATAGTGGAGGAGAGGAGGGGTTTTACATTATTTTAATCATTAGTTTAATAATTTTTTCTCAAGACTATGAACAGTCTATATTCATGTGAAAGAAATATTAATAAGTGAATTTTAGGTCAATCCAAGTGTTATTTAGTCATCCATGATGTGAAAAATATTGTATTAAACTGATAATTTGAATATACAGTATTTTACCGTATTTCACTATTCATTAAAAAAATCAGGAATTTGAGAAAAATACCAAAACATCACCCTAAAAAATTTTCGATGTGCAGAATTTAAAAATGAACATAATTTTGGAAAATAATTTTCTAATGATGATTACTTTAATTTTTAAATAAAATCATACTTTATTTAGAAATTAACAATTTTAATTTTATAACTCATTATAAATCAACTTGAAAAATTAATCAAAATGTCATTATAATAATGCCTTAAGAAAATAAAATAAAAGACAATTTACTACTCATTAAGTTCATATTACTATTCATATTACTATTCATAAAGGTATGTTTCTATTAAAAAACAATTTGGATTCACTAGACCCCAAATAACTTACTAATCACAATTGTGGATGACCGTTTTTAGAAATTCAAAACATAGAAGTGAAAAAATTATGTTTAATGGATAGATATAAATATCTACATAAAACAACATTTCATTAATTTAAATTTATTCTTAAACCCATGTGGTGTAACATTATCCCCATATTTTGTAAATTTCATCCTCCTAATTTTATTTACATAATAAACAAATGAGGGTACCTTTCTCTAATATAATTTTTATATTCCAATATTGCTTGTTCTACCATGTGGTTTCTCCACAAAAACAGTACCTAGTGGATTAACTTATTATGCAATACTTGTTCTCTTCGATCAAGAATCTAAACAGGTGTCTATTCATAAGAAATAATCTCTTCCAGCTAAATATATTTTTGGTTCAATACATGAGCTAAATCTGGAACATACTTTCTCAACAACAAAACATGAAAAACATTGTGTACATGGGATAAACACAGGGGCAAAGCTACTTGATATCTAACTATTCCAACATTCTCTAGGAATTCATAAGGTCCAATGAACCATGGAAATAAATTTTTTTCCCTAAAAAATGCATAACAATTTTCCATGGTGATATTCTACAAAAAACATGATCACTTATCTCATTAGAAAAGGCCTTCCTCTTATTATCTACATAACTTTTATGCCTACTCTAAGCTATCCTCATGTGTCTATGGATCAACTTCACTTGATCATACATTTCCTATAATAATTATTGTCCCATGAATATACATTAACCAACTTCATCCAAAAAAGATGGAGTTTGACCCTCATTCCCATACGATGCCCCCAAAGGTTCCACCTGTATACGGAAATGAAAACTGTTATTATAAGAGAACTCAACTAAAGAAAGATGTTGATCCCAACTTCCCTGGTTGTCCATTGAACAAAATCAAAGCATATCCTCCAATGTCTGAATTGTTTGTTCTGACTGTCCATCTTATTGAGGATAAAAAGATGTATTGAAATTTAATTTTGTGCCCAATGAATTCTAAAGGTGGTTCTAAAAATTTGGAGTGAACCTGGGATCCTAGTTAGTTACAATGGAAAAAGGAATTCCATGTAACCTAATAATCTCATAGAGGTACAATCTTGAACTGTTATTCAAATACAAAGTATCTTGAATAGAATTTTTTTTACAGATTTAGTTAGTCATCCAATAATTACCCATATTTCATTGTTACCTTGTAAATTCTATGGTGGTCCCATAATAAAGTCCATGGATAAAATCTCCCATTTCCACTCCGGCACTAGAAAAGGATGAAGTATCCCCTTCGATAAATGACACTCTGCTCTAAACTAGTGACATGTCAAAAATTTTATTGTTTAATTAATAATATATCTTTTAATTCCATCCCACTAGTAATACTCTATAAGGTCTCTGTACATCATAGTACTGGTAGGATGAATTGAAAAAGGGTAATTATGAGCTCCACTTGAAAAATCATTCTTCATTTGGGAATCACATGGCATTCAAAATCTTTTCCCAAATCATGAAACACAATCATTATCAAGGTTAAATTCTAGAAAATTAACCATTTTAACCAATTATACCTTTTTCTGTAGCTCACAGTCTTCCTTCTGCACTTTCTTAATTCTATCTCATAACAATGACTACAGTGAAACCTGGTACAAAATAGTAGAATTTCTTGTATAAATAACTTCTATGACAAAATTCATCAAATAATTAATCAAGGGACATTGTTAATAACATAACATGGTTAATGATGCATGATGTTTTCATCTAAAGGCATCTACCACTTTGTTTTCTTAGCCAAGATGCTAATAGATCGTGAAATCATAATCCATTATTAGTTAATGCCATATTCTATTTATCTTGTTTAATTACTCTTCATGTGAATATATACTTCAGACTTTTATCGTCAGTATATATTCTACATTTTGATTCATATAAATGATGCCACCAAATTTTCGAAGAAAAAACTATAGCATCTAATTACAAATTATCTGTGGGATAATTTAACTCAGGAGTTTTTATTTTTCTTTAATCATAAGAAATTTATTAATTATTCGGCATTAAAAAAAAGAAATTTCTTTCATGAAAGAATCACTATATATGAAAAACTCACCATTTGTGGGAGGAAAGATCAAAACTGGTGCATTCAAAAATATATTATTATGTTCCAAAAAAAATATCAAATTCTTTTGTCCAAAAACATTTATCCCCTTTTCATGTTAACATAGTTGGAGGGATAGATAACTGTGTAATATTTTTAACAAAGCATCTGTAATAACCAAATAATTGAAGAAAAATACCAATCTATGTAACGTTTTTAGGTATTTTCCATTCATCAACCACTTTTTTTTGGAAGGAATAATTATTATTCCATCCTTATTTATAATGTTCCCATGAAAAGAAATATATTGTAACTAAAAAATCACACATGGTGAATTTTCCATACAGTTTCTTTTCCTTTAAGGTTTTCAAAACAACCCTTAGATATATTTCATGCCCCTCTTTACTCATGGAAAATAAAAAAATCATCAATAAACGCAATCAATTTTTTACAAATACTCAATAAATATTATATTAATTAGATCTATGAATACAAAAGGTAAGTTAGTTAACCCAAATGGTATAAAAAATATTCATAATTCCCATATCCTGTACGGAAACCTATTTTTAGGATGTCATCCTCCTTCACCTTTAGTTGATGGTATCTGAATCTCAAGTCAATATTGGAAAAGTAATGGGCTTCCTAGATCTCATCAAACAAGTCATAAATATGAGTAAAATGATACTAGTTTTTAATAGTAACATTATTCAAGGATTTATAATCAATTAAATGTCTCATAAAACCATATTTATTTTTAATGATCAGAAAATGATCACTCCATGGTGACGTTCTTGGAAGAATAGAGCCTTTAAAAATCAACTCCTACAACTGATTTTTAAATTAAATAAGTTCCATTTGAGACACTAAATATGGATGTTTTGAAATTGGCTTAGAATCAGGAACTATGTTAATTTTGAATTCAACTTCCAAATCAGGTGTGACACGAGGTAACTCATCCAAAAAAACATTGTGTTATTCATTTACCACAAGAGAATCATTAATCTAAAAAGTTCCATTATTTTAAAAAATATGAGAAATATAAATTTCATTTAAATATATCAATAATTTCTCAGCTTCTTGATATGTTATCAATTGTATTAGTTTTTACTAGTATATAAACTAAAAACCATTCAAAAGAACTACTTATTTATCTCTACATTTAATCTTAGAATGATAAACAGAAAGCCAATCCAATACCAGAATGAAATCAAAATATACTAAGAGAAAAACAATATGGTTTTAAGGTAATGTATTTCCTCATAACAAATTATAATGATTCATATAATTCTTCATTGGTATAATATTCCCCTTAGTGTTTTAATAATAAGATATGTTATCATTTTTTGAGGTTATATTTATAGTTTACCAGAAAATTCTTCTTAAAGAAAGGTATTTGTAGACCCCGTAACAAACAAAACATTAGGAAAATAGGAGTAAAAAACAAGGTACCTAATACAACCTCATTAGATGGACTGACTTCTATTGACATATTCACAAAGGATCTAACCACACCATTATATTTATAGTCTAGCATCTTTTCATCATTCAAATCTCTCTTTAGGAATGCATTTTCATAATGACCCATCTATCCACATTTAAAACACTTATCATTTTTCTTATTAGGATTAGACTTAGGATCATTTTCATTACAATATCTGGACATATGTCAAAACTTAACACATCTAAAACACTTCCCAATTTTTGTAAGGAATTACCTAATGTGTTTTTTGCCTCAATTTTCCCAAACTGGAAACATGAATTTCATACCATCAGGTATCATTGATTTATTCATACCCATCGCATGCTATATAGACCTCTACGTCAACTTATTTTCAAAGTGCATGTGATCATCAGAAACCTCCACTTTTACCCTCTTATCACATCATACATGTTTCTCATAATTTTTGAATACATGAGAGGCCAATGTCCTTCAATAAATAATATTTAATATAGATGAAATCATGTTTATTTTTCTATCAAGATCTTGAATAAGATTTGGAGCACACCTCACTAGTATTGTTACATCTTCTTCATACCCATCCACTAAATATTCCATAATTTTCTCCAATTCCTGGAATTTCTTATCCATCCTAAGTCTCACCACTATAAGAAATTATTTTTCATGGAAAATAATTTTAAATTAATCCCACTCAAAGGCATCAATCTCATCTCTATCCCATTTTTTTTGACCGTGGAGTACCACTGATCAGATTCTCCTTCAGAATGATAAATTTTAAGACTTACCTTTTGATTATTTGAACATTCCATAACATTGAATATATTTTCAAGGGCTATAATCCATCCTTTAGCTGCTACAGTGTTGGAAGATCCATTGAATGTATTTGGGTGTTATCTCATAAAATGTTCTACTATCGTCATGTTCCTTTCCAGAAAGTCTAGTTGTTATATTGAATGGATTCAATGACCATTTATTTATAGTGTTATCTGAGCCATTACTATCACAAACTTCTATGTTCTGATCCCTATCATTCCCAGCAGAATTTTCAGAATGATATCATTCTGTCGGTGCCTCTCGGATTCAGCTTCACTATTTCTTCAATGGAAAACCATTTTGAACAAACATATCTTAGTCAAAGAAAAATGTTAATATTTAAATTCTATATAATTTCAAATTAACCATAATGTAAAATTATTTATGGTATTCTATAACACCATCCTAACCCCTTATGTTATCTAAACCATCCTATGATACTAACTATAATTACCCGACCTTGTTACATTAAATAATCTTGAATTTTTGTCAAGAACTGACTTGTATTAACATTGAGGATATTTTCATGTTTATAGTTTTAGATAATTTTGATATAACAGATACATAATAGTCCAAATTTATATTGAGATGTTACCACAAAAATAGTATCCATCTATTCCAAAATATAAATCATTTCAAATAAAACATGTTTTCATTGAAAAATCATTATAAAATTTAACTTGGATTCCTTATTTTTCATACACAACCTTATAACATATAGAAACAGTTAAAAAATTGAAATGAGAAAAAAAAGGATCAAAAAGAGATATAAAAATAATGAAATAAAACAATAGTACATGAATACATGTAACATATGAAATCATTTTCCAAAAAGTAAAAGTTGTCACCCATATAATCTTACGTTGTGAATCATGAGATTTCCACAAAAAATATATAACTTAAATAGAACCATAAATGTGTCTTGGGGAATTGATAACTTAAATCTTATCCCTCATGACTACCTTATGATTTGTAACCCTCACAGCTACCTTATAATTTAACCCTCGTGACTACCTTATTGTGTAACCTTCACAGTTACACTTGGAGTTACCGTACAACCGACCTCCAAAAATACACATAACCAATTAATTGGAAGGAGATATAAGTTCTAGCCTTCATCAAAAACAATTCCAAAGAACTATAACATAATCATACAACATGAAAAATTACACAAAAGCATTGCGTTTAAATTTTAAAAAATGGAATTTGAAAAGATTATTTCAACAGAAATGAACCCTTAAAAATATCTAATAATTGAATTGAGACTTAATAGAGTTTATGGTATATGTATATAAACTCTAAATACACATAATTAAAAATAATATAAAAAATCACCACAATTTGTTTTAAAACCACATAAATAATGAATTAGAATGTAAACCCAAAGAATGGAAATCGGGTTATGAATTCCCTTATCATGGGTTTTCCTTTCATCAAACATTTTTAAAACTAAAATATAATGGTTAAAAGAATTTTATTAATATCTTAAATAAACCTATTCATTTTTATAATAGCTCATATGACCATTTCATAACCTCATTTGACCCTTTAATTATTAGTATTTTGTTCATTCAATTATTTCTATTGCGTTCTTTACATGATTTCGATGGTCAATTTTTAATTATATTTCCTTGACTTATAGAAATGATATTAAAAAAGTGTAATTAAATGGTATTAATATGTATAAATAATATATTATGACACCACAAATAATGTTTTAATCATATATGATGATGAATTGTTAGATTAAACCTTAATGATAGTTTTTAGATCATTTTTGGCAGTTCCTTTATAATCATGAACTTGTTTGATTATATAAATTAATTTCACACATATAAGTTCATTACAGAACATTAAATTGGTTAAGACATAAAATTTTACTTATTTTTCAACATTTAAAATGGTTTTATGATTATCTTGGAATGATTTAATAGAAATTGGAAACACATCATCCAAGATTTTGGTAAATCGTCACATCGTAGATGGTGTTTTTATTTTTAGAATATGTTGTAGTGGAGAGGAATAATGAGGATGAATTGATTTACATGAACATGATGAAATAAACAATATATATGATTATTTATATTTCATACCTCCAGGATAAGTTCAGGGTAAGAGAGTTTAAGAAAATGAATTTATTGAAATTAAGACACATTAAAAAAGGAAGAGGATTCTTACTCTTGATCTCTTCTTCTTAATATCATCCATAAAGACTTTGGTTTTGGAATTTTGGTGAGACAATCTGGTCTTGGACGTGTGAAAGAGACTTTGGATGGAAAATTAGATGAAATTTGACAATTATCAAGGCTTGATAGGTGTAAGAGGAAAAGGGGAATGAGGGTGGTATTTATATTGGAGGAGAGGAGGGGATTTACATTATTTTAATCATACATTTAATATTTTTTCTCAAGACTATGAATATTCATTATTAATGTTAACAAAAACAGTAATAATTTCATGTGAGTTCAAAATAAGTGGTCTTAAAAAATACATTTTGTAATAAATATTGTATTACACTGATAATTTGAATACACGATATTTTACCATATTACACTATTAATAAAAAATTCACAAATTTCTGAAAAATACCAAATATTCACCCTAAACATTTTTAATAATGTATAATTAAAAATTGAACTCAGATTTTTGAAAATAATTTTTATAAATATGATTAATTTAATTTTTAAATAAAATCATACATTAGTAAAAACAATAACAATTTTTAAACTATTACTCATTATATATCAATTTGAAAAATCAATCAAGATATTATTATCTTAATGATGTATGAAAATAAAATAAAAATACAATTTACTATTAATTAGGGACATATTTCTATTCATATTACAATTCATATGGGTATTTTACTATTCATAAAAATCAAGTAGGTTCCATTAGTCTCCAAATAACTTACTCATCACAATTTTAGATGACCATTTTTGGGAATTCAAAACATAGAAGCGGAATAATTATTTTTAAAGTCTAGTTATAAATATCAAATTAAAATAATGCTTCATGAATTTAAATTTATTTTCAAATATTTTGGGTGTTACAGTATGTTATGGAACAATTTTATAAAATAGTATTTGTTAAATATAAAATCAATGATAATTTATTAATCGTTTTCATGAATAACATATTTTTTGGGTAATAATTAATTGAAAATACTATGGTGGATTTCACATGTTAATTTTTTGATATTATATTTATTGTCATTCTAATAGTAAATAAAATCCCTATGTTATATTAGAGTAGGTATGTGATTCATTAACTATGGTATAGAGTCGGAGATGTGTATCATTATTATTTTAGGTGTCGATTGAAATTCCTTTGTTGATGAGAGACACTCAAGGGAGTCAAAATAGAATCTGGTGTTTCTTAATGACTATGGGATTCAACTCTAGATTATGTGAGTTACAATTATTGTGAATGTGATAATGGTGTTTCGATTATTTAGATGGTAAGTCAAGGGTTGTTAGTATGTGGGATAATATAACCTCATATTTCTTAATGGGAAATGAGTTTTTTATTCTCTAATATATAAAATAATCCAAATGGTTACATATTAATTTTATAATTTTCATAGGATATTGTAGCCTAGGTTTAGAGTAGAATGGGTAGATTATTTGGATTCTAGAATAACCCTCAAGTAACATGGGGTTCAGTATTTGGTTTTATTTTGGAATTTTCATGGTTATATTAGAAAATAATACTATTAATGATTCATAATGAATGTGTTCACATTCAAATAATGGTTAAAGTGGTAGTTTTGGTTTTGGTTTTAGGTTGAGAGCTGTATATCAACCATTAAATGTGATGAGGTACAATATTGTGTCTCAAAGTATAAATTACATGTGGGGAATTATAATTCTAACTATTGAGTTGTTGTGAAATTATTTTATGGATTATTTTAATTATATTATTATTTTTGGTTATAGGGGATTTAGGTACATTAATGATATGGTTCGTTCATTGGGTTATGGCTATCAGGTAAGTATCTTGTTATTTAATGGAGACGCTTGAAAGTTTTCATTTATAGAAACCCTATATTCGTAAATGGTTCTATTAAACATTACTAATGTGATTAATTTTACTTAATATATGATATTTACAAAAAAATTAAAGAAATAATGAAGATGGTAGTTATTATATGCAAGCTTCTATGGAAATTTTACCATTTCCATAGAGGATTTTGGTATTTTTATGTTGGATTGGAATGATAATAAATGATAGAAAATACTGACATATTAAAAAATGATATTCTTGTGGGTTGGTTGGAAATATAATGTGTGAATTATATGTGTATATTAATATGTTTATGTAAAAGGGAATGAACTAACTTGAATAGAAGAGTGGATGTTTTTACTAGTTCAATATCACATGCCCAATGAGTATGAATCATGGTTCAATATCTAAGGGTTTAAAAATGAATGATCATGTGTGTTAATCTGTGATTAATTTTAGTGTTTAGGTGAGTTGGTATTAGTAGGATAATGATATGTATGATTATATAGTGTGGAGTTCCCTATAGTTCATTTAAGACATGATTTTTATGAGATTCTCACAAAATCATATGGTGGTTTAGAATCAATGAATATGATTAGTATTGAGTGACTGAGATGTTTCTTAAGACGCTGAGGTGTAAATAAGTGTATTCCATCAAGTTCTTCTAAATATTTTATTGGTGGAATCATTATATAATTAGTAGATAAGGTAACATCAATAATATTAAAAGAATATTTTAATAAATTTTCAATCATAAATTAAATAGGTAAATCTTAATTTAATTTATTTAATTTTTATATATTTTAAATAATGAATATATATATATATATATTTCAGACAATTATTTTCCAATACTTGTTTTTGTTAAAAATAGTAATTCAACTATATTGTAATTTTATAGAATTTTTTTTAATAAAATGATTTTATAAAATCTCTTTTACTGTATTCACAT
Source organism: Viscum album (assembly GCA_963277665.1). Classification (NCBI taxonomy): domain Eukaryota; kingdom Viridiplantae; phylum Streptophyta; class Magnoliopsida; order Santalales; family Viscaceae; genus Viscum; species Viscum album. Next base: position 1,066,359,129 of record OY728160.1, read on the forward strand.
TTCACATTACACATATTGTTTTATTTTATTAAAAAATTTCGTTTATTTATAGTTTTAGTTTTATTGAATCATTTAAATAATAAAAATGTCATTATCATCTAATTTTGAACAATGTATGATACATATTTTCATAGTAACAAAAGTTTAACATATATCAATTACTTTTTTTATGAATAGTATGGTATAATAAATCATTAAATATCAATTTACGTTGAAATATTAAATTATCATTAATATTTATTTCATATACTAGTTGATTAAAATTTAAAAAACCCTAAAATCATATAATTTTTAAAATTTTTATCCCTAAAAAAGTCTATTTAAAATGATAAATGGATTGTTTTAAGCAAAAAATAACATTAGGAAATATTTATTATTTTTATTTAAAATTTAATTCCATACACTTATAGTGTATAATTACCCAAAAAAATTATTGTATTTTGATAATGATTTTTTACGAAATGTAAAAGGGTAATTAAAACAATATTTTAATATTTGTTTATAAATATCATTCGAACAAAACTACTTTCTTATGTATATATTGAAAAGACAATTTCCTCTTGATTTTTTAAGAGTCATTGTGTGAGTTTAATTTTTTAATGAATAAAGAACTATGATATAATTATAAAAAGGTGTAAATATATTTTGGAAAATAATGGAAAATATGTTGAGGTGTTGCCATCATAATTGGAAAAGAAAATACTTACTATTAATGGTAGAACATGGAAGGAAAAATTCATGTAGAAGCACCCAAACAATAGTGAAGATTATTGAACTAATATTCCTATTGTAGTGAAATAATAAATGGACAACAAAATTATCGACAATAAATTATAACAAGGTGGATATGTGAGATATCAAAATGCGTAGATTGAAGACCATAATTTTAGTGGGGGATGCCAACATGGATTTTATGATGTTATGATTTGTTTAATGTATTTGAGAATAAAATATGAATAATTATAGGGGGTTTGATGTTATTTTATTTAATCATATAAATTTTATACTATATCTAAAATTTATCTAATTATTCCATGTGTAATAATTTATTATGGATCCTTTAATAATCAACACACTATGTGTTAATTTTCTAGAACCACATTATACATTGATTTTTCTTGTAGTAATTTACTTACGGTATGTTTTTAAGAAGAAATCTTTCATTTAAAATGATCCACTCTTTAAATTTTTTTATTTTCATAATTATTTCATATAGGGACTCTATAATGCTTCAAGAAATAAAATAATAATTGTTTTATATACATGTAATACATCCGAGTTTTCTAAAACTGAAAGAACCATAAGACTTTCATAGTGTAATTTTGAGTGTGATGGGTGTATAAATTTTTTCTAGTTAAGAATTTATAGAACCATTATAATTATTTATGAGTGTATAAATTTACACTACACCAATTGGCTAATCCATATGACTAACAAGGTTCTACCAAATTTGAAGAAAATGAATGTTTTGGAATAGAAATTCCAAAATGGTTGAGAATAAATCAAATGATGATTGTTTTTGTGCTCTTTAAATAATAATAAATCACAAAAAATTATATTGTGATGATGGCCACACAGAATTGAAGAAAAACCAATAGAGTGAGAATTATTTTTTGTTCCCCACTGTATTCCATAGTTCCACATCACACCATACATTTCTATACACACAATGATGGATCCTTCAATAGATCAAAACTAATATTTTTTCATGAGTTTTGTGAATGGGAAATAATGCAATTATAATTTTGACTTAATGATACATATTTTACTAGGATATTTTAGATGAAAAAATGGAGATCCAAAACTATAAAAAATATTATGGTTTTAACAAAGACGGATCATGTGTTTCTAAAATTTAACGAGTTTCCAAATAATTATAGAAACCATAATATTATTGATATTGTGAATATAAAAATGGGAAAATGAAAATAATATATTATTATTTGAAACTTATATTACATAGAACACCACTAGATGTTGAATTAAAAAAAATAAGGAAAACCCCATAATGCACCTAAAGGTAGAATATATCATAATTTTTAGGAAGAAGAAGAAGAAGAAGAAAGCCAAAGATACAACAATATAGTAAATGGAAATAAATCAAGGTTTTCAACTGTATATTGAGAGGAAAGGAAAATATAAAAAATTATTCACTAATAATGAAGATAAATTTAATTTTATCATGGTGGCACATAAAATGATCCATTCATTGAGAGTGTGAGGATGTCAATAAAGTTATTAGGAATTAGGTATGAATGATGGAGGGAGAACTAGTGGGAAGATGGTAAATATGTTATGCTATATACCAAACCTATATCAGGACTTCAGAGAACATGGTTGGATATTTTTTAAGTAATATGGGATTCTATTTCATTGTATCTTCTTCTGTTAATATTGGAAGAATCTATTTTTGGTTGGTCCAGCATATAAATAAGCTGTATTATTTCAATACCAATCCATTCCAATAAATTTTTCATTATGAATTTATTTTTTACATTATTTGAGTGATTTTTAGACACTGAAATACAAAGGATCGTGATTTTAATCAATATACGTGGATGAATTTAGATGAAGGGATTCTTAAACAAAATATAGAATTCCCTCCCATCTAAGTGATCTACAAAAAATAGGAACATCAATTAGTTTTAAATATAATAAATGTGTCCTTGAGTTTGATTGAAATAATTAATGCTATTCTAATTTCATTAAATAAATTAAATGTTTTAGATAGATACCAAGATCCCAACTATGGGGAGATCAATGACCTTACCTATTAAAGGTGATATAATAGTCTCAGTAGAAACCCTAAATGACATAATGAAAACAGAGTCAAATAAATTTTGAAAGGTATAAATTAGAATAAATAAGTGTCACTACTTGAAGATTCATACAATAATAAGAGATTATCTACCAAATCTATTGAAAAATGATCCTGTTAAAGAATAATCTTCTTGGTAAAAAGCGTATAAAGTAGATTTCTCCTATAATAGAAATGGATACCTTAAATGTAAAAAAGTATCACAAGAGGAATGTTTTGAAATAATTGTCCACATATATATTTGATGTTTTCTGAGTTCTTCTTGATTGGAAATAATTTCTACAATTGGATGTTGATGAAATCTAGAATGTATTATGCGTGGGGTTTAAAAACATCATTAATATACTATAACTTGTGGACGAAATAGAAAAATTGATCACTATAAAGTAAAATATTTTCCCAATTTGAGGAATAATTTATAATTTATATTTTTCATACAGTGGTATTTGTAATAATTTCAATTGATGTCTTCCATGAACTTGAAAAAATGAATAAAAAATCCATCAATTTTAAAGAATAGCCATTAGATGTTAAATAAAAGTGAATTAAATTTATTTATTGGAAACAGAAAGAATCAATAAAAAGTGTATAAAGAAAAAACAAAGAGTTAAATACGGATTAAAAGAAAGAATAAAATCTTTTTATGATGAGAAAAAAACCCTCACCATGATATTTTTTTTGCTATAGTTATGGTTTAGAAATTTTTAATTACTTTATACTAGAAAATCATAAATAATTGAAAGGAAGGATTCCACAAAAAAAGAAATTATTGAGAGTAAAATCTCAAAAAATAACTATTGTAGTTGTAAAAAGATATTAAAAACATTCTAGAACATTCTATATAAATAAGGCAACCAATAATGTTTAAATTTTATTTTGTACTAAAGGTATTTCACATGATAATATAGATTTAAAATCAAATATTTGTGGAATATAGATCTATAAAAAGACAGAAATATAAAAATATCATCAAGGATATTATTAATATAATTATGTATGTTAACCCCCCCAAAAGGTAAAAATAAGTGGAATATTTCATAAAATATTATCATGCACAAGAAAAAAATTCATGGCTAGATTACATTAAAATCTGAAAGTGGAATATTCATTAGAAAATATAGGTGTGGTTAATTATTTGAGTATATATAAACTAACTATTGGTATAACATGCATTTTCTAGAGTCTAAAAACATATTGAACATAGGGTGATAAATTATAAAACTATGATGAAATTTTTTGTGCATAAGTGAATTTAAAAGAATAAGAATAATTTATCTCCCCAGAGGAGGATAGAACACTCAAATAATCTCTATGAGAAATGCAACATAGGAGGTAATTTTTACGAAGATATTTGGTATATAACAGATCAAAAAATAAAAAATGATTATGGTGGGATATTATTACAACAAACAAGGAAGTATGTGAAGAGGAATTATGAGTTTAACACGGGTGAAAATCATGTAATTAATGCTATTCAACAAAATAATAGAGTCGAAAGAATTTAATGAGAAAATGGAGGAGATTTGGTTGATAAGAAACTAGGTAAATGAGTAGTAATTAATCATCAACATGAACTTTTCTAATATATTAGATTAAATTATAACATGATATAAACATCATGATACATTTATTTTTTACCAATCTATATAATGAGATCATGTGATTGTAGAGACATGATGATTTTGTTTATGAACAACATTCATCACTATTGTAGATCACTATGGTTTTCAAAATTTGATAAGCCATTATAGACTTATATTTGACCATATAAAGTTAATAAAATAAGAATTCTAGAGATATTTTAGAGAATAAGTCTATTGGAATCATGGATGATTCTTAAATGGTGATGAATCAATCCCATATACACTTCTATATTTGTTATCTATAAGGGTTATAATAATAACAGGGCTAAAGAACACATATTGGAATGGACGATTAATTGTATTTACCAAAAAAATAAAAAAGACTATATTGAAGATCCCATGTTTAGGAATCCTTTTTCATCAATAAATAAGGATACTATGATAATAATAAGCTATCAATATATCCCAAAAAATATATAGAAAATATGTTGAGGTGCTACTATCTTAAATAAAAATGGAAATCATTGTCCCTTCTTAAATAACTTGGTTGGAAAGATTCACACAGTGGAAACCATACTATAATGATACATTTTTAATTGATATTCAAGGAATAGATGATTATTAATTATATTATGTTACTTTTGAAAAATCTTTTTTATAATGTGGATAAGTTAGTTATCCCATTGGGGAGATTAAAGACCTTAATCAATGAGGTTATGACCTGGTTGGAGCTAATAATGTGGTTATATTTTACAATATTTTGAGAAATACCTATGATGTTTTTGTGAGGTTTGGAAGTCATCAAATATATTCCTAGAAATTCATTGTTGGAGATTAAATCTAGAAAATCCTCTATTATATAATATTTTTTTAGATTCTCATAAGTATCACTCACAATATATGACTTTATGGGAACTATATATGAAATTATTATTGTGAATTCTAATTTTCAATGTCATAAAAATTTGGATGCAATGAATAACATATGAGGATCCATGATTTAATTTTTTTATCAATATAATACTTTCTTAGTGGTATTAAATAAGACTTCAAGCCTACATGTAAGATAATTTCTTGTATTTGTGTAACTTAATAGTTTTCTAAAACAGTAGGTTCCATAATACTTTAATATTTTATGTATGAATATGGATAATCATGGGACCTTGTATTGACATTTGACATTGATAATCCAATTTGTTAAAATGTTCTTATTAGTGTATGACTATGAAATTCACCATAATAGAAGAATCTAAAATACATATTAAGTCAAAAAAATATGAAGAAAATACTAGTATCAATTTTTTTTTTGTAAAATATAGTTGAATAATTTAGATGATAAGTTTTTAGGATATTCATATAATTTGGAATCATAGTATTTGAGGATTATTTTTTTGTAATCCAATTGATTTTGAAGCTCTATCAAAGGAAAAAGTTCATGTTTATTAATTCTACACTATATTCCATAATGGAACGCCCCATGACATGTTTCAATTTATACGTGGGATGAAATTTAAATACAATAATGTTATTTTTTTTTGTGTTTTGAGGAAGGATATTAACCCAATACTAATAGTAACTTAATAATAAATATTTAAGATAATATTTTTTAGTAGATACCTTGTAAATTTAAAACATATAAATACATTAGTGTTGAAAAAGAAGGATAATATATTACTAGTATTTCAAAAGATTTCAAATACGTATGTAAATTTTAACATCCCTCTTTCGTTGACAGATAATCATTTCTTGGACAGGTGGTCACCACATGACCTCATGTGCAGCTTCTTAAATGCCAGAGGCAGCTGACTTGTAGCAGTGGTCTTTTGTGTAACAATTTTGGGTCTATACCACCATATAAGAGTGTAAAATATGAAATAGTAACCGAAAAATATCAATTAAAATAATCATCAATCGTAGTATGTATACATAATAAACCATGATAATAAATGACAAATAATTAATGAGGTAAAAGACAGTTATACTAACCCATGGTCATACCAGTATAGAATGAATGATCAACCACCAGGATGATCACAAATTACAAAAGGAAATAAATAAAATTTATGGGGGGTATACTACATCCCTATTCCATTAAACATCAATATCATGACTCTGTAGAAGGAAAACCTATTGAATAACAAACATATGGGCATTTACACAACATAAACCTACTACTAATGAATATTTATTGGGTAAAATATTTTCATTACCTCCAAATTAGTGTGTGAGTAAAAAATTGTATGGAACCACAAATTGTTTACTAATAATAATTATTTGATATAATATTTTCACATTTGATATGCTCTGAATATAAATAAAACATAGTAAATATTAATAAATAAATTTTCCACATTCATTCCAAAAAACAAACTTGAAATCTTTGATCAACAAAACCTAATCCGTCTAGTTCTAGAGAATTTCCGAGCATAATGAATACCACTATAGAGAAATATTAACATCACTAGAATAAAAGAGACAAACTAGGTTTATATACCGATGATGAGATAGACTGAAACCTATCGGGGGAAATATAATCTTCTATGTAACATATGAACCGCATGAGGGAAATATACTAATCCATAGACCATTGTGAAAACATATGGGGAAAATTATATCTAGGAACTATAAAAAATTTTCTAAACCCAGTGAGTTACAACCCATAAAAAGAACATGGTATCATTATATCATAACATGGGGGTCTCATCCTCCACCCAACACCTAAGCCCTCTACCATATACACATATATAAATGTTACACTCAGGTTCATAGGTCATTCATAACAAGATATTCCATGAAACTAGGGTAATCACCACATGGATCCTCAAACATGTCACATATATTAATATACATAATAGAGTAACACTAACTTATCCTTGCCTCTCATCCCAAACCACATGATCTGGCCTCCCATGGAAACTCATTACATGTTTTCTAGGATAGAATCTCAAGAACACCACCTATCCAATCATTACAACCATATCATCTCAGACTACCGAATTGATTTATAAGGGAAAGATCCTAATTATATATATATATCCCATAAATACCCTATCTAGGGTCAACATCTCATTTGGGAACCCAACAAGGACCATTTGGTCACATCATAACACATACATCCAAAATTTATTTCCTTATCCCTTCCTAATCTCTTGGGTCATCACCCTCAACTAAGAGGGAAAAAATCACTCGATCTTATTGAAATAATATCATTACATCACTAAACATTTATGAAGAGCCTCAATAGAATCATTCTCATGATATGGAATAATTTCCCTCACATTCTCCAAGAAAAATCAATGTCAATTCACATGCAAAAAAACTATAAAAAAATATACTCAAACCATATCATCCATGGTTATGAAATCATAAACGGAGTGTGTAACACCCCAAGCTTCTACGGTACGTTTCTCTTTGAATAATGCAATAGCGTGTGTTGTACACAACATCGAGTTCTAACACACACCACACCCAATCAAACCTGCTGTTATAAATAGTAATACATAATTTTTGAAATTTTAGAAATTTTATCTCTCAAAATGAACTTCATTTTTGGATTTGGAGTATTGAATTTAGCCTAAGGTGAAATTTTGGTACTTTTCGGATAAATTTAATATTTTGATGAATAGTGAAAATTACTAAATTTTAATTAAAAACAAATTTTTTAATCAAAATAATTAATAGTGATAAATTATGAATTTTAGTGTTTTTAAAGTATATTTAGAATATAATTTTACCATTTAATACAATGTTGGTCATTGGAAATAATTTCACAATTAAACCAAACATAAACAAGTATCAATCTTTTTATAGTTATTATATCTTAAAAACACGCTTTTTGTTTTGACAGCGGGAATTAATTTTAAATTAATTTCGGCCACTTCTATGTATTGAATTTGGAAAAATGGATTCCATATTTGAAATCAGGATGTTAAAATTCTGTAAATAGGTAACTTTTATTTTTAGACATTTTGAATAATTAATTCGGTAAATATTTTATTTACAATGGTTAAAGGGTAAATCGGGTAAATAAGGGTTAAAAAATAATAATATAATAATAAAAATTACACTAAAACGTGTCCTAACCTTATTGGTTGATACATGTTCGACCATGGGGATTTTTGTGTCGATTTTGGGACCCCATGGTGCCACTTGTAAGTGATAGGGTCACTTTATTTTAATTAAGTTAAAATCAATACAAAAATGACACAAGCATTTATCTTTTAGAAAAACAATTTTTACATAGGGTTATATATGTTTCATTTTCAACTATAAATATTCATTAGAAATATGTTTATATTTCCTAAATAATGGTATTATATTTATAATTTTTATACATAAAAGAATTTAATTTATTTATGACACAATGGTGATGCAGTAATTACCATAATAGCGAGAAATTAAAATGATTGATATTGTAGATACCCAAATAAATATAATTTGAGACTTTTTATGGATTAAACTAATTTTATAGGATAGTATGACATATTTGGATTGAATTAATTGACTTTTCTCGAAGTAATCATTATGTTATGATTTTTACAAAAATCAACTATTCAATAGTGTCAAAATTGACATAAAGAGTTTTTAAAAAATATTATATTATTAATTGAAATTACATTCCTAAAAATCTACGGTTCGGCCAAGAGACTTATATCATGATAGGTGTATCATTAATGGACCTCTTTGGGGTATCTTGGATTTATATAGTTTGTTTATTAACCATATAATATAAAAATACAAAGAGACATTGTAAAAGTGAAACTAATTAACTAAGAGTTAATACTTAATGATAAGGTTAATATAGTAACCCAAAACTGTCTAAATTCAATTGGTTGAGTGGTTTTCAACCTATACCCATCTTAAACTTTAAATAATACACTTTTGAGCCATTAGAAAGAGAATATGAATTTATAATAAAATAATATTTCTAGCTTTTCCAAAGGGGCCCCTCACCCCTCTTATAAAAGGGCACTCTCCCTTATCATTAACTCACACCTTCAAAACCTTTTGGTTCGGCCAACCTCTGCCCAAATACTCTCTCAACTTCCCTCAATTCATCCTATAATCCTTCATTTATTCAGAAATCCATCTTAAGGAGCCCTTTTTATTAAATCAAAAGGAGGAACCCAAAGAAGAGGTAATGATTTCACCACCCTTTTTCATGTTCCTTTCATCTTCCACTTCTTATTTCTTTGTTATTACCATTATAAAATAATAACTCCAGTGTCTTATATATAATGTGATGTTATTATAAATATGGTAAAATCATATTCAGTACTCTATCCATCCTTTGAATAACATGTCACCATACGTGCGTACGTACGGCTTACCGTCTCCACGTCGTGGTGTAATTGTTATTCAATAAATTATTATTTGTATGGGTATAATAATGATGTGTGATTCATGTAAATAATAAATGTAACATGATAATGATTCTTTATATATGATATACCATCCAATTATATTTTATTTTAATATCAAAAGGATGATATTGTCGCCCGTGCATACGTACAGACCACCGTCTCCACGAACACGATGAGATTCATCCTCCATCGTATCCATTCAAGTATAATTACCATTTGATGATTAATAATAGTATCTAAGGACTTGATATAATTCTGGATATGATTAATATACAACCTATCCATGAAAAACATGACTTATGTAACAAAACATATAAAATAAATTGAGTAAGTTAACACCCGAAATAACGATAATACTAAGATATTATTAACAAATCAATGTTAAAAGATCATATATGATATCATATTATTGTATAATATAATAACAATTATTTTACCATTATACAGTAGGTTAACCTATCCCAACCAAGGAAAAGTACAAGTTCAGGGTTATTTCACAATCACTTCATTATCTGATGTTGTTTATACGTAATAATCTACTGGGATCTCTTTATAATCCACATCCATGTTTCTTAAAAATGTATTTCAAAACATTTTTAATATTTACAAGAATATGGGTTAAATTCATTTATACCCTTGTTTTACTTTTTATAAGATGTTTATAAAGGAATCTTTTCGTCGTTTTCCAAACAAGGTGCATTTTAACCTATTTGGCAAAATTAAGTTAAGAATGTCTTTTTTAACTTATACGGAAGGTGCGGTTATTCTCTGCCATTATTACACAATTGAAGCTTCCCTTACATTCTTGTAAGTATTTTTTAAAAATAATTATTTTCTTTTATAATTATGTGATTTTTAAATGATTTCAAAAAAGAGATATTTCTCTCAAATATATGAAAATCAAGTGAAAATGTATACATATTTAACGCAAGCTTAAAAATGTTTTCAGAAAACCTGACTCTCGAGTTTTGTAGATAGGAAGGGATTGGGAGTGGACCCATCATGGACTTTAATTATTCGAGCAGTCTCAAAATTAGTTATTTTGTTTTCAGAAGCTTGCATAATGTTTTCAGAAAAACAGTAGAGTGTATTTTAGCAATTTTAAACATAAGTATCTTCTAAAAAAAATTGCATCGGTAGGTCTCATGAGACAAACTAGTGTCTTGGCACAAGGCCTTGGAAAAATCTTATTTGTAGTCTTGGCATGAGGCCTTGGATATGTGGTTATGATAGTCTGGCATTATGCATTCCATCATTATGAAAGTGGTTATTGATATTTCATGTGATTATTCGATTAGTATAATATCCATGTGAATAAGTAAATGGCATTATTTCATTTTATTTTTTCCATACTATGTTGAAGTTAAAGTTTAAAAGTCTTTTCTGTTAGTAATAGATTGCCTTAAATGTTTATTCTTATTTATGAAAGTTTCCACTATATTGTTATCCTTACTGGGCATTTGAGCTCACCCCTTTTCTATGTTTTATTTTTCCCAGGATGTGAAGAAGTAAATTATGAATGACCTACAGGGATATTATGAGGGGATAATAGTGTGAACTATAGAGATAATATGTTGTTGTAGTAGTTTTTCACTTTATGATGTAATGTAAAACTTTATGAATATATCTAGTGTTTCCAAGTATAATAAACCAATCGGTCTTTAGAGATTTGATCTTTCTTTTGATCATGCCAATGTTATGTAATAATGCACCGACTCTGGGTAACTAGTGTCGGGGCGTTACAGTTGGTATCAGAAGAAATTTAGTACAAACCTTGGAAGTTATATTTAGATAAACTATGATTAGAGCACATAGACCTAAGATGGAATTTGAGGATTAGTATAGAAGAACTTCCTAGAATTTTGGTATTGTAGAGATTTTGTGATTTTTCAGAGCAATACATCCCTGTCTGGATCGAGTAGGTAGAGGCGGCTCTAGAACAGATGTACCTAGGGGTAAAACTCGAAAACACCGTTTTGAGCTAGACTCGAACGAGAACTGGTGCACGACAACAGGCCCTACTGCACTCTTGGTTACGACACTCCCGGGGGATATGCATAGGATAATTCTCATTTTATTTAAAAATCATTATGAAGGGTTTATGAGTATATACTTCCTCAAAGAAAACATTTTTATGATTATGCATTATATACATAAATAGTTCAATTTATGTTAAGTTTTTTATAAGTATGGAATTATGTATTTTGATTCATAAACAGATCTAGTTTATACCATTGTTTAGAAATGGATCATAGTGGAAGAAATGGAAACCGTATCAATGCACGCACTCCATGTTGGGATTTCCCACTTGCTCAAGATAATTATAGTGGAGCTGGTGATTCAACTGGTGACGATCAGCTAATCACCATACTGGGACAACTCACTGAGGTTCTGAATAATAACCTTACCCATATGGAGCACCCTGATCCACAGCATGGAGGATCAATGTTAGATCGATTCATGAGGCAACAACCACCAACGTTCAATAGGAGTAAAAATCCCTTAGTAGCTAAGAAGTGGATAAATTCCCTAGAGAAAATATTTCAGGCTTTGGGGAGTAGTGAAAGGGAAAAAGTTATCATGGCAGTATACCGCCTCACTGGAGATGCTGATCAATGGTGGTCATTGATTCAAAACACGAAGGAAGACGATGAAGTATCAAGTATGGAATGGAGGGAGTTAAATGATCTGTTTTTAGAAAAATACTTTGCTCGTGACCATCGAGCAGATATGGAAAGGCAATTTCTGAGTCTGAGACAAAAGGAGGATGAGAATGTCGCAAAGTATCAGGCTAGCTTTACAAGGATAGGAAGGTATTCTGGAGATTATATACGTAACCCAAGAAGTAATATTGATCGTTTCGTTTATGGGTTAAAACCATTTCTCCGTCGAGCATTAGTCTCACAATCCTTCTCGTTGTACGAAGACATTGTCTCATGTGATATCAAGACAGAGAAAGAATTCTCAAAGTCTTATGAATTTAATGAAAAGAAAGAGAAGAAGAGATCTTCTGATCAATCTCGGAATGGAAATTAGGGGAAGTAGGGAAAGTTTGAATATCCATCTTGTGGTAAATGTGGGAAGAAACACCCCGGTACTTGCTTAAAAGGAATGGGCGTCTGTTACAAATATGGTGAAAAAGGCCACAAGCTCGTGATTGCAAAGGGAAGAAGGAAGCTACCAATGTTCAGTGCTACAATTTCATGGAGATGGGACATTATGCATATGAATTTCCTAATCGCCAGGGGAACTTACCTCAAAAAAGGGCTAGGGATTAAGGCCATTCTTTTGCTATCAATACTGCTGAGGTAGAAGCTCCAAAAGATGTGGTGGCAGGTAATTTAATGGTTTCCTAAAGTTTAGAAAATGAATTATTTGATTCTGGATCATCGCATTGTTTCATATCTTCCCATTTTCCTAAGAAAATTAGATACTTCCAATTTGATTTAACAAGGGAGTTGTCAGTTAAAACTCTTATGGGAAGTATCATTGCAACAAAGTTTTGTGAATCAGTCCCCATTAGAGCACATAAATTTTCTTTATCCGCTAATCTCATTGTCATACCTATGATTGAGTATGATATAATCCTCGGTATGGATTGGCTTTTGGATTATGATGCAAAGATTTATTGTAAGAATAAGGAGGTTACGATTTTTGATGATAATGATAAGGAACACCTTATCTTTAGAGCATAATTGTCACCACCTAATTCTTATCTAGATCCACCCCTAGTAGATTAACTAAATTCAATTATTGGGGAGGAAGAGAATGAAATGACTGTGGGTGAGGAAAGGAATGTTCAAATATAGGATGTACCTGTTGTGAAAGAATATGTAGTGTATTTCTGGAAGATTTACCTAGACATCCTCCAGAACAAGAAGTGGAGTTTTCCATTGATTTAATTCCTGAATCAGGGCCTATATCGAAGAACCCTTATAGAATGGCCACTGTGGAAATAGTCTAACTAAAGAAAAAACTAGAGGAATTGATTAATAAGGGATTTATTCTCCCTAGAGTTTCTCCATGGGGAGCCCCTGTTCTTTTTGATAAAAAGAATGATGGATCTATGAGGTTATGTATCGACTATAGGGAGATCAATGCTATAACAATAAAGAACAAGTATCCCCTACCTCGCATTGATGATTTATTTGACCAACTGCATGGAGCTCAATAATTTTCAAATATTGACCTTCGATTTGGATACCATCAGTTGTGTGTAAAGAAGGAAGACATTCCGAAGACAGCATTTCGAACCTATTACGGGCATTAAGAGTTTACTGTAATGGCTTTTGGATTAACTAATGCACCCTCTGTATTCATGGATCTAATGAATAGAGTTTTCAAGGAATATCTCGATGAATTTGTGGTGGTATTTATTGATGATATCTTGGTATACTCTAAAAGCTATAAAGATCATGAAAGTCACTTGCGCATTATCCTGAAGACTCTGAGAATATATGAATTATATGGGAAGTTCAGCAAGTGTGAATTATAGCTTCAGGAGATTTCTTTTCTTGGACATATTGTCTCTAAAGATGGAATCTCTGTTGATCATTCTAAGACCATGGCAATCCAAGAATGGCCAGCACCTACGAGTATAACTGAGGTACGCAGTTTTATTGGTTTGGCTGGTTGTTATCGATGTTTCGTCGAGAATTTTTCCCGATTGGCAAACCCATTAACGAAGCTCACATGTAATGGGGTTAAAATTTTTTGGACAAAAGAGTGTGAAGAATGTTTCAAAGAACTGAAGAGAAGATTAGTCAATGCTTCTATATTGACTCTACCATTGGGGAATGATGGGTTTGTTATTTATAGTGATGCATCGAAGAAAGGACTTGGTTGTGTCCTTATATAGAATGATAGGGTTATTGCCTATGAAACACGACAGTTGAAAATTCATGAGATAAACTATCCTACACATGATATTGAGTTAACAGCTATGATATTTTATTTGAAGATATGGAGGAACTACCTCTATGGTGAAAAATGTGAGATTTATACTGATCACAAGAGTTTGAAGTATATTTTCTCACAAAAATAACTCAACATGAGGCAAAGGAGATGGCTTGAATGACTCAAGGATTATGATTGTACGATATAGTACCACCAGGGGAAAGCAAACAAGGTGGCAGATGCTTTGAGCAGAAAAGACCACGGAGTTTTGAACAATATGAGAATTGAGAGGGTTCCAATTTTCATGGATCTAGTGAAGATGGACATGGGAATAACCAGGGAATGTGAAACATCAATGCTTTTTCAAATGGTTACCAAACCATCTTTACTAGAAATAATTAAGAGTTCTCAAACCGATGATGAAGAATTTCAAAAGAATATTAATGCTGTGAATTATGGGAGATTGAGAGACATTGTGTATGAAGATGGAATTTTGAAATTCCGGAAGAGGCTTTGTGTTCCCGATATACCAGATCTAGAAAGGGAATTGCTGGATGATGCTCACAGTTCCAATTTCTCTATACACCATGGGAGCACCAAAATGTATAGAGATTTGAAGGAACATTTTTGGTGGGACAACATGAAGAGGGAGAAAGCTGATTTTGTGTTAAGATGTATGGTTTTTCAACAAGTGAAAGCTGTAAGGAAACAACCTGGAGGAGTCATGCAACCTCTCCCCATACTGGAGTGGAAATGGTACAATATTACGATGCGCTTTGTCATGGGGCTACCAAAGACTTCTAGAAGGAACGATGCAATACGGGTCATTGTTGATCATCTTACCAAGAATGCACATTTTCTTTCTAAAAGAGAAGATCTACCACTGGAACGTCTAGAAAGACTATATATTGATGAAGTTGTGAGACTTCATGGAGTACCCCTATCGATTGTTTCTGATCATGATCCCTGTTTTACTTCAAGATTCTGGAAAAGACTTCAGAAAGCCTTGGATACTAAACTTCATTTGAGCACTGCCTATCACCCTCAAACAGATGGACAATCAGAATGAACTATTAAAACCTTAGAAGACATGTTGAGATCCTGCTCACTTGACTTTCAGGGTATGTGGGATCAATATTTACCTCTGGTAGAAGTTTCCTATAATAATAGCTTTCATTCGAGTATTCGGATGGCACCATATGAAGCGTTATACAGAAAGATATGTCGCACACCAACCTGTTGGGATGACATTGGTGAAAGAAAACTTGTCGGTCCAGAACTGGTAGAGGAAAAAATGGAAAAGTTGAAGGTAATCCAAAATCACATCAAAGTAGCTCAAAGTAGGCAGAAGAGCTATGCTGATAATCGAAGGAAGGATTTGGAATTTCAAGTCGGTGATCATGTTTTCCTGAAGGTATCTCCATGGAAGGGAGTCAAACATTTTTTTTAAGAAAGGTATATTGAGTCCCAGGTACATCAGACCTTTCGAAATTCTAGAATGAATTGGGGCTGTAGCTTACCGATTGGCAATGCCGCCATGTCTCTCCGAAGTTCACGTTGTGTTCCACGTATCTCTGTTGAGGAAATACATGCCTGAACCAACGCATGTACTCACCTATGAGGAATTATAACTAGAACCCGATCTATCTTATTGCAAAGATACCGTCAGGATTCTTGATACGAGAGAACAAGTACTGAGAAATCAGATGATGCGTCTGGTAAAAGTTTTGTGGAGAAACCATAAGATGGAAGAAGCAACGTGGGAACCTGAGGACCTTATGATGAAGAACCACATGAGTCTTTTCATGCGGTAGTATTCTAGAAATTTTGAGGATGAAATTATTTGAAGGAGGGGAGAATGTGACACCCCAAGCTTCTACGGTACGTTTCTCTTTGAATAATGCAATAGCGTGTGTTGTACACAACATCGAGTTCTAACACACACCACAACCAATCAAACTAGCCGTTATAAAAAGTAATACCTACTTTTTGAAATTTTAAAAATTTTATCTCTCAAAATGTACTTCATTTTTGGATTTGGAGTATCGAAATTAGCCTAAGGTGAAATTTTGGTACTTTTCGGATACCTTTAATATTTTGATGAATAGTGAAAATTACTAAATTTTAATTAAAAACAACTTTTTTAATCAAAATAATTAATAGTGATAAATTATGAATTTAAGTGGTTTTAAAGTATATTTATAATATATGTTTTCCATTTAATACAATTTTGGTCATTGGACATAATTTCACAATTAAACCGAACATAAACAAGTATAAATCTTTTTATAGTTATTATATCTTAAAAACAAGATTTTTGTTTTGACAGCGGGAATTAATTTTAAATTAATTTCTGCCACTTATGTGTATTGAATTTGGAGAAATTGATTCCATATTTGGAATCAGGATGTTCAAATTGTGTAAATAGGTAACTTTTATTTTTAGACATTTTGAATAATTATTTCGGTAAATATTTTATTTTCCTTGGTTAAAGGGTAAATCCGGTAAATAAGGGTTAAAAATAATAATATAATAATAAAAAATTACCCTAAAACATGTCCTAACCTTATTTGATGATACATGTTCGACCATGGGCATCTTTGGGTCGATTTTGGGACCCCATGGTGCCACTTGTAAGTGACAGGGACACTTTATTTTAATTAAGTTAAAATGAATACAAAAATGACACAAGCATTTATCTTTTAGAAAAACAATTTTTACATAGGGTTATATATGTTTTATTTTAAACTATAAATATTAATTAAAAAGATAAAATGATTTCCTACATAATTGTATTTTATTTATAAATTTTAAACATTAAATAGTTTAATTTATTTATGACACAATGGTGATGCAGTAATTACCATAATAGTGAAAAATTAAAATGATTGATATTGTAGATACCCAAATAAATATAATTTGAGCCTTTTTATGAATTAAACTAATTTTCTAGGATAATATGAAATATTAGGATTGAATTAATTGACTTTTTTCGAAGTAATCTTTCTATTATGATTTTTACAAAAATCACCGATTGAATAGTGTCAAAATTGATATAAAAGAGTTTTTAAAACAAATATTATATTATTAATTGATATTAAATTTCTAAAAATCTAAGGTTCGGTCAGGAGATTTATATCATGATAGGTGTATCATTAATTGACCAATTTGGGGTCTATTTTATGTATATAGTAAGTTTATTAACCATATAATATAAAAATACAAAGAGACATTGTAAAAGTGAAACTAATTAACTAAGAGTTAATACTTAATGATAAGGTTAATGTAGTAACCCAAACCTGTCTAAATTCTATTGGTTGAGTGGTTTTCGACCTATCCCCACCTGAACCTTTAAATAATCCACTTTTTCTCCATTATAAACAGAATATGAATTTATTATAAAATAATATTTCTAGCTTTTCCAAAGGTACCCCTCACCCCTCTTATAAAAGGGTACTCTCCCTTCTCATTAACTCACACCTTCAAAGCCTTTTGGTTCAGCCAAACTCTACCCAAATACTCTCTAAACTTCCCTATCTTCATCCTAGAAGCCGTACTTTAGTCATAAATCCATCTTAATGATCCTTTTTGATTAAATCAAAAGGAAGAACCCAAAGAAGAGGTAATGATTTCACCACCCCTTTTCAAGTTCCTTTATTCTTCCATATCTTCTTTCATTGTGATTACCATTATAAAATATTAACTCCAGTATCTTATATATACTGTGATGTGATTATAAATATGGTACAATCATGTTCAGTATTCTATCCATCCTTTGAATAACATGTCACCATACGTGCGTACGTATGGGTTATTGTCTCCACGTCGTGGTGTAATTGTTATTCAATAAATTATTATTTGGATGGGTATAATAATGATGTGTGATTCATGTAAATAATAAGTGTAACATGATAATGATTCTTTATATATGATATACGATCCAATTATATATTATTTTAATATCAAAAGAATGATATTGTCACCCGTGCGTACGTACGGACCACCGTCTCCACGAACACGATGAGATTCATCCTCCATCGTATCCATTCAAGTCTAATTCTTATTTGATGATTAATAATAGTATATAAGGACTTGATATCATTCTGTATATGATTAAGATACAACCTATCCATGACAAACATGACTTACGTAACAAAACATATAAAAGAAAATGAATAAGTTAACACCCGAAACAACGATAATACTAAGATATTATTAACAAATCAATGTTAAAAGATCATATATGATATCATATTCTTGTATAATATAATAACAATTATTTTACCATTATAAAAGAGTTTATCCTACCCCAACCAAGGTAAAGTACATGGTAAGGGTTATTTCACAATCTCTTCTTTATCCGAGGTTGTTTATAAGTAATAATCTACTAGGATCTCTTTATAATCCACATCCATGTTTCTTAAAAATGTATTTCAAAACATTTTTACTATTTACAAGAATATGGGTTAATGTCATTTATACCCTTCTTTTTCATTTTATAGGAGGTTTATAAAGGAATATTTCTGTCTTTTTCCAAACAAGGTGTATTTTAACCTTTTCAGAAAAATTAAGTTAAGAATGTCTTTTTTTACTTATACGGCAGGTGCGGTTATTCTCTGCCATTATTACACCTTTGAAGCTTCCCTTACATGCTTGTAAGGATTTTTTCAAAATAACGGTTTTCTTTTATAATTATTTGATTTTTAAATGATTTCAAAAAAGAGATAATTCTCTCATATATATGAAAATCCAGTGCAAATGTATACGTATTTAACGCAAGCTTAAAAATGTTTTCAGATAACCTGACTCTCAAGTGTTGTAGATAAGATGGGATTGGGAGTGGACCCATCATGGCCTATAATTAGTCAAGCAGTCTCAAAATTAGTTATTTTGTTTTCAGAAGCTGGCATAATGTTTTCAGAAAAACATTGGAGTGTATTTTAGCAATTTTAAACGTAATTATCTTTTAAAAAAAATTGAATCGGTAGGACTCATGAGACAAACTAGTGTCTTGGCACAAGGCGTTGGAAAAATCATATTTGTAGTCTTGGCACGAGGACTTGGCTATGTGGTTATGATAGTCTGACATTATGCATTCCATCATTATGAAAGTGGTTATTGATATTTCATGTGATTATTCTATTAGTAGAATATCCATGTGAATAAGTAAATGAAATTATTTCATTTTATTTTTTCCATACTATGTTGAAGTTCAAGTTTAAAAGGATTTTGTTTTAGTTATACATTACCTTAAATGTTTATTCTTATTTATGAAAGTTTCCGCTATATTGTTATCCTTAATGGGAATTTGAGCTCACCCCTTTTCTATGTTTTATTTTTCCCAGGATGTGAAGATGTAAATTATGAATGACCTGAAGGGATATTATGAGGGGATAATAGTGTGAACTATGGAGACTATATGTTGTTGTAGTAGTTTTTCAGTT
Organism: Viscum album; assembly: GCA_963277665.1. Lineage (NCBI taxonomy): Eukaryota > Viridiplantae > Streptophyta > Magnoliopsida > Santalales > Viscaceae > Viscum > Viscum album. Next base: position 1,066,379,233 of record OY728160.1, read on the forward strand.
TATGATGTAATGTAAAACTTTATGAATATATCTAGTGTTTCCAAGGCTACTAAACCAATCGGTCTTTCGTGATTTGATCTTTCTTGTGATTATGCCAATGTTATGTAATAATGCACCGACTCTGGGTAACTGGGGTTGGGACGTTACAGAGTGGATCACCCAACCCATTATCGTCATAGATATCCCAACAAATCCAATGAATCTTATAGTTCATCAACATCCTAAAAATGACTCTCATTACCAATCTGTTTCTATCCTTCACATAGAGGCATCTAGGGTATATACACTATAAGAATATACGTTCATTAAATTTATTAAAGTCACATACCTAAGAGTCTTTTCATATCACAGAATACAATTATAGTGAGGGAATTATACGTTGATGACATAGGAATCAAGACACTTCACATGGACCCTCATGGCCTTGGAGTTGTTTTTTAAAAAACTAGTTATAATATTTCCAATGAAATTAAATGGTGTATTTTAGTAAATTATATAATTTAATATAAACTGATCAAGTTTTGTAGTAGTGATACCACATATCACATATCATATTAGTAAATAATAACAAGATAAGAGTATGTATAAGGGACCATTTTCCACATATATATATCTATCAATTGAAATAATTAATGAATACCCATTCAAAGAACAATTCAAGCTCTTAACAACATCTTGAGAACATATATTATGTCAAGTCATTCAATAATTAATTATAAATAATTTTTATGTAATTTTTAAATTTTCTATGTTAGTTATAATCAATTAATATTTTTCTTAAAATAGCATTAAGGCCTAAAATATCACATAGAAACATAAATACATTCAAAAAGTAACCAACCGCCGATAGAAGGCCTGTGACACACTCTTGACATCATTCGGAGAAAATTCCCTTACTTAACAGAACAATTAAATAGGAAATATAATTAAATTTATGAAATATACTAAATAAAATCACACATTGACAAAACTTTTCTGAAACATCATACAATTACTTGTATACATCACCTCATTATGTTCTCTAAAGACACCATAAAAAAATCCCATCATATTGGGATGATTCAAAAATGATCTCATTGATTCATAAATCAAAATCTATAACCAGATCACACCAAATTAGTGGGAAAATAAGGAGAGGAAGAATAGAGTCAAATAACGGGGGAGACGTGAAATAAAATACATTAAATCACCCCTAAAACCCACCCCTATCATAGGGAGTTAATAAATAATTGGGGGAATGACTCCCTAGACAAAGAGTCTGGGGGATTATAGAATAGAGATTGAGGGATGAAGAAAATTAGAGTGGTAAATAGTTTATTTACCACTTTTTTATAGAAATTAAGACTGTTTCACTATCAGGAAACCTAGTTTTTCAATCGATACACTAAACATGCATATGAAATTTCCACAGTAAATCCACTATGAATAGTTTTTTTGGATGGTTTACCAAACACTGTTCTAAAATTTTAAAATATCAGTAAACATGAATTTATATTTATTTTATGGTTTCAATAACTCTTCAAAAAATTGTGCATTATACCCCTTTTTCCTAAAACCTTAATTTTTTTCACTGACGTATTTGTGGTTCACCCTTAACCATTTACTAAGAATGTGTAAAAACGTTTTATGATAAAAATGAATAAAAAATTATTATGTAAGAATAACCATAATAATTAACGAAATAAGGAAACCCAAACTCTACATTGGTGTAAAAACCCTTTTAAAAAATTCAAATTCTTACTGAACAACCTAGTACAACATCGAGACCCTAAGGTAGATACCAGGCCGCGATCTATATTTAAAAAACCCATTAGGATATCATAACTCCCATAATTCTTATTCAAATCTCAATTATCAAAATTAATTCAACACTATAACAAAATATTCAAATTTATTTTTTTTTAAAGGCCATCAAGGGGTTAGTATTTAAAATGTCCATGCCAAAAAACTTATCATACTTATTAATCCTATGAAAATATTAAACATTAATTTTGATGTACTATTGTATAAAATTTAGGCTCAAATTTCTAATTTCAATCCTAAAATACCAAATGATCTTCAATTGAACAAAACTAAATAGATTGTGAACTATTCATCCAAAACTGATCCACTGGTCATCATAATCTCAAATTCCCTATAAAATATCATATAGATTTTATTCTATTCCAAGACACCATATTCTCATTAAATAGATCACTAATAGACTAACAACACTTCCCTTCATAAAACTCTACCCACAAAAGATAATCTATATGTTGCGGTACTCCCTACAATCAAAATCGCATACTAGAAATGAATATATAATGATCCAAATACTATGTATGTGTATCGTCCACACCAATACACCCAAATCAATGAAAAAACCAATGGTCAATACCAAGTACCACACCTTATCTCTAGTAGCCAAATTAAAGTGGATGAGTCCCCACCATCATTAATGTAATCCTCGATAAAAAATATTTTCCCAAAAAATATCAATATAGCTCACGAAGAACATATGTCAAAAATAAAATAATTTAATTCGTGTGGAAACTAACCAATTCATCAAATTAAATAAAAATTCACTCATCAAACATCATATAGAAAATATTTATCTAGAATTCTCCAGGACACCAACTAATGCACTGTCAAACCACCCAAATATAACATGTTAAATAAATGGTATATTGATATTATCAACTTATAAAAAAAATCCATAATCCAAATTATGGTATAATTACTTGGTTGAATCACATACTACTAACACTAATTTCTATTCTCCCACATCAAGCATCAATACATAAGTGATATGATTCATGCTCTAATTAGGTGAATTTCAACCTGATCCTGATGTTAATGCAGTAAAACCATTTTACATTAAATCTAAATATAATATATGTAATTCCAAGGGGACCTAGATCAGGTCATATTCACCACACATCACCATGGAAGTGTAATATTAATCATCCCTTGACCATTACCATGACATTAATGACTATTTCTATATAGTTTCTATACACCTCCATCTGATACAAAACTCTGCACAATAAGAGTGTACTTATCAGAAATGTACCAAATAAATCAACAATAATAACAGATTATAATCTACCTATTAATTCACATAATTAATGTTCAAAAACATATTTCTCATATTTGAGTTATAATATGTAATATAAATGACCCCACTCTCATCTCATCAGGAACTTCATCCTCAACTACCACCAATTTCTCATTTATCATTAGGGTCACCCCTATAATCATTATTGGTAAAATCTCTAAATTATATATTCCATTATACTATCTCACACTTATTTCTCCGACCAATCAATGATCGTACCATATATGAAAATAAATGTCAAAAATCAATCTCGGATCCACCATTCCTGCACACTCAACCCTGGTTTTAAAATCATCTCTCACCATAGAATGAAATTTCCCATTTACATTTAATCTCCAAGAAACCATTCTCTTAGGTGTTTCATAAATTCAATAAATCCATATCCCATACAATACTATTCACTAATCCATGTATGTTCCATCTAAGACCAATAGTTATATACTACCATAGAATCGATTCTCGAAATCAAAATCTTTAACCCATGACTTGCGTACTTTTATTTATAGGTTGGTACACCTAGACTACTAAACATGCCTCATTTAGTGTTAATATCATATAAACTAAATAAATATCAACAGTAATCTTAAAAATAAGTAATATAGCCTATTATATGGTCTACCACATGATCACCCACTAGATATGGTATCATCCCCAAACTAGAAGTTTCTATGTACTCTCTCACCACACCATCAAAAGAACATCTATAAAAATATGTTCATTTATATGAATTTTATATCCATTTCAGACCTATCGTTAGATTCCAAAATAACATAAGTTATTTGTATCATGAATGATTAAGGAATCACTAGGCTTACAAAATATACATCGTAGCACCTCCCATGTTCCAATCACACAAACCAAAGAATCTACCCACGATTCCTATAACATCCATAATATTTATATAATAATAAATTTTTAATATAAATTAATATTTTTTAATTTTATATTAATTTTAGTTTAAAGGGGGACCCTATGTATAATAACATACCCGACACAGAACAACAGGTAGTTAAAGACTAACCATTGTATTAGAGGGAATGAATAGAAATAAATATATTATGATTTTACATATTTGTTAAAAGTTTTTACAGTCATCCAATAAATTATAGAGGCTCAACATGAGAATGAATCCATCTTTAAGTATAAAATTCTCTAAAATTTTAAAAATGTCATTTTAATGCCTTTGGATGTTGATTTATTTTTAAAAATTGTTTTTGTCACTTTAATATGTTCTATTTGGTAAAATAAAATTTTTATTTATAATTAGGACATCAAAATTTACTTCGGTTGAAATTTGGAAATTTTTCTGATAAAATACTTATGTGCAAGAATAGTAAAAAATAGTTAATTGTAATTAATAACTACCTTTTCAAATAATTTAATAAAATAGAAATATTGTCCATTTAATTATTTTAAACATGTAACTGGATTATGTTTTTATAATTTAATCCCATGATGTCCTTTGGAATTAATTTCACATATAAACTGGACATAAACACATGGGAATATTTTGATAGTTTTTACTTTCCAGAAACCCACTTTTGGGTTTTGAAAACAGAAATTAATTAAAAATTTATTACTGGGACTTATGTGTTTGGAATTTTGAAAAATTGATTAAATATTTTGAATCATATGTACCAAATTATGTAAATCTATACATTTAATTTTTGGACATTATGAATTGTAACATTAGTAACTATTTTTATTTACCATGGTTAAAGGGTTAATCGGATAAATAACCTTAAAAAATAACATTATAATAATATAAAAGTATTATAACATGTGTCTTAATCTTATTGGATGATAAATGTCTGACCATGGTCAACCATTGGTCGATTTTAGGACCTCATGAATCCACTTGGATGTGATGATTACCTTTTATAATATTTATTTTAATAAAAAGGGAAATATAACTTAAACAAGTATCTTCTAACTAAATAAATATTAATTTTTATTATATAAATGATATCTTAATAAATAAATATTAATTATAAATCTAAAAATATTTCCTATATCATGGTACTTTATTTATAATTTATAGGCATTAAATAAATAAATTTATTTATGACAGAATGATGAGGTAATGATTACCTAATTAATGAATGATTCAAATAAATGATATTATAAATATAAAAATAAATGTAATTTGAACATTTTTATTCCATCCATGAATTCTTTTGATGCAATTTACATTTTAGTGATGCATTAATACATTTTTTTGAAGGAAACAAGTCTTTATGACTTTAACAATAATCAATTACTAAATAGTGTCAAAATTGAAATAAATGAGTTTTTAAAATAATTACTATTTTTTAATAATATAAATGTCATAAAAATATATTATTTTAAAAAATAACTTATATAATGATAAAAATTTCATTAATGATTTAATTTTGGTTCGATTGGTAGTTTATAGTAAGTATAGATCCATATATTATGAAAATAAAGGAATATATGGTAAGAGTTAATGTTTTTTACTAAGGGTTAAAGGTAAATTATAAGGTTAATTTTGTGACATAAAATTATCTAAAACCTATTATTTGGGAGTACTTAGACCAAAAATTAACTTATCCATGAAATATATTACTTTTTAACTATTATAACTCAGAAAATAAAATATATTAAAATAATATTTCAAGACTTTTCTAAAGTGCCCCTCCTCCCTCTTATAAAAGGACACCAAATCTACCCACTTTCTAACACCTATAAAGCCACTTGTATAGTTCAAATTGTTCTAATATAAGCTTAAAAAATCCCTAAATTTCTTCTATAAGACTTACCTTTGGAATAAGGCAACTCAATGAAGCCTTTTGGCTCAAATCAAAAGGAGTTACCCAATTTGAGGTAACATCTTCCCTCAAGGTCCATTCATTTATTTTCCTTCTATAGCCGCCAAAAAATATTTTATTAAATTATTTTATAAGAAATAGTATCCAAAATGTACTAGGATGTTTTTATTTTTGGGGTTCAACATACCATTTTTAAAACCACCATCTAATGGATATAGAACATACTATGTTTGTGTGCAACAAACTACTGCCTCATGGAACGATGATTGTTCGATTTTTTCCTACATCCTCTCATGGTTAAAATTATGATGGAACTAAATTTATATATGATATATATTATATTTATATTGTTTCAATATTTCTTTAATTTTATTTATAACACACCTTTATGCTTTTCAGGTTGTGTAAATATAATTATTTCATTTGAGGAAGTGTAAACCACCGCCCCATCAATGTGATGTGAATAGTTCATGCCATACCTGGAATGTATAATGGATGATGTTAATGAATGTATGTAACATATATAACATAAATATTACAATAGAATTATAATATACCTATGTATCATTTATTCTTCATTTGTTTAAAATGTAAAAGAAATGAAAGTAGTGTTCATTCAAACGTACGACCTACCATCTCCAATAACTATGAATTTCATTTCTTATATCCAGATATTATGGATTATAATAAATGAAAAAACACAGACACACATATATTATTTATATGTTATTTAAATCATGAATATAATTATGGATATTAGGGAATTATGACCATATGGATAATTTATAATCAAAACAAGTTGAATTTTGAATCAAGTATGGAAATTCACAAAACGTTCGATATGAATTCACGTCATAACAACATAATTTTTGAATCATGTATGGAAATCAACAAAATATTGGATATGAATTCAAACAATTAAATAATTGTTATAAAAATGTAATAATTGATATCAAATGAATAATAAGACTTGAAAAGGTTCTAAGGAAAGTATAAATTAACCTAATTTTATTATTGGGGAAATTAAAAAATTTACGAAACAGGTCGAACTCAATGTGAGGGACTTAATCTCAATATCCTTTCATTGAGATATATCTAGATGTTATGTACCTTTATTATACTATAATGTTTATATAAAACTTTTTTACACCTCATATCGGGAATTACTATATTTTAATGATATTTGACATTTTATTTAATGATATTCTTTAATGATTCTAATTCATGTGTACGTCATGTGGTAGGGGACTTTTTAACTATATAAATAATTTTAATGTTATGATGATTTATTCTTTTAAAATCATTACATTTTATGTCATTGTTTTCAAAATGGGTTTATGGATTTATAATTATGGACATAAATGTTTTAGAATGTTAATTATCAGTTTTTTTTAATTTTTCAATGTGGTATGGGACAATTTGACTAAAAAATATCTTTTATAAATTACTTAAATTGGTTTTTGAAAATGGATTGGTTTTCTTATGAATGAAAATGAAATTTTATGAGTGTAATGTTGAAATTTTCATGCTTTTAGGCTTTAGTACATGGATATTTAATGAGTGAGCCTGATATAGCTTATATGAGTGGTTGAGCCACATTATAGCTCTCGGGTGAGCCCAATATGGCTTATATGAACAGTTGAGCCACATTATAGCTCATGAAGGACAGGTGATCCCGATATAGCTCATACTATGGGTGAAACCCATTATATCAATACATGGAATTGGTTATTAGAGAGATATAAGTTGACCATATGGTTATTCGATTTGTAAGAGTGAATGTAAGAGTGATATTGCAATGATGTACCAAGGAACCTATTGGATTTTTCAATGATTGCAAATGAGTTTTTAAGAAATTATTTTTAATGGGTTTTCATGTTTTAAATGGACTAACAATTTACTTTCTTTATATCCCTTACTAAGATTTTTGTACTCATTCCATGTTTTTAAAAAAATTTCATAGTACATAACATTTTTATGAAAAAATAAGATAAATTGATGAATGTATTGATGAAGTGTCTTGAAATAATATAATGTTTAATTTTAAAAGGGTTTTCTTTTGTGAAAAAATAGATAATGTGTATATGTGTCCAATTGTAACGTATGAGTTTACTATGTAAGAGTTCACCATAATTCAATAAATCCATAAACATAAAATATCCTCAAATGTGTTTTTTGTTAAAAAACACAATAATAAGATATGTTTAAGTTCATGTCCTTATATTTGGTATCATGGGATGGTTTAGACAACTTTTGAGATTATGATGTTTTCTTAAGAGTCAGGGATATCATCAAGGATTTATAATTTAAAGGTAGATCATAAGTTTAATGTCATAGAAACCACTTTTGAGGCTTTATGATAGAAATATTAAGGCGACTAATATTATTTTTAGAGACATTCACCATTGATGAAATTATGGGTTTCAAATTTCTGGGTTGAAAATTTTGAGGTATGAGATAACCATGGAGGTTAGAATATGATATGGTTATTTTTATGGATTTTATCTCATTTTAGGAAATATTGTAAAATTATATAGTTTCTGAAAAATGAAAACAAGAAGACCATGTGACAACCCATCGTGTCAGATAAAGTTGTAGGAATCAAACTCACAATTAAAGTACAACATGGATCTATTACCTACCACATGTATGACATCCCGAACTAGGTGCCACTAATAAGTTCCCCTAACGGGTTGGCCACATTCTCTCAAGCGTGCCTCTCCATTTTCCATAGGGTGTTGACTAGCAGTGAGTGTCTGGTATGTCAGTCTAAGGGATACTATACCCTCTTTTATTAGAATAAACCACCAATGGGGGAAAAAAGAATAACAAAGTGCATAAGCCTATAAATAACTATAACAATACCATGTAATATTATATTAAAAAAATACAATACTCATATGAATTTTAAAACATGATATGATAATGATAATTTCATGTGTCTACAATTCAACTAAATGTAATGAAATAATGACTCTCAAGAGGGTACCAAACCACGTCTGGTTCCCTCCCCCATGATATAATCTCAAATAGAAACCTATACTAGGGACTTTCCCTTGTCATGTCATATATCAAAAATTCCTACTCGGGTGCCGATCATGCGGCCCAAATAGGGTGTGAGTACAACTCAGTAGGACACCACCAATGGTGTATAAAACAACTCTAGTCAAATGATAGGGTATGTAGTTTTATTAAGAAATAAATACATTGCATAAATAAGAAGTTATCACAATGTAATCTAATCTTTAATCATCACATTAGGCCCAATCTCAGTCCAGTCCTTCGATCTGAATCATTATTCATTATTATCAGTCATTTGAGGCTCAAATTCATCTCAATCACCCAAAATGTCATTGAGTGTAGGTATACATACCTAACACTCCATATATCATTTGGTGTGGGTCTTCATGAATAGAACCCCAACATCTCATTCTGGGATAACTGTGGGGGAGAAATGCTCGGTACAAGCCCCAATATCCAATCGGTCTAGAATTCCATATTGAGCACCAAAAAAATCACTTCCATTTATTCATTATTTAATTCACAAGAATTAGCCACATCATTCCATTACTAATCCAATGATTTTTAAACATTTCAAATTCCCTTAGTTAAATCAACAATAAACAAAGCACACAACCCATTAATTAATTCATCAATTTATTAACCAATCAACACAATTCTCAATAAATAATTAATTATTCACAATTTATTACCCATATCAACTATCAACTTGTGAAAATGAATTTTCACAATTAATTATCCTTGATCATTATCATGGAACACAATTAATTCTCACAATTAATTATATTAAATAGCCAAACATCATTTCATAATTAATCATTCAAAATTAATTATCCCAACACAATCAATTTGATATCTCAATTAAAATATCTCAACGCATAACCAATCTATAAAAAAATATCAATTTGGGAAAAACCACTACATTTGTTCCATGATTCAATTATTAGATAATCACTAAGGAAATCACATGTCAATTCCACATTCTTAATTACTTCAATTTAGGAAATAAATTGTAAAGGGAAGCCGGAAAATTTATAAACTCACGCACACTTATCAACTTCATGACTATGTGAGTTTTATTTAAACTACATACCGCCATTTATTGATAAATGTTAGCCCAATGGAAAACCCAAAAATATGAGCGGCATAATGTCATCGATCATGCTCCAGATCTAAATCCGTAAATAAAAAATTAAGATCAAAGGCATTAAGATCTAGAAAATATAGATATAGATCCACTATCCATGATTTATATCTCAACTCATAAGTCTATATTCCGGGAAACTATGGATATCTTATATGAAAAGTTCAAGGAATGATAAAGGAATGAACAAGAGAATCTATGAGATGAAATCCACTTACTGGGAATAGACCAGATCTTCAATTTGAGATTTTTATCTTGAATAACTATCTTAATATAACCTTGGAATCCATTTAGAAGGTTTATTGAATCAAAAATAATTTTTCAAGCTCGATACAAGGTCAAAATATGTGTGTCTCAGGGGTTTGGGTGTTTTTTAAAATTGATTTTTGATTAATCAATCCCATGTGCACAGTTTCCTATGTAGGGGCGCATGGTTAGGGAAAACCATGTTCCAACCGTGAGGACCTCTCTATCTATTTTTTCATGGTTAGAATAGTTTAGTCAGATGGTTTTTCAAACCATGCACAAAACATATGGACCTCTATGTCTAGTTTTTCATGTTTGGAATGGTTTAGTCTCATGGTTTGTCAAACCATGCACAAACTATGAGTTTAAGTGAGGATTCCTGGAGAATTGTTATGAAATCATATAATTGAATATCATAGTTGGGAAATTCTCCATGAAGTTACTTCTGGCGATTGATGCACAGATCCTTAGTTCAATGAACCTGTGTCAAAGGTGACACATTGTTTACAACAATGAAGAATGGTGAAGTATCATCCATCCAAGGATAATTGAAGAAGAATGAGGATTTAAAGATGACCATGCAATGCTTCATGATTTCATAAGAACCATGTAAGAGCTTACTTGAATAATGGAATCATATGATTTGCATGAAGTAGAGAATGATGGATAAATAAGAAGAGAGAGTGTGTAAGGGATTGACATTATTAGAAGGTATTTGATGAAGTTTCAAGCCTCCCCTTTTGGATAAAGAGAGATGATTGGAGTTTCTTGGAATTAAGACTCCAAAAGGAATTAAGGATTCGAAGTGAGGATGAAGAAGTGATTTGGAATTCATATTCCAAAAAGAATGGACAAAACCAGACGATGCTTTACTGATTTGTATTTCACAAATATCATACGTTTGGAGAAATTTTGATGAAAGCATTATGAAGGAAAGGGAGAGAGAAATAAGTAGGCGCGCAATTTGTTGTGCGCAAGTGACGACGCAGAAGTGTCGGCGCGCAAGTGCTGTAGTGGCATGCAAGTCATATTTCAAATAGCATTTTTTCAGAAATGTGGAAAAGGAAAGAAAGTGGCACGTAAGTAGTGGCATGAAAGTGGTGGTGTGCAAGTATTGACGCGCAAGTGTAAGTGGCGAGCAAGTCCTATTTCAATGATCATCCATTCAAAATATGACAAAGGAAATAAAGTGGCGCGCAAGTTTGAAAGTGTCGCGCAAGTCAAGAGTGTTGTGCACATATTAGTGCACAAGTCATGGCGCGCAAGTGCATATTGCATGCAAGTCATCTTCCAACATCATCATATCAAAATATGACAAAGGAAAGAAAGTGTCACACTAGTGATGGAAGGGTGCAAAAGTGATGGAGCGACGCGCAAGTAATAGAGCGGCGTGCAAGTATTGGCGCACCAGTGTATGGGCATGAAAGTCAGCAGAATGCCTATAAATAGACTACTCCCCTCCTCATTTTTCTATACTCAACACTTAAGAGAAAACTTTGATCTCTGAACATGTAATTTTAGAACGTGGCACACAAGATGAAGTGGTGTGCAAGCTGAGGGTTATTTATAAGGTGGCCTGTAGGGTGCCACGCAAGTCTGCCGCGCAAGTGCTGTCACGCAAGTCTGTCGCGCAAGTGCTGCCGCGCAAGTCTGCAGCGCAAGTGCTACTGTGCAAGTCTATCGCACAAGTGTTTCCGCGCATGTCTGTCATGAAAGTGTTGGCACCCAAGTCTACCGCGCAAGTTGTAGGCGCGCAAGTATAGGTCGTGCAAGTGGAAGTTGGCGCGCAAGCTGTTTAGCTCCGGGAGGTTCTTACCAGCTTCTGATCAACTGATTTGTGATTCCAAGATGAAGAGCTCGGTGCAGATGGGTTTTCATTGAAAGATAACTTGTGAATAAGATTATGTTTTAGTGCAGCTGGTTTTTCATTAAAGAATTAGTAGAAGAAGAAGAGTGTGCAACATATAGGTTTGCTACATAGAAAGAATAGAAGAAGAAGAAGAAGAATAGAGTATGCCCAATTGAAGCCTACAATTATTTGGGGTAGTTCAATTCAGATGATGCTGTGTGAGATGATCTTCAGTGATTGAATAATCACATTGGTATTTTTAATTTTATCCATGAAGAGAGAAGAAGTTTTAGTGAAGTTGGTTGTTTCACTAAGAAGAAGAAAGAAAAATCCTAGTGCAATTGGTGTTGCACTAGAAAAGAAGATAATGAAAGAAGGAAGAATTACTTGCCTACATCATTGCAAGTAATCAAGTGAATATCACTAAAGGTGATCAAGATCAGAACCTACATTTTGAAGAAGGAAGAAGACTATCTCCATATGTAGTATAAAGAACTTGCTAGAGGCTGCAAGTTGGACAAGGTCATCACCAGTCAAGGGATGATGATTGTTTCCCACCCCCTCTAAAGTGTAGGGACTCACACTGGCTTGAGGATTATTTTCCTAGCCACTCAATTTTAAAATCATATCACATTATAATGGAGAATCCATGCACTGGACATACCCATGTAAGGGAAGGACATAACTACTCTTATTGATCGGTGAACCTTGTAAAAATATTGTGTGCATATTTTTACTGCTTTCTATTATTGCATGCGATAGGGAAAAGAGAATAAGAGAATCAAGATCCTAATAGGTCAAGAGGTACATGGATAAAAGTTGTAATTGTTTTAAAAAATTCCCCAACTCAGATAAACCCCCCTCTCAGTGTTAGGTATATCCCAAACTGGTCCTCTCTGGCATTGCCTTTATAACCAATAAACACACGCAACCAAGCACACAACGAGATATGAACACAAGTAATATCTATAGTAAAAATAGTGTGTACAGTAAGAAAAAGGGGCCAAATTACAAGCCCCACATGAATGTACAAGGAAATTAAAAAAGCACAAGAAAAATGAAATAGAACTTATAAACACCTGCAATGGATCCTCCCTGAATGGTAGGTACAACCCTTAAATGGTCGTCTCTGCAGTACGCCTCTTCTAATGTCCACCATCGAGCTACTTCTAGTCCTGGTAATCTCATCCTCTATCAGTTCTATCTGTTGTCTGCACCAAACACAATAATGTGCGTGTGTAGCCCGTGCATGGTTGTGTATAACAATACACAGTAGGGACCCTGAGACTCTTAAAGGACTAACAAAATCCATAATGGATAAACCACAAATCATGTAAACATCTGACAACCCTACATAGGTATATTCCCATACATGTACCCAAGTTATCATGTATACCCGTGTAATTCATGAGGAAACACAAGGTCCAACTCAAAATCCCGAAGGTCAACTATTCCACAATGGAAGGAATACCACGAAGGTAACACCATAAAGGTGAGTACCACAAAGGTAACACCACAAAGAGATATACCACAAAAGTTTCACCATGAAGGAAAGTACCACACAGGTATGCCACAATGAAAAATACCAAAAAGGTATAACCAAGAAGGTATGTACCATACATGAATTCCACACAGAAGAATAAAACCAAGGTATCACCATGAAGGAAAGTACCACACAAGTACGACACATAGAAGAATATCACCAAGGTTTTACCACAATGGAATGTACCACACATGTACGCCACATAGAAGAATACCACAAAGGTATCACCATGAAGGTAAGTACCACACTGGTACACCACACAAAATAATACCACCAAGGTATCACCATGAAGGAAAGTACCACACAGGTATGAACCACAGAAGAATACCACAATGGTTTCACCATGAAGGTAAGGACTCATCTCTCGCAAGCTATAACTTAGGTATGTTAGTAATGATGATTAGATGTAACTATTGAATTATCTTACTTTGTTAATAGGTAGACACAGGAAGGATCCTAAATCATCAGACCCAGGTAGGATCCTAAATCATTATCAGATCCAAAATGGATCCTAGTACATCATCAGACCCGCACTGGATCCTAGTACATCATCAGACCCACACAGGATCCTAGTACATCATCAGACTGAAACAAGATCCTAGTACATCATCATACCCACACAAGATCCTAGCACATCATCAGACTGACAAAGGATCCTAGTACATCATCAGACAAACAATGGATCCCTTTCTCATGTTACACCCAGCTACATGGTTCCCGCACTAAGCTCGTTTGATTCCGAGAGGGTCTGATTCACAAGCCACAGGTCGAAACTACAACTTCCAAAAAGTCTCATGAAGAAGTATCCCAAAGGAGCACCATGTAAATGGGGTCTCAATGCAACAGACGGTGCATCAATTAGACACACGGTCAGTAAGTTGTTGGCCTTTTAGTCATGAAGTCCCGATTTGATTCGTGTTCGATCCAACCCAGTTGTACCACAAATTTATCCAAAACTCATGTGTGGTATTCCTGAAGGACAATCTCGATCCAAGGTTTCTGATGCCCAATATGGTTTGTCAAATGGATGCTCATAGCTCAAGATAAGGCTGAATGAAAAAAAGGGTCGAAGTTGGTCTGGGTCCGGTCCGACCCAGCCTGGGCAGACCCGATCCGGTTTGGAAAGACCCGGCCTAACCCGGGTCCGGCCCGACCCGCTGGACAGTCCGCGGTGCAGCCTGTGATGGGCATCCTGCGGTGAGCGGTCCTCGGGGCGGCCTGTGATGGGTGGCCCATGGCTTGTTGGATGACCAGCCCTCTTCCGCGGTGTGCTCGCGCGCCACACCGCCACTAGCGGCCAGCTTGTCCAGCCCCCCACCTTTGCAACCGCGGCCTCGTGCCACGACTCATGCATGCCAGCAGCGCTGACACACGCCTCCGCCTCCCCTCTACACGGTCAGCCGTGTGCCGATCACCGCATCTACTCTTCCGTGGTCGATAGGCTGCGACCTTCTCATCATCCAGTGGTATGAACACGGGCCACCTTTCCTTCCTCATTATCATCCAGGTTCCAGCCATGCCTCCTTCTGAGAGCCATTTCAGATTTGTTCCATGCCAAAAAAAAATATCACATATTTGCGATACTTGCATTGAGGGCTTCACGTCCTTATATCACGCTCAGCTAAACTTCGTATTTCTAGCACCAATTAATATTTGGCCGCCTCATTCCACGAGATATTCCGGCTTCATTCTATGGCCGAAAAATTAAACAATTAAATATTTTCGATCCTTGCATCATGGTATACACATCCGTATATCGCGCTCAGAAAAACTCTACATTCCCAGTGCGAAAAAATATTTTTCCGCCTCGTCCATCGTGAAAAACACAAAAAGAATCACAATGAGTTGTGGAGAGGTCGGGCCATGTTAGTTTGGCCCACACCCACCGTGTTAGAGTTGTAGAAAGTGTCTAAATAAATATTGAATCATGAAGAACGTCAAGAAAAAGTAAGGGGGTATAAATCTATAACAAACCCTACCTCGTGAACAATGGAGAAATGCCCGCAGTTGACGAAGTGGGTTACTATTCTCCATTCCCACAACAACCTCCAATGATGTCGCTTGATCGTTGATCCTCATTTAGGGATTTGGTGTCGATCACTACCAATCACTAGAATTAGATCCTTCTTCCAAGGGCTCGATGTTGCGGCACACCATTAACACTTCGTTTCATGGTGAAGTTGTGTCAACACATCTCCCCAAGCTACATATAAATAGGAGAGAGGGATGTCTAATGGTGTCGAGAATTAATGGGAGTACATTTATTAGGAAGCTTCCCCAATTCTCCAATGATTCAATTACAAGTATTGATGGGTCAATCCATTTATTGGCTTCACACATCGTCAGTCTCACCTTACCGCTCATCCGTTTGAGTAATAGAATAAAAATAAAATAATAATGTTATTTTATTTATTCTATTAAATGTTCCAAAAACTTCCTTTTTCTCCAGAACTACTAGGGTAGAAGTGAATGTATACTTAAGCGAATATTGGCTCTACATGTTCAACAATGTCCTTAGATTTTAGTTCTGTTCACCGGTTCAAATGATTTTAAACACCATTTTCACATTTACTGAAAGTACCTGAAAATAAGTTTGTAAAATTATTAATAGTAACCCTCAACCCACGCTAGTCGAGGTTAGGCTCTTCCCAAGTGAAACACGCCCCAATGAACCCAATGGTACTATCTGATTTATAATCTGAGTTACCATTTAAGTGTTATGGATTTTAAAATAATATAATTGTCACTTAATTATTTTATTTACGGCCAAAAACTAACATTCACTAGTGTCCTGCGCCGTCCAAAGTTAGTATCTTATTTAATAAAACATGCCCTCATAATTTCTGTGGTGGTCTCAGATTTTAATTCCAAGTTAACATTTGTGAGTTATAAGCATTTGAAAAATAAAATAATTTATTTAATTATTTTATTCACGATTATGCCATTTTTGGGTTTTCTCACAGGAGGCCCGCACATATTAAAATTAAGTCACGCCTAGGGTAAACCCGCCATCCTGAATGAAACGATGCCCTCAGATTTCAGATCTAAGTTGCAATTTATGATTTATTACAATTTTTTAGGAAAAATTCTTACACACGCTAATTAAAACGCATCCAAACTGTGACAGATCATTCTGGGAACTCCGGGCCTCAGAGTCAAGCACCGTTAGATTTCTCGATCTCCAAATAATTCAATATAATTTAAAAACATATATGTAATTTCCAGTACATTACAATAATATTCATATAAAATAACCATTTTCACATGTTTGTTTAACTTGGGATGCCTTAGTTGGAATAAAAAACGTGTTTTTTATTTTTGGAGATTATGTTTTGAAAACATTAGTGAGAAACCTATATGTGTGTCTATTTATACGTTTATGCCCAATTTTTTTTTAATAAATTATGTGGTCTCCTAACATTGAATTCCATATCTGGACATAAATAATAGGTTACAGAATCTATGGAAAATGCATCTAGGGGTAGTAACTCTAAAATTGTAGGTTTGGAATTAACTCAAACATCACATAGTGCCTAAAAAGAAGTCCAAACATTAAAATTGGTATAAAAATTATTGAGATTAATGTGTTGTAAATTACATGATCTTTATAAGACACTATAAAGTATTTGAGAAAATTTTATGGTATTTCTATAGAACATAATATATTCAAGATATCAAAAACTAGGTTTTTATAAAATAGTTTTTCTCCAATTATTTATGTGTTTTCAAAAAATTTCATTATATTTTTTCATATGTAATATCATCCATATCATTCCTTTAATTTTTTATACATATAGATGAAAGGGGAACTAGGTTTACAATGTGATAATGTGAAATGAGGTGATTGTCCGAAGGAAAAACCCAAAGATATAGGAGAAATTATAAAAAAACAAAGTCTAATGGTCATACATCTTCCTCATATTATAAATAATAATGAAAATCATTTTTATCACTCAATTAAACCATAGAATGAGTAACCTGATATCATTTATTTTATGGGAAATTTTATACCTTAATTTAGTGGTGTCTCAAATTCAATTTCTAATACGAAATGTGTCGATGTCTCTGAAAATTTATAATTTATTTTATAATGATCAGATAATGAGTAGGTTTTTCTCAATTTTGTATAATTTAGATGGTGAATTTTATCATCGGTTGAATATTTCCAATAATACTGGACAAGATAAAGAAATTAACATCATAAACTGGGAAGATTTTATGAAGATATCTTTAATAAGTATTATCCCATACAATGTATCCTTATAATTTTAACACATGCCACGAAAGATAATTTAAACAATTTTCATGTTTCTAAATTCCATGTATTTGGAATTAATTGGATTAAAGATGCATTGATAGCTATATGGATATTTTTTTATATGCTCTCAATGTATAAGTTGAGAGAAGAGACTCTCTCAATGTTCTTTTATTTGTAAGGAAAATAAGTGAAAAATGATTCTATAAATATGTATGAATGATAAAACCCCTGGTGAAATTTTAATTTACTAAACATATTGTTATTATTTTGGAAAGAAGAATTCGATAAAACTCCTTAATATAAAATGAAAATTCACTATTTTTGGAAAAGAATTCTATTAAGAAAATAATTTCCAAAGTGACTTTAATAATCCCAAATATGATGAGAAGAGAGATTCTCCTAATTCACCACCGACACTAAAATTCTAAAATTCAAAGAAATATAGAAATTTCACCAATTAGGGAATGAATTCAAGGGTTAATGTATAAAATCAACTAAAATAACCTCGTAAGAAAAAAGATAAGGTGAAAGACTATGAAATCACAACTAATCGACTAGGTGACAATAGATTAAATATTAAAGTTAAGAATATAATTTACTCTATATCTAGAATAGAATTATGATATTTAGGTTTCAACAATTATTTTATATATGGATAATTTTTTAATGTTATCACATAACCACCTTAGATATTAGATATTTAAATATTAGTAAATACACTTTGTGTTTTGATAAAATCTTATCGTGTCTACATGATCACTCTGAATAATGTTTTTGGGAATGTGCTACATGAAAATAAAATTATTCCCTTTATTTTTAAATTTTATGTGATTTTAGGTATATATTTTCTCTATATTCCTTTTAATATTTATGTATTTGAAGTCATATTTTATATCCAAAATCAGGCTATAATGATATATTAGTTTCAGATGAATTATAGAATCCAATAAAACATACCATTATTTTATGAATCATTATACCTACTTATGAGGCGTATCTATCACAAAAGATTATATAGAAACTAAAATTCAATGATATTCCTATTTTTTGGGAATGTTATAATTTATCTACTAAATAATTTATTAGTCTTCCCCCAAATAATGATGTTGTGTTTTTAATAGAACTCGTACATTGTGCTATATTTTTTAAGGACTCCATATAAAATGTCCCATATTGAATAAAAGTAATTCAAGAAGAAACTCATAGATAATTTTTTAAAGGTATTTAGACACCCTAGTGTGCCACCCTAGGTTGTGAATGTTCTCAAAATTTATAAGGGAGATGCTTCAATGTATCTCTGCATTTATTATCCCGAACATTAAAAGGTCATCGTTAAAAATATATCATCTTCGCTATATTGATTACATATTTATTGTGTATATATATATAAATAAAATTGAAATATTTTCCTTAAATCTATATATCATTAATTATGGGTAAAGAATATATTTATTTAATAACCTCCCATATGAGGTTTGTATATAATAAATTTATAGTGATTCCATTTGGAAATATCAACATCATCACTATATTCACAAAAATTATTCATAGAGTCTTTAGAGATTAACTTGAATAGTTTTTAGAAGTATATATATATTAAATTATAATAAATATGATATTTGAAAAAAAAATATTATTATCCGAGGATTGCATTAAAAACTTCATTGAAGGAGAGACTATAATCCCAATTTAACAAATTTAATTAATGGTTATATAATGTTTCACTACTGGGTCATATAATCATTATCAGGGGTATATATATTGATTCCTCTATGGAAAAGATTATTTAAGAACATCTTAGATTGATTTATAGGACTATGATACATTGTTTTATTAGTTTTCATGGATAATATAAAATATTTATGAGAGATTTATAATGGATATAAAATACTTTAATTAGTTTGACTTACAAGGGACCTAATTTCCTTACTAAGAAACCTATTGGATCAGTGAAACCACCATGGGAGGATCAGGGGTAATTGACATTTTACTATAATTGAAAACATCCTAAAATACCATTGTAATTTTCCCCCAGTAATGTTATTCTATATGGATATATGAAGGAAAAACCAAGAAATCATCAATCATATGTCTCCATGAAATGAAGGTAGAAATAAAATAGTATTTTTACATGGGGTGGTAAAAATACCTACTCAATTCAATGATGGTTAGGTTCCCCAATGTGGATTATTTACTATATTAAACTATATATAAATATAGTTGTTTGGTGTTTCTCACATCTATAATTCCAATATATCACTTGATTTGATTTTTCGTTATTCTAATAGGTCTTCAAAAACCATCTTCACACTAAATTCCTAGTTTAGAGCTATGCTACCAACAAATACCCTGAATCACATAGTTTACCCAACTTTTAAAAATCTATATTGTAATTTTTTATTATAAGATATTAATTTGTATTAGGTCATTTTCTATAAAATAAGTTTCATCATCCATGTGAACAAAATGTATCTCACTCGTTGAATTTTTCTAAAATTCAAAAAATTAATTTAGAGTTTCTGAAACCAAGTTACTTCTTGGAAATTAGATTAATATATCTTTCAAACCTGCACAACAAGATTTTTCTATACTAAACCAATGAATGGATTAAAAATGATGAAAAAATATATTATAATCTTTAATTCACTTATTATTTTTCTCACAACCTCATCACTATTAAGATAATCATAGAATTATGGTTGAAACCTCATCATCTTCTTCTTCAAAACAAGTGGAATTGTATGATTCCTCTCCAATAAAAATTTTCTTCATATTTTCAGAACAACATTTATTCTCTATTCAATATCTACCAAAATTTGTAGTGAATTCTTACTCCTTTTTACTATATTCTTCTCAGTTGAGTCATTTCATAATTTACATATGTTTTTTAATTTATGATTATTAAATGGATCCAATTATATGATGCTTTAACATATAAATAACATGGAATACTATTTAATATATTAGTAAAAATGATTTATTAGAAATATCTAGTTTGGGGTGAACCAATTTTCAACCCCATTATCTCAAAACATATCCATCATGGTAAGTGGTTCTAGGTTGTTATAGCTGGGGTCATTTCTTCTTTCATCATATCATTATCTAATAATACTCAAAATAAATTATTATGTTGAATAATTATTCTTATGATGTCAATAAATCATAAATTATATAGATCTATGGTTGGAAATTTTCTTCACTAATACAAAAATTAAATAGTTATAACTATTTTTCAATCCTTGAGAATATCCAATGACATTATCTCAAATCCAAAGGACATTGGAGTTGATGTACATCAAAAAATGGTTTTATGGTTATTTATATACCATAATTTAGATAAATGAAAAAAATAGAATCAAAGAATATATTCCATTGAAACTCTTTTTTTTCACCCATTATAAATACTATATTATTCTTAATGATTTATAGTATGAAATTAATATATATAAGTATTAGGTATTTATAGATCTACATATATCCCACTTCATTTATGAAAACATCAATACATGGTGATCTCATTCTAATTTTCCTACATTATTCATTTAATTATGAGAAAATGGATACATAACTATATTGGGATATCATGTCATTATTTACCTTTTCATTTCTAAATTTGGATATATAGCATAATTTGGAAACATCAATTCACATTTTTGGGTAATTTGGAAACACATCGGAATTCAGAAAACAAGATCTTATTGTATTCAATTGTTTTTATATATAGAGATTTTAGAAATTTGGATTCATCCAATAAATTGAATTCACACATTTTTCCATTTACATAAATGACTATAAATATATAGGGAATCCAACACTTCAAATATTTTTATAGTTTTCCTCTATTTCAAACTAGGGTGCCTCTAATCTATATCCATAAATTCAAAAGAGCTTATTAAAAATAAAAAAACCCTTGTGGATTAATAAAACATACTCCACACTTTAAAACATTTTCATCATATGAACTCACATTGTGATGTTCAATAAGAGTATGTGCTACAGTTCTGATGTAAGTTAAGTGGTAGCACTATTTTAGATTCCGTCATAGTGTGTTTCAGATATAATTTATAGAATCATTCATGTACTAATATATAATGATGAATAAATAATTTTAGATAACATCCATTTAGAATTATTATCCTATTTTACATGTGTTCATCATATATAGTCATGTAGTCTAGTAGAGGTAACAAAACTGTATGAATTGTTTGAAATATAATAAATGAATATAGTACTCAACCAATTTAGTACTAGTCATAATCATGAATGAAAATAATTTTAATTATCTAACATAAAGTATGGGTTTCCTATATAAATATTTCCTCCATGATATTCAAGGGAAGTTATATTCACTATATTCCTTTTCACAATATGTGTGCAACTGTTTTATTAATAATCCTTCCCAAGAACCCATCATGGAAAAAACACTTCATCATTAATGGTTGGATAATCCAATGATTCACTAATTTCATACATTCATGTAATTTAATTTATCATCCTAATTAAAAAAATTTAATAAAAACCATTGGATTCTTACCTTTGTATATTTTAATGTAATGAAAATCTCATTAATCCAATGATAATGTTGGTTAATAAACCTATGATAACACTACCCTAGTTCAGAAAAGGGATTTTGTTATAAATCGATTTTTGAAATAATATAACGGGGTTTTCTTCTATTTTATAATGACATAGTAGTAGTATACACCTCATGAAATATCAAGTTTAATGTGAATAAAATACAAAAGTCAATACATGGTGTTGGAATTAACATTTTTTTCTCTAAAATATAATGACATTATCTCTTTAGTTAAAATTTAATATATTTATATATATACAAACAATAAAAGATGAAAATATATAGTCAAATACAAATAATTGAATATATTCCAAAGGATATGGTTGGAATTGTCTATTTTTTAGTACTACTCATTACATTTATACCATGGGAAGGAAAACATGATTATAGATGATCAGAGTCAAAAGGACCATGAACGATTTTACCTGATGAGGATTGAATAAGATCAATTACACATAGATTTGAAAATTATGGTCATTGAAATGATTATTTAATGAGATAAATACTAACAATATTAAATTTATTTTCAGACATACATCCAATTGATGATTAATGACTCTTGGATGGAGTATATGTAATTACAAAAGACGGAAATTATTGTTTTAGTGTTCAAACTTGAACATTTTGGAATGAAAAGATATAGAAATCATATATGTAACCTAAAAATATAATAATTTAATATTTAGTTATTATATTATGTATATAAATCATCATAATATATCTATACTAGAAGAAATAATATTTATTTAGATCACAAAGATCATTTAAATTTGGGAAACATTAAGTGGGATATTGAATAGTATGCATCTAGATGCATGAGGTTTCATAAATTAAGGTATTTCCAAAAAATTTGTAAGGGGATGAAAAAACCATTAGCCATACCTATATGGAAATTTAAAAACATAATCAATGATTTCATAGTATGAATCCCCATGCAACATCACAGTACCCCCAAACTTAGATTAGGTGCTAAAATCATAAACATTACATTTTCATATTTGATTTGATAATTGTGACATAATTGTTTCATGTACAAAAAATTCAAAATAAAAAGTAAAACATAATAAATTATATTCTCATGGAAATTTCTGGTTTATGGATTTATGTAATTAGGATTCATTTATACATACCATTTCGTTAAGTGATTCTTTCTCCCCTAAAAAATTTGTTTTTTATTTCACATTTTGTCATCATCATCATCTTAGTTAATTCTATTAAAGACATAATTTGTAAAAATACATTATTTATAACATGGGATAATTGGAAACATTAAAATTGTCAGATAAAATTATCAGTATGGGAAAAACCTAATAGGTAAGATGTAAATGTTATAAATCAGTATAAAAATTGTATAAAGGTGTGATAATATAATTAGAGTGCAATGGATAATCACAATCTAACTAATACACATCAATACATGAATCATAAAATATTAAAAAATTGAAAAGTAATGAGTCCTAAAAATTAATAACCATGAGTCAGGTGATATAAATATTTATCAAAAGAAACATTTTAAACCCATAACAAGCAATAAAAATAGTTTTTGGTAACTTGGAGGATCCTATTCAAAGAAACATTTAAAAACACTTTTAACTGGAATAAAAATATGTAAAAATTAAAATATATTCATTATGAAATTAATTATAGAGTTCTCTATGTTAACAGATAATTTAAAATATAATAGGATCACCTAATTTTGTCTAGAACTCCGCATCTTATAACATATAACAGACTTACTCGATGTTATTTTGGCCGCCAAGTCTTATAATCTACAACAGGGTGAACTAGTGATATCTAGGCTTCCCCATCATTTAACTTGTCTAAGAAACAAATATAATGTACATGGATATTTAATTTAAACATTAAACTCATAAGACAACCATTATCTATTTAATTACATGAATAACCCATAAAAATGAAATTGGATCCACAATAATCTCTTTGAAATATGATTAACCCATTGAACGGAAAGATGTTCTATAAAAATATCATTGATACAATCATAAGCCATATAATAAAATAATGATTATAGTATAAAAAAAAAATACATAGTTGACGAAATGTGAAAACATGGTTTTTTGATGTTGATGAATGAGAATACCATTAAAATAATCATCAATACATTTTGGAGAAAAATATCCCTATATGAAAATCACCTTTTAAAACAAAAAACATATTGAAAATAATTTATCGTGAGAAATTTTTTTAATAAGAAATAAATTCTAAAATATTAAGAAAAATGTTGAATGAAAAATTATCATCTAAAATAAGAGATCAACCATCAATGAAATGACACCCTTTTAAGTTGTAATTTGATAAATGTTGTAATGAAAAATCCATTTGCACGGTAAAGAGGATAGAAAAGTTCATTTAAAAATAGTGATAACCAGGCTATATTTTTTTTAAAAATAATATGTGTAATATTTTTTTTATTAAATAATTTTTTAAGGTTAAAAATATTTTGGAAAACATTTTTTGATAATAAGTTTTTCGAAAGAAAAATGATTTCAATCTAATGAGTGAAATGAAGTTAGAATTTCATAAATTCAAATTCGGATTAATTATAAGTAACAATGAGTTAGAATTTGATAAAATTTTATTGAAAATATCATGAAAACCCATAGGATATTATATTCATGAGTTTTATAATATTTTATCAGAAGATACCTAATTATACACAATCCTAATAATTGATAAGATTATAACAAAAGGCTTTTACCAATTTTGTAATATTGAATGATAATCCACATGAAAGAATAACATTAAAGTAAATATATAATATAATAAAAATAACAATATTCACAATATTAAATGGATAATGGGATGTATATACACCACATAAAAGAATATAGTTGTATAACATAACATACGTCTGAAGGAATGAAAATTGAGACAAAAAATATGATATCGCTTTGGTAACATTGAAACCGCAAAGCCCTTGAAATAGAGATCCTATAATGGATATTTAAAACCACATTTATTTGTGTGTATAAATTTAAAACACATTCATAGTCATTATATAAACTGTAAAAAAAATTAATATGGAATATGGAATATATCTTAAAGAAATAAATATGAGATAATAAAACCCTTACTTGAGTTCGACATGTCATGTATGTAATTATTTTACCATACTTTAAATTAATGAAAATTATTGAATTATTTTATAATTTTTATCATTTTTATAAATAATTTTATTTAACTTATTATCTTTCGAGATACCATTACATAATTAATTAATTTTATGTCATATGTTTTTACCATATTCAGCATCTGTGTAAAAACAACTTATTTGGGTTGAATATTATCAAATGTGGAATTACATAAACATATAAGGAAAAAATTATCATATTTTTAAAAAAATTATACTTTCTAAACCCATCGTGAAATAGTTTGTTGAAAAATTATCTAACGTCGTTATCATAGAGATGGTAAGTCATTCATACAGATGGGTAACATTTCAATTTTCAATGATCATTATTGAAAGAAGGTAAGTATAATTTTATATATTTTGAAATATGATGAAATCATTAATAACATATTATTAAATTATATATACTTATATATATCATTCATGTGATGTAGTGGTGAAATATTGGAACCAAATTAGTTTGAGGAGGCAATACTCAACACGTCCACCACTAACAGTGTCATTTTTTATGGGAGAAAATATAGAATTAAAATTATATATTATATATATATAATGACAAATATGTCTTAAATATCATTAATATTATGTTTATTTCACATATATGTATTATATTTACCATTATTACCTTCCATGTAACACATTACTGAAAACTGAATCACATCGCTTTGAGATGTTGTAGTCTGTCATACACACGACTGACGTTATCACACCCCTTATGAATTAGATCAGAAAAGGGTATATATTATATAATGACCAAGGAGGTATAACTATTTTAATAGTATCATATATAAAAAATATATCCATCATCATAACTAACCATGAAAGGAGGTAATGAAGAACCTAATGACATTGTTTCATGGGACAATATCCCAAAGTAAACATGAATAACGATTTCGTAACACATTTGATAAAAATGTGTGTGGTATTAGGTCATAACCACAACATTAAAAAATATAGGTATATATAATATAGTTATGTTATTATATTATTATGGTGTAAGAATATTTTAATGGTTTGGAAAATAAATAAATCAAATATACTTATTGATAAATGTTTCCTCTTTTGCGGGTTACTCCTATTTGTTTTCTCCAAAGGACATATATTATTGTATTTATGAAAATAATAAGGTTCTAGGATTAGATTAGGTGTATCTAAAAGGTATTTGGGAAGGTATTTGACTATAAAATAGGTTTTAATGTTTTATGAGGGGATGATAGGTGGTGACCTTTTATAATTAAGGTGAGTGACACACAAGTAATTTATTTAAATAGTGAATTCCACACACATTTGTTTCAGGTATAAAGGCACCAATAATGGTCCATTATTGAAAATAGAAGGTATAATATTAATATTTCAATAAATATGGTGTTGGAAAAGTTTCTATGTAATTTTATTCATTAATATTAGCGTTAAATCACTTAATAAAATCGTTACTACCTTAATCGTTGTAATAAATCATCATGACTTTCACTAATCAATATGGGAAAAAATATGATTCCATTATTATAAATTATAAATTATTATGACTTGAAATATTAAATCTGTTTTTTCAAATAGAATTAACACAAGTGAAAAAATGAAATTCTATATTATTGACGCTGATGTGGTGAGAAAACGGGATTTTAAAAAGAGTATTATTTTAGAAAAAGATGAATATATTTTAATTATAAGACTAATAATAAACATTTTATGAAAATAAATCAATATTTACAAATATATAATCTATAAATTTTTTTTACAACATTACCCATTAGAGATTATTTTATTTAATTAAAATAGGTAAATAATATGCATTATAGAACAGTTTTTTAAAGTCACATTTAAGAAAACAAACATATAATAAAGTCCAATATAATGTTGATTCAATGTAATTATTTATATTAAATATAAATTTATAATAACTATTTTAAAGTGAAACATATTCAAAAAAAAATATCAGGACATTTAAATGAATTAATTTATTGAAAGGAAAATATATTTTTACAAAAAAACTATATTTTACTCTATTTATTAAAAAATAAATATTTTCTAAAATGTATAAAAATTTAAGAAAATGTAAATTTTGATATAATCATTCAAAAAATGAAGTTAATTTTTCAAATAAATTTTCTTAAGGTTCCAAATTTTGATTATAAATTTTTTCATGAAAATAAATAAAAATAATTTGTTAAGAAAACATATTTCTGAAGAATAATAACACTTTACTAAAGACTGATTAATTATTTAAAAAACAATTTCCAATATTTTATATTGAGTTAGACATATATATATATACTTCATAAATTAGTTAATAATATTCTTAAATACCAATTAAAGGCTATTTTATGATAACAATATATATCATTGTTTGTTTATGTTTAGTATTGCGTGTTTAATATGCAATCAAACATAAAAATAGTAGGGTACCATTTAACATAAGGAAAAAATGAGTGTTGTGTGTAAAAAAAGATGAAATTGGTGTTGTTTTCTTTTATGGAATCAAATATATTTTTCTTCATTTAAATTATCATGGTGTTTCATCCAACCTTTTATAAATTTCATTCTCAAATTTTTAACTTTATCTCTATATTCATTGGTTGGAAATTTGACTATACCATTATTGTAATCAAACAACATAAAAAGGATTAATAAAACATCTTCATAATAATAGAGAAATGGTTGTATAAATGTTATATTGAATATAATAGTAATAGGTTTCCAAATAGAATAACATGTGTGGAATATAAGAAAAGAATAAATAATTTTAGAGAGTGATTGACTTCATTGATCACAAGTACATGAATGATCAATGGAATATTAATTCCTCAAAACTATAAATATATAATGATAAAAATTACACTTTTTCATAAAAAATAAAGGTACATAGAGATTATTGAGATTATTTTCCTAGATTTTTGTAATTATACAACCTTTTAGATTAATATATTATGGGAATATACCTTAATAATGAGAAGAATTTAATTGTTTAAAAAATTTCAACTATAATCTCTTATTTTACTCCAATGACGTGTATTCAGGATTATATTTTCAAGCCTAAAACATAGTTTTTTTTTAAAAACCACCTATTTATAAATGGGATAAGAATATATTCCTCTTGTAATTATACATTATCCAAAACCAAAATATGTATCACCTATTAAGATAATTCCCCAAATGGTTAAACCTTTATATGATACATCAATAAATAAAATTTAATAGTAACACCCTATGTTAAAACTACATAATAAAATAAATAACTATCCTTAAAATTCTTCAAATATATCCAAATTTAGTATAGAACAAAGGTATTATAAAGATTTTCTCACATATTCTCCCAATATGAATGAATTGTTAATCCTAAAATAAAATTCTATATAATTTTTAAATAAAAAAATTATTAATTTTATGAATATTTTATACTACCGAAGACATATTTCATGATAGTGGTAGGATATACACCATCGTGGCCCTTAAGTTATGGGTTCAAGCCCTGTGATCTTCCAAAATCTGCTAGGTTCTGTGCAAGCATATGGTTTGAAACTTTTTAAGTAAACATGAAAAAATAATTCGTTTATAAATAACACTTCATTTTGATATTTGGAGTTACAAATACATTAAAATAATAAATCATCTTTATAAATATAATTAAAAACCTCAAATGTTTTATTAATTACACCAATCAAATGAGGTGTCTAAGACATTGAACATATGATCATCTTTAATATTATATAACTAATATGGTATCCAAATCCCATAAAATAACTAACCTAAAAACATATAAATATCAAATTTTTGAAAAAAAATCCACTAATACCAACAGTAACATCTCTGAACTCACATTCCTAGATCTTGTTATCATAAACATTATATTTCTATCCTTGATGCTAATAATTTTTCCCATTCTCTCCCATCCCAACCATTCGACATAATAAGGAAAAACATGTTCCCTTATATTCTCATTATCTGTGTGGGATTATTATTTTATATAATTTGAAAAAATGCATATGTAAACAATACACAGGTCATTAAATGAGAATTTCCAATACTTAAACTGGCTTTTCTTATTTGAAATTACTTCATGATCACAAACCATATGAATTACCTTGTAGAATTAAATAATTCACCTTCATTCTTTATAACTAGGTGAAAAAGAAAAATAATATGGGTGAGATCAAATACTTATTAAGGGTAAACATAATCACTAGAAATTGAATATTATTATTGAGCATAAGAAGAGAGTCCATTAGTGAATCATAAATAAAATAATACCCATTAAAACATGGATCACCAAATATAAAAATATATTACAGGAAAAAGTTATCAAAATCTATAATAATGACCCATGGGATATCAATATTGATGAAATGAATCATTATAAACTCATAACAAGAAATTAAATCCCATTTAGGTGAATTAAAGCATCATACACATAATTTTTTTTTCCAAAATCTCTTTAATTTGAATAATTATACATTAAAAATCAAATATAATCATTCCCCAATGCATTAGAGCACTATCTAGGTGCACCCATTATTTAAACTATGACGGGATCACCCTATTCTATATGGGATGCCCCAATTTATACACTATAATTTGGTCACCTGATGCTATTTGGAATGATCCATCATATTAGATGTCTATAAACAACATATGATGTAAATTGAACATTAATTTCATCATGAAATTAATAAAAAACTTTATCCCTTTAATTTCATTATTAACATGTTGGAAAGAAAAATATCAATTACACTCTCATTGAAAGGACATTAACCGATGGAAAAAAGAAACATGTTTCAGAATATCCTACTTTAAACATTCCCAATTAATCTAGATAAATAACGACGATTATATCAATAAAAATATTTTTAGTAAAGGATATGTAACAACAACGTTTGTTGAAAATGTTGAATGGAAATACCATTAAAATATCATTAAAATATTCTTGAGGAAAATAATATTTTCATTTTTGAAATAACGATTTAAAAATACAAAAAACATTAGAAAATATTTTTCATTGAAAATAATTTTAAAAACCCAATAATGTCCTGAAAAGTAAGAAAACATATTTTTTAATAAATATACTTGGTGAGTTGAAAAGTAAGCATCAATGAACTGATGGATATATCAGTGGGTAGCTCTATACATATTTTATATAAAATTAATTTGGTATGGTAAAAAGTCTGGAAATGTTTTTTATTTAAAATGAGACAAGTGGAAATCATTAAAAGCATTTAGAAAACTAAAAAATAAGTAAAAATTTCTTTATTATATAATTTTTAACTACTTTCAAAATTTTTTGACAATATTTTTAGAAAAAATAGTTTTGGTTGAATGTTGATTTAAAACATAAGAGGAATGTTATGTAGGATTTCCATAAATTCATATTACAAAATATTTTAAGCACCATAGAGTGGAAAAATGATACAATTTCATGAAAATTTTATAAAAACCTAGAGGATAATAAAATTCATGAGTTTTATAATATTTCAACATTGAATACATAATCATACACAATAAATCATGGACTATACTAGGTACCCAAGTAACCTGATAACTGAGATGGTCCTGAAATAGGTTGAAGGGTGTTCCCAATTCCTACAGGTCGACGACTAGCACCTAACATCATATAACATGAATTTTGAAACAATTTATACACTAACAATGTAGATGTAAAATAAACAATACAATTTACATATCAAATAAAACATCATTGGGTGTAATTTACAAGATGATAAACATGCTTAAAATCCCAAAATACTAGATCCAAAGTACCAAAATAGCGAAACACAACCAAATCTCCAAAGTACACAACTCACAAAGTCAATGGTTCAAAAACCTAATCCCCCATCATGAGATCCCTTCCCCTTTCTCCAATGAAGAAGGAGATTATCCATAAATAGGAGAATGAACCATTAGATTGTGAGCCAAATCCCAGTAGAATTTCACCAAATATTCCATAACAAGATTCCAATATAAAATTAACTAGAAATTCACAATAAATTTTCAAATAAAATGTTTTGGAATTTAAAAAATCATACATGAAAAAAACCATTTTTTATAATTTCAAAGATTGATATACATTTAGCAATTCATGGTTCACATTATAATTGATGGAAATACAGTTAAAAGGAGGAAATTTACCATTAATAAAAAGAGAATTTTATATAAATTACACCTTCCAAAAAATGTATTAAATAAGAAAATTTATATAAATTATTTTATATAAATAAGCACAACATGTAAAACTATTTATAACGATGGATTTTATATATATTTCAAATAAAAACAAGTGAGAAATATGGTCATGTTCCTTGTAGGTATGATAGTTCTTGGATATAGGGTCCAAACACTGTGAATGTGGTATATTATGTACACACCCCCTTGAACCATGTCCATGAGGACTCATCACCATCGCCTAAGGGATGTGATTTAATGATATGATGTTTTTGATCATTGAAATTAATGAAGTATTGTACAATATAACACACTATCTACCTAAAATTTACATGTTCTCATGTTTAATAAAACTATTTGATATTTATTTTTAGGCTTTTTATAATAAATTTAAATCCCATACTCTATTTCAATATTCCAATTTTCCCTTTTAAAAACAAAAATGTTTTTTTAATTAATGATATACCATTTGTAAAAAAGGATAGCACTGGGTTTCTATGAAAAACCATTAATGTAATTTTTAAAAAATATGCATTTGAAACTAATACATTAAATTTCAAAATCCACTAATAAAATAAATTAAATTATTCAATTTCCACACAATTCGATAAATTTCATCACAAACCCCCAATTAACTGGAATTGTGGGCTTTCACAATTTTACACCATACTGTTTTTCAAAAATTTAATCCAAAAATTTTACTGAATCGATTTTTATAAAATACATAATTTAAATAAAACTATTTAAATTTCTGAATTTATATAAATACACCCTAATTCATTGGAATTTGGGGATTTCAAATTTGAATCCAAAACCCATTTTTTTCTTAAAAACACCTATTCACGAGAATTGTGTATTTTCAATGAAACAATTGAAAGACACATAATTGAAAACAATCAATTTAATTTAATTCCAAACTGTTGTGATTATGTAAATAAATTAATGTTTAATAAAATTTGGACATCTTAATGGAACCACCTACCATGATTCCACTAGATCTGAAAGCGTCAAACCCTAATTGGGATTTTCTAAGGATGAACAATAACAATGGGATCAGGGAGACAAAAATAGAAACCTAGGTTTGGATTGATAACTGTGGGTATTAGAACCTTAAATTAACACAAGGAACCATTTAAACCTAAGGATAATGATAGTGTTGGTGGAGGTGAAGAACAAGTGGAGGATACTAACGAAGAGGATATTTGAAGGCATTCTATAAGGTTTGGATTGATATTGGGAGGGATTCGAGGGTCCAAAAATCATCATCGGGTGATCTAAAGAAGGGAGAAACCAATTATTGTTCATATCTGTCTATCTTGGTTCTATGAAAGGGGTTTGTGAATTTTTTATAAAATTTCATATATCATAAAATACAATCCACACATTTTCATGGAAAACAACACATAGTTTGGAAGAAGCATGTATAGGTCATGCACCCATTAAAAATGGGTTGCATAGTTTTTCCAATGGAAATGCATGGATTAACAAACCATGTGAAAGATTTGTTGTGTTACCTATCAAAAACATTCCATTTTATTGTATTAGGGTGCACTGTTTCCAAAACCATATGTAGGCTATGTTCCAACCATGCACCAACATAGAATTATAAAAATTCTGAAATTTTCAACCAAAAACAACCCAGAATAAAAACTATAAAAAGATAAATTAAAATTTGGGGTTAAGGAAACCTAAATACAATAAAATTTTGTTACATCCTCCAATCCATAAAAACATTCTATCCTCACAAATCCTAAAATAAAGCTTCTGTGTGAAAAATATGAGGAAAATTCTCTCTAATCATTGCATCTATCTCCCACGTCTCATGAGAATCAGAAAAATTATTACATATCACAAGAAACAAAGGAATATTACTCCCATGAATTATCGTGGTATCAAAATAAACTATCATGACTGGTCATTCAGTCAAGGAAAAATCACAATAAGATTCAAGATCACTCCAAATCAGAATATAAGATAGATTAGATAGATACTTCCTTAGCTGGGATACATGAAACACATT
This sequence comes from Viscum album, assembly GCA_963277665.1. NCBI lineage: Eukaryota > Viridiplantae > Streptophyta > Magnoliopsida > Santalales > Viscaceae > Viscum > Viscum album. The sequence continues at coordinate 1,066,413,080 of OY728160.1, forward strand.
ATATATATACATCATATGTGGTGGTAGTACTAAATAGTATGAAATTTTCATTAACTTTTCAACAAATTCAACAAGTCCAACAATATGAGGAGAAAAAATCCCCTTCCTCCCCAGCCATCAATAGCCTACCTAGGGTAAAAATTAGAAGAACACAATTTCACCAATAGAAAACTCCAAAGGTTTATGGAGATGATTAGAATAAGATTTATATCAACTATGTGATTTATAAATCCTCTAATTAATCCAAAAATTCATTGTTGTTTTCTATTTGACTAAGTTTGGTCTAACAGCTGAAATTTAACTAATCACTGACCAAGAAAAAATTAAGTACAAAGCCAACCATTAAAGGACTCAAAAGAATCCATTCCAATAGCATATGGGTAAATATTTTTGTAAGAAAAATAAACCATCCCCATGTGATCATCCCATGCCCCACCAAAGTCAATAACACAAGCATATAGAATATCCTCAGAAATCTATATAAATATTCTTGTCGGGGCATTAGAATTTAGATGGTATTCCAAAAATCAAACAAACATGATACCACGGTGCCTCCTGAAGGCCTCTCCAAAAATAATAAGTGAAATGAGGATCGATATCATAGAATATAAAAAATATAACTCCAAGTAAAAAAAATTTCACATAGAGATTCAACATCCAATCAACTTTGGTTGTATCATGAATGTTTTTAATCTGAGATAACATAATAATCATAACAAATAAAACCTTTTTTACATTCTTATTTCTCGGGGTATAAGGCAGCCCAACCCAGAATTATATAGAGATATTATCCCTAATCCATGTAGGTACTGTAATTTTCTAATGGAAACATAAATGCTTCTGATGATCGTCCTTAAACTGTCCGAATTTATAACAACGAGAAACAAACTCAGCAATGAAATGACTCATATCTGGCAATCAGAAATTCCTCCACATGTCAGAGAACATCTTCAAGGATTGTGGGTGTACAACCCATTGGGAACTATGAAAATACCATATCAAATCCTTCCTTACCATAGATGGTACCACAAAACCGTTCTGAAAGAATAGAATTTCCTCATCAGAGAAAGACCAATCTAGTACAGTCTCCCCACCATAAAGAGAGTATATAATTCTATAGAAGTCATAATCAAGCTTCTACTCCTGATGATTCATCTCAAGAAGAGAATATGACAACTCAACATTAGACAAGAAAACCTCAACATATAATTCTTGTACTATGAGGTGAAACCGGAAAAAATGATACATCATGTTACATTCTTCTAATGATTCCTACACTACGTAGGACTGAAATTTCATGATCATAGCATAAACAATGACATTCCCTTTACCAGAGGTATAGGTGATGTGAAAATTGATAGACTATAGGTATTCCATCCATTACCTCTAGCAGGGATTCAAATATTTTTGAGGGAAGCATTTACTCAATATATTTTGGTTTGAATAAACGATAATGTTTTCGCTATAATGGTAATGATACAAAATATTAAGTGTGTGTGTCACACCAACAATTTCATGGTTATGGGTCAGATAATTCTTCTCATGTGTCCTAATATTATGAGAACCATTAGAAAAAACATGATTAACTTTCATTATAACACTTCCCAAACCTGAACTTGATGTGTCACAGAAGACCACATATCCCTACCTGGCCTATAAAATATTCAGTACTAGTGTCGTAGGTAAAAGAATTTTCAACATAAAAAATATCTCTGACATTATTAAACCCATGATATCCATACTCCCTTAAATGTTAGTATAGTCATCAGAGAAGAAAACATAGATAATTCATAAAAAATCTAAACTAATACTCATTTAATGCCAAGAATCTACCAATCTCGAAGGCATTTCATGGTTGTTCCCATGTTATAACAACCTTAACCACCTCAGGATCAATTTATATTCCATGTTCTAACAACAAATTCCTCAAGAACACAACATACCCAATCCATAAATCAAATTTCAAAAGTCTGGCATAAGTTCTGTAATTTCTCAGCACAATTAGAACTGATATCAGATTATTCACATGATCCTACTCATACTTAGAGTAAACAAGGATGTCATCCGTAAACAACTACCATGAAAGTATAAATATACTCATAGAAAATAATAATCACCAAATCCATGAAAACTCCAGGTTCATTGGTTAGGAAAAAGGTAATAATAATGTACTCACACTGACCATAAATTCTTTGAAAGATAAATTTTAGAATGTTAGATTCTTGTATCCTCAAATTATAGTAACAATATTGAAGGTAAAATTTCGAGAACCACTATTCCCCTTTCAAATAATTAGTTGTTCATAAATCCATAGAAATAGATACATTCTATTCATCCTTAATATATTGAATTTTCAATAATAAACACAAAGGTGAAGTAAACTATAAACCTTATTTGCAACGAGAATAGCTGCCATTCAATGTGACTCACTTGGGTGTATAAATTTTTTTCTAAAAGATCAACCAGCTATGACTTAATCTATTTTGTTTTAGTTGGGTCCATGTGGTGAGAGGGAATAGAAACTAGTTGACTATGAGGAATAAAGTCAGTAGTAAAATCGACCTCCCTTAATGGAAAAAAAGAATATGATTTTAAATAAAATGCTTTGGAAAAATCAAAAATTACTAGATGGATATTACTTCTCAAATATTCCCACTTGAAATCAAAATAAAAAAATAGATATCACTTTCTCTAACTCTAAGTAGTGGGTCTGGCACTAACATAACAAGATTTATGTACAAGTAAATTACATTTATTTTGTGGAATACATAATATATTACTCATGTTGTCACCCAAAGACCATATTAGTTTAGTTTATTTTAAAACTCATAACACATTCTTCTAACTTTTCTAAAAGTTGTTCAAATTATTCAATAAAGATCTTCCAATTTATTTTTCTAACCCAAAACCATTATCTATATCATTGTGGAATGAAAACAAATGGTGATCACATGTACTCCGTAAGGGTAAACATGTCGAACATAAAACAAAACATAAATATAATAATTTAAAAACATGAACATAACTTTTGAATATCAAAATCTCAATTTATGAAATAAATCTTGGAAGTACATAAGGAATAAATAATAAATGAGAATTAATCATGAAAAAAAAAGCATTAGAATAAAACATGAACATATGAAAAACACATAATCCTTAAAAATATTTTCAATATTAAGAAAGATTCATATATAAGACCATCATATTGGACAATGTACATTACTGAACCGAGTTCATTACTCATTCCACCTCTGTATTACTGAACTCGATATACTTGCCTTTTCAAACCCGTATTACTGAACTAGACAGAATATTTGTTCCAGTCATGTATATCTCATGATATATAAATATTTACCCAATTAATTGAAGGGAGATATAGTTCCCATCCATCTCATAATGAAATAATTCTTAAAATAATGTTCCCCAAAAACATAAATCATTCATCATATAATAGCCCAAAAATAAATGGGGTTATTAATCATTTTTCAATCAAAAAATAATCTATATAAAATATCATTCAATCATTAATACAATCTAATCATAGTTATAATAGGTATAGAAACATATACTTTATTGAAGGGAATCATCATATATGGAAAATAAATTTTATAAAACAATTGAAATTAATTCTTGAGGAAAATATCCATTCTTTTTCAAAAAAAATTATTTTAACAACATAGAATTAAATTTAAAAATAAATTAATTTAAATGAAAATGAAATTGAAATATAGTAAAATAGTCTACATATATAGAAGGTGTTATGAAACCATAATAATACTATCATGTTTTATTTGATAAAACACATTCTCCTTGTAGGTTTTCCAGAAACGTCAAAAAAGTACCTCTAGTTGAATAACGAAAAAATATTCCATTCATACCATTTAGTAAAAATTCACCAATAGGTATAAATGAATTTAAAATAATATAGAAGAATTGAAATAATATTACATATTTAGGGACCATGTATGTGGATGATAAATATACCAGAGTAAATATTCACATATAAAAAATCTCATATAATAGTGAGATTGCAAAATTAACCCTTACCTTAGGTGCGCTATCGTTCATATGTATATAAAACTCTTACATAATAATATAAATAATTTTATTGATTTATTATATTATCATAATCTTTTTTATGATAACATATATGATTATATTATCATTTTATTGTTAGTAACTACTTGTCACTCGTTATTCCGATATTAACTGCTTTATATTCATATAGATGTTTTGTCGGATAAGTATATGTTAAAATTATTTGGTAATAGTTATATCATTTATATAATGATATTAGTATAATATATATCATATTTTTTCATTAAATTCATTTATGTAATCATGGTTTAATGAATATCATGTTCAATGAATCACATTGCTTCGTGGAGACGATTGGTCGTACGTACACACGAGCAATGATATGATTAAATTAATGGTAAAATGGTATGGAATTTGATGGAATATTAATTATACAGAATAATTATAATGTTTTATTAATTATTTAAATCTATTGTACTCATAATTATACCCCTTCAAATTATGTATTTTTGAAAAAAAATTACAACATGGCGTGGAGTTGGAAAACCGTATATACACATTCATGGTGATATTGTTATTCGTATGATGGGTAAAATGAGGTTTAATATTTTCCCATAATTATAATAAAATATAATACTATATAATATCATTTATTTATTACATTATAATAGAAACAACATAAGTATAGGAATGATATGGAGAAATGAATTTTGGAAGAGTTGATAAAATAATTAACTCTTTTTTGAGTATCCTCTTTTCATTTTCACAAAAGGCCACCATAGAATGGATTTCTTCCCAATGTGTGGTATCTAAAAGGAAAGGAGGGGTTTTGGGAGGTTATTTGAGCAGATTATTGGTGATACAATGAGATTTAGAGGTGTGAGTAAGTAGGTAGGGGTGGTTTCCTTTTATAAGAGGGAGGATGGGAACATTTGGATTGTCTTGAAATATTATTTTATTATAAATGTATTTTCAAATTATAATATCTCCTATGTGATATATTTACAGGATAAGATGAGTGTGGGTCGAATATCTCAAATAATATTTTTTAAATATCTTTAGGTCACAGATTTAACCTTATATTTTTGGCTTTAACCCTTAGTTAAATATATGAACTCTTACAATGTGTTCTTATATTTTTACACAATATGGTCAATATAATTACTATAAAATTCCATGAGAATCTCTAGTTGATATTTAAGGAAAATTTTAACATGATATAATTTAGTTGGAAGAATAATATATTTTTATGACTATTATATCATTTAATAAAATAGTTTTTTTAAATACATTTATGTTAATTTTGACACTACTTAATAATTTTTTTTAAAGTGATAAAAACATGATTTATACAAAAAATATAAATTAAAACAAAGGTAAAATTGTCATAATAATCCAAATAATTATTGGATGGCATAAAAATGTTCAAATTACATTTATTTTAATATTTATAATATCATTTATTTGAATCATTCATTAATAAGGTAATTATTTCATGATCATTGTGTCATAAAAGAGTTTATATATTTTATGAATAAAAATTATAAATACAATACAATGATCTAGGAAATATATTTATATTTATAATGAATATTTATAGTAAAAGAGATCAATTATATAACCCAACCAGAAAATTGATTTCGTAAAAAGATACTTGTTTATGTCATATTTCCCTTTACTTTAAATTAATTATTTTAACATGTCATTTTCACAGCCAAGTTGCTTCCAAATGCCAAAAGTTTTGCCTAAGGATATTTTTGTCTCCCATAACTCATAAAATAAGAGTTGGACACATGATAGGTATTTTTTTATCATTATAATATTATTTTTACCCATATTTACAAAATTTACACATTAACCTTGGTAAATTAAAATAATTACTGAAGTTACAAATTAAAATGTCCAAAAATAAAAGGCACAAATTTAAATAAATTATACCTTCTGATTCAAAATATGGAATAAAATTTTTCTAAATTCAAAACACAGAAGTTTAATTAATTAATTTAAAATTAATTCCCATTGTCAGAACCAGAAATCATGTTTTGAAGATGTTAAATCAACCAAAAAATTGGCATGTGTTTGTGTCTTATTTAAAGGAGAAATGACTTACAAGAACCAAAAATGGATTAAATTATAAAAATAAAATCCAATTATACTTTAATAAAATTAATAAGATAATATTACTATATAAATAAATTAGATGAAAAGGTTTTGTTGATTTAAAATACTTTATTTTTTACTATTAATTAAAATATGAATTTCATCATAAAAATGCCAAAATTTCATCAAAGATAAATTTTGATGTCCCAATTCAAAATAATAAGATTATTAGATCGTATAGAACTAATAAAAGTATAAAAAATCTACATTTGAAATAGGTTTACTATCAAAAGGCTATAAAACTGATTTTTTTTTAAAAACACTCATTTTAACCATATGATTGAATTTGATCTTATATCATGTATATAAAACATGTAAGATGAATTTTAAAAATTAAATTTAATATATTACATATATATTTAACTAGTAAAATCCATAAAGAGTGATTTTCCTATTTTATAGACTCACTTATATTAATTTAAATAGGTTTTTTAGAGTAAAGTTAATTACATTCATACCAACCATTATAAGGACTATGTTATAATATTAATTTATCACATACACTCAGTCTTCTATGAAATGGATTATTTCAAAAGAACATGAAATTGTGTGTAACAGAAGCCAAGCATAGTGTTTCAAATAATTCAATATAATATGGGGTTTTGTATAGACAAAGGTAACCGTAATGTAGCATACAACACAAAAAATTAGAGAAATTAAATAAAATCTGTCTCATAAAATCTTGGTGTGTTACATTGTAACCCTCTTAAAATTAATTTATCCACAGAAATTCATCATGTTTATAATGGGTTTACTACTTGAATGATTATTTCATAGAAAACCCCATTGTAAAAAGGAATACAAAAAATTCATTTTAAAACAAATAGATTGAAACATAACAGTTACCCAAAGAAACTCATCACTATGTTGTCACATAGAAAAACATATGTGGGATGTGAAAACATGGATATGGAAAAATAAAATTCCATGATGTTTTGATGGATAATGATAAAGAAAAAGGTTTGGAGATAGTTAACAATTGAAAACACATAAATCATCAATGATTTAATGGACCATATGATTTTACTGATAAAAAGGTACTAAGATAATTTTTTTGGTTTTTAAGATCCTTTCCCTAATGTTGAGGAATATGAAATAATATACTTTATTTATTTTAGAACATTCTCACTATTTGTGGTTCATTTAAAAATATATACTTAATCTCTAATTCAATGCCATGATGTTGAATTTTTATTCTTAATGTGTTAGAAGATCATGTGATCCATTAATAGAAAGATACGTCATTCCAAATGTTTCAATAAAAAGTTTATCACCTGGTATAAAACATGTTTACATCCATATATGGTGATATAATACAATATTCTAACAAACCTCATCTGATTCATAACTAAATCATTCTAAAAAATTTGATAACCTTACAATTCTCCTGAAAGATGAAAATCCAAAAATATAGAAAAATGTTCACAAACTCGGAATTAAATTTCACCCCCATATATCATAAGGTATCTATGATTGGTCACATTCCAAAAAAGTGAACACCATCATCATATATTATCTTGATTCACAATAACTACATGAATTATAATATATCCTTATTGAAAACATTCATGTTTATTGGTTACAAAACATAGTGGATTATTCCTTAAGTCCCAATTTTTTACCTTTTCCATGATAGGAAAAAAATCTTGTAAAAAAATCTATAATTAGTACCCAATAAACATCAATCATCTAATTTACATATTGAAATCCAATATACCCTTATCCAAACATCATTATATTAATATAAGAGATACATTTATGGTTATATTTCCCTTAATCATGTGCTCTAAAATTATTTCACCATACCCATAAATCAATTTTTGGATCCTTAGAACTATTTCACATATCCTTAAAATCCAAAATGAAAAATATATAATCAAAATAATTATGCATTTCATGATTCATATAACAGAATCTTTTAATTATGGAAAATATACACCTCAATCATCCAACATTATTCTTAAACCATAACGTATGATCCATCAACATTGTATTTATAAAATACGAATCTTATAATATGTTTTCTCAAACTTAATATTCTTAGATTTAATGTAAAAAATATTTGAAAAATATCACATACATTTCACAGGTCATTTAAAATCTTTTTATCCTAAGTAGTATGACCAATACTTGTATAATCTTCATGATTCACTTCATGATGGTTTTAAATAAGAAATCAACCTTCATAATTACTATAAGATAAACAACTAACCATTCAATGGTAAACTACATTCTATTTAGTTCTGTATATTCACTAAGACTATATTGAAAAATGTGAGAAATACATATCATAGATTAGAAACACATATGTAAGGAAAATTACCTATAATATTTCCATATATGATACCTTTAGATTTACTCTAGGTTAGTCAAGATTATCCAAAAAACCCAATTATTGTATCATATAATTGAATTATCCTTAGTACATCCCTAGAAGAATACTTATAAATATCACTTGGGATTTCACTAAAGATTTCACATCGTAGTTTCCAAATTTTGACTAATCCTCCACTATGATACTAACACTAATTCCCCAAGCATGACGCACAAGGAAATTACTTTATTCTTAGAATATATAATAAATTAAACAAATAGTCCTCCAAAGACTGTATTAGTTTAATATCCTAGGAATCTCAGAAAACATTTGTCTATATTTTTGAAAGATCTTCAACTTCCCCCTAATGACCCTTCCATTTAGTTTCCCAACCTTAAACCATTATTTCTAACATGAATGAATGGAAACATAAAATGGGTGAGATAAAATTATCATTAGGGGTAAAAATATATAACATCAAACAAAACATAAATATAAGAATATAAAAACATGAACATAACTTTTGAATATCAAAATATTGAGTTATGAATTAAGTCTTGACATTAGGTAAGGAATAAATCATAAAGGAACATTAATAATGACAACATATAATTTGAAAAAATATAAACTTTTGGAAAACAAATAATCCAAGAAAATCACTTCCATATTATCCAAGGATCATATCCAAGACCTTCATAGCAGACATAGTCCATTACGGATCTGAGTTCACACCTCATTCTAGCCCTGTAACACTGAACCATATATACTAATCATCTCATGACTGTATTACTAACTTGATTTAAATTTCATTACTTAAATGTCTATATAATGAGATATAAATATTTATCCAATGAATTAGAGGGTGATATAGGTCCCAAAAATATCATAATGAAATCATTCTTACATATGACACAAAAACGTAACTCATTAATCATATTATAACTGAAGAAATAAAATGGGATTTTTAAACATCATTTCGCCTTAACATAATCCATATAAAACATTATTAAATCATTAAAACAATAAAATCATAGTAATAATTGGGATAGAAACATAACCTTATTAAAATATAATCATCTTAGATGGAAAATAATTTTGATAAAACACATGAAAATAATTCCTTAGGAAAATATTCATTCTTTATCAAAAAAGTGTTGTTTACTAAATGTTACACAAAATTTTAAAAGAAATGAGTTTAATTTAAAATATAAATGAAATATTTTAAATTAATATTCATGGATATAAGGAATTATCCATTTATGCAATATATGTTATGAAAACATTTTCCTTGTACATTTGCTGAAAATTTCATAAAATGTTCCTTGTATAGAATAATGAAAAAATATTCCATTCATACAATTTAGTAAAAATTAACCAATAGGTAAAATAGGGATTAAATATTTTTATACTAGTAGATATTGTATTATGAATTTGTAGAACATGGATGTGGATGATAAATATACCCCCATAAATATTTACAAATATATAATCTCAAATAAAATGAAATTTAAAAAATTAACCCTTACATTAGGATGAATATCCTTATTATGTATATAAGCCTCCTATATAATGATTTAAATATTGTTATTTACTTATTATAAAATCAAAATCATTTTTATGATATCATATATGATTAAATTATTATCCTTTATTAGTAAGAATTCATTGTCACTTGTTATTCAGATATTAATTGCTTTTTGTTCAAATGCATGTTTTTTTTCAGATAATTTGTTGTTCCAATTCATTTATTATAGTTATATAATTTAAAAAAAAGACAAATTTATAAGATATATCATATTTATGAATTGAATTCATTTATATAATATTGGGTTAATGAATATCATGTTGAATGAATCACATCGCATTGTGGAGATAGTAGGTCATACGTACGCATGAGCAATGATATCATTCAATTAATGGTCAAATGGTATGGAATTGGAAGGTATATTTATTATAGAGAATAATTATAGTTTTATATTAATGATTTTCATCCATTATAATCATAATTATACCAATATGAATTATGTATTTTTTAATAACAAATTACACCACAACGTGGAGAGTGTAAGTCGTGCGTACACACGCATGGTGATATTGTTATTCCTAGGATAGATAAAATGAGGTATAATGTAGTACAATAATTATAATAACATTTCAGAATGTATTATATAATATATTTGTTACATTATTTTCCAAATAACATAAGAAGATGTTGTATAAGAAGAAATTAATTTTGAAAGAGGAGAAACTACAAATACCTCTTTTTCGAGTATCTCCTTTTGATTTTCAAAAATGGTTTCCTTAGGAAGGATATATTCAATATTTTTTTATCTATGAGGAAGAGAGGGATATTGGGAGTTTATTTTTACATAATTTGGGAGAGACATGGGGCTTGATAAGTGTGATTCAGTTGGTAGAGGAGGCAACCTTTTATAATATGAAGGAGGTGTACTTTAGGAATGTCTTGAAATATTATTTTATTATAATTTTATTTTAGAATTTTAATCACTAAAAAGTGATATAATTCAGGGATATGATTATTATGGTTCTAAAAACTCTCAACTAATAGGTTTTAGAAATTTGTAGGTCAAAAATATAACCTTATCATTTGGCAATAACCCTTAGTTAAATAAATTAACTCTTACTATGTCTTCTTATATGTTTACACTATATAGTCAATAATCAATATAAAAAGAATATACTGTATAATGTGGATCATTAATGAAAATTTTAAAAAAAAATTATGTCTGTTACTGGAAACATAGATTTTTATGACTATTCTATCATTTAATAAAATAATATTTATTTAAAAAACTCATTTATGTCAATTTAGATACTATTTATTAATTGGTTTCTGTTAAAGTTATAAAAACATGATTCATTTGAAAAAAATCATTAACTAAAACATAACATGTCATAATAATGAATGAAATTTATGGATGGAAGAATAAATATCAAATTATATTTATTTTTAAATTTATAATATCATTTATTTGAATGTTCTATTAATATGGTAACCACTCCATCATCATTGTGTTATAAATAAATAAATTTATTTAATGGATAAAAATAAAAAAATAAAATACCATGATGTAGGAAATTATTTATATTTATAATTAATATTTATATTCATAGAGGAGAATTATATATCCCCACCTTAAAATTTTTATTGTACAAAGATACATTTTTTTGTTATATTTTCTTTTACATTAAATATATTATTATAACATGTCATTTTCAAACCCAAGTGGCTCCAAAATTCCAAAATATCATCCGAAGTATTGTTTTGGTCTTCAAAGACTCATAAAGTAATATTTGGACATGTTTTAGGTTAGTTTTATATTATTATAATATTATTTTTACCCTTATCCACCTAATTTAACCTTTAACTGTGGAAAATAAAGAACAATATTAAAGACAGTATTCATAATGAAAAAATAGAATGTATCTATTTACCTTAATTTTAAACTTTAATTCAAAATATGGAACTCTTTTTTCCAAATACTATATAAATAAGTCTCATTAATTAATTTAAAATTAATTCCTGTTGTCTAAACCAAAAAACAGGTTTTTAAGTAGTAAAAACATTGAAAAGATTGACATGTGTTAATGTCAAATTTTAATGTGAATTGACTTCAATGACAAACATTGGATTAAATTATATTAAAATAATCCAATTTAAAATTATATCTAGTTAAAAATATGATATATATGTGTAAATAAATTAGAAAAAAAATCGGTTTTGAATTAAAATGCTGTATTTTCCACTATTCATTAAAATTTTTATTTCATCAAAAAAATACCAAAATTTCAACCAAGGTAAATTTTGATGTCCTGAATCCAAATAACATGTTTATTAGGTAAAATATAAATTTTAAAATAGTAAAAACATAATTTAAAATTGGTTCACCATAAACAGGTGGTGAAACTGCATTTTTAGAAAAATGCTCATTTAACCCGTAAAATATAATTTTTACGTATATCATGTATAAGAAACAAATAAGATGAATTTTAAACATTAAATTGAATATATTAAATACATATTCCACTAATAAAATCAATAAATATTTATTTTATTATTTTTTATACTCACATATTTTTATTTAAAAAGTTTTTTAGAAAGAATTTAATATCATTCATACGCACCAATATAATGAATAGGTTATAATTTTTAGTTATCACTTATGAAGAGTCGTTAATGAAAATAAATATTTCAAAATAACATGGAATTTTTTGTTACAAAAGAAATGAATAGTTTTGTGTATACTACAATCTTATATGGTGTTGCGTATATCACATGCTCATCTTGGTGTAGCCTACAACACAAGACATCAATGTAATTAAAAAGAATATATCTCATAAAATCTTGGGATGTTACATCAGATCTACAAGACCTAGAGCACCACTCTCCTAGGAAGAAATGAAACACACCATCAGGTTTACTAATGGATACCCATCCACGATAATAGTAAATTTTGGTTTATTAGCAATGAGCCAATATATCCTGAAAATGAATTCAAGAGGATTCATGTTAAGAATCAAAAAATTATAAGGAAGATATACATATAATAGAGATAAAACACATGCATGACTATAGAGACCATAATCTCTCTTCATATAATGGGGTGTAGTAAGATCCATTTATCATGATAAAATCTCCATTGGAAAAATTTACAAATTAATAATATGGGTTGAAATAATCGAATGATATACACACACATCAAATAGAGTAGTCACTAATGAACAAGATATTTAAATGGAACCTCTCATATTTCTGGACCCATATAAACATTCCCTGGAGACTAGTATATTATGTGAAAAATATTAGTAATGTATGCCAATGGCTCAAACAAGTTTTCACGTGATGAATTTGATTGTGATGAAGTTTTAGAAGGGGAAGATGATCTTGTGCCCCTTTACAGAGTGTAATAAATATACTAGAACCTGTTAAAGTGTCATGAGAATCTACATGAGTCATGGTTATTGGTTGAGTTAGTGGAAAACCTTTTTTAATATTTCATTTTGCAACACTAGTAGCAATCTAATGAGCCTCTTCCATGCACTACAAGAGGTTTTAAAAAACCCTTCCCCCGATAACCACCAAGAGAGTCATCACGCTTCTTCGTTACGTTAGTGGAATGTAGACTACCACTAGGAGGGATAGATTCTCCCAAAAACACTAAATTTCCTGCTAGGTCCATCTCGACCATGATCTCTATATCAAGTACATCAACACATGATGGATATTTTAGCAAGAAAACATAATAATGAATATATGGCCAAAGTCCGAACTCGAATATTAATGACTTCATCCTCTCATTTGATACTATATATGAGGTGGGAAATGCACGAGCTCAGAAAAATAGTATTCATACTCTACCACAATCATGTCAACCATCTTGAGTTTGAAATACTCTATATACTAGGACTAAAACAATGAATCTGGATAGAACAATTTGGTGAAAACAACTATAAAGTCATTCCACTATAAAAAATCATGTTTTATCACTATAACCATCATGTCCCACTATATCCTGCTCATTCCATCCAACATGAAGGTGAAACACTTCACATTGATTTCATCGAGTGTTTCCAAGATCCCAAAAAATACATTTCATTCCGCTAAACCATTACTCAGCCTTTAGAGGTTCATTTGAGCCTTTGAATGGTGTAGACCTCTAATGAATGAACTCATTAGAAATTATCTTGAGAACATCCCTATAAGGATACAAAGTGGGATCCTAAATGAGAACTAGAGGTGGTTCATATCCCAGAGCTTGGAAAATGCACACAATATACTCAACAAGTCTTGAGTCTAAAATGTGATTCACTCATTGAGGTTCATCATCATCCTTCTCTTGGATCTGATTCAAATGTATTCTAGGATTCAGGATGCTACACCACATTAGTAGGGACATAGGATTCAATAGATTAAAACTCAGACATAGCATCAAGGGAATGTAATCCAAATATATAGAAAAAAAATTAGATCTCAATAAATCCAAATAAAATAGAGAAAAAACTAGAACTAATCTATAATGCCACTTTCCTTAACCACCCCTAGTGAAATAAGGTTTATTGCAATGATAGATGACCAGTCACTCAATCACAACTACCTACTAATCCCAGATAATATTTCACAAAAGCATACTGTCTTCAAGAAAAAATCTCAACCTCCTTTGAAACTACTTTTTCATGAACCATCTCGGGTACCATTGTAATCCATTAACCGAGTTGGTCCTGACATATCCCGAAGGGCATTCTTGATCCCCATGGCTCAAATACCAGCACCTATAATGCTACAACATGAAAGTGGGAACAATTTTTCCACTATCAATATAGACTAAAATAAAACAAGACATTATGCATATCAACAGAATCTCCATTGGAAGTAATGTACAAGATATTAAATAGGCATTAATTCCCAAAGTACTATAACCTAAGTGCAAAAATAGGGAAACAATTCCTATGTACCTAATGAGAAAACTCACCATGTCTAATTTTCAACAGATAAATCCACCTTTAAGGGATCCATTCCCCATGCTCGAAACTGGAAGGAGATAATCTAAAAACACATAAAGTAAAATGTAGGGTGTGAGCTAAATCCCAATATGATTTCATTGAAAATTCCCAAACAAGATTATAATATCAAATTAAACAATAAATTAATATCAATTTATAAATTAATAGGTTTAGAAATTATAAAATCATATTTGAAAAAAATAAAGATTTACAACTTCAAAGATAAAAATAAGTTTAACAAATCGTTATTTACATTTCCATTGATGGAAATAAATTTATAAAGATTAAATTTAACTTTTATGAAAAAATGATTTTACACAAATGGCACTTCTCATAAAATGTATTAAGTTAACACATTAATATAAAAAAGTTTATTGAAATTAATAAGGCACGTAAAATAATTTATAACAATGGAGTAAACATACATTCCAAATAGAGACGATAAGGAAACATGGTCATGTTACAAGTATATAAGATATTTCCTACTTATATAGACCCAATAATATGAATATAGTAGAGTATGTACATAAAATCTTGAACCAGGGACAAGAGAACTCATCACCATCAACTAGAGAATTTGATGTTTTGATATGATGTTTTAAAACGTTGTAAGTCATGAAGTGTTGTCAAATATATCACACTAACTACTAAAGGATTTCATGTTATAAAGTACTATACAAGGATAGGAAATTTATTTTAAGACTTATTAAAATACAATTTAATCCCAAGCTCCATCTAGATATGCAAATTTTCCCCTTTTAAATTCCATGTTGGGTTTTAAATTAAAAAAAATCCTTTTCAAAAATATGAAACCACTAGGTTTACATCAAAAACCATTAAAATCGAATTTTCACAAATAAGGATTTGAAAAAAATTCCTAAAATTTCACAATCCAGTACATAATTAAATTCAACAATTCATTTTTCAAATATTTCTAGCACAAACCCCCAATTAACTAAATTAGGGGGTTTTTCAAATTTTCCATGAAAATAATGTTTCCACAATGAAATAATATTTTATAATGAATAAATTTCAATAAAATAGAAAATTTAAAAGAAACAATTTAATTTTAGTATTTCCATAACCAAACCCCAATTCAATGGATTGGGGTTTCCCAATTTCAATCCAAAAAATCATTTTTTTCATAAAACATTATTTCAAGGAAATTTCGTCATTAAAATAACACAATCTAATACCACCTAATTGGAATTAATCAAATGAGTTTAATTAATTTTTTGGGGATTATGTAATGAAATTTACGATTAAAATTTTTTTTCCTCGTAATTGAACCCCCAACCTTGAAGCTACTAGATCTCGAAGTCTCAATCCAAATCAGGATTTTAAGAAGAAGAAAGACGCCAAAAAGACCCATGAGAAACATGAATTGAAACATAGGTTTAAATCCATAACATACGGTATTTGATCCATAAATTAACAGAAGGATAGATGGACCCATAATTATAAAGAGAGAGTTTATGGGAGATCACGAATCAGAGAAGGAAACTAACCTAGAAGAGATCAGAGGGCATTCCCCTAGCATCAGATCACTTTAGGGTGAGATACGTGGGGAAAAAAATAAAACATTGGAGATCTGAAGAAGGTAGAAACCATTTTGGTTCGTACTGGTCCATCTGGGGACTAAAAATGGTGTTCATATTTTTTTTAAATATCAGATCCCTTAAAATCCCATCTTCATAGTTTTATACAAAAAAAATGTATTTTGGAAGTATCATCCATAAGTTGTGAACCCATTAAAAATAGGTGACATTTTTTTCTAAGGAATTTCATAACTTAATTAACCATGATCAAGCCTTGTAAAGATCTCTATCTAAAATATTCCATTTTCTATTGTAGGGTTCACAGTTTGGAAAACCATCTGCATGTTGTGTGCCAATCCTGCACCATCACATATTTTTTAAAATTAAAAAATATTCAACCCAAAACAACCCCAAAACAACTCCAAAATAAAACCAAATAAAGAGGAATAAAAAGTTTAGTTTTTGAATAATTTGGGGAAATAATAATATGTTACATAAAAGGGATAGATGATGAGATTCTAACAAAATATTGTTACCACATTCGTATTATAATTTCATAATACCCAGGAAATAATATCATTAAAATAAACATATAATATCATTAAAAAATGATATTAATGATATAACATTTCATATGTGATGATTATAATACTCATAAAATATTATTGTTTTATAACATAATAAACATCTCAAAGAAGAGAAATTGTGAAAAAAAATCTATTATCGCTTTCGAAACATTGAAATTATAAACCCCATGAACGTGAAATAATGAAATTGATATATAAATACCCATAAATTAATGGATAAGAAATATAATATTAATTAATGTTTATTATATACACAAGAGAACAAAAAATATTTGTGAATATGGATCATATCACTCAAATATAAAAGGTAGATTATAAAAACCTTACCTTGAGTCAAACTTGTGACACGTGTCTTTATATTCTGGAATAATATAATTATGTTAATTATTTAAATTTTTGAGAAAATTTATACAAATTTTTTTAAATTTTATTTCAAATTTTAAAAATTTATATAAAATTACTTAATCGATTATGTTTATATCAGATACATTGACCATATTCTGCTTATGTGTCAAAAAATGACTTATATGGGTTGACTAGGCCAATGAAAAGATTATTTTAAAAATAATAATAATAATTATAAAATTATCCTATTTATAATTAATTAAAACTTTTTTAAACCCGTAAGGTATTATTTAAAAAATAATAATTTTTTATAATCCTGGAGATGGTAGGCCATACATATACATGACTAACATTTCCATTTTTTAATCATTATTATTGAAAGAAGGTATGTGATATTTTATTAGTAAATAATGACAATAATTTCATAAATACCATATTTTTTAATTATATCTACTTATACATAGAAATATTTTTACGTGGTGGTGAAAAAAAGGAATCACATTGCTTCTAGGAGGCGGTAGTCCACACGTCCAGAAATGAAGTTATAATTTTTTTAGTGAAAAAAAAGAAAAAATATAATGGTATATTTTATTTAAGTAATTTTAAATATGAACTAAATATCAAAAATATTTCATGTATATCACATATATTTATTATATTTACATTCATTTCATTCTGTGAAACACATTATTGAAAAACAAATCAAATCGTTTCATGGAGCAGTGGTCCGACAAACACATAAGTGACATTATCATATCCCTTATGGAATAGAATATAAAATAATATATATTATATAATGAATACATAGGAATAATTATTTAATAAATAAAATATATAAAATTTATAACCGTCATCATACCCAACCACGAGAGGTGGTAATGGTAAAAACCGATGACATTGTTTCGGGAGGTGATAGCATATTGTACAAACGAATGTATATTTTTGAAACCCATACAATTGAAGTTTGTGTGTTTTTAGGACATAAACATAACATTAAAAAATATATGTATATGTATAATACTATGGTAATTCCATCATCATTTTATAAGATTTATTTAAGGGGTTGAAGAAGTAATAAAACAAAAATTATCATTGATGAAAATTACCTCTTTTTCAGGAACCTCTTTTTGGAATTCACCAAAGGCATTTCATGTTTGGATTTTTGCCAAATTTATGGAATCTAGGATGTTTTTTTGATAATTTTGGATTAATTTTTTTCTATCATAGATATATGAAACTTGGATTGTAGTGTTAATATGGTAGGATAGGAGGTGTGATTTTATAATTTAGTTGAGTGACGCACTTGAAATACTTTTTTAAGGTTGATTCCACACATGTTTTTTCATGTGAACATGCCCCAATAATCATAAATTCAGGATAATATAAGGTATAAGGTCATAAAAGTTCCATAAAATGGGTGTTGTAAAATATTCTAGAGTATTTTAGCTTTATGTTTAATGTTTAATCCCTCAATATACTCATTTATAATTATTCATTATTAATAATTTTAACAGTTTTAATTAATAATTATTGTAAAAAATGTAATTTTTATTATTATAAATTATAAATTATTCTGATTAAAAATATGGAATACATTTTTTCAAATTTTATTCACTTTGGTGGAAATCATTAATTTAACATTATTCTCGTAGAAAAATCTGTTAATAAACCAAAATGAAACTTATACTAAAAACCTATAAAATATTGATTAAAAGTAATTATTTGGATTAAATATAAATGAATAATATTTAGTTTACTTGAGAAAATATTATAACCTTAAAAATAATTTATTAATTTAAATTAAAACACTTTAAAAAAAATAATCATTTATTATAAATCACTAAATCTTCAATATTTCGTGGAAAGCCATATATCTTTATCAAAATTAAATTTGGATATTCAAATTCAATAAATTATTTTAATTTTTAAAATAAATTTTAGAAATGATAAAAAATTTAAATAAAATTCCCAAAAAAATAAACAAACACTTTTTTGGGGAAATAATATTTTTTTGTAATAAAATCACTTTTGTAAATATTGATTTATTATTTACTAAAAATTAATCAAAAAATTATATTAACAAATAAATGTCTATATATTTATATATATTTCATAAAATATTAATTAGTATTCATAACTAATAATTTAATTTCTTGTTTATACCATTAATATATATATCGTGAGCTGTTTAAATTTTTTGTTATGTGTTGAATACACTATCAAACATTACAAATATGAGATATAGGTAAAACAATATAAATTAATTATTTCATATAAATCAATATAACATTACTATTGTGTACCATTTAGGTTATCAAATATAATTTTTTTTAAATATTAAGGTGTTACACTGAAGACATCTAAAGTCAATAAAAACATTTGGGTTGAAATTTATATCTTTTTGAAGTGAGAACAATAATTTTTTACATAAGAGGATTTATTGATTGAATAAATATGTAATATATATATTTGATAATTGGGAAGGATATATGGAATACCAATCGTAATTTAATTTGATCAATATTTGAGGATTACCAGGATATTATAGAGAATTATTCAATAAAAATTGAATATAGAGTTGAAAATTACAACATCATATCATCCTTATATATATGGATATACTAAAAGAAATATTCTTACCATAAATATATACTATTATTTTTATTAATGTATTTCTATTGTGGTTTTGATCAACACCTTCATCGAGGAAAATTTACATAGCACAAATGATTACAATTGAGAATTCCAATGAATCCCTCTGACATTATCCATGGAATGACTTGTAGAAATTAATCTTTGTTTGATGATGTTATTAAATTTATGTCATTATTATTTTTTATAGTTAACAAAATGAAATTTAAAATTACATACATTAACAAATTCATTAAGAAATCTAATATATGAAAGGAGAGTTATACTTCAAATCATTGGTGAGTTCTAGAGTTCAATGTTGGTGATAAGGTAATCCTAATAATATATACATTGAATAATTCATGAGATTTCAAAGGAATGAGACTTTTATCCCTAGATATATTGGTCCCTTTTGGATTCATGATCATAATGTTGTTTATCTTATCGCATAGTGCTTCCACAAAACTGCTCCCATGTTTAGTATGTGTTCCCCATATCTCTTCAGAGGAAGTAAATACATAATTACTCTCTTGTACATAAATAATAGACTGTATAGATAGATCATTATCATAAATATGATGAATGACCAATCGATATTCTAGACCAATGATTTAAAGTGTTATGAAACCATACCACACACTTTTTCATTGTTTTGTGGTGAAAAAAAAATTTTAGGAACCTATGTGGGAGCATAAGAATGTAATGAGGTATAATTGGCTTTATTTTTTTTATTATAAAAAAAAATTTTGGGCAAAATTATAAGAGTGGGATAATAGTGTAATAACAAGATATTTTTAATGTATTTCTGTTTAAAAATTTGATTCATAAGATATTTAGTTTCACAAAAAACCCCAACCAAAACAATTCACAATACATCAAATTTAATAAAATTAATAAATTAGAGGTTTTAAAGAAACGAAATAATTTTATAATATATATGTATAAATGAAAAAAATGTTTATTATATATACTAATTCATTGAAAAATTCTAATATTATAGTAAAATAACTAACAATATCATTTAATTCTTAATAGTTTTTTCATTAAATTGTATTTTTATGTACTATTTAAGTATATTTAAAAAAAATAAATAGAGTAACGATAGAATAATATATAGTATATTATTAATATGAATAATTTTTTAAAAGTATTTAATTTGGTAATAAATATATCTTAAGAAAATTAATAAATAAGGTATAAAAAATATGTTTCCTTCAAAACCTGTTTATATATAATTATTATGTCTAAATTTAACAGTCAATTTTAGTATATTTTAATTGTTAATAGGATAAAATTGATAAATAATTTGGATTTATAACATCCAAATAATTAATTAAGGGATAATTTTATGGGGCATGTATTTTAATCACGTAACATGAA
Organism: Viscum album; assembly: GCA_963277665.1. Taxonomy (NCBI): domain Eukaryota; kingdom Viridiplantae; phylum Streptophyta; class Magnoliopsida; order Santalales; family Viscaceae; genus Viscum; species Viscum album. The sequence continues at coordinate 1,066,434,595 of OY728160.1, forward strand.
ACATAGAGCATTTTGATGAAATATATTAGTTAAATCTAATAATCACATGTCCTTCCATCCATTCTTTGGATATATAACCATACTCTCTTGTAATTTTATTCCCACCCCTTACCTAACATTCATTTCTAATGAAAACTATCTCTGTTCTCCTATAAAAGGTGGGGGATTCGACCACAATCATTCGAAACACCTAGTTAAAAATTACCATGAAAATGAACCAATTTAGAATATAATATATTCTAATTCCCCAATTGGAAAACACATGTTTAGTGAAATATATGTAAATACTCAATTTTCTAGATATTATATGGGAGAATAATTAGGCCATTAATATGTGTATTTCCACTATATAACATAATTTTATATATCATTTCCAATCAACGTCCTCAAAAAATACTATAAATATATCAATATATTTATATAAATTTTAATACATTAAGGCTATTACAATTATTTACCCCATTCCAGGCCAATAAAAAAGTGAAAATGTTAGTACTCTTATGTGGGGAATACAACCTTCATGAGCGACGTATTCTATTTTTAATATGTATTATACATTTATTGTTTAAAGGGGGTATTTTATTTAAAATAATATATTTTCAATATTATTAATATTATAAAAAATAATCAATTTCTAATTTTTTTTATTCTTAGAAAAATAATATAATTTCATCCATGCAAACATGGAGACTACCGCCTCCATGAAAATTGTATTCTATATTAATCACTTCAATTAATAGTTAATTATAAAATATATTTTATTAATATTTATGATATTTTAGATTAATATTTTTCATTAATATTTTTATTAAATTAATACAAAAAAAGATAACTATTTACAAAATATTTTGTTAGTATTGATAAATTTCCTTAATCAAATTCACAATTTATATAATTATCAAAAAACAAGAAAATTATTTTTATAATATGAATATGGGGATGGATAACATATTAAAAAACATGGATATCAATATATTTTTTAATCTACTAATGATGAAAGTGTGATCAAATAAATTTTTTTAAATATATGTTACAAAACATGTGTTAAATAGTAGAAATTAGTAACAACTAATGAAAATAATAAATAATAAATAAATAATACATCCTTAAAATGTTATTTTAATTGAAAAAATATAAAAGGTAATGTATATTAATATGGTGTTAAAAAATTATAATGATGTTTAATTTTTTTATAAGAGTTTAAATTGAATTTTATAAATAAGGAGAGAATGGCTAGTTTCTACAAATCTTCATTTTTCTTAATTGAGGTATGCTTCATACTCACCAAATATTTTTATTGTCATGTTTATATAATTATCATGGTTTTCTTCTTAATGTACATATAATTTATTTTAATTTATTAAATAATCAATCTAATGTTATACCTTTCATGGGTTGGTTATTTGTAAGGTAACATATTTTTAGTTTTTTTTTGCAATCTCATTTATCTTTTGAGTTTGATATGATTAAGAAACAATCTAAAAAATAAAGTGATATTTCTCTCAAAATACATATTTATTTTATTATATTATATTTGATATATTGGAATAATTTCTCACCTTACATATTAATTTCCCCTATGGTTCATAAATCACTTCATGTGATGCTAAAAAAAATCCCACACCTCTTCATATCAGTGAAAATATCTCTACTATGTCTATATTTATTATATAGTTTTATGGATGATTTTAACATTAATTATATAATTTTTTAAGAGTGTTTTCAATGAGATTTACTCTCTTCATAAAAAGAATAATCTATTAAAATTTTGTCATTTTCGTTTTCCACTAGCTTCGTCTTTTTCAAATATTTTAAATGAAACCCTTTCAAAAAATCTAAAAACTATCAAAATTTAAAACTAATTCTACTGAACATATTTTATAAAATTTCTCATCATTTCATAATGATTTTATTGAATAATTCTATTTCAATTTATTTATATGTTTTTTTCAATAGATATAAAAAATGTAAATAATATATATTCTTCTTTTTAATAGAGAATTTTAAAACTATTATTCATGTTGTTTTAATCTATGTCAATGTACAATAATTTTTCTCATGCCTTAATGGGAATATAATGCAATTATTCCATCTAAAATCATTATTTATATGTCTTAGGAAATTTTTTATTGATGTTTTCATGAAAACTATTTTTTTACTATTTTTATTAAGTGATATTGAAATATGAATCTTTTCATATACTATTGGAAGACATATGTTTGTTTTTAATTATGTGAAAACAAAGCCCAAAATTATTTTTAATTCCATTTCATTAGGTAAATATCAATATCTTATTAGATAATATTATTGGAAATGGTGTGTGAACCTGGAACACTATAGGACTCTATCATCTATGTTTACATGAATGGTAAGTGAACCCAATCATCTATAGGGATCTATATACTATATTATGATGGTCTTATTAGTTATCATTTTATAAAGAAGTTATTTTATAGTATTATGTATATTATTAAAGATAATATTTTTTGTAATGACATTATTTTATGGTTAATGATAGATTATTGGTGATTATACACTATTAAGAATCATGGATTTCTTTATGACAAAGAGTTAGTCCAAGAGACTTGATGTATAGACTAGGATGTACTGGAGTTTTTCCCTAAGATAAGATCTTGTTATCATACCCCATGTTATTTTATTATTCCTACTTATGATCATCATTTCATATATCCCATGTCTATTATTACTGATAATTTGAGCTCACCCATTAGTATGTTTCAATTTCACTATTATATGAAGGGAAATATTAAGTTTAATATGTTTAAGAAGGTTTATATGAGAGATGAAGTTTTGGTCGTATTTAATAATGTTCTTAATTATGTTTAATATTTATCTAGTCTCTAATTAAACTAAACATTTATGGTTAAGGGGTGTCTATTACTAAGAGTTATAATAAAAAATAATCTATAATGAAGGTTTATACATGTATGCATATAAAGGTGTGATTAGTCATGATCACTATGCTTTAATAGATTCCAATTGAAATATTTTATTTCCATGTAAGGTTTATATCATAGGTTATATTTCTATGTACTATAGTTAAATCCTAAAGAAGTCAAAATGGGTTAGGTTAATCATATATAAAATGACCCAAACACTTTTAATATAATATTTGTGGCATGTAAAAAAACGTTTTACATGGATTATGAGATTAATCTTACAGGGTAATCATAATGCTTAATTAGTCATACATGTTCCTTTAAATAGACAAGATAGTTGGGTATCATGTATTTCATTAAAAATATATGGTCTTAATGAGGTTAATCTAAAATAGGATGCCAAGTTCAATTTCTGATACTACATATATCACATTATTATCTATATTTTATGATATATAGTGTATGTATCATTCATGTCTTGAAATATATCGTTACATAGAATTTAAAATTTCGTAGATAATTACTAAGAGTGGATAACCATTTTCATTGATTTTATTTTTTTATTTTTATATGTATTTTATGAATTGTTAAAAAACCAAAAAAATTTATATTTTTCGGTATTTATTAATTTATATAGGTGTCTAATAAATAATTTACAATAACGAGTTCATAATTACATAATAAATATATGTAAATATTTTTTAAATAAAAAATCAATAATATTAAATATTAGTATTAAAATACCCTATTCGATCTTATCTAAAATGAATAGTAATTTATGTAAAAAACATATTGAGAATATAATGTATTTTATAAATTGTAGATATATTTCAAAATATATCCACATATAAAATAGTATATATTTATTTATGAATATTTCATAATATTAATTAGACATGTTCAAATTCAATTAATTATATAAAAATGTTATTAAAACATGTAAAAAGGAGTTTTTTAATTTATATAGTCAAGGTTTATATAATATATAAAATATAATAATAAGATTATGAAAATTATTTACATAACAAAACTGAAGTATAAATTTTTTAAATTTAATATAATATTGTTTATTTAAATTGAAATCCATATAATGTAGAATATGGAAGATTACATGTATGATATAAATATAAATTATATATATATAGAATATCAATAACACAACATCGAAAAATAAATTACTTAAATTTCGTGATAATGTAATTCATAAATTAATTTATTAAATAATTTATTTACTCAATTTATTCACTTATAAATATATATTGTTTTTCTTATGTTATGAGTTTTTATATTATTTAGTCTAAATGTAACATTTATTTTATAAATTTTCATATAAAGATATTAAGAGTTACATAATAGGTATGGAAAATGATTTAGTTTTCTCATCTCTTAAATTTTTCATGTACTAGGTTATAATTATTAATTTAGTAGTAAATTATTATTTTAAATAATTTGGTGAAAACAATTTATGGAATTAACGTCTCTCTTGAGTAATGTATCATTTATAGAGGGACATTAGGCCTGACTACAAACATGACTATAGGTTTACAAATTGTATATCAAAGTAGGGTTAATGAATATATTTATTCATTATTACTATTATGGGGATTCATTATTTCATATGATTCTAATATTTTCATGAAATCGAATCATGTAACTTTTTTATATGATAAATTTACTTATTTTTGGATATAATTGAATTTACATTTTTGTTAATAAAATGAGTTATGAGTTGTTTAAATAGTTACTCATAAATATGGTAGTATCATATTGATTTGGCGGAAGGTATATTATTAATAACGAAATAATTGGAATCATGAATATATATTAATGGAATTAACAAGATATTATGGTGTGATTAAAACAATATAAAAAATACTAATGGTAAAATTCATCTAATAGTAACACATACATGGTGAATGATTTGGGTTAAATTTATCTAAAGAACCCTCGCCATTAGGATACTAGAAGAATTAAACAATGTTAATCTATATGATGGTTTGAGAAAAGTATTATCCACTGATCTATGTATGTGTAATATATGATATGAAATACATGTTTGTCTACTGGTAATAGTCATTTATTTTTAACATGCTTAACGAATTATTGTCATCATAAAATATATATCATTTTTCACAAATGGTTATTATGATATTAAAAGAGGATAATATAAATTTGGATAACATTTAATAAAATTTCGTATGTTTTGGAAAAACATGATTGTCATCTGATAAAATATATTTCCATAAATAATACACAATTATAAAATAAATTTAGTTTCAAACCAATCATATATATATATATCTGATATTCTTAATGTTAGAAAGTTATTTTACTATTAGATAACATAAGAATTATTTTTATGAATGGGATATTATTTTCTATCAAGATAACCCTTCCCAAATAAAAAATTATTATATTTGTTCAATAAATGAATATAAATTAATATTAGAATCATTTAATGATTCACATAAGGTTTCCTCTAAAAAAATTCCCTATACAAAATTAATTCAGTTTTCATTGATGGAAATGTTTTAACCACATGAACAAATTCTGTATTATCTACCTGATATCCACAATGGGTTGAGAATAGATGAACTATGGAATGCAATATCCATAGACATGTGGTTTTTAGTGAGTAAAATTGTGTAAAAGATCAAATACAAATATGAAAATTTAGTAAGAATGTTTAACACTTTTCCATCAAACAAGCAGAAAAGGCCATCAAAATATTAAACTTTTTCCCAAAAGTATGAATAATGACTCCATAAGATGGATTTATTTGGGTTAATTGAAGGGTGTTATAGAAAATAATGTAAATTTTATTATATTTAAAAATATTATAGATATATATTATTCAATTATAAAGGGTATAAGACACCAACTATATGATGAAAACTATTGATAATCTATAAGAATTATAAAAAAATGAAATATCAATAATTGTAGTTGTTATTAATGTGATGAAGAATATATATTATATATCATATATTTTAATGTAAACCAATATATAACTATCATATTTACCTTTGTAATAGTTGTATGATATTATCATTTTTTATTCAATTTTAATAGAATCTATTTACTAATAATGAGTTATTATGAACAATTTGAGATTAACACACATAGTTTTTGATTCATCATCTTTTAGATCATATTTGGAGAACAAATGAAATCTTAAGAATATTTTATCCATGATTAAGGTGTTTATCATGATGCCTATTATTATATTATAGATATGAAAGAACCACCAAATGTTTAATAGTTTCAAGAACAAATTATTCATTTAATTACAGTAATCTAAATAAATATAATACCCTATTTTATATTGGTATAATTCATTATTAGATATATATTCCCATTAAAGGAAATAATTTTTATTTTCATACACAATAGAGTTTGGGTATCATAGCCTGATAATACGGAGAATAAATAGCATTTAATAAGCTAGTGTGAGTTTTTTTAGACTTTTTGAAGTTTAGAGTTAATAAATAAAATATTATACTAGTATCAATAAAATGTGAATATCACTATATATATTAATATAGATTAAAAATTATTTGTTAATTAACAATCTAAAGAGATATATTATATAACAAAATATTTCAGCAGAAATATTTTATGGAATTGGATACTAAAAAAAATAAAATAACGATCATAAGAAGTTATAAGTAAAATAAACACGAGTTATTAACATCAAATGATATAATATTTTGAATTAAAACTAATTTGAATACAATTTTCAAAGATTTTATTATTAAAATAATATCAAAGTCTCACTATTATTAAAAATAGCTTAATTAACCATTTTAACTCAATAAAGAGTTATATTGTTGGGTTTTATTAGGTGTTTATATATAAAACTAGATGTAATTATATATAGATATAATGAGTTTATCAAAACCACTTAATGTATAGTTGGTATAAAACTGATTTGGTAGTCTAAATATAATTATATGATAATAAAAGTTAATATATATAGTTTCGTAAACATTATTATCAATGTTTATAAATTTAAATACTCTGTTATACAAAATCCAATATCCCTCACATTAGATACAAATATTTATATTTATTTAGTGATCTGAAATTATAACTGACATCATAAAGTACACCTTTCAGTTATCCCTATCTGATGTTGGTCATTGAGTATAATAGGTTATGCTGATATTTTAATGCTGATTTTAGTATTAATCTTGTATTAGGATATTAAATTCATCCATAATGCAAAAAATGGAGTTTGTGCACAAGAAGAAGAAAAATTTATACCACATAGAGTGTCATATTCTATTTTTTAGAAATCATGGAGGTTGCATGGTTTGTATTTGGAGTCCTCAGAATATGAGGATGGATTGATACATATCCAGAGAACCAATATAAATTTATAATGTTGTTGTGCAGGGCTTGAGGATTTTTTTAATATAGGGAGGTTGGGTATGTTTCTAATCAAGTAATCAGATGGAGCTCAACCATGATATGATTTATCAACTTAGATAATGAGCATAGTATCTTGAACCTCAATTCAGGTTTATAATTTATCTGTAATACCATACTGGGATAGTGTATATGATGTTCTTATCTTCCAGTTATGGGGAATATGATTTGGTAATCTGAAAAGGTAAATTGAGTGTGAGTTACTCATCAAACGTGATAGTAAAGAATATAATAATTATCAGAAAATTAGTATATATATATATATATACAATTTACATACACTATGACCTATGGTTACTTTGTGTCTTTGATAATGGGTTCATTTAAAGAAGCATGCTTTTTTATAATATACCCAATGGATAGTGATATAAATATATATGTGTTTGATGAATATCTGACCAAATCATTTACTATTGAATCTTTTTTAGGGATATTTCAATGTATATATTTAGGAATTCGGTAATTCAAATATTATCAACACATCAATGGATTGTGGTGTCTCACCTAGTTTTTGAAAACATGAGGGTTGAGTTTGACTAAAATATCCACTCGAAAAGAATTTTAGAGATAATCCAAATGTATTTTATGATTTGGATTCACATGGTATTTTTTATGTGGTGATAGAAGGTGAATTTGAAAATATATTTCAAAAATAATATCAAAAAAATATCCAAATTGTTATTGGAAATATTATTTCACGTGTTTTATCATAAGATAAAATATAATTTGGAATAAAAATAAGCCTATGAGTTTTTATCTCAAGTGATTTATTAAAGAAAATATTTCCAATCTCTAATCATGTATATAATTCATTTTATACTATATCATAAGTTATTATATAATGATATTTATGTCCCGATATAAAAGGTATATTCCATGAACAAGTATTTCATTTATTATGATATTGGTTATTGTATCAACATTCCCATTTTCATATCATTCCATATGATAATTTCATATCATTATATACTAATATTCATGAACTTATAAAGTCAATATACTCAAACTATTACCCACAATATCTATCCATATTAAATATAAAATATGTAGAATCACAATGAATTCATGTCATGAATTAATATTCATTTGTTGGTCACAAAACCCTTTTTAGATATATGAATTAATTTATATATTTTGAAACATACACATTAAATCTTGATAAATCATAGTTTACCATGATGTACATTATAAGAAGAAAATTATATTTGGTTTTGAGTTCTATTTTGTGCACAAGAAACAATCGTTCACCCTACTGTGAAACATTTTTTCATGTTTGTCTGTTATCATAAGAGGTACTATCATACTATGGTGAGAAAGAGGATCCCACCCATCTAATGTGTAATTTTTATTCAACCATTTCATACATAACTACAGGGTGACAATTTATTATTACTCTAAAAGTGTTCTTCACTAATAATATTTAAGGAAAAATATGGAGAAATGTCTATCTATGTTGAAAAGGAAATATTTTTCATCATTTTACATACACATTTTTTTTATCAACTGTGAATTCAATTGGGATTTACGGTTTATAATTTCATTCAATGTGGTTAGAATTTTTTTAATTATAATAATCCTTTAATTTTTTGGGTTGTATATGTTTTATTCTATATATTGTAATTAAATATAACACATAACTATTTTTACGAGGCCTACTGAAAATATAAAAATATAGTTTCTAACATTCTTCACCACATTAGAAATCTTTTACATGAAATTTCAATCTATAAGATTAAAATAATTGAGGGTACATCATTTTAATTCATCCTTTAGTTCCCAGGTTTCCACTCCACATTTATGGTTTCATTTATTTACTTTGATTAAGAGATTTTTCTTGTTGTGTACAATTAGGCTACATTTTTATTTTTTTCTTAATCTCTATTATAAAAAATTTGAATTTTATTTTTTCACAATGTTATTTTAATTAAATGTAACTCATTATTGGTCAATCCTTATTCAAAATATTACAATTTGAATATTTTTTTTTGAAAATGTGTGTTCTTGTCAAGAAAATACTTCTTGTATTATTTAATTTCACTATATTATTGGAATACAAAAGTTTTATATATTCTGGTGTAATTTTAATTTAAATAATTTTCAAGATGATATATTACTAGTTTTGGTATTTGGAAATAATAATTACTAAGTTACATATTATTATTATAAATTTATTTTTATGATGAATTTGCAATAATATTTCATGATTTTTCAAATAATAACAATTGATTATGGTATAAGTCTAATTTTGTTGAATTATTTTTATTAAATATTGATAAATTTTCACTGTTGTTGAACAAGAATATATAGATAAAGATATATAAGAGTTTGATATTAATATGTATATTTTTTTAATATATGTAATTTGGAGAAGACATTATTGAATATCATATAAATACATTTTATTATGATCAAATAATTAATAACAAGGGTAAAATCTAATTAATGTATATGTATAAATATTTATTACCATTTATGCAGGGATATATGTAATGGTATCCAAATAGATTCATAATGTGGTATATACTAGTTACAAATAATTCCTTCCAATATGATAGAATAATATATAAGGGGAACATTTATGTAATATACATTATGGTATTATTAGTATATCAAATAATAAAAGTTGTAGGTTCTCACTAGCTTGTAATGGAGAATGAGTTTCATGGATGACTACGACACAATATAATGGATTTAAGGATGAGTCACAAAGAATTGAGATATTAAAATTTGATGAGTTTGAGGAAAGGATATCTTCTAGTATTGAATGGTCATTACTTAAATTTAAGAGCTCAAAGATGACCATTTCAGTATAGTTTTATGTAAGAAACAAAAATTCATATCTATGACTGAAGACCCATAGAGCTCCAGACTAAGTTTATAGGGTCATCCATCTATTGATTGTAGTGGTCAGGGTCCTTGGTTGAGATGAAGAGGATTCAATCAGTGACAGATGAGGTTGGACCACCAACAACTATAACATCCCAATTATGATTAAAAATCCTTTTTTAGATTAAAAATTGATTTGTTATTAGATATATATTAATCATTCATTGATTTATATCTTTATGATTATTTTAATTAATTATTGAGACAAATTTTCAATATACTCTATTGTTTTCATGTAAAAAACATTTGACATAAATAGGTGAAAAGAAATGTATGTTTGAATTTGAATTGGGATAAACTTTCTATTCTCAATAAATTTACAGAATGATATTTCAAACTAGTGCATGTGTCAATGTGGCCAATCTAACACTGATTGAATTTTTAATGGGAATTGTGTTAAGAGAAATATGATGAGTCACGACTATTATTATTGTAAATTCGATAATTCTTATTCTTTTTCATTTCCATTATAAGATAAATAAATAAATGATGTTGATAAATTTTGAAAAATCATCTAATGAAAAAAGGAATCCCAATTGAATATCAATTCATGATAGGTTCAAAAGTAGATAAAGTAACAATATTCAATGGATGTGGATCCAAGTTATTTAAGTGAGGATCCATATTTTATAAACAATGGGTTTTATAGATCATACTCATACATGGTTGGGGGAAAATTATAAAGTATTAATATTTTATCAATAATCTATTTTTTAGTATGTGGGATTGCTAATGAGGTCATTGTTGAAAAAGAGTATCTTTGGGAGTTTCCCACTTATCACATATATGTATATGGATGACACAACCCGTTGTTCTATAATAACTCATTGGATTATGATATTTACAATTTTTTATAATTTTTATTATATGGTCTTGATTGGAATAGAATGTGGAATTAATCTTGTGAATGAAAACTATTTTAAAATTAAAATTTTTATATTGATGGAATGTAATTAAAAGTGGTGAAAGAAAACATTCATGTGATATATGGTTTTTATTCAAGGAACATAAATAGTGAAATGAAGATGAATCATCTAAAATGATGGATTTAACTTGAGAGAGAAGACTAATATTTATTTTTTTATTCATTTATTATATGTTTTTATTGGTTTTCTTGGTTTATTATTTTTTTACATGAAAATTATTATAATATTTTTTTGGTTAATGTGATTGAAATATTTTTCTAAATACTCACGTAATTTTTTTAAGAATGTTTTCTACTTCTGTTTTCATTACCTTAATCAACTAATTCATTCAATTTATCATTAATCAATGGAAAAAAAATCAATTATAAATGGTATTTTTTCATGAGAGTTAAATTCATTTATCAATGATATATTGGAATATTGAATTATTGAACCACAAAGTGATAATAAAGGATAATTTTTTTACTTTACATTAATAAATTTTCATATTTGTATATAATTTATTCTATACTATTTCTTGAATGTACATGAGTGAAATAATTAACATATTAAAGAAATTATGTTTTCTGAAGTACATAAATTATAAAAGAACAATACATCATCTACCCCATGAAATAAGTTTCCTCAAGTTGAATTTTTATGGAGATATATATATTTAGATAACAATAATTGAGGAATATTGGTGGGATGAGTGTCATCATAGAGACACTATAAACATTCCATCAAATATTTACACTTTCAGAATTGACATATTCTCATAACAATATTCTTTCATCGTAGAAATTGATATTTAATTACCATTTTAAAATTTTTATCAATGATTGGATTCCCATCATGTTTTAGTATTCTTATCATATATATCTTCTAATAATATGATCAATCAACCAAAACCATAATCTATCAACCCACAAGTTTATATTGTAACCTTGTTCTATTTTTTAAATATTTTAACACCAACATAATCACATCATTATATATGATGGATTATCGATGATTATTTTGTACTATTTTAATGTGGGTTTTTAAAAAAAGTTATGAAAAAAATATAGGACAATTTTGGAAACATTTTCAAGGAATACACATTAAGTTATAATTTTCAAAAAATAAATTTTTTAAAAAATCAAACTAAAAAAATATGTCTTTTTTCCTTCTGGTTGATATTAAAATTCATATAATAATGTTTTCTTCAAAATAGTGTGACAATTTGTGATATGTATTTAAAAAAATTAAAACATATAAATTAAAATTATTATTATGATATTAGGGTAAAAATTTTAGGAATGATAGAAATATTTATGAATGGGATGGTTGTATATAAAAATGAAATGGTTCTTCCACGTTAACCATGAAGTGATGTTTTTGAGAAATTTAGTCATAGGGAGTTCCAGTTATGCGCATTTTCTGTATCTGATCAAATATTTAGCATTGTCATAGGTCAATAAATTACTATATTAAGCAATTAGATATCTCAAAGCTACTATCCATTAATGTTCTACATAATGAACATAATTTAGACATCACTATAGTAATTCATTGTGTTTTTCATCAGTTGAAATTACATGCGATTATAGAAAAAAGAACAAAATATTATAATTTATGACTTAGAATTTTTTTTAATGATAGGATGTTCATTCATAAAATTTATTAATAAATCATTGACACTTGAAATAAATATTTTAATACTTAAGTAATTAAATTTCGTCCAAGGTGGATGAAAATTGATGTGAGAGATAAAATTTCTGATTGCATTCAATATGAAGCATTTCTATTTCATATAATTCAATATATTATTAAGTGTATCTTTAGGTAGTGTTCTAATAATCAGTTTTTTACTCTCTTCTTCATGAACTATTTATTCCACACAATCACTTATTACCAACAATCATTAGTTGATCAATATTTTGGTGTGGATTTATCTAATAAGGAATCCATGTAGCTGGAAAAAATATTTAATAACATTATATAGAAATCCAATATAAATTTACGAGTTCATGAATAATCTATTAGAGAGTATACAAAATTATTATTTCTCAAGAAAAACATTATCATCTTGTATAAATTATTAATAATAATCTTGAAAGTTCCCCAAGAGTAAAATTTCACAACATTGGGATGTCTTGAAAATTAGAAAACTATATTACAAACCATCATATGTGTTCCCTACCCACTAGAAAAATCTAATTTTGATTGATATTTTTTTAGTTTGAAATATTATAATTATTATTTTGATTTTTTTATATTATTAGATATAGAATCAAACAAAAACTATCTTGGAGAGACCTTATATTTATTAGGCTATTCACTACCTCTTGATTCACAAATTATTCTATATCTCAATATAAAAATAAAAATACTGATAAATAATATAATTATGAATATAATATTGACGGTTTGTTGACAAAATTATTAATAAAATGGCATCTTAATATGAAAGGAAAAATTAAAAAATTGAATCTTAAAAATATATTTTAAGTCAAAAATTACGAACATGATAATATAGATTTTCAAATGATGATAGATTTTAGTGGAAGAGGAAAATGAAAATCATCATGAAAAATTATTATGGATAATAGAGAAACTCTATTGGGTTATACATAGAATATTTGTGAGAAAACAAAATATGTACTTATAGAATAAATATTCAATGTTGAACATGATGATATGGATGAAACAAAATATGAAAATATTGAATGAAATAAATCAAGATATATAGAATGTGTAGAAAAAACTTAATTTAAAATTTATTCTCCACCAAAAAACATTCATAAAAATGATAAATTAAATTTGTGTTAGTAACAAAAATGGATAAAGAGTGGATCCAAATTTTTTCCATCCCTATTAACAACACATTCATTATCACAAAATAGCTATTAAACAAAATGACGAATCAGAATATATCTATCTTCTTGAGACATTCCTGACATTTAAAAAGAAATTTTTTTTCTTAAGGCCACAAATGAAAATAAATCACATGTAAAATATCTAAAACTTTTATTATATATTAGGATTATATTAGTGGAATTTGAACATAAAAACATTACTAAAGATTAATGTAAATGTAACATCCTAGGTAAATGAAGTATATGAGATTTTCATATTTATTAATATTTGTGAATTAAATATTAATTTTTCTTTAAAAGGGTTTCTATTTTCAATAGCGTACCCGATACACAACAATGGGTTTCTTTGAAATCTTACATTGCACACAAATAATATAATATTAATATTTTAAATAGTAGTTAACTCCTAGTCGTTTTATTGTGGGGAATGAAGAAAACTAACTATAATATGATTATACATGTTTGTTAAATGTATTTACATTTATCCAATAAATTTTAGAGGCTTGAAATGTTAATTAATCTAATTTTAAGCATAATTTACATTAAAAAGTCGATTTTCCTCCTTTTAATGGAGAACCCTCGTTAAATATAGTTTTGGTCACTTTAATACATTCCATTTTACCAAATAAAATCTTTATTTAGAATGTCGACATCAAAATTTACTTTGTGCAAATTTTTGGAATTTTTCCGATAAAGTTCATTTTTTATAAATAGTGAAAATATTGTATTTTAATTCAAAAATGCATTTTAATATAATTTATTTGTATAGTTATATTATCTATTTAATTGTTTTTATATTTTAATTAGAATATAATTTTACCATTTATGTCAATGTTGGTCATTGGAATTAATTTCACTTTGAAATTGGACATAAAGAAGTGTCAATATTTTGATAGTTATTGTTACTTAAAAACACGCTAGTTGTTTTAAAAATGGGAATTAATTTTAACATTAATTAATGAAACTTTTATGTTTTGAATTTGTAAAAATAAACATAAATTTAAAATTCTGAATATCAAATATATCTTAGGCTGATTTTTTGAGATTTTTCTGAAAAAGCTTCAATTTTTTGATGAATAGTGAACCCACTTAGTATTAGTTAAAAAACTACCTTTTTCATTTAAATGAAATTTTAACTCTTCATTGAATTGAATTTTTAAAATACGAAATTCATGGTTGTTATTAGTAAGTAAAATGTGGTTCAATAAGATGAAAATATTTGTTGGTGAATGGTAACTTTTGACATTTATTTCCCATGGTTAAAGGTAAATAGTGTAATTCAATGTAAAATCAATATTATAATAATAAAAACTTATCTTAACACTTGTACTATCATTATTGGATGAGTAATGTCCGACCTTGGGAATCTTTGGATCGATTTTGGGACCCCATGGAGCAACCTATGAATTATAATGACACTTTAGAATAATTAATTTAATGTAATGAAAAAATGACATAATCAAAAATATTTTAGTAAATTAAATTTTATATGGTGTTATGTAAGTTATATTTTCGACTCAAAATATTCTTTGGAAGATAAAAATATTTAATACATGATTGTATTTTTTTAAAAATTTTAGTCACTCAATAAATTAAATTATTTATGACACAATAATGACGACGTATTTAGCTCATTAATAAATGATTTAAATAAATAAGATTATAATGATTAAAATATTATCAAAAACCTATCCAATTCTTATTGGATGATTTTATTTCGACCATGAGTCATCTTATCTTCGACTCTATTGCTTGTTGGACCTTTAGAAACTGAATATAATTATATAATAGAATAATATTTTAACACTTTCCTAAAGAGCCCCTCCTCTCCTTTATAAAAGGATACCAATTCTAACCAATTCCTCACACCTCTCAAGAATTTTACCTCTTCCATACTCTACCAAATTAATCTCCCTACATCCCTATATTGCACCTAGAAGCGTTACCTTAGGCATAAGGCACTTCAACAACCCATTTTGGATCAAACCAAAGGGAGTTACCCAAATTAAAGGTAAAAGTTTATCTTGACTTATTTTATTTTATTTTGATTCTACAATCCCAAAACTCTTTTTATTCCTTTATTTTATAGAAAAACCAGTATCCTAAATATACTAGTATGTTTTTTTGAGAAGGATTCGAACTACACTTACACACACCTCCATCTAATTGGTGAAGAACATAATGTTTCTGTGGATAGAAAACTAACACCTCACGAAACAATGATTATTCAATTATCTCCTACCTCCTCTCATGATGCAAATTATTATGTAAAATTATTTATATATGATATATATTATTTCTTTGTTTCCTTTATGCAACTTTATTTTCCATTTATATCATACCTTTATGGCTTCCATTATGGGTAAACCGATAATTTCATTTAAGGAAGTGCGGACTACCGCCCCCTCTAAGTGATATGACTCGTTAATTCCATATGAGGGATGTATAATGGATGGAGTTAATGATATTATATATGATATTATACTTGAATTATAATATACCTATGTATCATTATGTTTTAATTCCATTTAAATAAGAAATAGAAATGGAAGTAGCGTTCATGCTTACGTACAACTTACTGTCTCCATGAACGGTGCATTTAATTTCTTACCTCCAAATGTCTTGAAATATTATAAATACATGTATATACTGGATATATATGAAATATATGATATCTAAATCATGAATATCATTCTGGATATAATGGACTATTGACCACATGGACAACTTGTAAATATAAGGTGTTCATTTTTGACTCAAGTACCAAATAACGACAAAACGACCATTATTAACTTGAATGATTACATAGTGTTTATAACATGGTAATAAGTGACATAAAAGGAATAATAAACATTAAAAAGGTTCTTAGGAAAGTATAAATTAACTTTAGTTTATTATTCAGTAAATTAAAGAACGATCGAGTGAAGTCGGACATGAGGTAAGGGAGTTCATCTCAATCTCCTTTCATTGAGGCATATTTCGATAATATATATATACCTTCTTCTTTTAAATGGGGTATAGAATAACCCATTTAATTTTAAATTCATTCAATGGGAATATTCTTCTACAAAGAGTTTTACTAAATGACAAATGGATTGTTTTTAACATTTTTTAGGACAATGACCTCTCCTTCGTCGTAATCATTATTTAGCTTCCTATATAAGCCTTAATGTTTTCTAAAATGAAAATGAAATACCTTATTCTATTTTTGGGTGTTTTGGTATTTAAAATGTTTTTTTCAAATGGATTTATTATTTCAATATCTTGAAATAATTTCTTGTGATTGCAAATTAAAAGTTATTAGTGAAATGTTAATAATTGAAATATTTTATGTGTTATGATTTTATAATGGTACTTGGACATTTGACGGCTGGTTACATGATAAACCAAATGACGGGTGGTTCTGTTACAAACTAGGAAGGTTGGTTACATTATAACCTACAATTCCTTGGTTTTGGAAGTCAGCCATATGGCTATTCCACTTAGGGATATGTGGGGAAGATGACTGTATGGTTATTCCATTAAAGTATGTTTATGTCCCAAGTTACCTTTATATGTTATGTATTCATTATATTGTTTTTATGGTAATATTTTGGTTACAATAGGATACGTAGTGATCTTTTATTTAGTGAATAGTATTTACTACTTTGTAAAGGGGAAAAGTATTACTTATGTTAAAGTATTCATGGTTTACTTGTTGTTTTGAAAAAAACGTACAGTTTTCCTTCTTTCTGTATCACTTACTGATCTTTTTATGCTCATCCCATGTTTTTGAAATGTTTTTAATAGGACTTAGAAACTATTAGGGTCAAGGATGGGATCAAATAAAATTCATGCTATCTTAAACATGGAACTAGACATGACTCTTTTTTTCATGAGTTTTTGTTTTGTGAAAAAATTGGAAACTCAGTAGATGTCTCTAGTTTGTAATTTTTGAAAAGAAATGTAATAGTTATAACCTCATTCTATAAAACACTAATCCCGAAAAGATCCCCAGTGTGAATTTTTCATTTAATTAAAGATTATGTATGTTTTAAGGCTAGGTCCTTATAGTATAGTATTCAGAAAACATATACAACCAATATTACATAACCCATTAATATTTATTATTCCATTTAGAAAAAGATAAAGTGTAACACCTCATATTTTTTAAAATAAGAACATGATTATTAATAGAATGTATGACACAAAACAAAAAGATCAGAAGAGAATATAACATATTAGTATTTTATAAATCATTTCATTAAAAAAACAATCACTTTAATAATTTTCTATTCACACTACACCATCTCTAGATGAACTTACAATAATTTCTCTGAGAATATTTATACGTATGAAGTGAATATAATCTATCTAGAAGTGTCACTTTATGAGTGTAACATATAACTGATATTCTCTCATTGTACTCAAAATGAAATCAGGATAGTTGGAATGGTCATGTTGATTATGTGAATACACTAAGATATCATCCATGAAAACCACCAAGAAAGAATGTAGGTAAGGGTGAGACATTCGTTTCATAAAATACATGATTGTTGTTGGTGTGTTGGTTTGACTGAATGACATAACCAAATACTCATATTGATAATTCCTTATATGAAATGTTATATGATGTATGCCTATAGGTCAAAAATGTACCTAGGGATATCCAATCCTCAAATCAATCTTTGAGAACACTCAGCCTTCACCAAGATGATCAAACATGTCATCTATCTGTGATAAGTTATATCTATTATTAACTACCAACTGTTTCGACTTCTGATATTCTACATGTATCTTAAGTTTAACATCTACCTTTTTCAAAAAAAAATTAATCGTGAACTCCACAATTATGTATTGGGTTTATCAAAACCCTTCACCTCTATATCCTATAGATGTCTCTTAAGATCAATTAACTCTTTGTTAGCCATTATGTATGGTGGAATGGATACTGGTCCTACTCTAGGAAGTAGCTCGATGGAGAATTCCAGGTATGTCTTAGGTGGAAAATCCTAAATTAGACTCGGAAGACATACAAGAAACTCTAAACCACTAGGTAAATGTATGCCAGACTCAGTACTTTCTAATCCAGATTCAAACTGGTAATATTGTTTATTAGCCCGCATATCCCACGATCCTCTGTTCCATGTCAGCTTGCATATACATCCCATTCACTATTGTTCATAAACAATTCACCCTCTAATGATGTGAAAGTCAGCCTCTAATGATAGCATTCAATATACACTAAATAAGATACAAGTTATTCCATCACAAGTATCTCATCAAAACCAACCATCTATATTAAATAACGATCCAATATGAAGTGACAACCACCGACCTTAAGGACGAACTCCCTACACTGGTTAACATTATCCATTCTGTTTCCCAATGGCGTGTCTGGCATCAAAATTTTCTCATATGACAACAAACTAGACAATGGATTTTAACCCCTAGTGTAGATATAAACCTATGAGATTCACCTGTATAAAAGAGTTTAGATGAAATTGTAGATGCTACTGGGACTGTACTGATCATCACATATAGACTGACACCCTATTCCTCAACACTTGGTTGTATAGAATAGAACTGCTCTACTCTATGGCCTTGCGATACAACATCACTACCCAGAGAAGTACCACTCTTATTTCTATGCGTAATTGGTGTCTGGACTCATCTTCCATGACCACCACTGCCTCAGTCTAATTTGGAAACACCACTCCAAATCCCTACATGACATAGAGCTGATGAACCTACTCTGGAACCTAGTTTCTGAGATAATCAATACCACTCACTAATTGAAGGAAGGTCTTGCAGAAGTGATACACGTGGCCAATGATTTCAAAATATAGGCAATCGATTGGGTCATGGACATAGTTATTCATTTTGTGGCCTCTCCTACCACACTGATAGTAGAACACAATTACACTAGTACTCATACCCTGACTATTTCTCATCACACGGGATGCCTCAAAATGGTTCTTCCTATCTGAAGACATTGAACTACTGGTTCGTGAAATAGAACTACTTGGCTCTACACCCCATGCATCCCTCAGGATCCATTCAATAATTACCACATGATTCATAGTCTCAATGATGGAGGTAAATCCATACATGCTTACCTGGGATCAGACATCATTTCAGAGACATTTATTTATGTGTATTTCTATAGATATCTCATCAGTAAGGTACTTTATTGAAAAATAATACCACTCTATAAAATGTTCCCAGCACTCCATAACTGTCGTCATACCCTACTCCAGACTCATATACTCACTATCCCACTCTATCCATAGTGTCATGGGATAAATGTTGTCATATAAGCTATTCTGGAAATCAATCCACCCCATATCTCATAGACCATGAACCTTGTTCAATACCACCCACTAGAGCTTCGCTACCCGATGAAGTATATATTTTGAAAGCATGAAACTCCTCTCAAGTGTCATATTATGATTCTATAAGATAGTTATAATTGTCTCAATCCGTATCTCAATAGCCTATATACCTACATCATTTAAAAACATGGGTGGATGATGATATTGGAACACCTATGTTAGCTCATCCATGGATAATGTTGTCACCAATGCTCTATGGAAAGTCATCATGTATAGAGACAAACCCTCAGGGAACTTAGCCTCATCACCTATTTTTGAAATATTATCTAGCACCTCAGCTAGAACTAAAGGAGGATTCACCGATAGCGCATGTCCTTGTGCCTTCAATTTGTGATCTTCACCTCCCTCTTGGCACACGACTTTATGTAATATGGTGGAATGCCTCTGTAATTCCAAACACATAGCTTAGAAAATAATGAGTTCAAAGCTCATAGCTATTATGTTGTGGATAGGTAAAAACCCTCCAAAAACATATCATACCCCAAAAGCTACTCCATATCTAGGATTTTAAAAAGCAACAATCAGAAAACATCGAGAAACACTACATATTCCTCACTAAATTGTTAGGCCTAGGTCCGGTATTAGATCCTCGTTTCATTATTCCATTTATTTATCATTTGAATTCACTAACATCTAAATTTCATTTCTATATCTCAATTATTAAATAAATATAATCAATGATTCAACAAATTCAAATCCATGAAGTCCAATAATACCTCATGATTCCAAAATTCAGTGCCCAAGCAATCCATACATATTAAATTCACATTAAAAATTTATTTAGAATGGTGTTCCACTTCTAAGCCTTCAAGGGCCCATAATCCTTACAAACTGAATGATGGATCCACTTATCTAACCAGTATAGAAAATCCTTTACAACATTAGACATAACTATCACAACACCTATGAAAATAGCATGTAATAAGTAATGATTCTAAATGGAATGAAATAATTCATGTCATGATACTTTTAAAAAGTTCCTATATGATTCATGAGATGGAATAACCTCATCTAATTGGGGTCCAATAGAAATAAAATACACAATTAAATCAATACCAACAACATATATCAAGAGTTTCACTATATAATGAAATTGAAAAAAATATTGTTTTTAAAATACATAACATAACAATTCAATTCGAGGAAATTTGGATTTTTTTTATATGTGGGGTAGCCATTTCTGGGCACAATATTTTACCAAATTCAATTTCCACATTATCCCTATATATTGTGGAAAAAAATTATATAAACCAGAAATGTATACACTGATACAACTTTGTATTGTCCTAGAGCCGGATGCCACTAAATTGTTCCCCAAGCCTAGTTGGCTATATGGCCTCAAGCACATCTACCCAAACACTAGAGGCTTCTGACTTGTAGTGAGGGTAAAGGTGTGTCAGTGGGGATACTATTCCATCATTACCAGAGTAAATCATAGTGGAAGTAGATAACATACACATCACAGAATTAGTTAAATAGACAGAAACCAGAATAATAATCAATATTGTAATATATTATACATCTAGAAGTAATATCATATACATTTGATGATAGTGATACATTTTATGTATCTAAGAATTCCAAAATAGTGGTTCATGATGATACAATGAAATAAAATGATCCAAACATAAAAACATACCAAAAGGTTTTATCTCCAAATAGCATCACAGGCCTCATTTCAGCCCCACGCCCCCTACTACTAAGTAGCGATCAACAAATTGAAATAGGGTAATTTCTCTCATGTCAACACCTACAATAATAAAATATTTCTGGATTCCCCCAGAGAGGACCAAACGTAGAGTGAGATAACAACCCAATTGGAAACCACCCAAGATCTATGTGGTTCCATGATGTTTTATATAACAATATAAGTGGGAAAACAATAAGAAGGTAAGCAATATAGAAAAGGAAAATTCCCAATGAATGTCCAGTACCAAGACACTGGTTCTAACTGACCTCTAATGGTTCCCTAAAAAGCCAGTGTCTTATCCTATATACAAGAAACTAAAACAAATATGTAAACCACATTTCCTCTCCATACATACATACTTATGATGTAAACACAAAAATTCCACATACTCGGAGTGAATCACATTCCCATGGACATGCCTTATTAACTAATGCATCAGAACATAGAAAGACTAGTTCCAAGGTGTAAAAAACTATGGAATACACATTGAGCCATAGGAGCATCTTGATCAATACTCAACATATGAACTGGTTGGTGTCCCAAGAGCATGTTATAAAAGATATTCCTTATGAGATTTCATGGAATCCAATTCCAATGGGTAGAGAGTCCTAGGTAATCGTACGGAGTCAATACCCAAAGGTCTTAATCATCCCAAGGTGTTTGGCACTACATTCAGGATCCATAGAGATCCATACATGAAATTCATCCTAATATTCATCCATTCATTGCATTTCATTCATCCCACTTGAGTCTATATACTCTTGTAATATGATTCACATTCAATCAATTCACATTGGTATAAACACCCACTCATCACAATTAACATTCCACTACATCACTAGGGTTTCCCCACCCATTCATGAAAAATTATAAGCAAACATGTCACATCAGTATACTCATCCATTGATCACCATAAACCAATAATCATTCGTGATATTTTAAATAAACTCAAGAAGTTTACCAATTAATTTAACCAATTCAACTTAAGCCATTTTATCAAATAAACACGACATATAAATATGTCATAAATAACAGAAGAAAAACAATTATTAAAAATGATATTAAAATTCCACTTTATACATTTAATAAAATAATTAACATGCTATAGAGGCATCCAATATCATATTCCTTTAATTCATTTCAATTAATTTAATAATGAGCTTCCTCTATGAAGACATGCATCAAGTCACCCTATGGGAATTTAAATTTGGAATAAACAAGGTAATTATTATATGTACACCTCATGGGTTACCATGGATTGGCCATGTCTACCAATGCTTCAAAAGAGAAACCTAGGGAATCTATAACAGGTCCAATTGAGTCTATTTTTATTAAAAAATTAAAATCTACCGCTGTTCTAAAATGTTCTGCAGGTGAAATAACATCCCACAACTTTATAAAGCTACAAAACTCAAAATAAATGTATAGAAAGTGAACCTTTTTATGGTAGTGGAGGGATAATTTGGTATAAAATTTAGAATCAGATTAGTTTTGGAGAAATATGAGTAATTGAAAAAGAACAAGACATTAGGGAATATGAGAGTAAATCCAAATATTGTAATTGATAGTTAGAGGAATCGAGGATAGAAAAAATTGAATTTTGGTATTATCCATGTGGATTTGATGAGAAAAACCAAACTTGAACCAGAGATAAGATAACTAAGATTCCAAAAATCCTTTGTTTGTCTCCTTTGAATGATTCTCAAACCCACCATTACTGTGCATAGGATTAAAACTAGGATACAATTTTAAAAAGAATTTTTAATTTAATTGAAAATTAAAAATTTTCACAGAACACAGGGTATTCAGGGTTTTGGCACATGGTTTGGAAATCTAGATTCCATCCACGCATGATTTCGATAGGCCAAAGGGAAACCCACAGGGAACATGAGCAATCATTGTGAAGAGACTATGTCATGTTATGTAAATCTACAGACCTAGAAACTCAACCATTCATCCAATTCCATACCATATAGAAAAACTATATGTCTATTACCACCACTCCAGACAACCTCACATAGTATAGTCAAACTATACTGCCTACTCTGTTTAATTTCCACTAACTATGCACTAGTCTTAAAATACCACAAAAACTGGTTTCAGGCTCCCTAATAGCCCAAACACCTCTAAAACCCCTGTGATCAAGTTGTAAAATCACATGATTCCATATTTAAGCATTCAAATTTTAAATATAAGGTATCCATAACATATATAAGACATATATTTATACATTCTCTGAGTGATGACTTATGGTTTTTGGATGTTGGATAGATGCTCCAATCCTATAGAAGGGCATGATTGATGATCAGGAACTCCAATGAACCACAATTAATCAGGGGAAGGATATACAAAATTGATCCCAAGGGAATTGAAATATTATCTCATATCAATGTTGGGATGGTCGAACATGGGCTTATGAGTCTCGGTCAATTCTAGTATGAATCCCCATATCCCAGTAGGATTCATGGACAGAGTATCCTTGATTGCCAACTTATAACCCCTATGATACATGTTACGGGTACCCAAAATGATGATCTGTGTTACAATATATTAATGTAATGGATAAACACATTCCATTATGATTTAAAATGGATATTTCCCACAGGGGATAGGTAAATCCCTAACCCTAGTAGCCAGGAGCTGGAGCAATATTACATTACATTTCCATGATTACAAAGAATCATACACCGAAGGAATTATTAGTTTAGCTGTGGTGGAAAATAGATTACATATATTAACATTATATTAAATTTCAAAACATAAAATAAATCATTGATAATCGTTTGAGAATTCCATTACTCTCTAAACATAACCCCGCATATAAGTCATATTAAACATCATTCCTTACTAGGTAAATAAAACATAAAATAGGGTGAGCCTAAATTTTTAGTAAGTTTTATATTTATTTGAATCCTGGAACAATAATAATTGAATCACAATCAATTATACATAATCATTATTTCATGATGATTAATTGAAAAAGATACACAATAAAAAAAATATATAATGAAACTAAATCCATAAATTTTATCATAGTGAAAACATCAGGGATAGTAATAACTAAGTAATGAAGAAATAGAATGCTTATTATTTTGATTTCATGTTTCTATTAGATGAACCATGATACGAATGAGTTGGTTTATGTCTGTGGGAAGAAACCGGTCTGATTTTTGGAAACAAACTCAATGGGTTTTCACCAACTAGTGTGACTAATGAGACCTATTGATGCATTGTGGGTCTATACTAGGCCCCAAACATCTCTATCAGTCCAAATAATTCTGTATATGAAAGAGTTGAACATAATAAATGTATATATTCATATTAAAACAATCATATGAAATGTAAATAACATTCCCCAATCCTTAAATATGAACACTACCATTTGAAGTACTATAAAGAATGAAATAAATATAGCACAAATACAATAAAACTAATTATAAACCATTCAAAAATATATTGCAGATTATTTCATATGATATAAACCTCAATGTAGTACAAGTTTCAACAAAGGATGTTGACAAAGATGAAGGTACTTTTAAATGAGACCATTGATGAATTTTTGAGTTAACAATACTTAAACATTCCAATGTGTCCCATAACTCCTTGAAACATTCGACTCATAATACCATATAATATCATGGGAATATGGAGACTACTTATATTATATTCTATAAGGGAAGTATATACACCACATTAAAGTACTAAGTGGTCAACAATGAGTATATCTCATTAAAGATAATGTTAGGTGATGAAAAATCTTTTTATTTTGGAATGGAGAGTTATTTTGGAAAATGATTTATATTTGTTATGAAATTATATTTTTAAACATGTATAAAAAAATAAAATAAGAGGCAAGAGTGTTGAAATTATATTTTAGGAATAAATTTTATTCCACTAAAGTGAAATCTTGTAAAAACATTTTTTAATGAAACTTTAGAAATAAAAAATTTTATTATTGGTTTAGGAAAATATTAAAGATATTTTAAATAGGAATGGAATAATTTATTTCATAAAATTTTTAATCTTTCAAATATAATAATGGTTTAAAATATATTACATTTTTCACTTGAAAATAATTAAAAATTCTAGAAGTTTCTTTGAAACAAGGTTGCTTTTGCATAATACTTTTGGAATGATCCTCTTGAAACATATAACTCCTGATATAATAAATAAGGAATATGATCAATAAAAATATATATATTATCAAAAAAGAATTTATGAGGAGTAAATAAGAATAGATAAAAATTTAATAGAGATACTTAGAGAATAAGAGTGACCAGAATGGAAATGTTGGTTCGGTTAGAAAACTCTTACACTAAGTTTGATGGTATTTTTCACATGTTATTAGATTCATAGGAAACAAAATTAAATTCATTAATTAATATTTTTAGAACCTATTAATTATTTAATTAATCTAATATATCCTTATTAAATTCATTAATGTCTTTCTTTATGGGTTTAAGAGGGTCAATTTTATTGTTTGGGTCCGTTTTCTTCCATTGTATTCATGAATAGTTTACATATATATATATAAGGATAAACATATATGATGGGAATGGTTTTCCAAAATAGAATTTATATTTTATTTAATAATTTTTTTACATGTTTATAAATTATATTTGGTTATTGGGAGTGAATATGAATCATTATATGAAATTTAAGGATAATTGTTTGGGTTAATTTGCAGTTTTTGATCACAACAAACTCATTTGGATTTATAAATTAATATCATGTGTAAAAAAGAGATTCAACAACACTAAATAAGTTATAATACATATATTATAGTCTGGTTAAACCATCAATATAGTTTTTTGACCAGAATTGAAGATGGTAATAGAAAATGAATACCCATCATCCTTGAATGTGAAGAATTAACAAACCTCAAAAGGTGTTTTCATTTTTTGTATGTAAGATGGGGATAGTAGATATGATGATGAATTATAAAAATATATTAACAACATTCCATTAAATTTATGGTACTATATTTGTCATAAAATTTGGATGAATGGAGTTGGGGAATTAAAATGAAAACAATGGAACTCAATATAAAAAGAGGGGTTGAGAAATCCCTTACAAAAAATTCAACATCCTAACGACGTCACATTAAATTCATAAAATATATTTATGAGAGAAGAAGGGGTATATAATAATTTATACATAACATTGAATGTAATGGTTATTTGTATTGACATATCCCAACCAAATCCAATTGAATTTAAAAATAATGACATAAAAAGAGTGCTTGAGAAAGTGAAGGGTGGTGATTTCCATTACCTTATAGAGTTGCACCTAAAACATGAATGTTGGGACCTTGGGGGATTCATGGAACCGTGGGATAACTCATTGGGAGTTAAAACTACCAGATATTTGAGGATGATGAATTTTGAATGAATGAAAATAATGGAATTGGGGGGGGGGTATTAATAGTAAATGTGAGGGAGTTTTTTTATTAATTTCCAATGACACCTTATTAGTGGTATTTGAAAAACCTTGTGATTTCCCATGGTATTTTTCCATGGTTTTGGAAACATGGGAAAAATAATTACCTATTTCAATGTACACAAGTAGAGAAGTATTTTATATTAATTATTACATCATTATGATGTCATCAAACATACAAAAAACTCAAAACTGTATTTTTACTTATCATGAAAAAATAATGTATTTAATAAAATCCTCCTAAATTCAGAATATCCTAATATCGAAGTTATGAATAAAAAAATTAACTCTATTTTTTGAAATTAATTTCCAAAATAAGAGGAAATTAGTTTTCAAATAAAATAAATTTTTACATGAAAAATAAAAATTTTAAATTTAAAACCTATTTTATAACACATTCAAAAAATAACTAAGGTCTCATAAAATTATACTAAATTCATAGGACAAATTTTTTTTAGGTATACATTTTATTATATTATATTATATTTTAAATATATTAGTTAATTTAATAGTGTAGTTAAATATTTATTACTCACAAAAATAACAACACATTTATTATTGTTTAAAATATTAAATTTCATTTATAAGGTGCCTAAATTTTATTTATACTTACATGGGTGAGGTTACTATTCATAAGTTTGCATTACTATTCAAAAGGATCATGTTACTATTCATAAGTGTACATTACTATTCATAAGGGTAAGTTACTCTTCACTAAAAAAATAAGTTGATTCTATCAGAATCCCAATATCATACTGAACTCAACCGTGTAAGTCTTATTTTTCAAATTTAAAACACAAATGTGACAAAATTATGTTTATTGTCTAGGTTAAAACAATATTTTTTTATAGTGACTAAGGGTTTCATTCATTCTATATTAAATATATTTTTAACTTGTTGGGGTGTCCTATTAATAGTTAATATATTTGTAGAGTGATTTAGTATCAAAATAATTCTAATATTCAATATATACTTTTCCAACTCATTTGAAATGTTTAACTAAGTAGTATTTTGATAAAAATTAAATTTTTAATGAAATATATTTATATATTTAAATATCATTTTATAAAAAATCATATGAAAAAATATTATATGCTATTTAAAAAATTAATAAATTTGAAATCTATAAACTATGATTATTTATATGTATTATTATTTTTTAAAATAATAAACTTTTAATAATTTAAAATTATTAAGAAAATTTCTGTGGTGTCACATTTTTCCCACCTCAACAGAATTGCATCCTCATAATTCAATGCTACACATCGAAATGTAAAGTATGATTCTGGAAAATTCTATTTGTGGAAGCCAACATAGTAAGTAATGTTAATAAAATATATTCTTAAAAAGAGGATAAGAGAAATGAGATGGTAACCAAAAAGAATATTCTCCTAAAAGGGGTGACATTAGTTGGTATTAAAAACCTAGACATGGAAGAAAAATATAACAATGATGTTATGATGGAACATGATAGAGAACATGTTAATAATAATGCTAAATTCTACAAAAATATAAACTACTATAAAATAATTCATCGATATTATCAATGATTTTGATAACAAGAATTTTTTTATATAATACTCTATTACTTGTGTTGAGAAATTATTCCACTCTATAAGAGTATAAATATACATATCTATTTACTAACTCATTCATTGATTGTACCCTGAACCAATTATACTTCTTAACTAAGTACATGTTATGCCATATGGTGATGTAATACATTATCCTCTAAAAGATCTTACAATGATCAACTTAAACCATTTCATAAATGGTTAAAAATTACAAAATATAATGATTAAACACATTATAATGATGGTATCTAAATTCCAAGATGAAATTATCATTAACCCTTAATCAACTTAAGAAGCTATAAATTGTCACATTCCAAACATGTGAATAATGTCATCATGTATCCTATTAAAATATGTCAATAACAAGAATTACCATAAAAACCATATTGGAAACATCCATTATTCCATATTCATTATGAAATATGTTATTGGATATATTCCTTCAATCCCAAAGTGTTGTAAATTCCATTGATGATAGCATATACCACATCTAGACAAGTCAATAATCAGTTATAAGGTAGTCATTATTTATCTGAATAAATAATTTGTGTATCATTATCTCAATATTAGATTTATATTATGGGTTTTCTTTCCCTAATCCATGTGTTTTCTAAAAAGGATAACTTTATACTGAATCCCTTTTCCTTTGTACCAATCATCAAACGAACTCAAATACATAATGAAATAGTAATTTAGTACAATTCTATTATATATCATAATTTCTATTAAAATAATATCATTACATAGTTATTTAATATAAAAACACAAATACATTATTTATTATAATTCAACCCTAGTAACATAATATTCTTAACCTTAATCCCTTTACTTATTCAGAGCTATATTTCCATGATTCTTGGGGGATTAATTTTTATAGTGACCCATATCCTTATAGTTGAAGAATTGAATATAGGAAATTATTTAGTTCTCTTCCAATTATGACCATGGTGTACTTTTTCTCATCAGTTTAAGAAAACCCATTATCCTATAAAGCATATTCCATGTTGTTTCTTTCTACAATTGTCACATGTGGGAAAATACTTCTTTCCATTCATACCATTAACTATATTTTCCCAGTTGTCCTCTTATTCTCCAACTTCCATCCAAACCTAAAATACATTGAAAACTAATTATACTTCTTATTTGGACAAGATATTATCTACTCATATGATAAGAGTGTTTGAGAGGTTATTTCCTTTCAAAAGACTAGATTAAACCCATTAAATAAATGAGTATTCTTACACTTTGAATTATGTGGTTTGTTGTGATTCTCATTACTTTTGGTAGGCTCAATTTAAAAACAATGGAATACACTAGATTAGTTTATGAATCAAAATGTATAATATGAACATAGAAAAATAAATAACATAAAATGAAATCTTATTCCTAACTAATCTTATAATCATAAACATTGTTTCTTTGAGGAAAAAATTACATTTAATTACTTCATAATTGTTTGTATAGAAAATGTGAATTATCCTAAGCATATCCCCCATGGAGGGTCACACTATGTGCATAGTAAGGCCCATTTTCATGTACAATGTTTCCATGAGTCATGCTCGGAACACCTTTTTAGAGTTATTACTCTTATTTAATTTTGTTATAGAACCACATCCACTTGTAGTATCCATATAGGGAAGTATTTCCTGGAAGAACCACACAATCCCTATTTTTCCAAAATTCTAGGAAGTTCTTCTAAAAATATACTCAAATTATAACATAGGGTTATGATCCATAATCTATGTTTTCTAAATGTATATTAAAAGTTTGTTCCTATACTTCCTTTGATACCAATAGTAACACCCTGATCCCAGTAGCCCGAAACCTATGCATTTTTTACATTACATTGGCATGATAAAAAGGAATCAAATATCCAAGGACCGATCAGTTTTTCAATGTTATAAAATATTTTACATATATAAATATAACATTACAATTCAAAACATTAAATAAAATATTGATAATACTTTGATAATTCTGTTTCTCTCCCAGATTAACCCCAAATATAAATCAACCTACACTTCAAGGAATACTGGGAAAATAATACATAAAAAGGGGGTGGGATCAAATTCCCATTAAGGGTTACATGTAGTGTAAGAATAAAACATTAATAATTTAATCATAATAAATTAGGAAAAATAACTATGACATGGTGGAAATTTAAAAAACACACACCATCAATAAACCGACAATGAATGTGCATACATAGATTTTGTCATAGTGAAAACCTCAAGGATAATAATAACTAAATAATGACTAAATAGAATGCTTATTATTTTGAGGTCATTTATAAATAACATGAACTATCATATAGTCGATTTGGTTTGTTTCTTTGTGTAGAAACCCAACAGATTTTCAGAAAAAAATCATAGGGTTTGTCGCCCACTAGTTTGCCTCATGGACCTATCGATGCATCGATGGGCTATAGCGGGCCCCACCTGCCACTGCCAGTCCAAAGAATTATTTATACAAAATGGGTGAAAATAATTGATATAAACCTTTATATTAAAACTATCATATTAAATGAAAATAACATTCCCCAATCATTAAACATAACCACTAACCATTCAAAGTAATATAGTGAATGATATCAAGATAACATATCTATAGTCAAAAAAATTAGAAAACCTTATACAAAAAATTAGAGATGATATTTTAAGAGATAATCCACCATGTATTATAAGGGTCTGCAATATATGTTGACATAGAAGAAGATAATTTTATATGATATCATTTAAAAATTCTTGAGTAGATAATCCTTAAATATTTCAAAGTTCCCCATACCACCTTGAAACATTCAATTCATATTACCATAGAATATCTTTTGAATAATGAGATTATTTATATGATATACCAAAATTTAATTACATACACTACATTAAAGGAATAAATTGTTAACAAGGAGTATATCTCTAAAAAGATAAAGTTATAGTTGAAAAATAATTTTTTACATTAGATATAAGAGTTCTTTTTGAAAATAATTTATATTTGATATTAAATTTTATTTCAAAATGTTTATATATTTGAAATGAAGAGGTAATATCTTTTAAATTATATTTTACTCATAAATTTTGTCCCAATAATGTGAAATCATGCAAAAGGGGTTTTCAATAAACTTTAGAAATAAAACATTTTAGTGATGTTTTAGGAAAATATTAACGATATTTAAAAGTAGAAAAGAAATTTTGATTTCATAAAACCATAAATGAGAAAAATTTGGTTTTCAGGATAAAATGTGTGATTTCTAAAATAATAATAATGGCTTGAAATAGATTACATTGTGCACTTGAATATTGGTATGAATTCAGGAAGTTCCCTTGAAATATGGTTGTTTATCGGGAAGAGTTATTGAATGGTCTATTTTTAACATATAACTAACTACAAAAGAATGAATGAATCTTATTGGTACACCTATATAGAAAATTCCCACATAATGTATCAAGAGTTATTAATTTTTAAAAATAATTTAATTGAGATAAGTAGAGAATAAGAGTGACCCAAATTAAAAGGTAGGTTCGGGTAGAAAACCCTTACCTTTAGTACCATGGTGTTTTTCACTTGATCTTAGTGTCCTGGATAAAAAAATTAAATTCATTAATAACTATTTAAATAACATTTTATTTATTTAATTGATTTATTATAGCCTTATTAAGTCCATTCATGGCCTTATTTATGGTTTTTAGAGGTTAAATTTTATTGTTAGGGAGTGTTTTCATCCATGTTATTCAGGATCAGTTTACTTATATCCATGTAAGGATAAACATATAAGATGAGAATGGTTATCCAAAATAGATGTTGTATATTATTTTTTAACATATAGAATATTACATTGTAATAAAATCCATTTTGTAATTTGGAGTGAAGATAAATCATTATATAAAACATTAGTGATAATTTATTGGGTTAATTGGCAGTTTTTTTATCACAACGAACTCATTATGATTTATAAATTATTATTTTGTGTAAAAAGTAATTCAAGAACCTTAAATAAGTTATAATATATATATATTATAGTCTGTTTCAACCATCAAAATGGTGTCATGACCAGAATTTACTATGGTAATAGAAATTGAAAACCCATCATCCTTGAATGTGATAAATTAACACATCTCAGATGGTGTATTCATTTATAGTATAACAGAAGGGAAATGAGAGAATATTAAGAAGTATTCTATTATAATATTAAAAATAAAGTAAATTTAAGGTAATGTAGTAATCATAAAATTTTTATGAAATGATGTGAGGAAATAAAAATAAAAGGAAGGAACTCGAAATAAAAAATGGTGCTGAGAAATCACTTATGAAAAATTCAGCAGTCTAACAACATCACATAAAATTCATAAAATATTATTATGAGAGAAAATGGGGTCTATAATGATTCATAAAAAACATTTAATGTAATGAAGATATATAATTACATAACCCAACATAATCCAATTGGAATAGAAAAGAATAACATAAAAAAAAATTCTTGAAAAATGGAAGGGTTGTAGATTCCCATACCTTGTATAATAAATCCTAAAAGTTGATGGTTGAGACATTAGATGCTTTAGGACACCATGGGAGGACTCTTAAAAAGGTAAAACTACCATAACTTTAAGTATGATGAATTTGGAATGAAATAATATGAAGGAATGAATTTTTATTTATATTAAAAGAGAGGGTGTTTTAAATCAATTTCTAATGACACCTCATTACTAGTATTTGAAAAACCTTGTGGTTTACAATGGTTTTTGGCCATGATTTTTTCCACTTTGAAAACATCATGTCATATTTTAATGTAATATTTAGTAAATTATTTTATATTATTATGACATCATTATGATGTCATTAAACATACCGAAAACTCAAAAATGCATTTTTACTATTCACAAAAAAACTAATGTATTTTATAGAATTCCAATAATTTCTTCATAACATTATATTTAAATTTTGAATTAAAAAATGAGGTCCATTTCATGAAAATAATTTTCTAAAAAATTCAATGATAATTTTAAAATAAAATCATTATTTACATGAAAAATATATATTTTAATTTTAAAACTTTTTTTATAATACATTAAAAAATTAACTAAGTTCTCATAAAATTATCCTAAATTCATTGGAAAACAAAACATATATTTTGGAATATATTTTATGAAATTTTTTTTATTTAAAATAAAATTACTAATTTAACATCATAACTAAATATTTATTACTGAAAAAAATGGATACACTTAATTATTAATGTTTAAAATATTATATTTCATTTATAAGGTGCCCAAATTTTAGTTATACTTAGATGGGGGTGGTTACTGTTGATAAGGGTAAAATATTTCTCATATGGGTCATGTTATTATTCTAAAGGGCACATTATCTTAATAATGGTACGTTACTATTAACTAATGAATTATGTTGATTCTACCAGACTCCAAATATCATATTGAAGGTAATCATGTACCAACAGTTTTCATAATTTAAAACACAGAAGCATAAAAATTATGTTTATTGGCTTAGTTATAAAAAATTATTGTTTTTTAGGGACTCAGTGCTTCATTCATTCAATATAAAATTTGTTTTTAAATCTTTTGGGTGTTCGGTTAATAGTGAATATATTTGTAGCATGATTTAGTATCTAAATAATTATAACATCTAATATATATTATTCCTATTCATTTTAAAATTTTAATTGTGTATTATTTTATAAAAAATGTATTTTGTAATAAAATAAGTTTATATATTAAATTATTCTTTTATAATAAATAATACATCAAAATAGTATTTGTTTTTTATAACATTAATTAATTTGAAAAGTATAAATTAAAATTAATTATTAGTATTATTATTAATTTTAAAAATTAATCTAAAATTATTTAATTATTAAATGAATTACTGGGGTGTTAAAAAAGATATGAAAGAACATAAATAATTAAAGGGATAATTAATAATAGTTTTAATGTAATCTTTTCACTTACTGGTTATTTATTTACATTATCTTTTATTATCATCATACACCTTAGTACAGATTGCATATGTATATTGACATTTTTCGTGCTAGCCTACTGAGTTGAATTGAAACACATCTCCGGCCCCCATGTCACATTGGAATATAAAAAAATGGTACTTTCTTATAGTACATGTTCGGAATGGGATGATGGTTTGGAGCATGGGTGGTCAAGACAATGTTTTTATTGATACTGTATCTATTATAATTTATAATTTTTGTTTTTGGATTTAATTTTAAGGATTCCTAACATGAATAGTATTCCCTATATTGTTAATGCATGTGTTAATTGGATTATTGTGGGTTTTTTTCATTACAATAAAATTATTAATCTCACATATTATTATATTTGTTAGTATTATTGTCCTATAATCGTTTTACTCAAAAAATAGTGAATTGTTTTCCCATGTTTGTATATATACCCGCACTGTTAGTCAGAAGCATATGGAATACGGGGTGGTGCGCCTCAGGTCATGTGGCATTCAGTATTAGGGCACTGGTTTCAATGGCCACCAGGATTAGATGTTACAATGTGGAATAAACGTGGTGTATTTCATATTTCTATTTATTGAATGGTAGATAAGGGACTAGGGTCTTTTCAGGGCTTGGTAATGTGATCATTCATGGGTTATTATAGCCTCATATATGGGGGAAGCACAATGTTTCCTGCTATGGTAATTGATGTTCTATTTTTTACTTTTATAGATGATTGATATTTAATCTTAATGTGGTGAATTTATATGTAATGTTATTTATTTTTGAGGTTTTTTATCATATCCTTATATGGATAAAGAATATGCATTGCTTCATGCGTCATGATCGACACATATGACTGATAAGTCATCTTTTTTATTTCACATGATTGTCTGCTTCTTGGGATTTATATTATGGTAGAGTACCATTCTAATATTGATTTATGTGTACTGATCTACCATGAAATGGTTCTAATGTAAATGTTTTTTAATGAATGATTTAGTATTGTTGAAACTTTTTAAATTAGGGGGGTAATAAAATGGACATGGAAGGTGTAAACAGTTTTTATTTTGAAAAATTAATTGTTTCAAAACATAGATTCTTGTTTCTTTAAAATAGGGAATTTAATTAACGTGGAATATTAAATAATGAGAACTTGAAACGTTTCAAATGGGAATCCCTTGTGTTGTTTTTGGACCCTTTGTATGGGTTGTTTTTTATGTCAGAGTGACTTAGTTTTTAGACCTCGATTATGGGTCATAAGGCTTGTTGGAATTGATGCGTAGTTAAATGGATGTGCTTGTTCCACCTATGTTATGTTTCTAACCATAGGGTTGTGAGACATGTTTTGTGGTGTGGAGGTTGTATCCCTAGTGGGGTTAGATCATGCATGTTTATGTTTGACTCTAATAGGGGATGTCTTGTTAATGGTGTTGTTAGAGGTTATTGGGTATAAATGGGTTTGGTACCTAGAGAAAATTGTTTATTCATGTGTGAGGCTCATTGGGCTTCAAAATAGGGGTAGGAATGTCCCTTGTGGGAATAAACATGTTGAGGTTCATGGTTTATGGACTAGATGGAAAGCTAGGGGCCATGTTTTGTATGACATTTGTTTCTGGAGTAGATGTCATGTGATCTTTGAGGATGTCCTGTGAGAGTGGTCAGAAGAGTTATTGGTGATTTATGTTGCGTATGGAATAGAGAGACATTGTGTCCCTTGGTTGTTGTTTAAATAGTGTGCTTTAAAGTGCGATCTTGGAAAGGTCGGTGATGTGAAATATATAATGGTTATTGAGATTCAACTTGAGATGTGATCATGCGTTAGTGGCCTTTTGAATGTATTGATGGGGAAATCCTAGAATGGTATCCCAATGCTGTGGGTTCCTCGGTATGTGAAAAATGAGTCCGTGCTTCTTTAGTAGAATCAATGTTCAATGGGTGACAATGATATTTTTATAAAGTGTATGTTTTTTACTTGAATTTATTATGAAAGAATCAACTGAGAGATTTCATCAGGTTATACGGTCAGTTTTGGAAGTCCATAAAATGTTCTAGTGTTTAATATAATGGTTCTGGAAATTCTCTAAATGGGGAATTGATGTTAAATCTATATGGATGCTTTGTGATGGATATGACACTTGGGGTGAGAGGTGGTCACATTGTTGGTATTTATATATAAAGGATTGGAGTTGGTATGGGATATTAATAATTCCTCAATACCATTGAGGATAATAGGCCAAGAGTCCTGGTTAGTTTTATAAGTTCTTGTTTGGGCCAAGCACCAGGATGAACTTATCGTGGGATCTTGAGATGAGATCAATAAATGACTATGGAAAAATCTGTTCCCTTGGTGGGTTTTATTAAGAAATAAAGTTGGGAATGTTTTAGAAATATATGGTTTCATTGGTTTATATATGTAGGTGGATCTAGATAATCCCATATTGCTTCTATGTGATCATAGTTCATTGCGATGAACACATGAGAGTCCATTTTGTCTGGAATCAGTTGTGGTGGATTTTACTATAAGAATCTTGGTGTACTCCAAGACTTGATATGACCATGGAAAATATATTGACATAATATGGGGTACACTGGGAGAGATTTGGTTATAAAAAAGGCTACTTAAGGTGTTTTTAGGATGGGATAAAGGGCCTTCTTATATGTTTCTCTCTTGTAGCTAGTGAAAATTGATGTTTTTTGGTGGGATGTTTAGCACTGTTCATCTCTTCATGAGTTTCATGTAATGATTCACATGTCGGTAAATACTAATGTTTTCATTCTTCGAAGATAGGGGTGGGTGTTGTTTGATTGTTAATTTTGTTTCCCTAGAGAGGGAGAGGCGGTCGTGACATCTTATTGGGCAATGTAGTTATGGGGGTGTGAGCCATGGTGGTTGTATTTCCTGAGGAATGTGGTAGTAATGATGAACCTAAGGTGGCGATCCATATTTCCATCATCGATAGGTAAATAATACCATGTTATTGATTTAGAAGCATCATATTATAAAGAAAAACCAATAGCGTACATGTTTTGATTTTGAAATAACGACATGTGGGCCTTGGATGTTGTGGAAGATTGATCCAAGAATTGGATTTAGGCTAATCTCATCTTAAATATGATCTGAGGTGCTCGTGTCTGAGATATTTATCGAGAAATGAGACACAATGGTGGATCATGTGAAATGGAGGAATGATTCTAGTACATCATTGAGATATTGACATAGACTCTTCATTGTGATCTTGGATGCTATTGGCATTTAATCAAGTTGAAGGGGATTTTGGCCACGTAAAGTGGAGGTGTACTGACAATGAATTTTGGGTGTTATTGGGATGAGTCAATATGAGATATTCTGACTAATTTGCATAAACTGAATGGATTTTGTAATTTTTAATCTGCCACTAGTTAGTGTTTTTGTTTAGTAGGTGTGTTTGATAAATGGAAATGTGTTGAGGAAGAACCATGTGATCCTTATATCATCTATGGATGTAAGAGGTGCATCCATTATGTGTTGTTTAAATTTCATGGTTGGACATCAATTTTGGATGATGTTCTCAGCAAATCATTGTTCCAGTTTGTTGGAAAACATGTTAGAATTATTATTGAATCATGAGTTATATGTTTACATCATCTTTTCCTTAATATGGGTTCTAACCAACATAAGATGAAAATTGTGAGATAAATCATTTGGTGGGGAGAAAAATAGTGGCAAAGTGGTAGGTTGATTATGTGACCAGTGTTTTAGTTTGGAAGGTATTGTAAAACATCCTCATGGGTTTTGGTTTTTGAAATAGGTGTCAGAGCAAGTTATGATTTGTTAAACACTTGAGATGAATGTAGTGAATTGGTTGTGTTTTAGTTGATCGAGTGTTGAAAAATGAATCTTATCCTTGTTTTTTGGACTGATATAGGTCATATAATTTAGATAGATAAAAGTGAGAGTGATTCCTGGTATACTATTTTGTTGGAATGATTGTTGTTGATAAAGATTAGTTGAGGCTGATGATTCCAATGGAGAGCATCAAGTTTGTGTTTTGGATATCAATCGGAATTATAATTTGAGAAGAGATATTTCTTATGATCGACTTTTTTGATGGTATGTAAATTTTTATAAGGAATTTTGGTAGATATATGTTAATTTATGGTCATAGTGTTTTGAACAGTTTCTTTGTATTCATGGCGATACTATAGATATTGGTTGAAGGATGAACAATTATACATTGGGGGGTTTTACGGTCCTATACCTGAGATAAGGTATGTATTAAATTAAATTTTGGTATATTTAATTCCTATATATAGGTTAAGTCACATAGGTGTTTCATTAGTTTGGGAATTAAAATAGGGGAAAAAGTGGCTAATATGTGCAAAGAGCACGGTTTGTGCACTGTTAGTAGTAACTGTGTGCCATAACTATGTGGAATAGAGAGAAATGGTGTATGATCAAGAAACAATGAAAGGGGAGCCTAAACATGTAAATTCATGGATAGATAAACCTCGCATATCCACCACATTATTTTGAAAACTGCAAAGGATTCCAAAAAAACCAAGGTCCCAAGGCCCCCTCATGGATAGAGTACCGCCAAAGGTTGAAGCATGAGTTGGCCAATTGTACGAAAAAACAAAAAACCTCATTAAAATGGACGAAATTACCATTTCATCCCTCAAGATAAAATGTTCCTCGCCTAATCCCCCTCCATTTGACCCTGTTCAATTTGTATGATGAAAAAGTACATCCTTCCTCTCAATGGATGATTTTCTATCGATTATTTGGAATATGGAGTACCATTTATTGAAAATAAAATATCTAGGTAAGACATCAACTCTATTTACATACAATTTATTTCAGAGACATGTCTTGATTTTTACCACATTTTGAATCCCTCAAACATTTTTAGGGAATTCATCATCTCATCATTGGTGGCTAGTTTAGCTAAAATCAAGGGTTGTGTTTGAGATTGTAATCATGTTTGATCATGATTTAGGTGGTCTATAATATTGTTCCCATAATATTGAGGTTTTAATATTTTAATGTGGTTGTTCCAAGTAACTTACATGGTGTTTTTTTATTTTTCTAGACAAGTATAGTAATTTGGGAACTAATGTGAGGTGTGAGACCCTTCACTGACCCCACTGGGTTTTTAAATTATTTGACACCAGACCTAGGGTTACACCTGGGGTATGTCAAAAGTTGAAAATGATGCATTTAGTTAGTAATGGTTGGGATAGTTTGTTTATTATTTTGAATTGGATGTGATTGATAAAATTATCGATAGTCATGGTTAAAGGTTTTGTTGAAACAATACATGTCATTTATTAGGAAATTCCAAAGGGGAGTTTGAAATGTTTTAAATGATGTGTTGTTTATTTTGGCATGTTTATTGTTTTAAAATGAAGTAGAATTATTTTTTGTGATGGGTAATGTTTTGTAAAAAAAGGTTTTGTACTAAAGGTGTTAATAATGGATTCAAATGATGTTTTAATGGTTGGATTGGTTGTACACTTGTGTAAATGCCAAAGTGGTTAAATTTAATGAACTGAAGGGACTGGTTGGAATTTTTAAATGTTTGTATGTCTAAAGAGAATGAACCTAGTTTAAGAGAAAATTTTAAATGTTTAAATGAAAATATGTACTTTTGGTAAGGCCCTATAAATAATTTTTGTGATTTTTATGAAA
This sequence comes from Viscum album, assembly GCA_963277665.1. Taxonomy (NCBI): domain Eukaryota; kingdom Viridiplantae; phylum Streptophyta; class Magnoliopsida; order Santalales; family Viscaceae; genus Viscum; species Viscum album. The sequence continues at coordinate 1,066,475,282 of OY728160.1, forward strand.
TTGTGAAAACGGGGATAGGCCTTATTGTGATATGTTTTGTTTCATAGTCAATGTGAACCATTGTAATAGATGGATGGGTAATGATTTTGATACATTGAAATTTATTTGATTAATATGAAAATTATGATAAAATAATGTTTACAAATGTGAATAAATGCTTCAGGATGGTTAATGGAGCCATGCTAAATCCTGATTAGATTCATTGAATGATGCTCCATGTTTTCTGACCAATGACTGATGATTTTTGATAGTTGGATGTGATAGTATGAGTGATGAATGGATTCTTCAACTGATTATAAAATATTTTCCAATGTATTATTTATTGTTTTAGGATGTTTTAATGAAACTCCACTCCCATGGGTGGACTTAACAGACTATAGGGACCCATGATGCACCATAGTTATTTGAGATATTCACTGACACTCATGAACCAAAGGGTATGGAAATGGCCTTCCATATCAAGGTCAGGATGGTCAAACATGGGTTTTCTAGTCCTTGTTGGATTCATGGAATAGTTATATGTCTTTTTCAATATGTGACCTAATGGGTGGGATGGCGTAACATAATGCCTCACATACTAGTTATATTTTAGGACTAAGGTTCATTGATTTATGACCATTGACCCACGCGATACATGGAATGTGTATCCTTAGTAATTTTATGAGGTAAAATTTATTATAATAATGGATAAGTGAATTCACATATGAATTGAAAATTTAAATAACTAGATTAAATATATGAATGAACATAATGATGTAAATGGATTATTAGTAAAAGATTTAATGCAAAAACTTTTCTCCATGTGCTTCATTTCATTAATTTTTTTTGATTATATGTATTCGCCATTATACATAATAGATGTTTCTTTAGACAACTTTGGTGTTATATTACTATGTTTTAATCACTACCTTCTGAGGCCACCATGGAACTTGGATACTTGAGTAGATGATACATGTTTATAGGTACATGTTAGTCTTGGTATTCTGTGTTGGATAATGGGATGTCATGACCAGGATGGCACTCAGACCATGTTCAAGATATATTATTATTTTAGTAATGTGATTTATTTTTATGGTTTTTTGACTTGATGAGTATTACTCATATTGTTATTACATGCGTTCATTGGTTTCTATTGGGGTTTTCCCCAAGTATGTTCATTTATTTTTCCTACTAGTTGTTATTTATGTTTTTATTATTTTCCTACTTTTCTATTACTCTAGTAAGATACTATAGTATCCATTTTTATAGTGTAACCCTACTATTATAAGACCTATTTGTTATGGGTAGGAACACATGAGGTCATGTGGTGTTCCAGATTAGGGCACCAGTTTAATAGCCACTTGGCCAGGTTATTACACCTATGTTTTTCAATATAGTTATAGGAGATCAAATAGAGTTAGGATCTCATTACCAAGACTAAAAAATATTTTATTGTTGTCTATTTCATTTTTTATAATCATGTACTTATTATTCCAAAACAACAAGACTATTTAGTCATTGGATTGTATTATGCTTAAAATCCTGTAAAAATAAGTTTAAAAGGATAGGGGTTCTATACTTGGTATCAAATCATGCTCTAGTTATTTCTGTAAATTATGACTTGAGAACATTACTAAAAACCTCGGGATAAATCTATAACTATAGATACCATTAATATAAGAATAATGAATCATTAGAGAGTATAAATTTTTAATTTATATGTTATTCCTTTTATATATAGATTTTCATGTTTATAATCTCATTAGATAATTATTCCAGAAATCTAATTTTATTTTATTTATTTTTCTTGTTAATGAAATGAAATATAAAAACACATGTTAGCAATCAATGTGATATGAAATGTGATGATTTCCCTAATAAAAATCCAATTTAGATGAGGGTTGGAGCCCATGACATCATGAAAATTAATTCCCATTTGGATAATATGAATAATACCATGAATCATATGGAATGCCTTTCTTCCCATAAAAAAGATAATGTTGTGGTCAAATAATTTATGAGTGCAAGGCCTCCAACATTTAGTGGATCATTACATTCCCTTATCACAAAACAATTGATTATCCCCATTGAGAAGATATTCTATGTTTTATAAATTCATATAAGAAGAGAAACCCATGCTGACAGTATATCATTTTAATTGGGAGTTATATTAGTGGTGGAAAGTGATCAGAAACAGAATTTCTAAGGAAAAAATCGATTCACTGGATTGGGAAGGATCCGTTAAAATGTTTTCCATAATTATATTCCTTTAACTCTCCAAATTAATATGGAGAGGGTGTAACTCACAGTGAATCTTATGAAAGATGAGTCTATTAGGACATTTTTGGGAAAAATTACTAGGCATGCATGATACAACTTATTAATTAACATGAATGATGAATTTAAGGTTGATAGATTCTTCAGTGAATCTAACTTGAGTATATTAAAAGCCTTAGGGATATGATAATTTGATAACCAAATGGTGATTTACTAATGTTACATTAATGATGAGATAGATATTGGTGACTCACAGTGTCTCAACTTCTTGGAAAAAAAGAGGAAACTATAGTTTAATATGATAGGATCAGCATATGAATCCCAGTAAGGATTGAAAACCTAACATTCCATATATCAAAATAATGGAAGGAATCATCCTATGATATTTACAAACAAAATTAGGATATTCTTTAATCGTGGAAGGGATAGGCACTAGGATAGTTATGTTCTAAGGGATTTAAGGAATCTTACTATTTAAAATGATGAATTTACAATTTAGATAGACAGTAATCATATAGTGTAGCTCTCAAATATCATGGATCATGTTCATTATGTAAGAAGATTCCCTAATCCAAGGGTTGTTAGATACCATCAACAAAATAATCATCAAAATATGAATGTAAGGGAATAATATCTCATTAATATCAAGGTGGAGCCTGAAAATTATGTTGTGAGAGATATGTTGGATTTTCATTCAATAATAGTGAACATAATATTTTATTCTTATTCTATGGATTCATTAATATCTTATATGTTTGGTATAACAATTAAAACACAACCTCAAAATATGAAGGCTGATTAATATATAGGAATAATGAATTGGTAAATTATTTCATTTAATGTATATAACACCTTCCCGGTTAATGTTTCTAGACTAAACCTCCCAAAAAATGTTGTCTCACGTCATTTTGAGGAGAATGATGATATATTAGGCATATATTGGATATCTTTATACAAATATGACATTAACTATTGGGAAAGGGAGACCAGTCATCACATCCTGAAGCATCCTACAACTATGTAAGAGTTAGGTGGAGGATGAATATTCTTCAGAATCATAAAATACAATGTGGATATTAATGCATTATAAAAATCATTCGTTTACAAAATTAAAGAAACAAGGGAGAGTATCATGATTGAAGAAATTTCTCAATATAAAGGAAAAAACTGATTTGTTCATAGAATATTTTTTTAGTCTTTATCTGGACCAAGTGTTTGATTTCTCAAATGATATTACACATAGATCTATTACCCATTTCGGAAACTCATTATAGGATGTCAACCATTGAGTTGGAAGAACTGAAGAAGCAGTTACTAGATAATCTAGATCAGGGTTTTATATGGTCAAGTGCATCACTATGGTGTGTGTCAGGACTCATCATCAAATTATTCATGTACACTATGAGTTCATTTTTTTTAGTTTCAGACTCAATAATGCTATTAAATTTTTTATGGAAGTAATGAATTATGTCTTTATAGATTACCTCGCATAATTTGTGGTATTATTTATCAATGGTATTTTGATATACTGCAAGGGTAAGGAGGAACACATGAATCATTTGAATACAATGCTAAATTCATTATTAATTAGGAAAATATATTGAATGTATAATAAATATGAGTTCTAGATGGAGTAAGTATAAATCTTCTATAATGCTATCTATAGTAAAGGTTTACTTTTGTAGCTTCCTAAAAAAGGAAATTTTGTAGTGGCCTTATCTATCATATGTAGTGAAGATCTGTAATTTCCTTAGTCAATCTGGATATTACCGATATTTTTTGAAGAACTTCTCAAGATTTATAATCCCAATATACATGTTGACTCAAAAGGGAGAATTGTTTTTTTGGACCAGTGAAGGTGATGACTACATAAATAATTAAAAAATCAGTTTATCACTACACTAGTACATAAACTATCAAAAATTGGGGAACTCTATGTGGAATATAATGTTGCTTCAATGAAAGGATTTGGTTGTGTAATTATGAAAAATGAAAATGTAAAAGAATATTCATCAAGGTTTCTATAATTTTATGAGACAAACAATCCCACACATAATCTATAGTGCACAGCTATGATACTCCCATGTAAAAATTAAAATTATTATCTCTATGGAGAGAAGTTATATATATATACTGATCAAAAGATAATAAAATATATATTCAAACATAAGGATCTTAATATGATATATTAAATATTGTTAGAGACTATATAGGATTATGTCATCTTAGTCCTTTATCACCTTTAAAAAGAATAGAAATTACCCAATGCTCTAGGTAGAGAAGATTATATAAATTTATCAAGGATACGAATAGATAAGGATCCAATATTCATAGACATGTAAATGATAAACATGGGAATCATGAATTAAGATACATAATCATTCCTTTAAAAAATATTTTATCATGAATCCCATTTATGTAAGATAAATTATTCTGTACGAGATGATGCAGAAATTCCAAAAACGGTTGAAACTATAAAAATTGGGATATCCTCATAGTTCAGAATTTATGAGGATCAGGTTGTAAGATCGGCATCATGAATATTTTTACATCCACCCAAGAGATGAAGAATGATCATATAAATAATTCACAAAGCTCAACCAAATTTATTTTCCAATAGAGGACAAAGATGTATCATGTTATTCAAGATAACTAATTGTGAGATAATAAGAAGAAGGATATAACTTAATATACATGATAGTGTTAGGTATGTCATCATGTGAAGGATGAGAGGAAAAATTATAAGGGGATGATGCAACCATTACTGATTCCTACATGGAGATGGGAAAATATAAAAATGAAATTTTCACAATGTTTCTGAGGACATAAATGGGAAATAATGAAATTTGCATCATTATTGACCATTATAATAATAACAGACATATTTTTGTGATTTTAGATGAATAATCACTTGAATAACAAGATCATATATACATCGGAGTAGTGGTAAGGTTTTATGGAGTATAATTTATGATTATATCAATGGACCATGATTTTCCTCCAGGTTTTGGAAAATCATCGAACATGATCTAAATATTTATTTGAAAATTATTATGGCTTATCACACCCAAAATAATCGCCAATCAGAGTAGACTATTCAGAAAATGGAATAATTTTTGAGAGCATGGTCAATGGACTTCAATGGATGATGGGATCATCCTAATCCACTGGTCAAATTCTCATATTGAAATTGTTTCCCCCCCCCAAGTATCCAAATGTATCAATATAAACATATTAATGGGGAAATATACAGAAAACATGCATGCAAGGATGAATCTGGTGAATTTATTCTATAGGCCCATGGAATTGTTGAAGAAATGGTAAAAAATGTGAACACCATCTAGAAGCATATCTGTCCAACACAAAGTCGATTGAATAGATATGTATATAATCATAAACAATACATATTTTTTCGGTTAGTGATAATGCATTACTATATATATCTCCATGTAATAGGAACACAATATATGGGAATAGTGGAAGGCTAAGTCATATTTACATCGACCCCATCAATATTCCTGATTTTGTCGGACATATGGATTGTCAACCTTCATTTCCACCAACCATTTCTGAAGTACATGATTTATTCCACATATCCCTCTTGGGGAATTAGATACCAAATCCCTCACATGTACTGAAATTTGAGGTGGTTCAACTAGAAAATGATCTGTAACACCCTGAGATTTTATGGGAAATATATATTTTTTATGTCTTATGTTATACGCAACATCAAACGAATCGTTCACTACACACAACACTGGCTTGGCTTGCATTACACGCAATCACAACCTTCCTCGATAGCGTGTGTAGTACACAATATTGGGTTTCACTAAAAAACGATAAATTGTTATAATATTATTATGGACTAGCCGTTATGAATAGTAACTACGGTAATTTTTATTTACTGTTGTTTAAGGTAAATCGGGTAATTAAGGGTAAAAATAAGATTATAAAATTACCCTAACACCTGCCAAAATTTTATTGGATGACTAAAAGTCAACCCATATCACCTAAGTGTCGGAATAGATTAATATTATGGAATTTTGACCATGAAAATAATTTAATTATTATTAAAACCAATGAATGTGACAACATGTCACTTTCTTAAATCTTATAAGTATAATAATTTTAATTTAGTGATAAACTTCATCAAACATCGAACATGAATAGTCCCCCAAAATCTAATAAATTTATCTAAATCATGTGAATTTATTTAGAATTTTTAGGGATTAAATAATTATCATTAAAGGTGACAAAATAGTGATGTTGCAATTATATTATTGAGTGAAATATCAAAAAATGGTTTTAAAATTATTAAAATAAATATTATATGAACTATTTAATGTGATACACTAATTTTATAGATAAATATTAAATGTTATGAATCTATTAATGATTTTATTTAGAAAATATCTTCTTTGAGTATTTTATTTAAATTCAAATAAATGATTAGTATCAAAATTGACACTATTGTTATTTTATAAAAATATAATAATATAAAATTGTTTACAAATCAATTTTTTTTTAAAAATTATAAATTAAAATTTATATGGTCGAAAATTTCATAAATTATCCAATTATGGATAATTCACAATATATAAGTATTTATTTTTAACAATTTAAAATTTAGCATCTTATTACAACAAATAAAATTAAATAGATTAAATAAGGAAAAATCAAGTTGATAATGTTTAAAATAAATTCCATACATGTCTAAATTTTATTGGTTGATGATATTACAACATTATCTCATCTAAGATTCGGATTTGATTCATTTTGGATGTTTTTATATGGGGTATGAATTTATTATAAATAAATATTTTTGAGTTTTCCAAAAGTGCCCCTCTCCTCCCTTATAAAAGGGCACATCCTCCCTCTCCACTTTACAAAACTCTGAGAATTTATGCTCGGAAAAACCATTCCCATTACTCTCCTAATCATCCCGAGTAATATTCTGGAGGTTATGGTCTTCTCAAAAAACCTTCTCTATTCCCATCAGTGGAAGCTTAAAAAAGGTGCGTTGAAGAAGAGGTAATCTCTTCAACTGATTCGTTCATGTTTCTTTCTTCTTCAACTTATTCTTATTTATTTGTTTCATCATAAATTAATAACATAAGCATCACTAATATATTGATATGTTATTATAAATATGAAACAACCCTATTTCACCTTCTATCCATCCTACAGAAAATGAATTCACCGCGTGTGCGTACGTATGGAATATCGTCTCTACGCCGGGGTGTAATCTATTTTCCACCACCACCATACATGGATGGGTATAATTGTGTAAATAATTAATATATATGATTATTATAACATGATACTAATTCTGAGACATTCCATCATCCACTCTAATACCATTCAATAGTTATGGGAATGATATCATCGCTCGTGCGTACGTACGGCCTACCCTCTCCACGATGTGATGCGACTCGTTCTACATGATCTTCATTGAATGATGATTATATATATGAATTGAATTAATAAATATGATATATATTACACTAATAAAAATATGTAAATAAGGTATCTATAACCTAAAAATAGGAATAAAAATTTATTCGACAAGACATGCATAAGAACATAAAGCTATGAACACCCGAATAGCAAGTAGCATTGAAATATTACTAATAAGAAGATTAGAATATGACCATGTATGATATCATAAAAATTAATATGATTTTTTAATAAGTCAATGACATTATTTAAATCATTATAAAGGAGGTTTGGATATGTATGAAGCATTTCAGACTTAAGGTAAGGGACAATCTCAAAATCTAAATTTTTATCCGATATTGATTACACTTTTGTATTTACTAGGGAATATTTGTCATCCACATCTATGATTCCTCAATATGTAATATTATTTCTATCCTCCTACAACTTTCTAAATACAATTTTACTAATTAATTGATATTTATTAAAAGATATGAAAGGAATCTTTTTTCGTTTTCAGTATGAGATACTTTTTGACTTTTCCACCCAATGTACGAGAAATAATGTTTTTTTAACTCATACGGAACAAATAGATTTTAGGATTCCATATAAAATTATTTCCATGAAGCTTACTTTACATGTTTTAAAGTTTATTTTTAATTAACTTCTTATATTTTATAATTTTATGACATGTTAAGAAAGGAAAAATGTTTTTCAAGTAGAAAAGATATTTTCCTCAAGAATGGAGATCAAGTGTTTTATCAAAATTATTTTCCATCTAAGATTTCTGTTTCTATCCCTATTATTACATTGACTTGATTATGATATGATAGAATTATTTTTTATGAATTCCTTTATCTTATATTAATTTTTTTATAATGTCACGATGTCTAAGAATCCCATTTTTATTACATGGGTTATGCTATGATGTATGATTTATGATTTTGTGGCCCACATAAGAATGGTTTCATTATGAAATGGGTGGGACCTATATCTCCCTCCAATGAATTGTGTAAAAATTTATATCTCATGATATAGACATGTCTGGAACAGCATGTTAAACCAGTTCAGTGATACAGGAATGGAACAGGGAGTAAACTCGGTTCAGAAATAGACTTTGTCTGCTATGATAGTCTTGGCAATGAGTCTTGACTAATAAGAAATGATTTTCTATGATTATGTCTGTATGAAATAAAGTTTCATGTTTTGTGTTATGATTATTGGGATTATATCTCACTACTATGATTTTCCCATGTTATGATATTATGATCTCTTTTGCAGCTTATGATTTTCAATATGTTATGTTCTTATGAATATGATATTTCCTGTTTTTACCCTTACTAACCATTTGAGCCCACCATTTTCTATTTTTTCTTTTCCCCGGGTCATGAAGAAGGGTATTAAGTAGGATATTCCAAAAAGGGACTCTAGATATGATGAAATAAGCGAGAGACAATGTAGGTTCTTTGTGAACCATTTGTTTATGTTTCCCAGTTTCTAAAGACACTATACCTATACGGGCCTACCATGGTTTTGTTATATGTTTTAATAAGTATGATTCATTTCTGATGTAATAAAAATGTATGTAAAGTATGGGTCGTTATAGTTGGTATCAGAGGAAAGGTGTAGTCAACCTTTGGAAACAAAGATGTGAAAGACTTAGTAAGAACCCTAAGGATATGTCTAAGCATAGAACACAATATTAGTGTTTCAGAAATGGCCATGAATGACCTATGATAAGACCTTAAGTGGAAAATTTTATTTTTGATTATGTAGTTTTCCTATAATGATTAGTGTTTCACACACTATTCTTTTTGGTTTTAGTGAATGGATGGAACCCGAAGGAACCATGTTAATGCTGAATGCAACGGGCAATGTAATGATTGTCCCCCAGGGAAACCAAACATTACGGGAGCTGGAATGAAAAATCTTGTAGCCATGCTCACACAAATTTCTCAAGCTATGAATCATGGAGGACTTCCAAATGAGAAAAAGAAGGCGCAACATACTGTTGAATCCTTCATGAGGCAGCATCCACCTTCATTCAGCGGGTACTCTAATCCATTAGTGGCTGAACAATGGATTAGTACCACTGAAATGATATATTCAGTTTTGCAATGTTTTGAACATGAAAAAGTAATCTTAGAATTATATTCACTGGAAGGTGAAGCTGATCAATGGTGGAATCTTATCAAGAATATGAGGCAAAGAGGAAAAATTGAGTCCATGTAATGGGATGAGTTAAAGAACTTATTTTTTAATAAGTACTTCCCTCGTATTCTTCAAAAAAATACAGATAAGGAGTTTCTTGAAGTGAAACAAAAGGATGATGAATCTGTTGGCACCTATGAAGAAAATTTTACAAGACTTGCAAGGTACGCTTGTGGAATTATTATCCAACGTGAGAGTAAGATCTATTGATTCATTGGTTTTTTAAAACCAAGTCATCGAAGGGAATTAGCGATAAGGGACTTCAATATCTATGAGGAAATTATTCGATGTGCTCTCAAGGTTGAGATGGATATTGGAGTAACCCATCAGTCGTATGGTTTTGATAAGATGAGGAAAATGGAATTGAACGGGAAATCTAAAGACCACACTGAAAATAAGATGAGTTTTCCATTATTCTCAATGTGTGGAAAGAAACAAGGAGGGAATTGTCTTAAAGGGATGAGTAAATGTTTCAACTCTGGAAAATAAGGTCATCGGGTATTTTAATGCCACAATGATGGAAAAAATATGTCTATTGATGCGAGAAAAGAAAAAGGCTACACAGAATGAACCTCCTACACATCAATGTTATAAGTGTAAGGAAATAGGGCATTATGCTAATCAATTCCATAATCCAAGGGTTGCTGATGATGATCAACGTCAACAAACACTTAATGACAAAGACAATGGAAAGTCACATGAAATATTTATCGGTGATGTGGAGTATGATAAAAAATTGGAGAAAGGTACACTTACCATCCACTCTAAAGTAGCAAATGTTTTTGTTGATTATGGATCCACCCACTCTTTTATTTCTGAAGAACATTCCAAGGGTATTGCCATACTACCCCAACAATTAGCTGTTGAGTTAGCTGTGAAAACTCCTAATGGCACAATAGTTTCTTCAAATGTTTATAATTCTCCTCCAATTGACGTTATTGGGAAAGTGCATCCTTCAAATCTTGTGATCCTTCCTACAGTGGAATTTTATGTGATTCTTGGCATGGATTGTGTTTCCTTATATGGAGCTCATATCGATTTCCAATGAAGGAATGTCACATTTCATATTACTAATCAATATATTATCATCTATCGATGCAAGGAAGAAATATAACCTTCCATCTTATGAAAATTTCTTCCATATTATGGGTCTTGATTCCAGTACATGAAGGTTATTTATCTCAAATGGTTTGAGTGAAAATCATTGTAAAGAATATGCCCATTGTATGGGAGTTTTATGATGTCTTTCCAGAGGAATTACCAGGTCTTCCACCAAATCGTGAAGTTGAGTTTTCAATAGAACGTGTACCAGGTGCTTTACCTATTTCAAAGAAACCATATAGAATGTCCCCAATTGAGTTGCATGAATTGAAGAAGAAACTCCAAGAGAATCTTGATAAGGGATTCATACGCCCTGGTGTGTCACCTTGGGGAGCACCTGTTCAATTTGTTAAGAAGAATGATGGATCAATGAGACTCTACATTGATTATCGATAACATAACAAGATCACTATCAAGAAAAAATATCCTCTCCCATGCATTGATGTCTTATTTGACCAACTATTCGGAGCTCAATACTTTTCCAAGATTGAACTTCGTTCAGGGTATCATCAATTAAGGGTCAAAAGGGAGGATATACCAAATACGGCTTTCCATACAAGGTATGGACACTATGAATTTATAGTGATGCCATTTGGTCTTACTAATGCCTCTTCTATCTATATGGATATGATGAATAGTGTCATTAGAGACTATCTTGATCAGTTTTTGGTATTCTTTATAGACGATATTCTAGTCTATTCCAAGAGAAAGGAAGACAATACAAATCACTTGAGAATTGTATTAAAGACTCTAATAAAGGAGAATCTTTATGCAAAATTTACCAAGTGTTAATTTTGGTTTAAAAAGTTTCATTTTTTGGTTCACATAATATCAAAAGAGGGGATATCTTTGGATCCAACCAAAACAGAGGTTATTGAAAGATGGTCAAGACCAGCAACAGTAACTGAGATCTGAAGCATTCTTGGTTTGGCTAGATATTATCAATGTTTTGTGAAATATTTTTCATGATTATCAAATCCACTCACCAGGTTGACTCAAAAAGGAGTTAAGTTCGTGTGGATGGAGAAGTGTGAAGAGAATTTAAAGGAGTTGAAAAGAAGGTTATCTAGTACACTTGTGCTCACACTACCTTGTAGTGGAGAAAGGTTTGTGATCTACAGTGATGCATCCAAGAAGGGACTGAGGTGTGTTTTCATGAAAAATGATATGGTGATAGCTTATGCCTCACAACAGTTGAAAATCCATCACCAAAATTACCCAACTCATGATTTAGAGTTAGCTACAATAATCATTGCATTAATGATTTTGAGGCATTATCTTTATGGTGAAAGGTGTGATATTTATACAGATCATAAAAGATTAAAGTATATTTTCACACAAAAGGAGCTGAATATGCATCAAAGAAGATGGTTGGAGCTGATTAAGAATTACGACTACTTAATTCATTATCACACTGGGAAAGCAAACAAGGTGGAAGATGCATTAATCCGACAAGGCCATGCTAGGTTATCCATGATGAGGATCACAAAAGATCCAATATTTATGGATTTACAATGGATGGATCTTGGAATTATAATTGAAGGAGAAAAATATAATCTTTCTCAAATGAATGTTCAACCATCTATACATGTGAAGATTAATGTGGCACAGAAAGAAGATGTAGAGTTACAAAAGAAGGTGAGAAATGTTCCTGAATTTCACATTGATTGTGATGAAATAATAAGGTTCAGGAATTGGGTTTGTGTTCCTCCCCTCCCATAATTAATGAAGGAAATATTAGATGAATCTCATAGTTATTAATTCTCTATTCACCCTGGAAGCACGAAGATGTATAGGGTATAGAAGGAGTAATTCTGGTGGGATGGCATTAAAAGAGATGTTGTTGAATATATCTCCAGATGCTTGGTTTGTCAGCAAGTTAATGCTAAGAGACATAAGTCTAAGGGGATGTTATAACTATTACCCATACCAGAATGGAAATGGTAAATCATCATTATGGACTTTGTCACTGGACTTCCTAAAACATCCAAAGGCAATAAATCTATCTGGGTTATATTTGATCTTCTTATGAAGTCGTCACACTTCATTTCTATTAAAGAAGATTTATCTCTTGATCAGCTTGCCAGGATATATGTGAAGGAAGTGGTAATATTTCATGGAGTACCACTTTCCATTATATCTGATCGAGATCCAAGTTTTACCTTGATTTTTTTTCAAATTCTTCATCATACTCAAGATACAGAGTTGAATTTCTGCATTACTTATCATTCTCAGACAGATGGTCAGTCTGAGAGGAAAATTAAAACTCTAGAATACATGTTGAGAGCTTTCTCTATGGATTTCAAAAGTGGTTGGTATCAACACCTACCTTTGGTGGGATTTTCTTATAATAATATCATTCACTCCAGTATTCAGATGGCTCTTTATGAAGCTCTCAATGGAAAGAAATGAAGAAATCCAACTTTCTGGGATGAAGATGGGGAATGAAAGCTATTAGGACCTGATCATGTTGATGAGATGGCAGAAAAGGTAAGTCCTATTCATCAACACATAAGAGCAGCTCAGAGTTGGCAAAAAATTTATGCCAACAACCGAGGAAAAGACCTAGAGTTTGAAGTGGGTGATAAAGTGTTCCTACAAATATCTCCTTGGAAGATAGTAATGAGATTTGGAAATAAGGGCAAGTTGAGCCCTAGGTATATGGGTCTTTTGAGATACTGGATCATATAGGGAAGGTAGCTTACCGATTGGGGCTTCAACCGAATCTCTCTTATGTTCATGATGTATTCCATGTATCTCTCCTGAGAAAGTACAAACCTGATCCTTCACATCTAATAATCTCAGAAGATGTACCACTGGAGCAAGATCTTTCTTATGAAGAACATTTGGTAGAGATTCTAGATCGTAGCGAAAAATATCTACGAAACAAGAACACTCGCTTGGTTAAAGTTTTATAGAGGAACCTCCAATTAGAAGAAGCTACATGGGAACTTGAGGATACGATGAGGGAGAGGTATCCTCATCTGTTTGATATGAAGTGATGAATTCTGAGGGCAAAATTCTTTTTAATGGGGGTAGAATGTAACACCCTACGATTTTAAGAGAAATATATATTTTTTATGTCTTATGTTATACGCAACACCAAAGGAATCATTCACTACACACAACACTGGCTTGTGTTGCATTACACACAATCACAACCTTCCTCGATAGCATGTATATTACGCAATACCAGGATTCACTAAACAACAATATATTGTTATAATATTATTATGGACTAGCCTTTACGAATAGTAACAACTTTAAATTTTATTTACTGCAGTTAGAGGTAAATCAGGTCATTAAGGGTAAATATAAGATTATATAATTACCCTAACACCTGCCAATATTCTATTAGATGACTAAATGTCGACCCATATCAACTAAGGGTTGGAATAGAATAATTTTATGGACTTTTGACCATGAAAATAATTTAATTATACATAAAACCAAAGAAAGTGACAACATGGCACTTTCTTAAATCTTATATGTATAATAATTTTAATTTAGTGATAAACATCATGAAACTTAGAACATGAATATTCTCCATAAAGATAATAAAATTATCTACATCATGTTAATTTATTTAGAATTTTTTTGGATTATATAATTATCATAAAAGGTGACACAATAGCGATGTTGAAATTATTTTATTGATTGAAATATCAAATAAATGGTTATCAAAGTATTGAAATAAATATTATATGAACTATTTAATGTGATCCACTAATTTCCTGGATAAATATGACATGTTATTAATCTATTAAATATTTTATTTAGAACATATAGTTTGTGAGGATTTTATTTCAATTAAAATAAACGAATAGTGTCAAAAATGACACTATTGTTATTTTATAAAAATAACATAATATAAAATTGTTTAAAAATAAGAAAAAATATTAAAAAATTAAAATTAAAAATTAAAATTTATATGGTCAAAAATGTCATTAATTATCCAATTATGGATAATTCACAATACATAAGTATTTATTTATATTAATTTAAAATTTAGAATCTTATTATAACAAATAAAATTAAATAGAATAAATAATGAAAAATCAAGTAGATAATGTTTAAAAAAATTCCATACATGTATAAATTTTATTGTTTGATGATATTACAAACCTATCATATCTAAGCTTATTATTTGAGTCATTTCTGATGATTTTATGGGGGGTTTAATTTATTATCAATTAATATTTTTGATTTTTCCAAAGGTGCCCCTCTCCTCTCTTATAAAAGGGCACCTCCACCCTCTCATTTTTACACAACTTTGAGCCTTGATGCTCAGCCAAACCCTACCCATTATTCTCCTCATCATCCCTAGTATCATTATAGAGTTTCTGTTCTTCTCAAAAGGCCAAATCTAGTCCTTTAAGGGGAATCTTAAAGAATGTGCGTCGAAGAAGAGGTAATCTCTTCTACCGATTCATTCAAGTTTACTTATTCTTCAACTTCTTCTTATTTATTTGTTTCGAAATAAATTAATAACATCAATATCACTAATATACTGATATGTTATTATAAATTTGAAACAACCCTATTTTACCTTCTATCCATCCCATGGAAAATTAAATCACCACGCGTGCGTACGTACGAAATACCGTCTCCACGTCGTGGTGTAATCTGTTTTCCAACACCACCTTAATTGGATGGGCATAATGGTGTAAATAATTACTATATATGATTATTATAAAATAATACTAATTCTGATACATTCCATATTCCACTCCAATACCATTAAATAGTTATGGGAATGATATCATTGCTTGTGCTTACGTGCAGCCTACCGTCTCCACGATGTGATGCGACTCGTTCTACATGATCTTCATTGATTAATGATTATATAAATGAATTTAATGAATAAATTTGATACATATTACAATAATAACATTCTTTAAATAATTTATGTATAACCTAAAAAGAGTAATAAGAATTTATTCAACAAGACATGCATAAGAACATAAAGCAATGAACACCCGAATAACAAGTAGAAATGAAATATTACTAATAAGAATATAAGAATATAACCATGTATGATATCATAAAAATAAATATTATTCATTAATAAGTCAATGAAATTATTTAAATCATTATACAGGAGGTTTGGCTATGTACGAAGCATATCAGACCTAAGGTAAGGGAAAATCTCAAAATCTAATTTTTTTCGAGATTGTTAATACTTCGGCATTTTTTGGGGAATATTTATTATCCACATCCATGCTTCCTCAATATGTAATATTATTTATATCCTCCTAAAACTGTTTAAATCCAATTTTACCTATTGATGAATTTTTATTAAATTATATGAAAGGAATCTGTTGTCATTTTCAGTACGAGATACTTTTTGACTTTTCCAGAAAAAGTACGAGAAGAATGTTTTTTTAACATATACTGCATGAATTGATTTTATGATTCCATATAAAATTATTTCCATGAAGCTTCCATTACAAGTTTTCAAGATTATTTTTAATTAACTTCTTCTAGTTTATAATTTTATGACATGTTAATATAAGGGAAAAAAAATTGAAGTAGAAAGGATATTTTCCTCAAGAATGGAGTTCAGGTGTTTTATCAAAATTATTTTCCATATATGATAATATAGGGTTCTGTTTCTATCCCTATTATTACATTGATTTGATTATTTTATGATAGAATTATTTTTATGAAGTCCTTTATCTTATATGAATTGTTTTATGATGTCACGATGTTTAGGAATCCCATTTTTATTACCTAGGTTATGCTATGATGTATGATTTATGATTTTGTGGCACACATAAGAATGGTTTCATTATGATATGGGTGAGACCTATATCTCCCTAAAATTAACTGGGTAATGATTTATATCTCATGAGATAGACATGGATGGAACGACAAGTTAAACCGCTTCAGTGATAGAGGACTGGAACGATGAGTAAACTCGGTTCAGAAATGTACTTTTTCCACAATGATAGTCTTGGAAATGAGTATTGAATAATAAGAAATGATTTTAAATGATTATGTGTGTATTCCAAAAAATATTGTAACGCCCCGACCCCAGCTACCCAGAGTCGGTGCATTACTTCGTAACATTGGAATGATCGCAAGAAAGATCAAATCTCGAAAGACCGATTGGTTTAGTAGCCTTGGAAACACTAGATATATTCATAAGTTTTACATTACATCATAAAATGAAAAACTACTACAACAACATAATGTTTCCACAGTCCACACTATAATCCCCTCATAATATCCCTGCAGGTCATTCATAACTTACATCTTCACTTCCTGGGAAAAATAAAACATAGAAAATGGGTGAGCTCAAATGCCCAGTAAGGATAACAATATAGCGGAAACTTTCATAAATAAGAATAAACATTTAAGGCAATGCATTACTAAAACAAAAGCCTTTTAAACTTGAACTTCAACATAGTATGGCAAAAGTAAAAATGAAATAATGCCATTTACTTATTCACATGGATATTCTACTAATCGAATAATCACATGAAAAAATCAATAACCACTTTCATAATGTTGGAATGCATAATGCTAAACTTTAATTTCTTTGTCAAGGCCTCGTCCCAAGACCTTGGGGCTAACTGTAACCGGAACCCAACCCGGAGTGCCTCTAATAACCGGACACCAACCCGGAGTGCCTCTAATAACCGGACACCAACCCGGAGTGTCTCTAATAACCGGACACCAACCCGAAGTCCTTCTAATAACCGGAGACCAAACCAGAGGGCTTACTTTTACCAGTCCCTAACCTGGAGGGCTTACATTTACCAGTCCCCAACCTGGAGGGCTTACTTTAACCAGTCCCCAACCTGGAACATACTTGTCCAACACATTCATATGAAGTAAAGGTTGAAATATAACATAAACATTATTATTGGAACTAGCATACGAAATGTCAATACTTTACTCATAAACCATGAATGCTATATAAATGGCACATCCACAGTCAAACATATCACAAAAAATTATTACAATATGGAAGTTTTGTATCATAATAAATCAACTTCAAATAAGCGTAAAATCCATCAAAGGATGTTGACATAGATGAAATCAAAACACTTTTTAGAGAAATATCTCTTTCTATTTTTGAAACCATTTAAGAGCCATATAAAATAAAACATTTTCTTGAAAATGTTCTTATAAGCTTGTAAGGGAAGCTTTGACGATTTTATAACGACGGAAAATAACCGCACTCGTCGTATAAGTTTAAAAAACATTCTTACCTTAATTCTGTCGAAAAGGTTAAAAAGGACCTTGTTTTGAAAACGACGGAAAGATTCCTTTTTAAACCTCTTATAAAAAGTCAAACAAGGGTATAAATGACTTTAACCCATATTCTTGTAAATATTAAAAATGTTTTGAAATACATTTTTAAGAAACATGGATGTGGATGATAAAGATATCCCAGTAGATTATTACATATAAACAACCTCGGATAATGAAGAGATTGTGAAATAACCCTTACCTTGTACTTTTCCTTGGTTGGGGTAGGTTAACCTCCTATATAATGGTGAAATAATTGTTATTAAATTATACAAGAATCATATATATTAATATGATATCATATATGATCTTTTAACATTGATTTGTTAATAATATCTTAGAATTATCGTCTTTTCGGGTGTTAACTTACTTGTTTTCTTTTATATGTTTTGTTACATAAGACATGTTTGTAAAGGATAGGTTGTATATTATTCATATCCAGAATGATATCAAGTCCTTAAAAATCATTTTTAAATCATCAAATGATAATTATACTTGAATGGATACGATGGAGAATGAATCTCATCGCGTTCGTGGAGACGGTAGTCCCTACGTACGCACGAGCGACAATATCCTTCTTTTGATATTAAAATAATATATAAAAGGATGGAATATCATATATACAGAATCATTAACATGTTATATTTATTATTTACATGAGTTACTCATTATTATTATACCCATCCAAATAATAATATGTTGAATAACAATTACACCACGACGTGGAGACGGTAAGCCGTTCGTACGCACGTATGGTGACATGTTATTCAAAGGGTGGATAGAATACTGAATATGGTTGTACCATATTTATAATAACATCACAGTATATGTAAGATACTGGAGTTATTATTTTAGAATGTTAAGAACAAAGAAAGAGGAAGTGGAAGAAGAAAGGAACTTAGAAAAGGGTGGTGAAATCATTACCTCTTCTTCGGGTTCTTCCTTTTGATTTGATCAAAAGGGCTCCTTAGGTTGGCTTTCTGATCAAACTAAGGCACCTAGATTGTAGTGAGGGATGTTGGGAGAGTATTTGGGCAGAGTTTGGCCGAACCAAAAGGCTTTGAAGGTGTGAAGAAATGAGAAGGAGGAGTTCCCTTTTATATGAGGGGTGAGGGGCACCTTTGGAAAAGCTAGAAATATTAATTTATAATAAATTTATATTCGGTTTCTAAGGGCTCCAAAGAATATTATTCAAAGGTTAAGGTAGGTATAGGTCGAAAACCACTCAACCAATAGAATTTAGACAGGTTTGGGTACTTATATTAACCTTATCTTTAAGTATTAACTCTAAGTTAATTAGTTTCACTTTTACAATGTCTCTTTGTATTTTTATATAATATGGTTAATAAACTTACTATATACATCCAAGAGACCCCCAAGTGGTACATTAATGATGAACCTATCATGATATAAGTCTCTTGGCCGAACCTTAGATTTTTACGAATTTAATATCAATTAATAATATAATATTTGTTTTAAGAACTCTTTTATGTCAATTTTGACACTATTCAATAGTTGATTTTTGTGAAATCATAACAGATTGATTACTTCGAACAATGTCAATTAAATCAATCCTAATATATCATATTATCCTAGAAAATTATTTTAATTCATTAAAAGTTTCATATTATATTTATTTGGGTATTTATAATATCAATTATTTTAATTTTTCACTTTTATAGTAATTACTGCATCATCATTGTGTCATAAATAAAATAAATTATTTAATGTCTAAAAATTATAAATAAAATATCATTATATAGTAAATCTTTTTAGCTTTCTAATGAATATTTATAATCTAAAATCCAACATATATAACCCTATGTAACAATTGTTTTTTCTAAAAGATATATGCTTGTGTCATTTTTGTATTCATTTTAACTTAATTAAAATAAAGTGTCATTATCACTTACAAGTGGATCCATGGGGTCCCAAAATAGACCCAAAGATGCTCATGGTCGACCATGTATCAACCAATAGGTTTAAGACACGTTTTAGGGTAATTTAGTATTATTATAATATTATTTTTTAACCCTTATTTACCGGATTTACCCTTAACCATGGTAAATAAAATATTTACCGCAGTAATTATTCAAAATGTCTAAAAATAAAAGTTACCTATTTACAAAATTTGAACATCCTGATTCCAAATATGGAATCCATTTTCCTAAATTCAAAACACAGAAGTGGCAGAAATTAATTTAAAATTAATTCCCGCTGTCAAAACAAAAAGCGTGTTTTTAAGAGATAATAACTATCAAAAGATTGACACTTGTTTATGTTCGGTTTAATTGTAAAATTATGTCCAATGACCAAAATTATATTAAATAGTAAAAATATATTCTAAATATATTTTAAAACCACTCAAATTCATAATTTATCACTATTAATTATTTTGATTAAAAAAGTTGTTTTTAATTAAAATTTAGTAATTTTCACTATTCATCAAAATATGAAAGTTATCCAAAAAGTACCAAAATTTAACCTTAGGCTAAATTTGATATTCCGAATCCAAAAATAAAGTCCATTTTAAAATATAAAATATATATAACTTCAAAAAGTAGGTATTACTATTCATAACAGCTAGTTTGATTGGTTACGGTGTGTTAGAATTCGAAGTTGCGTACAACACACACTACTGTTTTATTCAAAGGAAAGCGTACCGTGGAAGCTTGGGATGTTTCATTTTAAATTTATTGATTTCTCCATTTAGTCAAAAAGTTTAAAATATTGTATTTAAAAATGTTTCACTATTAGAAGTTGATAAAAGTGAAATACTGAAAATGAATCTGTTCTTGCAATATGACTAAGAAACTCATAATAGGGATTCTAAAATTATAAGGATTATATAAAGTTCAAAATGTAGTTAATACTATTCATGACCTCTTTTAATGGTGTTATTGAACTCGGTGTTGCGTGTAGTGCACGTTATTGAATTATTTTTAAGAAATAACACACTCTGAAATCCTGGGGTGTTACATTCTCCCCTCCTTCAATAAATTGCGTCCTCGCAATTTGAAATTGTTCTTCGAAAATAAAAGGTTGAAAGTAGAAAATATATTTGACGGAAAACCCACATCGGAAATTGGGTTACTAAAATTTAGTCTTCATATGAGGAAAAGAGAAATGAAAGGGTCACCACCAAATTATGATCTCAATTAGGAGAACATTGGTGGTAATTAGAGACATATAATTGGAGGAAAAACGTAAATATTTATAGGTAGTGATTGAGGTCATCAATCACAAACAAGTATAAAATTGAGGTCCTTAAACTCATCAATCTATGATGATTTGAAGTACCATCGGTTCAACAAAATATAGGGTATTGGGACAACACATTTTTGACATTTCAAAATATCTTAGTTGAAATCCCACATCGAAAAATGAATTAATGAGGCCTCTATTTAAAATAAAGAGTGGAAAGTATGATGATTACCGAAAATAAAACATACTAGGGTTCCATGTAGGAAAATATGGATATGGAAGAGAAATCTAACCATCAATTATCTGAT
This sequence comes from Viscum album, assembly GCA_963277665.1. Classification (NCBI taxonomy): domain Eukaryota; kingdom Viridiplantae; phylum Streptophyta; class Magnoliopsida; order Santalales; family Viscaceae; genus Viscum; species Viscum album. Next base: position 1,066,497,058 of record OY728160.1, read on the forward strand.
GGAGAGTGGTAGAGAACATGGCTATGAAAAGGCCAACAATCTCAAAGCCATAAATTTGTGATGATTTAAGGTACCATCTAGGACAACATTTTTGTTCTAAGTTTCTATTATTAATGTTGAGGAATTTATTTATGAGATTAGCTAAGATAATAAGGAGATATACTTACTTTATAATTAGAATTTTACCCATTAATAAATTTCTACCACAAACTCATCTTTCACTCTAAAAGATAATAGAACGTAAATTTTTTTTTTCTATTTATACTATTCGTACAGGGTTCCAAAATAAATGAATTTATAATTCATCTACCAGATCTTTTAAAAAAACTACATTATTTAATTCAGGACATCTCGTGGGACAGTGGTAGGTGATACACCCTTGTCGCCCTTCGGTTGCGGGTTCAAGTCTCGCAGCCTTGTCGGACGCGACGAGTTGCCGCCCGACCTCCGGGTTGTCCTTTTATGGAAATCCAAAATAATCCAAACTAGAACTATCCAAAATACTTCTGTCTAAACTCACAGTCCAACATTTATAAGGAAGGTAAACATAATATAGATCCTTTTTACCCCGTAATAGAATATGAATACCTTCATCATGTATTACCATATTCCTTATTGATTACATTCATGCTCCCTTATTCCATATAGAATGCTGGATATACTTCATTAATCCAAAAATGTTTTAAACCCCAACAATGATGGAATATACAAATCATTAATCAGTTCCAAGGTAGTCAAGAATATCCAATATAATTTATCCAAAATAATCACATATTATTCCAAAATCACTACCTCAGTATCAGAAATATATTATGATTTATCATTCTCTCAACCATATATTTTCCAAAAATTTAACCTTCTATTGAGTCACTTTTCTTTGTTCCACACAATCTCAAGTCCTTAATGAAATAGTACTGCAGTACAATCCTTTTATACTCCATAATTATTATAACAAGTACATTGTTGATACAACACTCAATTGACATAATCAACATAAGAACTCTAATCATTCCTCTTCATCTGTGGTAGTATCATAACTTGATTATTATCCAATAGCATCATTTGCGGCACAGTCTGATGACTGGGACATAGGTTCGCGTAGTGTCCAAACTCCTTGCAAATGAAGCATTGTACATTTAAAACCATTTTCTTACCCTTGAAGTCACGTACTTTGTGCCCTTTTCCTCCACACTTATAACAAACTCCCATTCCTTTCAGGCAAGTTCCATGGTGTTTCTTTCCACAGTTACCACATATGGGAAAATTCTTCTTTTCCATCTTAGTTTTACCCATCTTTCTCTCTTCCATCCTTTTCTTCTCTTACTTCCCTTCAAAGCCATAGGACTCAGTAAACTCTTTACTTATCTTATCAACACATGATATTATTTCTTCATATGATGATAATACATGGGAGATTATTTCTCTTATAAATTCTAGCTTAAGACCATGAAAGATATGATCCTTCCTTCTCTTTGGATCATGTGCATTTCTGGAGTTCTCATTCCTTCTACTGGGCGCCATTTCTAAACAATGGCATACAGTAGATCAGTTTATGAATCAAAATACATAATCTCATACTTATAAAACACATAACATAAATTGAAATATTTATGGATATAATATATAATCATAAAAATGTTTCCTTTGAGGATGTATATACTCATAAACCCTTCATAATGGTTTGTAAAGAAAATGAGAATTATCCTAAGCATATCCCCTGGGAGTGTCGTAACCAAGAGTGCAGCAAGGCCCGTTGTCGTGCACCAGTTCCCGTTCGAGTCTAGCTAAAAGCGGTGTTTTCGGGTTTTACCCCTAGGTACATCTGTGCCAGAGCCGCCTCTACCTGCTCGTATCCAGACAGGGATGTATTGCTCGGAAAACTCACAAAATCTCTACAATACCAAAATTCTAGGAAGTTCTTCTATACTAATCCTCAAAGTTCATCTTAGGTCTACGTGCTCTAATCAGAGTTTATCTAAATCTAGCTTCCAAGGTTTGTACTACACTACCTCTGATACCAACTGTAACGCCCCGACCCCAGCTACCCAGAGTCGGTGCATTACTTCGTAACATTGGCATGATCACAAGAAAGATCAAATCTCGAAAGACCGATTGGTTTAGTAGCCTTGGAAACAATAGATATATTCATAAGTTTTACATTACATCATAAAATGAAAAACTACTACAACAACATAATGTTTCCACAGTCCACACTATAATCCCCTCATAATATCCCTGCAGGTCATTCATAACTTACATCTTCACTTCCTGGAAAAAATAAAACATAGAAAAGGGGTGAGCTCAAATGCCCAGTAAGGATAACAATATAGCGGAAACTTTCATAAATAAGAATAAACATTTAAGGCAATGCATTACTAAAACAAAAGCCTTTTAAACTTGAACTTCAACATAGTATGGCAAAAGTAAAAATGAAATAATGCCATTTACTTATTCACATGGATATTCTACTAATCGAATAATCACATGCAAAAATCAATAACCACTTTCATAATGTTGGAATGCATAATGCTAAACTTTAATTTCTTTGTCAAGGCCTCGTCCCAAGACCATGGGGCTAACTGTAACCGGAACCCAACCCGGAGTGCCTCTAATAACCGGACACCAACCCGGAGTGCCTCTAATAACCGGACACCAACCCGGAGTGCTTCTAATAACCGGACACCAACCCGGAGTCCTTCTAATAACCGGAGACCAAACCGGAGGGCTTACTTTTACCAGTCCCTAACCTGGAGGGCTTTTTTTTACCAGTCCCCAACCTGGAGGGCTTACTTTAACCAGTCCCCAACCTGGAACATACTTGTCCAACACATTCTTATGAAGTAAAGGTTGAAATATAACATAAACATTATTATTGGAACTAGCATACGAAATGTCAATACATTACTCATAAACCATGAATGCTATATAAATGGAACATCCACAGTCAAACATATCACAAAACTTTATTACAATATGGAAGTTTTGTATCATAATAAATCAACTTCAAATAAGCGTAAAATCCATCAAAGGATGTTGACATAGATGAAATCAAAACACTTTTTAGAGAAATATCTCTTTCTATTTTTGAAACCATTTAAGAGCCATATAAAATAAAACATTTTCTTGAAAATGTTCTTATAAGCTTGTAAGGGAAGCTTTGATGATTTTATAACGGCGGAAAATAACCGCACTCGCCATATAAGTTTAAAAAACATTCTTACCTTAATTCTGTCGAAAAGGTTAAAAAGGACCTTGTTTTGAAAACGACGGAAAGATTCCTTTATAAACCTCTTATAAAAAGTCAAACAAGGGTATAAATGACTTTAACCCATATTCTTGTAAATAGTAAAAATGTTTTGAAATACATTTTTAAGAAACATGGATGTGGATGATAAAGATATCCCAGTAGATTATTACGTATAAACAACCTCGGATAATGAAGAGATTGTGAAATAACCCTTACCTTGTACTTTTCCTTGGATGGGGTAGGTTAACCTCCTGTATAATGGTGAAATAATTGTTATTAAATTATACAAGAATCATATATATTAATATGATATCATATATGATCTTTTAAGATTGATTTGTTAATAATATCTTAGAATTATCGTCGTTTCGGGTGTTAACTTACTTGTTTTCTTTTATATGTTTTGTTACGTAAGACATGTTTGTAAAGGATAGGTTGTATATTATTCATATCCAGAATGATATCAAGTCCTTAAAAATCATTTTTAAATCATCAAATGATAATTATACTTGAATGGATAGGATGGAGAATGAATCTCATCGCGTTCGTGGAGACGGTAGTCCGTACGTACGCACGAGCGACAATATCATTCTTTTGATATTAAAATAATATATAAATGGATGGTATATCATATATACAGAATCATTAACATGTTATATTTATTATTTACATGAGTTACACATCATTATTATACCCATCCAAATAATAATATATTGAATAACAATTACACCACGACGTGGAGACGGTAAGCCGTTCGTACGCACGTATGGTGACATGTTATTCAAAGGGTGGATAGAATACTGAATATGGTTGTACCATATTTATAATAACATCACAGTATATGTAAGATACTCGAGTTATTATTTTAGAATGGTAAGAACAAAGAAAGAGGAAGTGGAAGAAGAAAGGAACTTAGAAAAGGGTGGTGAAATCATTACCTCTTCTTCGGGTTCTTCCTTTTGATTTGATCAAAAGGGCTCCTTAGGTTGGCTTTCTGATCAAACTAAGGCACCTAGTTTGTAGTGACGGATGTTGGGAGTGTATTTGGGCAGAGTTTTTCCGAACCAAAAGGCTTTGAAGGTGTGAAGAAATGAGAAGGAGGAGTGCCCTTTTATAAGAGGGGTGAGGGGCACCTTTGGAAAAGCTAGAAATATTAATTTATAATAAATTCATATTCGGTTTCTAATGGCTACAAAGCATATTATTCAAAGGTTAAGGTGGGGATAGGTCGAAAACCACTCAACCAATAGAATTTAGACAGGTTTGGGTACTTATATTAACCTTATCTTTAAGTATTAACTCTAAGTTAATTAGTATCACTTTTACAATGTCTCTTTGTATTTTTATATAATATGGTTAATAAACTTACTATATACATCCGAGAGACCCCCAAGTGGTACATTAATGATGAACCTATCATGATATAAGTCTTTTGGCCGAACCTTAGATTTTTAATAATTTAATATCAATTAATAATATAATATTTGTTTTAAGAACTCTTTTATGTCAATTTTGAAACTATTCAATAGTTGATTTTTGTGAAACTCATAACAGATTGATTACTTCGAAAAAAGTCAATTAAATCAATCCTAATATATCATATTATCCTAGAAAATTAGTTTAATTCATTAAAAGTTTCATATTATATTTATTTGGGTATTTATAATATCAATTATTTTAATTTTTCACTATTATAGTAATTACTGCATCATCATTGTGTCATAAAAAAAATAACTTATTTAATGTCTAAAAATTATAAATAAAATATAATTATGTAAGAAATCTTTTTAGCTTTCTAATGAATATTTATAATCTAAAATCCAACATATATAACCCTATGTACCAATTGTTTTTTCTAAAAGATATATGCTTGTGTCATTTTTGTGTTCATTTTAACTTAATTAAAATAAAGTGTCATTATCACTTACAAGTGGATCCATGGGGTCCCAAAATAGACCCCAAGATGCTCATGGTCGAACATGTATCAACCAATAGGTTTACGACACGTTTTAGGGTAATTTAGTATTATTATAATATTATTTTTTAACCCTTATTTACCGGATTTACCCTTAACAATGGTAAATAAAATATTTACCGCAGTAATTATTCAAAATGTCTAAAAATAAAAGTTACCTATTTACACAATTTGAACATCCTGATTCCAAATATGGAATCCATTTTCCTAAATTCAAAACACAGAAGTGGCAGAAATTAATTTAAAATTAATTCCCGCTGTCAAAACAAAAAGCGTGTTTTTAAGAGATAATAACTATCAAAAGATTGACACTTGTTTATGTTCGGTTTAATTGTAAAATTATGTCCAATGACCAAAATTATATTAAATAGTAAAAATATATTCTAAATATATTTTAAAACCACTCAAATTCATAATTTATCACTATTAATTATTTTGATTAAAAAAGTTGTTTTTAATTAAAATTTAGTAATTTTTACTATTCATCAAAATATGAAAGTTATCCGAAAAGTACCAAAATTTCATCTTAGGCTAAATTTGATATTCCGAATCCAAAAATAAAGTCCATTTTAAAATATAAAATATATATAACTTCAAAAAGTAGGTATTACTATTCATAACAGCTAGTTTGATTGGTTACGGTGTGTTAGAACTCGAAGTTGCGTACAACACACGCTACTGTTTTATTCAAAGGAAAGAGTACCGTGGAAGCTTGGGATGTTTCATTTTAAATTTTTTGATGTCTCCATTTAGTCAAAAAGTTTAAAATATTGTATTTAAAAAGGTTTCACTATTAGAAGTTGATAAAAGTGAAATACTGAAAATGAATCTGTTCTTGCAATATGACTAAGAAACTCATAATAGGGATTCTAAAATTATAAGGATTATATAAAGTTCAAAATGTAGTTAATACTATTCATGACCTCTTTTAATGGTGTTATTGAACTCGGTGTTGCGTATAGTGCAAGTTATTGAATTATTTTTAAGAAATAACACACTCTGAAATCCTGGGGTGTTACAAATATCATGTTTTATTTTATGATTATTTGGATTACATTTCACTACTATGATTTATCCCATGTTATGATATTATGATCTCTTTTTCAGGTTAAGATTATCTAAATGTTATGTTCTTGTGAATATGATATTTCCTTTTTTTACCCTTAGTGAGCATTTGAGCTCACCCTTTATTATGTTTTATTTTCCCTAGGCTAGGAAGAAGGTAATTAAGTAGGATATTCCAAAAAGGGACTCTAGATATGATGAAATAAATGGGAGACACTATAGATGCTTTTTGAACTAGTTGTTTATGTTTCCCAGTTTCTAAAGACACTATACCTATACAGTCCTACCATGGTTTTGTTATATGTTGTAAAAAGTATGCTTCAATTATGAAGTAATAACAATGTATGTAAATTATGGGTCGTTATATGATCTCTCTTAGAAGGATAAGATGGTGATGATTTTACATCATAGAGATAAGGTTCTACATAACAAGACCACGAAAATCATAAAGGTAATATAAAGTAATCATAAGTATTAAGATGCAACATTATAACTAGAGGAAGTGATAATAGAGAAATACCACCTCATATTATATCCTTAGTACGTAAAATCAAATTTAATTGGGAGAAATTTTATAGGCAATGAAAAATGTGAAGACCTAAAATTTTATCAATGGAATTTCACTTATCATTATTATTTCATAAAGCAAATACATATCATAGAAATACCAATATAAAAATTATTCTCATAAATCAATAATGAATCAATAGTCAGAAAATTAAATAATTATAATTTTAAATATTATAGAAGGACAATAAAAAGTAAATAACATAACATGAATGGGAAAATTTGAATATTCCCAATTGACTAGAATGACCAAAATCAAGAAAATGCAATAGAAATAAAACATAATGTTAATATTAAAATATTAATTTTCAAAAAAAATTAAATAACCTAGAGTGAAAATATATTAATGAATGAAATAATTTTGTATTTATAGAAATTAAAAAATTGATGTCATTGGATTAATAAGCGGACTATTAGAATATAAATATTACCAATAAAAGTTGTAATCTGGATGATAGAATAACAACATCACCTATTAATGTATAAATAAAATTTAGGTATGTTATAAAGTAAGGTTTTATATATTTATTTGATGGTATATATAAAAATAGGTTTAAAAAATAATAAATTAGTTGTGGTATTTTTATAAAATGTAAATGTTAATGTGCCATTTTATAATTTATATAATGATTTAAAAGAAAAATTATTTTCATAAAATAAATTAATTATTTAAAATTATATTTTATTATAATTATAGGCAAATTTTATTTGAAATTAAATAATTTTAAAGGGTAAAACAATAAATTATAGTATTACAATTTTTATTTTTTTGAAGAAATGATCATTTTATTTAAAAATTAAATTTATTATATTTAGATAATTATTTTCATCAAATATATTCTATTTTTTAAATATACACATTTTAATTTTTTATTGTGAATTATTTGAATTTAACAAAAATAGGTTAATTATTGGAGAAGATTAAAATAAAATGATTTACGATATTTATAAATAAAAATAAATTCATAAATGTTTTAGTCAGGGATGATGTGTGAACACTCTGGGTCAAAATATATTGAAATATGTACTATATTTAGTCATATTGATCAATAATTTATATAGTCTTGAGCCCACATAATAATCTAATAAATATAATAATAGAAAACACCCCTCCCCTATAAATACCTCATGTCACGACCCCTTCCACTCACACCTTATAAACCCTATATCTTGTAAATGTTCTATCACTTTACATTAACAATCCACTTACATAATTATAATATCTATTTTCCTCAACAACAAAAATTACATGTTTCTTAAGGGGGAAATTCAATGTGGTGATATTCAAGAGGCACCTTTTTCATCACATCTCTTTTATTTTTATTTATTTTCTACCTTATTGACAGCACCTTCATCATAATGGTTTTATATGAATAATTCTATCAAAAGTGATATCATACTATAACTTGTTGAGATTAATTAGGTGAATCGAATATTTCAGGCATAGAACAAGTAGAGGATACAATATAAAAAGTAAATCCTATTTATGCCCATATAAATGATGCTAAAAGAATGAAGTAGATCTATTCAAATAATAAGATGAATTTTTGGTAATTTCATGTGGGGGATCATGTTTTCTTGATAGTATTTCACTGGAATGGATTTATAATGTATTTTAGAAAGGGAAAATAGTGCACGAATTGCATAAGATCTTCTGAAGTTCTAGAATGAATTGGATTTCTATCTTACTGATTTGTAATACCACCTAGCCACTAAAGAGTATATGATGTGTTCAATATATCTCTGTCAGTGATTTACATTATGGGCCCAAACACATGATGAAATATTCTGTAATAAAATTGAAACATTATATATCATACAATGAATTGTGTCTACTAATTATGGTCATTATAGGACATGTTTTGTGACGTCAAATGACTCAAATTGTGTCACAAATAAGCACAGATACAATGGTACCCTAAAACATGATTTGAAACCTATATAGATAAAATTTAATTACACATCACCATAAATGTTTTACTAGCAAATGGAATCCTAGAATATATAATTGGGAACCATTTTTCCAAAAAAAAATTAGAGAATATTTGATGCATATTAGTATTCTCAAAGAAACTCTTAGAGGAGGTAAGAATGGAATTATAAAAGGTATATTAAAAACCATATAGTACACCACCAATGTATTATAACTCCATAATAATGCATAATCATCCAAAAATATTCAATACTCAATGATCAATGGGAAATAACATCCATATCCTATAGGAGTAACTTTCCCTTTATATGAACCTCACATAAGAAAATATACAGAAACCCAAAGGCAAATTAAGTTTTTGAGAGAAAATCTTATTAGGTTCTCAAAATGTGTTCCTTAATAAGATATCATAATAAATAAAAATTTTATTTCTTTCAATTTTGAATAAAATATGCATGGTATTTCAATTTGATATTTAAATCCAAATATTATTTTTATTTAGAATGATGGAAGCATTTCAAACAATGGAATAATAAACATTTTATAAAAAATTGTTCATATAATTAAACTAGGATTCGATAAATTTGTTTCACAATAAAAAATATATATATCAATGAAATCAAAACAAATTCATTAAACAATGGTCAAATTCACTTTAGTACATTAGTTATAGGCTATGGGATCCTCTTGCTCTTATATTAGTGATTATACAAAATTCCACTCCCGCATAGTATAAAATTATAATTATCTACTCCCACATAAGGGATAATTATAAGCAGATCATGGGAATGGGTGATTTTAATTTTCCCTTATGTGGGAGTGTCTATTTTTTATCATCACTATTTTAAGACACATGGACCCCATTTCTAGTTACTAACATACCGTAAAGAATTTTATTATTGTTCTATGAATTTCTTTTGATTATATTAATATATATTCCATTTATTGTGAAACTATTTTACTAAATCCCATATGATTTTTATAATGTGTTTTATATATATTTTTTATAAAATAATTCTTTCAAATGTTTCTATATTTTGAAATGAAAAGAAGATTTTTATTTAATTATGAAACTGTACTACTATACATGTTTCATTCAAATTTTAATGACTAATGATGTCTTTTTATTATGGCCTCTAATTATGGAACACTTGGTGAGAACCTACTAGGATTTCAGATCACACCCTAACTTTTCATTCCATAATATGTCGATTTTATTATCGAAATATTGAGTGTAGGTAATGATCATATTGGACGTAGTAAATGTTTAGGAAATATCCATAAGGAGTATTGATACAATAAGAATGTTTGAGTTTTATATTGTTTTTATAGTACATTGGTGGTGTACTCTTTGGGTTTTATACTGCTTTCTATCTTTTTTACTATATACATTGTTAGTTTTCATTGAGAATACTGACATGTATCTATTTTTCTTATAATCTTTTGTAAAAATAAATTTTGAAGAGATATGTTGCATAATGCCAGGTGCTAGTATCTAACATTGGGTGTTCAGAAATTCCCTTCAAGATATATCTGTTTCAGGTCTAGTATTAGCTTACAAGGGAGTCTGTCATTGTTCCTAAAAAGTGGTATCAAAGGTTCATGATAATAATTTTTTCTTGATGTCAGTATATTGTTCTAAGATTTTATCAGAACATAGTTGGAATTTGAGAGTGAGTTCCTTCCCATCTCTCATCATAATAACCCATATGTCACTAGAGGTGGTATGGGAAATAAGTCTTAATGATTATTTCCAGTCCTTTGCCTAGTTTTATTTGGATTTTTGAAGTCCATATATTTATTATTAAATCCAATGGGACTAATTTACCTTGTTTCCCTTGTATGGATGTTTATTAGAGTAACATTTTAATGTCTTAAATATTGTTTGATGATGTTCTATTACTACATGACTTTGATAAGACATGTGAATATGTTAATGTAGGAAGTTTCCGATGAACCACAATGATGAAATACACTCATGGGCCTGAAACTGGTAGAGGTTATTGTGTACTCTATTGAAGCTCTAGGATATGCACCTGCAACCATTCTACTTCAGTATCTAGTTGTGGATCCTCATATGGAAATATTTTGGTACAGTTCTCATGAGTTCCATTTCCAAAAATCCACTAGCATTCCAGGTATGTAATGATCATTAAGAGGTTCTGGATTGTTTGAGAATGATTTAGATTCTGCAATTTTTCTTCGAAAATCCAATAGCTTTTAAGGTGATGTGTGCTACTATTAGTCATAAGGGACCAATGAATTTATGGTCATATTATATGGGGGTGACTAAAAAGCATTGGGGTTTGGAGTAGAAGGACACTATGTTTCCATTCACACACTAGTTATATACACAATTTATGTTTTCAGAATAAGATATGGATTTTTTCATACTTGAGAAGGTTTTCAGTACGCTGAAAGAATATTCAAACTTATTTACTCATATTTGGTTGTTTATTTCACCTGATAATGGATTGGATGAAATTTTGAATAATTCACGGATCAATATGGGATATTTATCTGATATTATTTCATAGGGTTTTCTGCAAGAGTATCTTCTTATACTGAGGTTCTAGATAAAAATATGATGGTCGATCATACATTGGAATATAATCATTAACGAAGGGGGATATGTTTTATACCAGTTGCAGTAATGTGAGTTCTTTTAATGGAAAGATAAAGCGTTTTGATTCTCATGGTTTTTCTATATCGGAGGGTACTTCTATACCTACAGTAGTTCCTATAAGAGTCCCTTTTACTTGATTCTAGTATGGATTGCTTGAGAATTTGAATTTATCAAACACTGAGGCACCAATGATTTTTGGCTGTTTCATACAATTAGTGTAGTTACAAATGTTTTTTCATATCTGTTATGATCCATTAGTGAAACAATATTAACATCACCAATAACAAAAAGGATGAAATAATATTCTTAAGAAACATATGGGTTCCAACCCATGGGATCTATAATAAGGTTTCTTCCCATTTATTAACAGTCTCTAGAGGAAATAGAAATGAGTCAAATGACTATGATTGGTTCAATCACTACATATTCATATTTAATGACCTATTTATTTTATACTATTTATCCCATTATTTCATTTCAACTCATATTGTGAACCTAAAAAATCATCTTGTAAATCTTTTATCTTATTTGATGGATATTAATAAACCCCTCAGAATGAAAAGAGTGAAGGGTTTTTAATGTCATGCATGTTTTTTAACATTCTCATACATTTATCTTAATTATTATTGTCTAGTTCTCTATATGAAATATCATGATGTAATTTTTATGATGGATTGGATAATAGATAACAATGATTGAAATGATTGGTGTCTTCAACATGTATGTTTGACCACACCTGGTGGGGTGTGCTATATCTTTCAGGGAGAACGAGACAAAATGTCACGTAGATATAGACCATATTATCCAAAGTTAGGGAATGTAATATTGGTTTTATCATTTTATCTAGAGTGAGAATATTTGAGATATGATGTCCCTCCTTTTGTCTAGTAGTTTCCCAACACGATTCCTTCTGTATTATATATATTTCTACCAGTAGGAGAGGTATATTTCTATATTGCTTCATTATTGGGTACTCACATAGTATATTTTCCATTTAAATATTTGGTACCATTGGAAATGAATATCTTAAATACTCAGTTATGTGATATTTCATAGAATGGATTTATACTTCTAAGTGTGTTGCCTTTAGTGTTACCTATTCTATTATTTAAGGAAGATGATGTGTCACTTTTTCTTAATTTTGATTTCCAAAATCTGAATCAAGTGATGGTAATGAAAAAAGTATCCATTTACATGGATGGATTATATATTTTACTAGTTGAAAGGGTATAAGTCGTTTTCTAAGATTGATCTTCACACAAGTTATCAGAAATTGAGAATAAAATAATATGGCATATAAAAAACGCCTTTAAGAATATATATTCCAATTTTTATTACCCTTTCATGCCACTTGGTCTAACTAATTCTTCTACAGTCTTTATGTATTTGAGGAAAAACTATTCTATGAGTATCGTGATATTTTTATGGTGTTATTTTTTGATGAAATATTTTTTTATTATAAGTATGATGTCATGACCCGTCCTCGGGGCCCGTGCCGTGACTACCCCAAGCCTACCTTCCATAGGCCAGGGGATGGTGACTAGCACCAAAGGTGTAAATCTTGATAAAAAGGGAAGTCATTGCCTTTATAAAAGCAAACAACACAACACAGTATGCAATAGAAGTAACCACTAAGTAATACTAAATTCAAAAGTAAGTGCTGAATGGAAAGGGGACGAAAATAAAAGCCCAACAGTAAGTAGAATACAACTGAAAATATAGCACAACTGTAGTAAAGTAAAACAGAAACCACTGAGTCATCCTTCGAGAATCCCACCAGAAGGGTGGGTATAGATTTCCTCCTCAGCACCCCAGGTCCGTTCGTCCGCTCCATGTACCTCTCACCAAGTGGTCAACCTCCAGGTACCGTCCAGCTCCACAAGTCTCAACCTCGATCAGTGTTGTCCGTTGTCTATATCCAACACAATGTAGTGCAGGCGTAGCCCATGCAGGGGTGAGTATATGATAATCAGTAGGGACCCCGAGACCCCCGAAGGTCTCCTAGAATCCACAAAGGATAAACCGAATAAGAAAGATAAAACCACAAAGAATCAACGAACCCTACTTATGTATATGCAAATACATATACCTAAGTTATCAATCATAGTTCTACTTCAACTCTCGAGCCCAAGAACAAACCAGTCCACACAGGAAAGAATTTCAATCACATCATTGATAATGATTGAAAGTCAAGAATCAACTCACATAGGTATACAACTTTCATATAGTGATAGAGATGATCAGATGTAGTCACTGATTCATCATCGCTGTCGAACCCACAGAGGATTCCAGTAATGATTTCTTCGCTGCAGAACCCATGGAGGATTCCAGTACAGTTTTCATCGCTGCCAAACCCACGGAGGATTCCAGTACAGTTTTCGTTGCTGCTGAACCCACGGAGGATTCCAATACAGTTGTCGTTGCAGTCGCAGCAAGCTTTAGGGTTTCTGCACACAACACGTTTGATTCTGGGAGGGTCCACTCCTCGATCAAAGGGGTCGATAACTCAACTATCAGAAAGTACATACTTGATGTATCCTGATGTTCCACCTCGTCAAAACAAACCCAACGCGACAGAAGATGCGTATGAAAACCCTGATTTTATTACAAACTTAAACATGATTTATTACATAAACTATTAACTTAATTCAACATGAAAGATCTAGGGGTCTAGTGTCATTGTGGCTAAGGATCATTACATAACAACTTAAAACATGAAATAAAACATCTTTATTGAAAAATTCCTTTACATGAAAACTACATTCCCTCTTAGGACATGCATAAGAAAAGGGGTGATCTATAAAGCCCAGTAAGTGAATATACATGGAATACATTAGGAGTATAATAAATGTTAAATAATGGGCACACCAATAGATCAAAATAAAAACATGAACATAAAGGCATGGTAAAGCATGATAATCATGACATGGGAATGTGGCAACAACACTTAACATGGAATTAGCATGAGCCAAGGCTCATTGCACTTGGAGCATGAGTAAATTCTCATTGCACATGAGGCATGAGTAAACCCTAATTGCACATGAATTAGCATGATTCCACACTCATTTCACATAACGTATCATGATACTATACTTTACCCAATGTATTGGAGTGCTATAAGGGCGCACCCTTCTTAAACATTTCATTTCATGCATTAGTGTGCCACATGGATAATAAAACATTGATTAATAAAACATAATAATTTATTAAAAAATATAGTAATGTGTAATTAATACATGAAACATTATAATAAATAAGTAAATGTGCATAAATGTGAATACCCTTGATGGAGAAATGGACATGGTATTCACTACACAACGACATTGTCTTAGAAAATCGGTGCGATTTCGACAGGGTAACGGCGTGACGTAAGAATTCATAAAAATGGTTGATGAGAGAGAAAATAGTTCTTCATAATATTTACATGTAATGTGAAGTAAAGAGGTCATATATATACATTTCCCAACCATTTTAATGGAATTTAGATTCATTATACAAAAGTATTTCTTGAAAGTAAATGAGGAGAGAGAAGTTCCTTTCGGAATTTCAGCATAGTAACGGGTGTACATTGGAGGCATTTAATGAGAGATAAAGGGGTATCCCACCATTCAAACATAAATAGGGTACTATGAGGGAGGTGAAAAACCATACCCAAACAATCATAATAGAAATTAAAAGGTCAAAACAACTTAAAAAAATGGACAATAATGAGAAAGGAAGAAAAAACCATTACTTGGAAGTGTGCTTCCAATGGCTTGAGACAGGCTTGAGAGAGGCTTATTGGGAGCTTGGGGCACCTTGGTAGGATTCCAGAGAGAGTAGGGAAGAGTTTGGATGAACTCCAAAGGCTTTGAGTGAGGATGAAGTAGGAACTTGGGTGGGTTTATATATCAAAGGTGAGTGAATTCTTTACTATTTAGGTTTGGGTACCCTTACATTAAACTAATCCAAACCAAAAATCAGATCATGGGTTTTGGCCATGGTTTTTGGAAAAGGGAAGAGGGAAACAATATTTTATAAGTCCAAAGTCCTAAATTCTTAAAATATTGGGGTTACTTATGTGGGGGTGAGTCAAACTCCCATGTAAAATAATTTAAAAAGACATGATGATTAATAAGTCTTGAGGGGTCCATTGATGCTTTGTAAAATTGATCAAACAAACCCAAAATCACATTATTTTAATGGTAAAACATATATTGGCCAAAAATAAATCTTATAGTATTTTATTACTTCACTATTGGGTCATTATGATGTCATAAAACACATTATATATTTAAACGGTATTTAATTTTTTACCCAAAAATTTTATTGTTTCATAAAATTATGAAAAATTCACCATTGGATAATTTAGACGTATTGATTCCATAAATAACATTTATTTAATATAAATTTTTTTTCTGAATATGCTAATTTTCACTTTTAAAATAAAAACAGATATTTATCGAAAATTCACGGGTTTTGACAAAAATGGCATTCAAACCATAATAAAAATTACAATTGTATTTATAAAATTATATGATCATTTATATTTAATAAGACTAATTTAATAATAATAATATTTTTTCAAAATATTATTTAATTCAAAAATCCCTTAATTTAATAAAATATATTTTTTAATTAAATAATAACTAAAAACACTATTTGTACTTTTAAAACTATTTACAATGTATCAGTAATGAAAAGAAAGTACATTAATTATTATATACAAAAATAATGTACATGAACATACTAACAGAGACTTGTTACATAACCCCTTAAAATAGCTGCATAAGACCTAAGTGTAAGGTGTGCAATGGTAAAAGACTCTTGGGGTGGTTCGGATAACATCGCTTGAGTGGTAATCTCTACCAACTTCCACTTTTCCCGTAGACGGTCCCATTCAAGCTTGACATGATTAAGCTCAGCTTGGGCTTGGTCAAGAGAGAATCCCAAGGATGCCACCTATTTTCCGAGCTCTGACAAATGGGCTTCTTATGGAGAAATTCTACTGGATGATGCCATCGCTTCTTTTGCCTGAGTAAATTGGATTTGTTAAATCCCTATATTTATACTAAGCATGTGATCACTGTTCAACAGCTATATTAGCAACGGTCAAAATTATTAACATAAAACCAAATATTTTTACATTTTATATAAACATTTTACATAAAGTTATATTTAATTAGACCAAGTGGGATTTCCGTTAATAATACTTTGGGTCGTTACAATATTCCCCCCTTATGAAATTTCACCCCCGAAATTTCCTTTTCCAACACTAAAATAGTTGTGGGTAACTCAACTTCATCATTTCCTCTGATTCCCAAGTCAATTATTCAAACTTGTGGTTTCGCCACAATACCTTGACAAGGGGAATTGTCTTATTTTATTGAACATTTTATCTATGATCTAAGATCTTCACTAGTTGCTCCTCATAAGAAAGATCATCCACCAACTGTACCAACTCAGAAAAGAGTACATGTAAAGGGTCCAGTATGTACTTACTTAAGAGGGATACATGAAAGACATCATGTACTTCGTCCATGGTAGGTGGATGTTCTAGTCGATAGGTCATAGCCCCGACACGATCAAGAATCTCAAAGGGGATGATGTACCTTGGACTTAACATACCTTTTTTCTAAACTTCATGACCTTGTTCCATGGAGATATGAATAGAAAAACCATGTCTCCAACATTAAACTCAAGGTCTCATCGACAATTATCTGTATAACTCTTCTGTCGACTCTAGGATACCTTGATCTACTATTGAATGGTTTTCACCTTCTCTACCATTTCTTCGACCATTTCTGGTCCAAGAAGCTTACGTTCACCGACCTCATCCCAACATTCCTGTGTTATGCACCTTTTCCCATATATGGCATCATAAGGTGCCATTTGGATGCTCGAGTGGATACTATTATTATCTGAGAACTCAACCAGAGGAAGATGTTGATCCCATCCTCCTTTAAAGTCTATTGAGCATGCTCTTATCATGTCCTCAAGTGTTTGGATAGTCCACTTGGATTAGCCATCAGTTTGAGGATGATAGGCCGTACTAAAGTTTAGTTCAGTATCCAGAGCATGTTGAAGACTCTTCTATAACATAGTGGTGAATCATGGATATCAGTCAGACACAATAGATATTTGTACTCCAGGTAGCCTTACCACTTCCCTGATATATATCTATGCCAGTTGATCCAAGGATAAATCCTCCCGAATAGCAATGAAGTGTGCGGTCTTTGTAAGAAGATCCACCACAACCCAGATTTCATTGTTGCCTTTGAATGTCCTCGAAAGTCCAGTGACTAAGTCCATGGTGATGTTATCCCATTTCCATTCTGGTATGGGCAATGGTTTCATCATCCCCTTAGACTTATGCCTCTATGCCTTCACTTCTTGGCACACTAACCACTTTGATGTATATACAGTGATCTCCTTCTTCATATTATCCCTCCAAATGTTTTTTCGGAGATCTCGATACATATTTGTGCTCCCTGGGTGAATAGGGAAATTTGAACTATGCGCATCATCCAAAAGTTCCTTCTTTAGCTCCAGACTTGATAGAACACATAGTCTTTTCCCAAAGTGCACAATTCCTTCTTCATTAACATTAAACTCAGTGGATTTCCCCTTTTTGATGGCATCCGGTTTTTCCTGAATTCTCACATCATCCTTTTGAGCATCCTTTAACCTTTCCAGAAGAGACATTTGAGAAATAATTTGTGAAATGATTGATGATGTTCCCTTCTTTATGATTCCCATGTCCATATTCATCAAGTCGAAGATGATTCGATCCTTCTCAATTCTCATCAATAATATAATCGCTGGGTCCTTTCTACTTAGGGCATCTGCCACCTTGTTCGCTTTCCTCAGGTGTTAATGTATTGAATAGTCATAATCTTTGATGAGCTCTATCCATCTTCTCTAGTTCATATTAAGCTCTTTCTATGTGAATATATATTTAAGACTCTTGTGGTCAGTATATATCTCACATTTCTCCCCATAGAAATAATTCCACCATATTTTCAAGGCAAAGATCACTATCTCCAACTCCAAATCATGCGTTGGATAGTTTCTCTAATGGATTTTCAACTGCCTTGCTGTAGAGGATAGCACTTTATCATTCTGCATCAGCACACAACCTATGCTCTTCATTTAAGCATCGCTGAATACCACAAAAATTTCCCCACTGGTGGGTAAAGTGAGCACGGGGGCAGTGATAATCCTCCTTTTCAACTCCTTGATTCTTTTTTCTCATTCATCACTACAAGAAAACATTACTCCCTTTTGAGTTAGCTTGGTAAGAGGGTTGGACAGTCGTGATAAATTTCTCACAAATCCTCGATAATATCAAGCTAACCCCAAGAAGCTATGAATATCTGTTACTGATGTTGGCCTCAGCCATCCCTCAATTACATATTTTTTGGAGGGATCCATAGATATCCCATTTCATGTGATGATATGGCCCAAGAATGAGACCTCCTTCTACCAGAACTCACACTTGTTTTACATTGCATAGATCTTATCCTTCCGCAAAGTCTCTAGTACAATTCTTAAATGCTCCTCATGATCATCCTTGGTTTTGGAGTATATTAGAATATCATCTATAAAGACAACCACAAATTTGTCGGGGTAATCTCTAAAGACTCTGTTCATCAAGTCCATGAGGATTTCTGGAGCATTAGGGTGTATGAAAGTCATTACTATGAATTCATAGTGCCCATATCTTGTACGAAAAGTAGTATAGGGGACGTGTTCCTACTTCACCCTTACATGATAATATCTCAACCACAAATATACCTTGGAGATGTATTTTGGTCCACACAGCTGATCAAACAAGTCATCGATCCATGGCTGGGGATACTTCTTCTTTATCATGATTTTGTTATGTTCACGATAATCGATGCAAAGCCGTATTGACCCATCCTACTTCTTGACGAAGAGGACTGGTGCACACCATGGTGAATCACTTTGATGTATAAACCCTTTATCCAGATTCTACTGTAGTTGTTTTTTCAGCTATTCAAGCTCCATGGCCGCCATTCTATATAGAGTCTTGGATATTGGTAGCACCCCTGGTCTAAGTTCAATTGAGAATTCAACATCTCTTCTAGGAGGAAGACGAGGAAGTTCCTCGGGAAACACATCAGCAAATTCCTTCACAATAGGAATTTCTTTAAGGATGGTTTCTCCCTTGTACTCAATCATCTGAGCCATATATACATGCTCCTATGGAATTAATATCCAAGCATGAGAAGATAGAGTTAAAGGATATTAATCTTCATTCTTAGAGTTGAAAAGAATCGGGGGTCGATTCTCCATATGGAGTGTGATTTCCCTCTTCCGACAATTTATGTTGGCTTTATAAAAGGAAAGCCAATCCATGCCATGAATTGCATCAAATTCAACAAGAGGGAGTGTGAAGAGGTTATTCGGGAAATTAAATCCACATATTATAAGAGGGGAGGACTTATATTCATGGGATGCAATGATTTTTATATTTGTCGTACTCACCAACATCTTTACTTCCATTATTTTCGGTGGTGCTGGGATTGTTCTACTGATCTTTCGTGATATAAAATAATGCATAGAAACTGAATAAAAAAGTACGTTCTCTATTCTTAACTGAATAACTGGCGTACCTATCAACACTTCGTTTTTGGGGTTTACATTGGCAGAAGTGATGGAAAAATATCTTCCTTGTTGCCTTGGAGGTTGTTGGTTGCCTCCAAAAAACCATAGATTAGGGCACTGATTTGCAAAATTCCCTGGTTCTTTGCAATTGTAGCAATGAAAAATGCATTGATGTTAGAATGGAGCATTCCTCTCGGGTATTTCTTGCCAACAATTAACAGCTAGGCGCCCTTCTCTTCCACACCAAAATCATTTCCTCGTCCCCCTGAGGCAATTTCTAGGGTGCTTCATTATGCACTTTTGGAAAGTGGGGTGATGGATCTTTTTAGCACCGTTAGATTTATCCATCAGACCACCAGCATTGAAGTCCTCCTAATTCTTCTTGTCCCCATGATTCCCCTGTGATTCCCAGATCTTCATTTCGACCTTCAGGGCACATCAGAAAATTTCATCATAGTTGTCGATGTCACGGATTGATAATGCTTTCCACAGGCTAGGCTTCTGCCCACCAAAGATGCAATCAACCTTGCATTCGGGGGTAATGATATAGAAGAAATCGTATCGTGTAATCCTTGTGAAGTTTTCCTCATATGATCCAATAGATTCTTCTTCTTTTTCCATGAGGTAAAGGAAGCTCCTTTCCATATTAAGCCGGAGGGTGCGCATACAATATTAATCGAAAAACATATTCTAGAAATCCTTCCATTCTAACGCCTCGATCTCCTCCTTAAGCTTCGTATTTTTGATTAACCTCCACCATTGATCAGCTTCACCCTCCATACGATAAGCCTCAAGGAGAATGTTCTCTTGTTCAGAACATTGAAGGATGGAGAAGATCTTTTCAATATAGTTGATCCATTGTTCAGCGATCGTGGGATCAGATGATCCACTAAAAGTAGGAGGACGTTGTCTCATTAAGCTCTCGATAGTGACTTGTTACTTCTTATGGGGGTTTGGACATTCCTCTTGACATGTGGATATATTCAAATCTAGAGTTATCTTAGAGATAAGCATGACAAAGTTCACGATTCCAACTCCCATTGGATTGGGCATCTCATTAGTACAGTCATCACACTATCTTCACATCGGTTGTTAGCTCGAGTCATCATATTATCATCCATTGGCTGGAATAAAAGGAAAATTAGGGGGTAACACATAAAGGGTAATACAAAGACAAAGTTGATGACTTATAAATAAACTTTTATTTCCTTAACTCATGAGTTTATAGGCTTCAATCTAGGCTTTTCATGATCGACTTTATAACATATATTCTTAGGGGAATTTTTTTTAATTCCCTTAATTAGGGTTCATGCTAAGCTTTTGAATTTATCAAAAAATATCCCTCGAGAGTGTGGTAACCATGAGTGCATCAAGGCCCGTTTTCTGGCACGAGTTTCCGTTCGAGTCTATCTCAAAGTGGTGTTTTCAGGTTTTACCCCTAGGATACATCACTGCCAGATCCGCCTCTACCTGCTCGTATCCAGACAGGGATGTATTTTCTTGATAACCCACATACTCAATACTCACCAAAACTTAGGGACGTTTTTATTGTAGTTAGTCTTGTATATAAGGCCTTACTAGGGTTTTTAATCCTATTCCCAAAAATAACTAAACCTATCCTTTGATACCAACTATGACAACCCTACTTTTATTTCAAACATAAACATGATTTATTACATAAACTATTCACTTGATACAACATGGATGATCTAGAGGTCTAGTGTCTTTGGGGCTTAGGATCATTACATAACAGCTTAAAACATGAAATACAACATTTATGTTGAAAACATCATTTACATGACCACAACATTCCCTCGTACTTAGCATTGCATGGGATATCCCGAGGACATGCATAAGAAAAGGGGTGAGATATAAAGCCTAATAAGGGAATAAACATTGAATAAATGAGGAGTAAATACATGTTAGAAAATAGGAATATCAATAGAGCACAAGAGAAACATGATCATAAAGGAATGATAAAGCATGATTATCATGACATGGGAATGTGGAAACAACACTTAACATGGAATTAACATGAGCTAAGGCTCATTTAACATGGAGCATGAGTAAATTGTCATTGTACATGAAGCACGGCTAAACCCTAGTTGCACTTGAATTAGCATGATTCAACACTCATTGCACATCACGTATCAGGATACTATTCTTTACCCAAGGCATTGGAGCGCTATAAGGGCGCACCGTTCTTAAACATTTCATTTCATGCATAAGTGTGCCACATGGACCATAAAACATGGATTCATAAAACATAATCATTTATTCCATGATAAAGGAATGTGGAATTAATACATGAAACATTATAATCAATATGTAAATGTGCATAAAGTTGAATACCCTTGATAGGGAAATGGGCATGGTATTCACTACACAATGGCATTGGCTTCGAAAATCGATGCGATTTCTGTAGCGTAACGGCGTGACATAAGAATTCATGAAAATGGTTGATGAGAGAGAAAGGGGTTCCTCATCATATTTAAATGTAATGGACAGTAATAATTTCATATAGATACATGTCCCAATAATTTTAATGTAATTTTGATTCATGATACAAAAGTATTACTTGAATGTAAATGAGGAGAGAGAAGTTCCTTTCGAAATTTCGGCATAGTAACGGGTGTACATGGGAGGAATTTAATGAGAGATAAAGGGGTCTACCATCATTCAAAAATTAAAAGGACTGTATGAGATAGGTGAGAAACCATACCCCAACAATCATAATTGAAATTAAAAGGGCAAAACAACTTAATGAAAATTGGACCAAAATGAGAAAGGAAGAAAAAACCCTTACTTCAAAGTGTGCTTCCAAAGGCTTGAGAGAGGCTTGAGAGATGTTTCTTGGGATCTTGGGGAACCTTGGGAAGATTATAGGGAGAGTAGGACAGAGTTTGGATGAACATCAAAGGCATTGAGTGAGGAGGAAGTGGGAGCATGGGTGGGTTTATATAGGAAAGGTGAGTGAATTATTTATAATTTAGGTTTGGGATCCCTTACATTAAACTAATCCAAACCACAAATAAGCTCTTGGTTTTTGCCCATGGTTTTTGGAAAAGGGAAGAGGAAAACAATATTTTATAGTTACAAAGATCGAACTTCTTAAAATATTGGGGTTTCTTATGTGGAGGTGAGTCACACTCCCATGGAAAATAATTTAAAAAGACAAGATGTTTAATAAGTATTGAGGGGTCCATTAATGCTTTGTAAAATTAGTCAAACAAAAACAAAATCACATTATTTTAATGGTAAAACATATATTATCCGAACAGAAAGCTTATAATATTTAATTACATCACTATTGGGTTATTATGATGTCATAAAACACATTATATATATAAACGGTATATAATTTTTTACCCAAAAATTTGATTGTCTCCGAAAATTATGAAAAATTCACCATTGGATAATTTCGACATCCTGATTCCAGAAATAACATTTATTTAATCTAAATAATTTTCTAAATATGTTAATTTTCCCTTTTAAAATAAAAACCGACGTTTATCGAAAATTCACAGGTTTTGACAAAAATTGCTTTTAAACATTAATAAAAATTACAATTGTATTCATAAAATTATATGATTATTTATATATAATAAAATTAATTCAATAATAATAATATTTTATTAAAATATTATTTAATTGAAAAATCCATTAATTTAATAAAATAGATTTCTTAATGAAATAATAACTGAAAACACTATTGGTACTTTAAAAACTATTTACAATGTAATAATAATGACAAGAATGTACTTTCAATATTATATACAAAAATAATGTACATGAACATAGTACTAGAGATTTTTTATATAACCCAATAAAATAGTCGCATAATACCTAAGGGTAAGGTGTGCGATGGTGAAAAACTCGTGGGGTGGCTCGGATAACATCACTCGAGTGGTAATCTCTATCAAATTCCACTTTTCCCATAGATGTTCCCGTTTGAGCTTAACATGATGAAGCACAGCTTGGGCTTGGTCAAGAGCGAAGCCCAAGGATGCCACCTCTTTTTCGAGCACTGACAAATGGGCTTCATATGGAGAAATTCTACTAGATGAGGCCATCACTTCTTTTGTCTCAGTAAATTGGATTTGTTATAGCCCTGTATTTATACTAATCATGTGATCACTGTTCAACATATATATTAGAAATGGTGAAAATTATTAACATAAAACCAAAGAATTTGAAAATTTATATAAACATTTTACATAAAGATTCATTTAATTAGATCAAGTGTGATTTCCATTAATGAATATTTGGGTCGTTACAGCACGTCAATCGGACACCCGGTCTGAGACTTATTAGAATTTTTGTTCTCGGGGCCTGGTTGAAAATACGCTCATTCGAAACCCATCCATTTCCAAAGTTGTCCGAAACTCACTTAGAGTATCGAAAAAGGAAAGCCTCATTTTAAGGGTCCTAGTGCCACAGACGGCATGTCGATCAGACACATGGCCGTGATGTTATTCACTTTTAAGTGAAACGGGCCCGGCCTGTCAAGCCTGGTGGGCTGGAGGGTCGGCCTGTCCTGGCTCGGCCGGTCCGACCCGGCTAAGGGGTTAGCCAAACCCAGTGGATCTCAGCCCGACCCATGGTAGGCAGCCCAGCTCAGCCGGGCGAGGCCCGCGGTGAGCCGTGGCTCGGCCAGCCGGCCCCACAATCCCTCCGCCGCAGCGCCTATGAGCGCGACTGCTACTTCCACCCCGCTGGCCATCGAGCTGGTTGGTTCTTCCACCGAAGGGGCCCTCCCTGTGTGGGCCGCGGTTCTCTAGAGCACAGTGTCGTTGGGCATCTCTGTTCCACTGGCCCGACCGACTTTGGCCAGCCGGTTCTTCTTCGGCCACACGGCCCGCAGTCGCGGGCCGTAGTCTCCCTTCCATGTGGCACCCGGGGCTCCGGTCCTCTTCAGGCCGGTGCGCGGCCGCCATATTCGGTCGTTTCCACCTCTTCGAACACTGCCTTTTCCACCAAATAAAACCAAAAGTCCAAGGGAGGTTCAGGCCGGGTTCGTGCGGCCCGAACCCTCCTCGTTATTACATTAACAGTTAGAAAAATTACACACCACAATAAGAACGACAGTGTTCTGAGAAGAAAATACGAACAACTCAAATCAACCCCTACCTCGAATTAAGGTTTGCTTGTAGTTAGTGTCGTAGGGTGGCAGTGTCAACTCATTGACGTTGAGGATGAAGGAGCCAAGGATGGCGCATCATTGGCATTCTTTGCGTTTGGATCCTTCTTCTTTGGCTTGGCCGAAGATCGAAGGAGATGATTGATGATCCACGTCGGTTCTTTGTTGGAAGGATGATGTTCTTCGTTGAGATAAGAAAACTGCATTTCTATTTCTCCAGAGATTTCCCAAGGTTTCCCTGGCACAACAAATGCCCACAAAAATAATAGCTAATGCTATTATTTTATTCACACATATATTTCAAAAATCAAACTCTTTAATTAAATAATTTAATAGTTTGATTAATTAATTGAAATGTGTTGGTAAAAATTAATGGGAGTTAAATGGAGGTGGAAAGTCACAAATTAATGGGGGTGTTTTCAAATTAATAATGGGGTGTTAATGGGGAGTTAATGGATGATGAAGGGTTTGGATTTCTGTGGGCCCCACCACACTAAATCCTCCCGTGGGAGGTTATGTGGGTGTGGGCCCCACCTCTAACTCCCCTTTGGAGGAAATAACTGCCATTAAATAAAAAAATTTTGTACCAAAAAGACTTCAGAAATTGATAGAAAATCCCACACGTACGTTTACAGAACGTACCCAAACAAAACATCCGAAATTGATTCCGGGCACACCAAGCCTCAGAATCAGGCGCTGTCAGAAACTGCGGACTCGTAAAATGACAATGAATTTAAGAATAAGTTTTCCATGAAATTTCCGATTCTTTACATCACCCCCACCTCAAGGATGTACGTCCCTATAAAGCTATAACACACACTAGGGAAAGAAATGGGGGTACTGAGCACGCCTTTGAGCCTCCCACTCCGATGTGCTCTCCTGGAGGTTCCCGTGCTTCCAGCGAATGCAAGCCACCAGAATCGACCATCCACGTAGGACCCACTCCTGTCAATTCACGATCTCCACTGAGACCTCCATGAAAGTCACCCCATCATCGATGTCCAGCTCCCCATGGTCGATGATGTGGGCTGGGTCGTGCACATATCTCCTCAGCTGAGATACGTAGAAGACATCATGCATCTGGTGAAACTGAGGTGGAAGGGCCAGGCGGTAAGCCACCTCACCTACTCTGCTGAGGACCTAGAAAGGTCTGATGAATCACGGAGATAACATGCCGCCCTAGCCAAATATCTATAGTCCCTGTCGAGGTGAGACCCATAAGAAGACTTGGTCGCCATCCTCAAACTCCAGTGGTCTCCGTCTCCTATCAGCATAGGACTTATGTCTACTATGTGCAGTCTTCATCTTCTCCTAGATGATATGCACCTTCTCTATCGTAGCCTGAACCATCTATGGTCCTACAAGTGCTTACTCCCCTGGGTCAGTCCAGCATAGAGGTGTTCTACAAGGTCGGTTGTATAATGCCTCCTATAGTGCCAGGACGATGGTGGTGTGGTAGATGTTGTTGTATGAAAACTCCACCAAGGTTAGCTGATCCTCCCAACTACGGCCAAAGTCGAGGACGCATGCATAGAGCATGTCCTCGAGAGTCTCTACGGTTCTCTCTGTCTAGACATCCGTCTGAGGATGGAAAGCGGTGCTCAGATGTAACTGCATCCCAAAAGCCTCCTGTAACCCCTTCCATATCTAGGAAGTGAATAGATAATCTCGATCGGAAATGATAGATGATGGAACACCATGAATTCGTACGATCTCCTAAACGTAGAGACATCCCATTCTCTCCACTGAGCCCTGCTCTCTGATTGGTAGGAAGTGGGCTGACTTGGTGAGTCAGTCTATGATCACCCAGCTAGATTTATGTCCTCTGGATGTACGTGGAAGCCCCATCATGAAATCCATGGATATCCCATCCCACTTCCACTTTGGGAACTCTAAGGGCCATACCAAGCTAGCTGGTACCTGGTGCTCCGCCTTCACATACTGATAAGTGAGGCATCGTAAAATGAACTATCCTACTACCTTTTTCACACACAATCACTAGTTCTATCATCTATGGACCTGATACATCTTCGCCAATCCTGGATATACCGCTAGAGGGGAAGTGTGGAACTCCCTCAGCACCTCCTCCTATAGTGAAATTGGTACCAAGGTATGTCCCCTGAAAAGGATGACATGCTCCCCTCCTTCATAAAATCTATCAGGTGCCTGTCCTGAGGATATCTGAACGCGTCGCGCCTCACATTCAACGTCCCCATGTTGTGCATCTCTGACTCGCTGAAGAAGTGGAGGAGTGACTATGAGAGACTGATGAAAGGCTTCTCCATCTCTATCCACAAAGGATATCTGCCACGCGGCCAGCTGCTCCGTCGCCTCTCCTAGTAGCTGAATGCCAGATCTCCTGCCGAGAGCATCAGCTACAATGTTCCCCTTCCCAAGAGTATAGACTATCTCAATGTAATAGTCCTGGAGGAACTAGATCCATCGCCTCTGTCTCAAGTTCAGATCCTTCTATGAGAATATGTACTTATGACTCTGGTGGTTAGAGTAGACTGTAAAGCGCTCGTCCATTAGATATTGCCGCCAAATTTTCAAGGTGAATACCACTGCTGCTAACTCCATGTCATGGGTAGCGTATTTCTTCTCATGTTGTCTTAACTGAAGTGAACCATAGGTGATCACTGCTCGCTACTGAATCAGGACACACCCAAGTCCGGTCCTTGATGCGCCGCAGTAAAATTAACACCCAACGCCCTCCTCTGGTAGCCTCAAGTTGGGTGCACTGTTCAACCTCTTCCTCAACTCCTAAAATCTCTTCTGGCATCTCTCTAACCACAAAAAGGGTTTCCCCTTCTTCGTAAAAGCTGAAAGCGGTGCTACAACTCTGGATAAGTCTGGCACAAATATTTGGCAGTACCCAGCTAGACCTAGGAAACTCCGAACCTCCGTTACGCTCTTGGGTGGCTCCCAAGAATGCACTGCCTTAAACATTGCTGGATCCACTTCTACCCCAACCTCCGAGATGATGTGTCTTAGAAAGTGAACCTCTAGAAGCCAGAACTAGAACATCGAGAGCTTTCCATAATGATGGTGTTGTCAGAGTGTATCCAGTATAACCCAAAGTGGTAGGCATGCTCCTCCTTAGTAGTTGAGTAAATCAGTATGTCGTCGATGAAGACTATGAAAAATTGATCGAGGTAAGGTTGGAAGATCCTATTCCTGAGAATCATGAACACTGTTGGAGCATTGGTTATTCCAAAGGGCATAACCATGAACACGTAGTGGCCATACCGACACAGGAAGGCCATCTTCGGGATATCCTCATCTCGAACTCTGAACCGGTGATAGCCTGAACTGAGCTCTATCTTCGAGAACCATCATGCTCCCTTGAGCTGATCAAAGAGGGCGTCAATTATCGGGAGTGTTTTCTTGTTCTTCATGGTCAACTGATTCAGTCAATGGTAGTCGACACACAGTCGCAAGCTCCCATCCAACTTCTTGGCAAACAAAATCGGAGAAGCCCAGGGTGAAACGCAGGGTCTGATGAATCCCTTCCCCTGTAAGTCCTCCAGATGTACCTGTAGCTCTCGAAGCTCAGTGGGAGCCATATGATATGATGGAGTAGATATCTGTGTTGTCCTGAGGTACATGTCTATGTAGAAGTCTACCTCTTTGCGAGGAGGTAGTACTGTAACATCGTCCGGAAAAACGTCTGCATACTGATCCACCACAATTGGAAAAATTAGACTCTACACATCAAATACTCTAACGATGAGACTATCCAACTGATGTGTGATCGGCTGCCCTCTCCTCTGCGAAAGACCATCCTGCGCTGCAAAGGCTCCCTTCTCGCCGGTGAAGGTGAACTTGGTCCCATCCATGCGGACACACCCCACTTTGCACCTAATACAGTCGATCTGAGCATGGATTGTAGATAACCAGTCTATACCCATGATGACATTGTAAGGCCTTGACTCTGCCATAAGAAGATCCCAGCTGATGCTCTCACCTCCTAGAGTAAGCTCACACTACCGGTACCAGTGCGTAATCAACGAGTCTGCTCCCGTAAGAGTTTATAGCCGTAAGGATTGAGCCAACGGCTCCGTCAGAATCACTGAGCTCCTAACAAAGGTAGCATGAATGAAATAATGACTCACACCTATGTCTATAAGTACTTAAACAAGGGTGGAGTAGACAAAAATAGTACTTTGAATCATCTTTGGTGCGCCATGGTCATAGGCCTCGACTTCTTGGATTTGATCCCGCCTATGTCTGCCAGCTCCATATGGTCGGGGTGGACCTCCTGGTGGTGGTGGTGGTAGAGCCTTGATATGTCTTCCACCACCCGCTCCTAAGCCATCTCTTTTTCCTCATCCTCATACTCCCTACGAACCACCACAGTCTAACCTCTACCTCTTCCTTGGAGGTCCCTCTACTATCTGTTTCTAATCCGCATGGCAGGTCGGGCAGTCCAGAACCATGTGACCCTTCCCGCCACATACATAGCACTACCTGATCCTCATATATCTAGATCTGTTTCAGGTGCACCACACAACCGAACCTATATCCTAAGGTCTCCCTCCTAATGGGATTGTCTACTAGGAATTCTGTGACATCTTTCTACTACCGTCTCTATAATACTCTGATATGTGTCGCCCTGTAGAGTGTCTCTCCACTGGTGACTACCCAGTGAGAAAACTCTCCACTAGATGAGCTCGCTCTAGCACCCCCTCCTGCATTGGGATACTAAGGGGAATCGTCGAAGCTCTGATCTCATGCCCGAGTCCCTACTCGAAGGTCCAGGCCCTGAAGAATGGGTCTCATACCATATCCGTAGAGTATCGTGAGAGATCAGTAACCCTCGTTGAGTACTGAGCTGCTATCATGCTACTCTGCTGTAGATTAAGTAACTCCTGGTTCTTCCCTGCTCGAAGGGTGGATGGAACAAACTACGAGCAGAGGAGACTCTCGATGTCCGCCCAGAGTAAAGATGCATCATCGTGCAACTAGAGCATCAAACTCTAATATCAAACTGCTGCTATGTACAGGAGACTCGCAGTAAGGATCACCATAAGGTCGGATGGTGTCCCTTCTAATATGAAAAACCTGATGACAACCTCCAGCCAATCCTCAGCTGCCTGTGGGTCCGTCTCTCCGCAGAACCTGGGCGAACACTATCACTAAAACTCGTGCAACACACTCATGGAATTTGGTACATGTGAAGATACCTATATTAATGACTTTTAGTTTTTATTCCCTTCTTATGTAAGCTCTCTATATATACTCATGGAATGTGGTACATGTTTTTTTACATCAGGATGCCTTTGTGATATATGAAATATTGGATTTATTGTCATGATCATATGGATGATCCCCTCAGTGATGTGGAATCGATATACGGACATGTTCTCAATATGTTACACTTGGGTGGTGCAACAAATATACCCCCAATAGTAGATTAGCACATAGTTTCCACATTATAAGTGAATGAGGTCTGAAGGATGAGAACTATTGAATTGTTTTATGGAATGAGACCCCACATGTTCTAAGGAAAGATTGAACCACATAAAACTAAGGACAAGCTAGATGTAGTGAACTGAGTTTTTCATATGCTCAGGACAATAACAAATCGGTTGGTGGTCTTAGATGTGATCATTATCCAAGGACTAGCAGGGCGAGGGTGGGGTTTGATGAGCCCGTCTAATAAAGAGGTGAATCATTTTTGTAAAGTGTTTAAGAAACTTTTCATAGAGTATTTCTATCAAGATACTATAAGAGATGTATATATCCAGGGGCTTCTATAGCTTCAGCAGGACATCACAATAGTAGTTGAGTATTCATCGATGTTAACCAACCTCTCCATCTACTCGAGGGTTATGGTTCATGACATGTTCATTTGGGATCATAACTTCAAGCATGTTCTTCATAATGAATTTTAGTAATTTTTTATTACTCTGTTCATTACTACATATTTTGGAGTACTGGAGATAGCTTTGGTAGTTGGGAGTTTCTTTTTTGAGAAGATATTGATAGTGGTTACTAGTAGCGGGCATAAAAGAGCATAGAACTTAGAAGTAGAGATTCCAAAATCTAACTTAGGTGCCTGTGCATTCCGGAAATTTCAATAGGATGTCCTAGGATATAGTATTTATGTTTCATGGATCATAGGGTGGGTCAAGTTAGCATATAGAGAGGTAGTGAAACTCATTTGATGGAAGGGGTCATCATGAATAAGATTATATAAGAAGCCATCTAGCTAATTGAGAGGCCATTTATGGGTTTTCAAGGTAGAGGTAGTTGAAGGAGTAGGTATCTTCACAAGTAATAGTTGTGGTAGAGGATTTGGAAGAGAAATAAGAGGTGTTCGATTCTTTGACTTGTTACTACCACCACCCCTAGGTGGTCCACACCTGGATCAAGGAGCTGGTGGATGTGGGTGGTGATAGCTATATCCTTTCAATGTCTATGTCAATGAATCATTGGGAATGATACGATGTACGATATATGTGTTTTCTTCTTTATCTATAGTATTGATCATCACAAGTGATAGCCATTCATTTCATTCCACTTATCTTGTTTGATGCATAGATATTACATTTGAGCCATTGGATCGACCATTTCACATGGAGAATCACACTAAAGAACACTAAATAATCACACACTTTTTTCACAGGTGTGACCTAACTCTTGGAGGTGATAGTGTAATGATGAAATCATTCATTAATTAAAATTCCACTTGATCTAATTAAATATATAATTATGTAAATTGTTTATATAAATGTAAATTTCATTGGTTTTATGTTTTCGGATTTTAAAATACTATTATTAATTTTTACCATTTCTAATACAGTCGTTGAATAGTGATCACATAATTAGAATAAATATTGGTCTTTAACAAATCAAATTTACTCAGAAAAAGGAAGTGATGGCCTCATCCAATAGACTTTCCCCTTATGAAGCCCATTTTTTAGATCTTGGAATGGAGGTGGCAGCTTTGGGATTCGCTCTTGATGAAGCCCAGGCCGAGATTTAATACGTTAAGCTTGAGCAGAACTAAATAAGAGAGATGTGGAAGTTAATAGAGATTACCACCCGAGCGATGTTATGCAAGCCACCCCAAGAGTTGGTCACCATCACACACCTTAGCCTTTGGTCTTATGCAAGTGTTATAATGTTGTATGTAACTTCACCATAGCACTATGACTATGTACATTATTTATGAATAGTGAATGTGCATTCATTTTAATATTGTTTCCTTGTAAATAGTTTTTTAAGAACAAATAGTATTTTTAGATAATATTCAATTAAGAAATATTTTTTTTGAATTATTGTATTTTTTAATTAAATTATATTATATTTAATTATTAATTATTATTATGAAACAAATTTTAAGTAAATATAAATTATGATATAATTTTATGAATGCAATTTTAATTTTTATTAAGGATTGAAAGCTATTTTTGTCAAAACCCATAATTTTTCGGTAAATGGATGTTTTTATTTTAAAAAAAAAATTCCCATATTTATAAAATTATTTACATAAAATTAATATTATTTTTGGAATCAGGACATTGAAATTATCCAACAATGAATTTTTCATACTTTTCTGAGACAGTCAAATTTTTGGGTAAAAATTAAATACCATTTAAATATATAATGTGTTTTATGACATTACAATGAACCAATTGTGATGTAATAAAACAATATAAACATTATTTTAATACAATATATGTTTTAAAATTAAAATAATATGATTTTGGGTTTGAATGATTTATTTTAAAAAGATTTAGTGGACCCATTAAGGCTTATAAAAAACATTTCCATTTTAAATTGTTTTCCATGAGAGTGTGACTCACCTCCACATAAGACATCCTATTATTTGAAGAAGTTCTACCATTGGTCTTATAAAATATTGTTTTCCACTCCCTAATGGAAAGAAAAATGGGAAAAAACTATGTGCTGGATTGAGGTTTTGGTAAATTTAATGTGAGGTGTCCCAAACCTAAATATTAAAGAATTCCATATCCTTTCCTAATAATCCCACCCAATCTCCCACTTCCTATTCACTCAATGCATTTGGAGCTCGACCAAACCATGAGCTCCTCTCTCTATAATCCTCTCAATGTTACCCACACTCCCAAGAAGACTCTCTCAAGCCTCTATCAAGCTTCTGGAATCACACTTCCAAGTAAGGGTTTTCTTCCTTTCTCATTTTTTTAAAATGTTCTTTAAGTTCTTATGAATTTTTGTTTTCAATTATAAATTTTGGGGTATGATTTCAAAACTCCCAAATACTGTACACTTTATTTTTGTATGATGGTATAACCCTTTCACTCTCATTAATGTGTTCCATATACACACGTTACCATGCCGAAATTCTGTGAGGTATTTCTCTCTCCTCTTTTACATCCAAGTAATTATTTTGTATTATGCATCTAAATTACATTATTTTTATTGGGAAATGTATTTATATGACCCCATTACTATCCATTTCATGTAAATATTATGACACACCAATTTCTATCTCATAAACAATTTTTATGAGTTATAATTCCACGTCATTATGATGTAGAAATTTCACTATAATTTTCCAAACTAATGCCATTGTGTAGTGAATACCATGACCATTTATCTATCAAGGATATTCACCTTAAAGAACATTTACTTATTGATTATGAAGCTTCATGTATTTATTCCACATACCTTTATTTTGTAATAAATGATAATGATCGATTCCATGTTGTATGATCCATTTGGCACACTTATGCTTGAAATGAAATGTTTAAGAAAAGGTGCACCCTAATAGCACTCCAAAGCATTGGGTAAAGTATATTATTATGAGAAATCATGTGAAATTATGGTTTACACGTTTTCATTCAAGTGAAACTAGGTTCTACCCATTCTTCTTATTCAATGAGGGTTTTCTCATGCTCTATGTGCAATAAGCCTTGGCTCCTGTAAATTACATGTTAAGTGTTGTTGCAACATTTCCATGTTACGATTATCATTATTTATCTTGCCTCTATGTTCATGTTTCTCTTGTGATCCATTGATATTCATATTTTCTAACATTTATTTTATTTCTAATGTTATTCCATGTCTCTTCGCTTATTGTGCTTTATAGCTCCACCTTTTCTTATGGATGTCCTTAGGTTATCCCATGCAATGTTAAGTACGAGGTAATTTAGTGGTCATGTTAAATAAGTTTTCAATAAAGACTTTTTATTTCATGATTTATGTTTTTATTTAATGTTCCTAATCCCAAATGACACAATACCTCTTGATCTTCTATGTTGTATCATGTGAAGAGTTTATGTATTAAATCATGTTATGGTGTGTAATAAAGAACATGGTTTTCATAGTTGGTATCAGAGGATAGGTTTAGTTATTTTTGGGATTAGAAATCAAAAACCCTATTGAAGAATTAGATAAAATACTAAGTATAATAAAAATATCCCTATGTTTGGGTGGGTATTGATTAAGTGATTTGTCAAGAAAATACATCCATGTCTGGATATGATTAGGTAGAGGCAGTTCTGGCACAGATGTACCTAGGGGTGAAAACCCCAACAAAGAGTATCGGCTTTGACCTGAGGTATTCTAGTAAATGAAAATGGGCCTTATTTCACTCTTGGTTGTGACACTCCTGGGAGATACACATTGGTAAATTCAAAAGCATAGTATGAACCATTACTTTGGGAATTAAAAAATTCCCCTAAGAATATATGTTAGAAAGTAGATCTAAAGCTTATAGATTCATAAGATAAGTAAATAAAATTTATATATATGTCATCAGTTTTTTCCATGGATTACCCTTTTTGTGTTACCCCTAACATTCAATTTATTCCAGTCAATGACCAGTAATAGGAGGAATCGGGCTAACAACTGATATGAAGATCAATGTGATGATTGTGCTAATGAGATACCTAATCCGATGGGAGAGGGAATCATGAACTTTGTCACAATTCAAACTATGATAACTCAATATTTGTTTAGAAACATGGGCCAAGAGGAATTTTCAACCCCCCTAGGAAAGAACAAATATCTATCGAGACCTTAATGATATAAAGGACTCCTACTTTTAATGGATCATCTGATCCCTCAATCACCAAACAATTGATCAACTCCATTAAAATGATCTTCTCCATACTTCAATGTTCTAAACCAGAGAAGGTTCTTCTAGTTGCTTATGATATGGAGGGTGAAGTAGATCAATGGTGGAAATTGATAAAAAATACAAAGCCTGAGGAAGAGATTGAGGCATTGGAATGGAAGTATTTCCAGATTTTTTTTTCCAAAAACTATTTTTTGCGCTCCCTTCGAGTAATGATGTAAAGGGACTTCCTTTCCCTCACGAAAAAATATAGTGAATCTATTGGACCGGATGAGGAAAAATTCACAGGGATTCCACGATACGCCTCAAGCTTTGTCTATAATTCCCTGACCCCATTTGCCCAAAGTCGGTGCATTATTAAATATCATTGGCATGATCAAGAAAGGTCAAATCGTGAAAGACCGGTTAGTTTAGTAGCCTTAGAAGCCCTAGATATATTCATAAGTCTTACATTACATCATTAAATGAAAAACTACACAAAATATTATCTCTATAGACCACACTCATATCCCCTCATACTATCCCTATAGGTCATTCCTAATATACTTCTTCACATCCTAGGAAAAAAACATAGAAAGGGGTGAGCTCAGATCCCCATTAAGGATACAAATATAGAAGAATCATTCATAAATAAGAATAAAAATTTAAGGCAATGTATAACTAAAACAAAATCCTTTTAAACATGAACTTCAGCATAATATGGCACAAATAAAATTAAATAATTCCATTTACTTATTCACCTGGATATTCTACTAGTCGAATAAACACATGAAATATTAATAACCACTTTCATAATGATGGAATGCATAATGCCAAACTATCATAACCATGTAGTCAAGGCCTTGTGCCAAGAATACAAATGATATTTTGTCAAGCCTTGTTCCATGACACTAGTTTGTCTCATGAGACCTACTGATGCATCGAGGGGCTATAGTGGGCTCTACCTGTCACTTACTAAATCCAATACATTCCTCATATGAACAGGATTAAACATAACATAAACATTTGTATTAAAACTAGCATATGAAATGCCAATAATTTCTCTATAAACCATGAATGGTATAAAAATAACACATCCACAGTCAAACATATCACAAAACCTTCAATACAAAATGTAAGTTTTGTATCATAAAAAATCAACTTCAAATAAGCTTAAAATCCATCAAAGGATATTGACATAGATGAAATCAATACAATTTGAGAGAAATATCTCTATTTTTTTTAATCATTTAGAAGAAACATAATTATAAAAGAAATCATTTACTTTGAAAATATTCTAATAAGCATATAAGGGAATATTCAACGATTTTATAACGGTGAAAAATAGTCGCACACGCCGTATAAGTTAAAAAGGAAATTGTTACCTTAATTCTGTCGACAAGGTTAAAAAGGACCCTGTTTGGAAAACAACAGAAAGATTCATTTATAAACATCGTATAAAAAGTCAAAAAAGGGTATAAATTACATTAACCCATAATTTATAAAATAGTATGAATGATTTGAAATACATTTTTATGAAACATGGATGTGGATGATAAAGAGGTCCCAGTTGATAATTACGTGTAAAAAACCTCGGATAACGAATAGATTGTGAAATAAACACTTACCTTGTACTTTTCCTTGGTTGAGGGTAGGTCAACCTCCTTTATAATGGTGAAATAATTTTTATTAAATTATGAAAGAATCATATACATTAATATGATATCATATATGATCTTTTAACATTGTTTTGTTAATAATATCTTAGTATTATCATCGTTTCGGGTGTTAACTTACTATTTTTATTTTATATTTTTTGTTACATAAGTCGTGTTTGTTATGGATATGTTGTATATTATTCATATCCAGAATTATATCAAGTCCTTAAATATTATTTTTATTCATCAAATGAGAATTATTTTTTTATGGATACGACGGGTAATGAATCTCCTCGCGTTCGTGGAGACGGTATACCGTAAGTACGCACGAGTGAAAATATCATTCTTTTTATATTAAAATCATATATAATTGGATGATATTTAATATATATAGAATCATTATAATGTTATATTTATTATTTACTTCAATTACACATCATTATCATACCCATCCAAATAATAATGTTTTGAATAACAATTAATCCACGACGTGGAGATGGTAAGCCGTACGTACACATGCATAATGACATGTCATTCCAAGGATAGATAGAATAATGAATATGGTTGTACTATATTTATAATAAAATAACAGTATATATGTGATAATGGAGTTATTATTTTAGAATGGAAATAACAAGGAAAGAAGAAGTGGATTAGGAAAGGAACTTCAAAGACGGTGGGGAAAACATTGCCTCTTCTTCGGGTTCTTCCTTTTGATTTGATCAAAAGGGCTTCTTAGGTTGTCTTTTTTACCAAAGGAAGGCCTCTAGAATGAAGGGAGGACAGTTGAGAGGGTATTTGGGTGGAGTTTTTATGAGCCAAATGGCAATAAAAGAGTGAATTAGTGAGAAGGGGGAGTGACCTTTTATAAGATGGGTGAGGGGCACCTTATGAAAAGTGAGAAATATTATTATATAATAAATTCATATTCGGTTTCTAATGTCTCCAAAGTGGATTATTTAAAGGATAAGTAGGGGATAGTTAAAAAATAACTCATCACATTGGTTTTAGATATGTTTGGGTCACTATATTAACTTTATCTTTTAAATTTAACTCTTAGTTAGATAGTTTTACATTTACCATGTCTCTTTGTATTTTTATATTATATAGTTAATAAACATTCTATATACTTCCAAGAGACCCCCAAGTGTTCCATTAATGATACAAATATCATTATATATGTCCTTTGGCCGAACCTTAGATTTTTTAGGAATATAATAACAATTAATAATATAATATTTGTTTTAAAAACTCTTTTATGTCAATTTTGACACTATTGCGTATTTTGTTTTTGATAATTTCATAACAGCTTTACTACTTCAAACATAATTGATATAACCAATAATAATATATCATATTAACCTTTGAAATTCGTGGAATTCATAAAAAGTCTCAAATTACATTTATTTGGATTTTTATAATATGAATTATTTTAATATTTCAATAATTTGGTAATTACTACATCACCATTTTATCATAGATAATTTAAATTATTTAATGTCTAAAAATTATAAACAAAATACCATTATGTAGGAAATATGTTAATCCCTCTAATGAATATATTTAATCAAATTTATCTTATGTATAACCCTATATTAAAACTGTTTTAGTAATTAAACATTGATTTGAACTCTTTTAACTCTTTATTGAATTAAATAATAATAAATGTCCTAATTTAATACATGTGGACCAAAGAGGTTCATATTTTATTCATAAGTTTGTTTTTGGTCGAACTATACATATCCAATAGAATTAGGAAATGTGTTAGCGAAATAATATTATCATTTTTACCCTTAATTACCCTATTTACTTTTAAACGTGGTAAATAAAATTAAAAAGTTAAAATTTAGTAAAATTTATTTTCCTCTTATTGAACCACATTTTACTTCCTAATATCTACCGTGCCTTTTGTATTTTTTAAATTACACCCCCAGAAGTGGTAACATTATGTTTTTTGTGAATTTACAAATTCTCCTAGAAGGTGGTTAAAAGACGGTGAAAAGTTATATAAAATTTTTATATATCTAAAATTATTATAAATTCACTCCAATGAATTAAATTGAACTTATATAGGTATTATGTGTCTATTTTAAATAAAATAAATAATTATTTAAATAAAAATTTGTTTTTAAACTATAACTCAGTGTTTTTCACTATTCATCACAAATTGAATGTTTTCAGAAAAATGCAGAAAAATCACACTAAGATAATTTTGATATTCCGAATCAAAAAATGAAGTCCATTTTGAAAGATAAAATTTATAACATTTTGAAAAGTGGGTAATTATATTCATAACTGCTAGTTTTATTTGTTGTGGTGTGATAGAACTCGAAGTTGCGTACAAGAGAAGCTAATATATTAATCAAAGAGAAGCATACCATAGATTTTTGGGGTGTTAAATTCTCCCCTCCTTAAAATAATTTCATCCTTGAAATTTATAGAATATTACTGCATAAAATGATTCTTGTGGTTCTTCATCATATGTTCCTCTGGTTCACACTTTGCCTTTTCCATCTTATGGTTTCTCCATAGAACTTTTACCAGACAAGTCATCCGTTTTCTCAACACTTGTTCTCTGGTATCAAGAATCCTAACGGGCTCTTCACAATAAGATAGATTAGGTTCCAGTTCTACTTCCTCATAAGTGAGTACATACATTGGGTAAGGCATGTATTTTCTCAATAGTGATATGTGGAACACATCGTGAACTTTGGAGAGACTTAGTGGAATTGCCAAATGGTACGCTACAGCCCCAATTCATTCAAGAATTTCGTAAGGTTTGATGTATCTAGGACTCAATTTACCCTTCTTACTGAAACATATAACACCCTTCCCTGGATATACCTTTAAGAAAACATGTTCTCCTACTTAAAATTCCAAATTCTTCATTTGGTTATCGGTATATCTCTTCTTCCTACATTGATCTGCATTGATGTGGGTTTGGAATAACTTCACCTTTTCCATTGTTTCATCCAAAAGTACTAGTACTATGAGTTTTCTTTCACGAACATCATCCCAACAGGTTGGTGTGTTACATCCCTTTCCATATAACACTTCATATGGTGCCATCTGAATACTTGAATGGAAGCTATTGTTATAGGAAAATTCTACCAGAGGTAAATATTGATCCCATATACCTTGAATGTAATGTAGGCATGATCTCAACATGTCTTCTATGGTTTGAATAGTCTGTTCTGATTGTTCATCAGTTTGGGGGTGGTAGGTATTGCCCAAATGATGATCAGTATCCAGGGTTTTCGGAAGACTTTTCCAGAATCATGATGTAAAATGTGGTTCACGATCAGAAACAGTCGATATGGGTACTCCATGAAGTCTCACAAATTCATTAATATATAGTCTTTCTAGAAGTACTACAGGTAAATCCTCCCTTATAGCAAGAAATTTTGCTGACATGGTAAGACGATCAACAATGAACCATATTGCATCATTGCATCTAGGAGTCGTTGGTATTCCCATGACAAAGTCCATCAAAATATTCTCCCATTTCCACTCCAGTATGAGAAGAGGCTGTATTACTCCTCCAAGCTATTTCCTTCCAGCTTTCACTTATTGACAACCCATACATCTTGACAGAAAATCAGCAATCTCCCTCTTCATGTAGTCCCACAAAAAATGTTACTTCAAATATACAAACATTTTTGTGCTCTAAGGGTGTATAGGGAAATTGGAACTATGAGCATCATCCAAAAATTTCCTTTTTAGATCAGGTATATTGGGAACACAAAGTCTCTTCCCAAATTTCAAAATTCCATCTTCAAACACAATGTCACTCAATCTCCCATCATTCCCATATTTAATTTTCATTTTAAACTCTTCATCATCGGTCTGAAAACTCATTATCCTTTCTAGTAAAGATGGATTTGCAACCATTTGAAAAATTATTGATGTTTCACCATCCATGGTTATTCCCATATCCATCTTTACTAGATCTCTGAAAATAAGATCCCTTTAAACTCTCATCTTGTTCAAAACTCCATGATCCTTTCTACTCAAAGCATCTGCCACCTTATTTTCCTTCCCTAGGTGGTATAGTATAGTGAAATTATAATCCTTGAGTATTTTAAGCCATTTCCTTTGCCTCATGTTGAGTTCCTTCTATGAGAAAATATACATCAAATTCTTGTGATCAGTATATATATCTCATTTTTTCACCATATAGATAATGTCTTCATATCTTCAAAGAAAATATTCCAGTAGCTAACTCAAGATCATGAGTAGGATAGTTTTTCTCATGAATTTTCAGCTGCCGTGATGCATAGGCAATAACTCTACCATTATGCATAAGGAAACAACCAAGTCCATTCTTTGAAGAATCACTATAAATAAAAAACCCGTCATTCCCCAATGGTAGATTCAATATAAAAGAATTGACTAATCTTCTCTTCAGTTCTTCGAAACATTCTTCACAATATTTTTTTCCAAAAAAATTTAACCCCTTTACGTGTGATCTTCGTTAATGGGTTATCCAATTAGGAAAAATTCTGGACAAAATGCCAATAATAACCTGCTAAACCAATAAAACTGTGTACCTTAGTTATACTCGTCAGTGCTGGCCATTCTTGGATTACCTAGGTCATAGAAGGATCAACATAAATTCCATCTTTAGAGAAAATATGGCCAATAAAAGTAATCTCTTGAAGCCAGAATTCACACATTCTAAACATCACATATAATTAATGTCTTCTATGAGTCTTCAGGATAATCCACACGTTATTTACATGATCTTAATAGATTTTGGAGTATACCAAGATATCATAAATAAATACCACCACAAAATCATCGAGATATTCCTTGAAAACTCTATTGATTAGATCCAAGAATACAGAGGGTGCATTAGTCAATCCCAAAGGCATTACTGTAAACTCGTAATGCCCATACCTGGTTGAAATGCTGTGTTCAGAATGTATTAATTCTTCACAAACAACTGATGGTATTTAGATCGAAGTTCAATCATTGAAAATTATTGTGCTCCATGTAGTTGGTCAAATAAATCATCAATGTGAGGTAGGGGACACTTGTTCATTATTGTTATAGCATTGATTTCCCTGTAGTCGATACATAACCTCAAAGATCCATCTTTCTTCTTAACAAAAAGTACAGGGGATCCCCATACGGGAACACTAGGGAGAATAAATCCCTTATTACTCAATTCCTCAAGTTGTTTCTTTAGTTCAACTAATTCAACAGTGTCTATTCTATAAGGGGTCTTTGATATGGGCCATGAACCAGGAATTAAATCAATGGAAAAAAAAATTTCTCATTCTGGAGGATGTATAGGTAAATCTTCTAGAAACACATCAACATAGTATCTCACAATAGGTAAATTCTTTATTTGAACATTCCTTTCATCATCTACAGTCATTTCATTATCTTCCTCCCCAATAATTTAATTTAGTTGAGCTAATGGGGGTGGATCTAGATAAGAATCATGTGTTGACTATTCTTCTCTAAAGATAAGGTGTTCCTTATCATCATCATAAAAAATCGTAACCTCATTCTTCTTATAATAATTCTTCACATCATGGTCTAAAAGAGAATCCATAATGAGGATTATATCATATTCAATCATGGGTATGATAATGAGATTAGCAGATAAAGAACATTTATGTGCTCTAATGGGGATTGATTCACAAAACATTGTTGCAATGATACTTCCCTTAGGAGTTTTGACTGAAAACTCCCTTGTTAAATCAAAGTGGAAATATCTAATATTCTTATCTAACTAGGAAGATATGAAACAATGTGATGATACATAATCAAATAATGCATTTTCAAAACTTGAGGAAACTATTAAAATACCTACCACTACATCCTTCGGAGCTTCTACCTCAGCAGTAGTGATAGCATAAGTTTGGCCTTGACCCCTTGGCCTTTTCTGAGGTAAGTTCCCTAGACTCTTAGGACATTCATTTGTATAATGTCCAATCTCTGTGATGTTGTAACATTGAACATCGTTAGCTTCTTTCTTCCCCTTGAAATCACGAGCTAGGTGGCATTTTTCACCACACTTGTAATAGACACCCATTCCTTTAAAGAAAGTACTGGGGTGTTTCTTCCCACATTTACTGTAGTATGGATAATCAAATTTTTCCTTAATCCCCTTATTTCCATTTCCATAGTGATCACTAGATCTCTTCTTCTCTTTCTTTTCTTTAAAGTCATAAGACATAGAGAATTCTTTTTCTATCTTGATTGAAAATAAGACAATATCTTTATACGATGAGAAGGATTGTGAGACTAATGCTCGATAGATAAACCGCTTTAACCCATAAAATAAATGATCAATCATACTTATTGGGTTATGTATATAATTTTTAGCATACCTCGCTAACCTTGTAAATTTATCCTCATACTTTGTGACATTCTCATCCTCCTTTTATCTCAGACTCAGAAATTGCCTTTACATAACTGCTCGATGGTCATGAGGAATTTATTTTTCTATGAAAAGGTCTTTGAACTTCCTACATTCCATATTTGATACTTTATCTTCTTCATTTGTGTTTTGAATCAATGACCACCATTGGTCAACATCTTCAGTGAGGTGGTAAAATGCCATGATAACTTTTTCCCTTTCACTACTCACCAAGGCATGGAATATTTCCAATATAGAATTTATACATTACTAAACTACTAATGGATTTGTAATCCCATTGATTTTTTGTGGTTGTTTCCTCATGAAGTGATCTATCATTGATCCTCCATGCTGTGGATTAGGGTGGTTCATATGGGCAAGGTTATTATTCATAACTTGAATGAGTTGTCCCAGTATGGTGATTAGCTGATCAGCACTAGTTGCATCACCAGATCCACTATAATTATCTTGAGTAGGAGTTCAATCCCTATATGGAGTGCATGCATTGATATAGTTTCCATTACTTCCACTAGGCACCATTACTAAACTATGGAAAAAAATAGATT
Source organism: Viscum album (assembly GCA_963277665.1). Lineage (NCBI taxonomy): Eukaryota > Viridiplantae > Streptophyta > Magnoliopsida > Santalales > Viscaceae > Viscum > Viscum album. The sequence goes on from OY728160.1 coordinate 1,066,540,869, forward strand.
AGTTTATGACTTGAAATACATAATTCCAAACTTCTAAAACACTTAACATAAATTGAACAATTTAGGAATATAATCCATAATCATAAAAAATGATTTCTTTGAGGAAGTATATACTAATAAACCATTCATAATGGTTTTTAAGGAAAATGAGAATTTTATTAATCATATCCCCTGGGAGTGTCGTAACCAAGAGTGTTGCAAGGCCCTTTGTCGTGCACCAGTTCCCGTTCGAGTCTAGATAAATGTTGTGTTCTCGGGTTTTACCCCTGGGTACATATGTGCCAAATCCGCCTCTACCTACTCATATCCAGAAAAGGATGTATTTCTTGGAAAACTCAAAAAATCTATACAATACCAATATTCTAGGAAGTTCTTCTATACAAATCCTCAAAGTATATCTTAGGGCTATGTGCTCTAATCGGAGTTTATCTAAATATAGATTCCAAGGGTTGTACTAAACGTCCTCTGATACCAACTGTAATGCCTCGACCCTTGTTACCCAGAGTTGGTGCATTATTTCATAACATTGGAATGATAAAAAAAATCAAATATCAAAAGGCCGATTAGTTTTTTAGCCTTGGAAACACTAGATATATTCATAAGTTTTACATTTCATCATAAAATGAAAAACTTCAACAATATCTTGTCTCCATAGACCACACTCATATCCCCTCATACTATCCCTATAGGTCATTTATAAATTACTTCTTCACATCCTTGGAAAAATAAAACATATAAAGGGGTGAGCTCAGATCCCCAGTAAGGATAACAATATAGCAGAAACATTCATAAATAAGCATAAACATTTAAGGCAATGTATAACTAAAACAAAATGCTTTTAAACATGAACTTCAGCATAATATGGAAGAAATAAAATGAAATAATGCCATTTAATTATGCACATGGATATTCTATTGTCGAATAATCACATTCAAATATCAATAACTACTTTAATAATGATGTAATGCATAATTCCAGACTATCAAAACCACATAGTCAAGGCCTTGTGCCAAGACTACAAATAAGATTTTTTCAAGGCCTTGTGCCAAGACACTAGTTTGTCTCATGAGACATAATGATGCATCGGGGAGCTATTTCGTGCTCCACCCCTCACTTACTATGTCCAATATATTCCTCATATGAACAAGTTTAAACATAACATAAACATTTGTATTAAAACTAGCATAAAAAATGTCAATACTTTCTCCATAAACCATGAATGGTATAAAAATAACACTTCCACAGGCAGACATAACACAAAACCTTCAATACAACATGGATGTTTTTTATCATAACAAATCAACTTCAACTAAGCTCAAATTCCCTCAAAGGAGGTTGTCATAGATAAAATCAAAACTATTAGAGAGAAATATATTTTTTTTAAATCATTTAAAAGTCACATAATTATAAAACAAAAAATTTACATTGAAAATATTCTTTTAATCATGTAAGGTAAGATTCGATGATTTCATAAGAGTGGAAAATAGCCGCACACACCGTATAATTTAAAAAAGACATTCTTACCTTAATTCTGTTGAAAAGGATAAAAAAACCTTATTTGGGAAATGACAGAAATATTCCTTTATAAAAATCTTATAAAAATTCAATCATGGGTATAAATTACTTTAACCCATAGTTTATAAAATTGTAAGAATGATTTGAAATATATTTTTAAGAAACATGGATGTGGATGATAAAGAGGTCCCAGTAGATAATTACGTATAAACAACCTCAGATAATGAAGAAATTGTGAAATAAACCCTTTCCTTGAACTTTTCCTTGGTCAAGGGTAGGTTAAAATCCTCTATAATTGTGATATAATTGTTTTTAAATTATCCATGAATCATATAAATTAATATGATATCATATATGATCTTTTAACATTGCTTTGCTAATAATATCTTAGTATTATCATCGTTATGGGTGTTAACTTACACATTTTCTTATATATGTTTTGTTACATAAGCCATGTTTTTTATCGATAGGTTGTATCATATTCATATCCAGAATGATATCAAGTCCTTTAATATTATTTTTAATCATCAGATGAGAATTATTCTTGAATGGATACGATGGGGAATAAATCTCATCGTGTTCATGGAGATGGTAGTCAGTACGTACGCACGGGCAACAATATCATTATTTTGATATTAAAATCATATATAGTTGGATGATATATCATATATAAAGAATCATTATAATGTTATATTTATTATTAACTGCAATTACACATCATTATCATACCCATCCAAACAATAATGTTTTGAATAACAATTATACCACAACGTGGAGATAGTAAGTCGTACGTACACATGTATGGTGAAATGTCATTAAAAGGATGGATAGAATACTGAATATGGTTGAACCATATTTATAATTACATAAAATTATAGAGAACGTACTAGAGTTATTATTTTATAATGGAAATAACAATGAAATAAGAAGTGGAAGAAGAAAGGAACTTGAAGGAGGGTGGTGAAAACATTACCTCTTCTTCTGGTTCTTCCTTTTGATTTGATCAAAAGGGCTCCTTAGGTTGGATTTATGACTAAAGGAAGGCCTCTAGGATCAATGGAGGACACATTTTAGGGTATGTGGGCAGAGTTTGGCCGATATAAATGGCTTTTAAGGTGTGAATTAGTGAGAAGGGGGAGTGTCCTTTTATAAGAGGGGTGAGGGGCACCATAGGAAAAGCTAGAACTATTATTTTATAGTAAATTCATATTCGGTTTATAACGGCGCGAATGTGGATTATTTAAAGGTTAAGTTATAGATAGGTCGAAAAACACTCAACCAATAGTTTTTAGACAGGTTTGTGTCACTATATTAACTTTATCTTTTTTATTTAACTCTTAGTTAAATAGTTTGACATTTACCATGTCTCTTTGTATTTTTATATTATATAGTTAATAAATTTTCTATATAATTCTAAACGACCCCCAAGTGTTACCTAAATGATACACCTATCATAATATATGTCTTTTGGACAAACCTTAGATTTTTAGGAATAGAATATCAATTAATAGTATAATATCTGTTTTAAAAACTCTTTTATGTCAATTTTGACACTATTGGGTATTTTGTTTTTGATAATTTCATAGAAAAATTATTACTTCTAAACAAATTAATATAACAAATCCTAATATGTAATATTAACCTATAAAATTAGTGGAATTCATTAAAAGTCTAAAATTACATTTATTTGTATATTTATAATATCAATTATTTTTATATTTTATTAATTATATAATTATTGTATCACCATTGTATCATAATTAAATTAAATTACTTAATTTCTAAAAATTATAAATAAAATACCATTATTTAGGAAATTGTTGTAGATTTCTAATGAATACTTATAACCGAATTTATCTTATATATAACCCTATATTAAATTTTTTATTAATTAAACTTTAATTTTAACTCTTTTAATCCTTCATTGAATTAAATAATAATAAATGTCCTAATATAATTCAAGTTGACCAAAGAGGTTCATATTTTATTCATAAGGGTGTTTTAGGTCGAACTATACTTATCCAATAGAATTAAAACTTGTGTTAGGGTAATAATAATATCATTTTTATCTTTAATGACCCTATTAAATTTAACTATGGTAAATAAATGTAAAAAGCTACTATTCACCAAAAATTATTTTCATCTTATTGAACAAAATTTTACTTACTAATATCTACCATGTCTCTCAAATTTTTGAAATTCTACTCACACAAGTGGTAAAATTATGTTTTATATGAATTTTCAAATTTTCCTAGGAGGTGGGTAAAAGACGGTGAGAAGTTATATAAAATGTTTAAATATCTACAATTATTATAAATTGACTCCAATGAATTACATTGAACTTATATAGGTATTATGTTTCTATTTTAAATAAAATATATAATTATTTAAATAAAAATTCGGGATTAAACAATAACTCTGTCTTTTTCACTTTTCATCAAAAATAGAATGTTTCCAGAAAAGTTCAAAAAATTCACCCTAAGATAATTTCGATACTCCCAATCCACAAATGGAGTTCATTTTTAAAGATAAAATTTATAAAATTATAAAAAGTGGGTATTAATATTCATAACGGCTAGTTTGATTGGTTGTGGTGTGTTTGAACTCGAAGTTGCTTACAACACACACTACTGTATTATTCAAAGAGAAGCATATCATGGAAGCTTGGGGTGTTACATTGTCATTACCTCTTAATGAAATGTTGACCACTTCTTTGGTGGGATAAAACCTAGCCAACGGAAAGCGCTGGTGATCTGTGACTTCGAAAGCTATGACAAAATTGTCCGATGTACCCTCGAGTCGAAATGGAGATCAGAGAATCACAGGGCTATCATATGGATAAGAAGCATAAGGTGGAATTTAATTCTGGTGGTCCAATGGATAAATACAACAGTGCTAATAAGATTCACCACCCCACTTCCCAAAGGTGCAGAAAGAACCACCCTGAAAATTTCCTTAAGGGGATGAGGAAATGTTTTAGGTATAGAAGAGAAGGGAACCTGGCTATTAACTGTCAGAAAGATAAACTTGTGGCTATGATAGAGGAGAGGAGAACTTTGTTTGACCTTCAACACATTGTTAATTTCTTCAACTGCAAAGAACCAGTGCATCTTGCGAACCGGTTCCCTATGCCAAGGGTTTTTGGAGGCAACTAACAGCCTCCAAGGCAGTAAGGGTGAGATTTTTCCATCGCTACTACCGAATCTAACCCTGACAATGAAGTGTTGACATGTATGATAGTTATTCATTCAAGAATAGAAAATGCACCTTTTGATTCTATTTCTATGCTTTTCTATATCCCGAATGTTTATTAGAACAATCCTAGCAGCACCACAAATCATGGAAGTGAAAATGTCGGTGAGTACGCTAAATGGGGATATCATTGCATCCATTTAATATAACTCCTCCCAAGTCATAATTTATTGATTGAATTTCCCAAATAACATCGTCATACTCCATCTAGTGGAATTTGAATCAATTCATGGTAAGGATTTAATTTCCTTATATAGAGTCAACATAAATTTCCTTCAGAGGGAAATCAGTCTCCATGTGGAGAGTCGACTACCGATTCTATAAAAGTACTAGGAGGAAGATGAATCTTCTTTAGCTCCATCATGATTGTGGATATTACTTCCCTATATGCATGAATATCTGGCTTAGATGATTGAGTCTAAGGAGGAATCCATCTTTTAAGACATGTCTATTGAGAGAGAATTAGCTGAAGTGTTTTCCAAGGAATTTCATGTTCTTCCTCCTAGAATAGATGTATAATTATGAATTGACCTTATACCTGGGGAGTTACCAATATCAAAGACACTATATAGAATGGCTATTGTGGAGCTTGAGAGGTAGAAGAAACAACTACAAGAAAATCTAGATAATGGTTTCATACACCCAAGTGCTTCACCATGGGGTGCACTAGTACGCTCTGTCAAGAAGAAGGATGGGTCAATGCGACTTTTCATTGATTATCGTGAGATTAACAAATTCACGGTAAAGAACATGTATCCTCTCCCAAGAATTGATGACTTGTTCGATCATCCGTGTGGAGAAAATTACATCTCCATGGTGGATTTGTAGTTGGGATATTATCAAGTAATGGTGAAGAAGGAAGATATCGCCAAGAATTCTTTACAAAAAAGATACGAGCAATATAAATTCATATTAATGTCTTTCAGAATCACTAATTCTCTAGAAATATTCATGGAAATGACGAATACAGTCTTTAGAGATTGCCTCAACAAATTTGTGGTAGTATTTATAGATGATATTCTCATATACTCCAAATCCAAGGAGGATCATGAGGAGAATCTAAGAACTATACTAAAGACCAAGAAAAAGGAGTAGCTCTATGCCAAGTACAACAACTGTGAGTTTTGGTTGAAGGAGGTCTCATTCATGGGCACTATCATCACAAGAGATGGGTTATCTATGGATCCATCCTTGACAGCAGCTATATAGGGATGTCTGAGGCTAGCATCAGTAATAGATATCAATATCTTCTAGGGGTTAGCTGGATATTATCGACGATTGGTGAGAAATTATTCACTATTTTTCAACCCTCTTACCAAGATAACTCAGAATAGAGTAAAGTTTTCTTAGAGTAATGAATGTGAAGAAATATTCAAGTAGTTAAAATGGAGGCTTATCACTGTGCCCATGCTCACTTTACCCACAAGTGGAGAAGTTTTTGTGGTATTTAGTGATTCTTGGAATAAGGGACTGGGCTAGGTATTGATGAAAAATGATAAATTAATTGCCTATTCTTCAAGGAAATTGAATGTTCATGAGCAGAATTATGCAACACATGATCTGGAGTTGGCTGAGATGATATTTGCCTTAAAATTTGGAGGTATTATCTTATTGGGGAGAAGTGTAAATTATATACAAAACATAAAAGCCTCAAGTATATATTCATACAGAAAGAGTTGAACAAGCACCAATGAAGATGGTTAGAGTTGAACAATGATTATGACTGCTCAATCAATTACCTCCCTGGGAAAGTGAACAAGGTGGAAGATGATCTATGTAGAAAGGACCCAGTGATTCAATCATTAATGAGAATTGAGAAGGATCCAATATTCATAGATTTTAAGAAGATGAACATGAGAATAATAAATAATGGAACATCATCCATCCTTTAACAAATTATTGCTCAACTTTCTCTTTTAGAAAGGTGAAATGTCACTCAAAGGGATGATTTGGGAATTAAAAAGAAAGTGGAATATATCAAAAGAGGTAAATCCTCAGAGTTCAATGTTAATGAAGAATGAATTGTGAAATTTGGTAAAAGACTATGTGTTCCATCAATTTTGTAGCTCAAGAAGAACTTTTAGATGATGCACATAGCTCAAATTTCTCTATCAACACAAAAAACACAATGATGTATCGAGATATCCAAGAGAACTATTGGTGGTATAATATAAAGAAAGAGATCCCTGAGTATACATCAATGTGCATGGTGTACCCGCATGTGAAGGCAGAGAGGCATAAGTCTAAGGGGGTGATGCAACCACTGCCCATACCAGCATTGAAATGGGAGAACATCACCATGGACATTGCCGCCAGACATCTGAAGACATCCAATGGAAACAATGCAATATGGGTTGTTGTGGATTGTCTTACAAAGTATGCACACATATTTTCAATTTTTGAGGATTTCTCAATGGATCAACTGGCATAGATATATATCAGGGAAGTGGTAAGTCTTCATAGAGTACCACTATCTATTGTATCCGATCGAGATCCAAGATTCACCTCTATGTTTTGGAAGAGTCTTGAACATACTATGGATACTAAGATGAACTTATTTACATATTATCATCCTTAAACATATGGAAAATCTGAGAATACTATCCACACATATGATGTTATATTGATATCAGGCATAATGAACTTTAAAGAAGGATGAGATCATGATCATCCACTAGTTAAATTCTACTTTAACAGTAGTTTCCACTCGAGCATCCGAATGAAACATTATGAATCCCTATATGGGAAGAGGTGTAGAACACCGGTGTGTTAGGATGATGTTAGTGAGCATCAGCTATGTGGACTAGAAATGGTTGAAGAAATAACGCAGAAGGTGAAAACAATTCATCAACATATCAAGGCAGTAAAAATTTGACAGAAGTGTTATTCAGATAACTGTCGATGAGACCTTGAGTTTAAAGTTGGAGACACAGTATTTATAGGCATATCTCTATGGAATAAAGTCATAAGGTTTGTAATGAAATAGAGGTTAATTCCTAGGTACATATTCCCATTCTAGATTCTTGATTGTGTCAGGGTTGTGGTCTATAGACTAACACTTCCACCAATCATTTCCAAATTACATGATGTCATTCATGTATCACTCTTATGAATGTACATACTAGACCCTTCACATGTACTCTATTCATAGGTAGTACAGTTAGAAGATGATATTTTTTTGAGGTCAACCACAGAAGATCTTAGATCATAGAGAAACATTTATAAAAAATAAGATAATTCCCCTCATAAAGGTGTTATGGTGAAACCACAAGTTTGAAAAAGAGACGTTGGAATTAGAGGAAGTGATGAAGAAGAGTTACCCACATCTATTTTAGTCTGGGAAAAGGAAATTTTGAGGGTTAAATTTCTTATGGGGGGAATATTGCAATAAACCAAACATTCATTATTGAAAATTACACATAGTATGATTAAATGTCTCATTTTGTAAATGGTTTATATAAATGTAAACATCATCGGTTGTATATTTTTTGTATTTTAAAATACCCTTTAGAAGTGTGATCATTTCTAATATAGCAATTTAATAGTGATCACATGTTTTATATAAATACATGGCTTTAACAAATACAATTTACTCAGAAAAAGGATGTGATGGCCTCATCTAATAAAATTTCCTCGTATGAAGCCCATTTGTTAGAGCTTGAAAAGAAGGTGGAGTCACTGGGATTTCCTGTTGACCAAGACCAAGATGATATTGTACATGTTATGTTTGAGTGGAACCGGCTATGGGAAACGTGGATTCTAATAGTGTTTACCTCCTAATAGATTTTATCCGAGCCACCCCAAGATTCTATCACCATCACACACCTTACCCTTCATTCTTATGTCAGTGTTATACAGGGTTATGTAAAAGGACCCTAGCACTGTTACTATGTACATTATTTTTGTATAAAGAATATGCAGTCATTTTAAAATTTTGACTTGGTAAATAGTTTTTAAAGCACAAATAGTATTTTTAGTTAATATATTTTTAGGAAATAATGGATTTTTGAATTAAATAATATATTAATAAATTATTATAATTATTATTAAATTTATATTTATTAAAAATAAATTATAATATAATTTAATCAATGCAATTGTAATTTCAATTATGGTTTGAAAGCTGTTTCTGTCAAAACCCCTGAATTTTCGGTAAAAGCCGATTTTTAGTTTAAAAGTAGAAATTCAAATATTTATAAAATTATTTAGATAAAATGAATATTATTTTTGGAATCAGGCTATTGAAATTATCCAATGGTGAATGTTTCATTATTTTTTGAGACAGTCAAAATTTTGGGTAAAAATTAAATACAGTTTAAATATATAATGTGTTTTATGACATCATAATGACCCACTAGGGATGTAATAAAATAATTTAAAGAATAGGTTCTTCCAATATATGTTTTAAAATTAAAATAATTCTATTTAGGGTTTTTTTTATTTATTTTAAAAAGATTTATTGGACCCTTCAAGGATTATAAAACATTATGTCATTTTAAATTATTTCCTTCGAGAGTGTGACTCACCTCCACATAATCCAACCTATTATTTTAAGAAGTTTAGTAATTTTCCTTATAAAATATTTTTTTCCACTCCCCTTTTTCAAAATCCATTGGAAAAAACCTTGGTCTATTTTTTGGTTTTGGTAAATTTATTGGGAGGTGTCCCAAACATAAATAATAATGAAGTCCCTCTCCTTTCCTATATAAACTCACCCAAAAACCCATATTATCTTCACTCAAAGCCTTTGGAGTTTGACAAAACCCTGCCCTCCTCTATATAGAATCCTCCAAAGGTGCCTCTTGCTACCAATAATTCTCTCTCAAGCATCTACCAAGCCTTTGGTATCACACTTACAAGTAATGGATTTCTTCATTTCTCATATTTTTCAAACTTTCTATATGCTGTTATGACCTTTATTTTAAATTAAAAATGTTGGGGTATGATTTCTCACCTCCCCCATACATCCCTATTTATGTTTTAATTGTGGGAGATCCCTTTCTCTGTCATTAATGTGTCCCATGTACACTATTTTCCATACCGAAATTCCATGAGGTATTTATTTCTCTTTTTTAAAACCAAGTAATTCTTTTGTATTATGCATCTAAATTCCATTATGTTTGTTGGGAAATGTATATATATGAACCCCTTACAATATATTTCATGAAAATATGATGATACACCCCTTTCCCTCTCATCATCCATTTTTTATGTGTTCTTATTTAATGTCATTATGCTACCGTAATTGCACTACAATTTTCCAAGCCGATGTCATTGTGTAGTGAATACCATACCCATTTATCTATCAACGTTATTCACCATTATAAAAAAATTAATAATTTATTATAAATCTATATGTATGTATTACTCATTAGTTTATTGATGAATAAATGACGATGATTGAATCCAGGTTGTATAATCCATGTGGCACACTTATGCATGAAGTGAAATGTTTAAGAAAGGGTACACCCTAATCGTACTCCAATTCAATGGTTAAAGTATAGTATCCTGATATATCATGTGCAAGGAGTTTTGAATCAGTATAATTCAAGTTCAATGAGTTTTTAATCATGCTTCATGTTCAATGAGGGTTTACTCGTGCTCCATGTTCAATGTGCCTTGGCTCATGCTAATTCCATGTTAAGTGTTGTTGACACATTTCCATGTTATGATTATCATGATTTATCAAGCCATTATGTTCATGCTTCTATTTTCTCCATTTATAAGACTATTGTATAACATGTATTGTATTCGTCTTGTTATTCCATGTTTATATCCTTACTGTGCTTTATATCTCACCCTTTTTTTATTCATGTCCTCAGCTTATCCCATACAATGCTAAGTACGAGGGAATGTACTGGACATGTAAAGGAAGTTTTAAATAATGTTTTTGTATTTCATCTTTTAAGTTTTTATGTAATTTTACTAATCCCCAAATACAATATACCTCTCGATCTCCCATGTTGTATCAAGTGATGAGTTTTTGTAGTAAATCAAGTTTTAGTCTGTAATAAAGAACATGGTTTCTATAGATAGTTTCTGTTGGGTACACATTCTAGCCACCGTGATCCCTTAAACCATTTTCATAAGTATGGATTATTTATCCGTGTTTCCTTCCTAGATTGAATATTTCAGGTGGATTATGTAGTGATTCAAGAGTGACCTAAATAGGTTTCCCTTTTTTAGTAAATAGTAAACCTAGGTAGTAATGGTCGGACTCATGAAAAGGAGGTTAAAACTGACTACTGATTGGTTGGAAAGGACAACACTTGGTGTAGTGGTTGTTTTGTGTTTTTAATTTCCTTCAATAGTGGAAGATTACGAGGACATCATCTAGGAGTATGATCTAGGTTTACAACCATAATGATATATAGACATTTTAATTGATCTACACCATGAGATGGAACCAATTTTTATACCATCATATCAAATGGATCTCTTAGAGCTTCATGAAATGGGGATCTAATTGGTGGACTTACATACCAAGAGAAATTTTAGACACTGTGTTTCCCCCTGTGCATCCCATGTTTTGTTATTCTAAAAGGAATACACGATCTTGATGTTATTTATGGTTTAATATCACTAGAACTAGATGCCTATGAAGAACATGTATCCACTACCGAGATTCATTAAACTATTTGATCAGTTGAGTGTGACACGATCGTTCTTGAATGTTGACCTCCATTCAGGGTATCACCAGTTGCAAGTATGGGGTGTGGATATTCCAATGATGCCATTAAATTTCCACTATAGTCAATATGTGTACATGGTGGTTCCCTTTCATGTGATAAATTCCCCATCAGGGTTCATGGGACTCACATACCAGATCTTTCATCCATTCCATGATCAGTTCTTGGTAGTATTCTTTGATGATAGATTTTTGTGCTGAACTTCATAGGATGAGAACCTAAGAACCATAGGGAATGTTTTTGACATACATTGGGAGGACCTAATTTCTAAAGATATCTTGATATTGTAGTTCGATATATATGAGGTCCACGTTTTAGGATAGATTTCTTAGTAGATTTAGTGTAAGTGGAGCGAGACAAGGTTGAGGTATTGATATCTTGGGAGAAAAACAAGAGTGATATAGATGTGTAGATATTTCATAGGATGAAAGGCTATTGCTAGAAATTAATACCTAATTTATCTAGGATATCATCACCAATGACTACATTGACCCAAAAGGGGATGCCATTCATTTGGATTGAGAGGTGCTAGCAGGATTTTCAATAGGTGAGACCGAGTTTGATGAGGGATCACATCTTGAGATTTATAGGGGAAGGTATTGAGTATGTTTTATTCTCTAATGCATGGGGAACCAGGATTGGTTAAGCTATATTTCATAGGCAAGAGATTATTTCATATAGTTAATGTTAGTTTAGAACACATAGCCATAACTATCTGAACAATGATATTGAGTTAATATATGTAGTCTTAACACAAAATAATTGAAGAAACTACTATATGGGATAGTATACTATAATATATCTTGGTCATAAGAGTCTCAATTATATATTCTATTATATAATTCATAACATGAGACAGAGGAAATGGATATAGTTCATCCATTTTTATGACAAAATAATTTTCTATACTCTTTTGAAGAGGAACATGGTATTAAATTATATTAAAGAAGATCTTGTTCATAGTTACTAAAATAGGAATCAGAGTAGTTGACCTCCTTGTAGTTAACCTATATAGATATCGATGCACCAACTTACCTCAAGTTGTTTTTTTCACCCCTCCAACCATGGATCGAGTCAGGGAGGCATATCTTGGGGATGTTGAATATGAGACCATACATAATCAAATATCCACAAGATTTTTTCTAATTTATTTTATAAATATGTGGAGCATGTTATTATTTTCAATGGATGAATGATTATACTAGTGTTTTTGAAAGAGGAGGATTTCATAGAGTTTCACACACCAACTTAGGTGGTATATAAATGTGTTTAAAAGATGTACATGGACTTTGGACATCGGTTTTGGATTCTAGGGATAATGAAGTGAGTTTCAATGTTTGTTTCTCGATGCCTTTATTGTCTATAAGTGAATGCTGAGCACCAAGTTACAATATTGTCATCTCAATTCCATGATGTTTTTGAATTGAATTGGGAAGTTATATCCACAGACATCATGATGCGAATACCATATTTTTCAAGGGAAAATGATGTCAGTTGGGTGATCATAGACCGACCCACCATGTTTTCCCACTACATCAATATTATGATTTGTGTTCTATTGAGGTATTGGGATGCATTGACATTCATAATATAGTTTGACTTGATGGAGTTCCATGGATGAATATTTTTGACCATGGTGATATCTTCACATCCCAGATGTGGAAGTGAATATTGGAGGTATTTTGGACTCATTAATGATTGATCATTGAGATTCACTACCATGATGATATCTAGAATGAGAAGAGAATTCAGGTTCTGGGGGACACATTTTGGGGAACCCTGTTGGACTCTACTAAAATTTGGGAGGATCACCAACCACTAGTAGATTTTGAGTATAGAAAATTATTCCATTCAACCATTAGTATGGAAAAATTCATGGAATTGTACATGAGACCCTTCAGGTCACAAATTTGTTGGATTTGCCTTGGAGATTCATTAATCAATGGACTAGATTTAATTTGATAAAATATTATGATAGTTTGGATCATTTAGGAGTAGATGAATACTATACAGAGTAGTCAAAATTTCTATATTGAAAGAATATTCATGATATTAGAGATTGAGGAAGGATACTATGTGTTCTTATTATTTTATCCTCAATATGGATAATAGAGACATGGATTAGTTGAAAATAATACTTTGAGGTTCATTTCTACTTTTTAGATACACCATAGAGGTTGTGAGGTGTAGTACCACTATGATCTACCTCTATAGTTAGACAAGCTACACAATGTATTCCATGTGTCACAGTTGAGAATTTATGAGCATTAACCATTACACATTATCTATTGGGGAGATCAAGACATCGAGGATAGAGAATACATTTTGGATAACATTGGAGATATCATGGATAAGAATGATAAGAACCCTTATGGGAGATCATTTCCATTAGTGCATTTCTTGTGGTTTTATAAGATTCATTAGGAGATAACATGGGAGTGGAATGCTGAAATACATGGTTAGTACCCACATCTGTTTCTTTATCTCTAATTTTTTTGATTTTAGGGGACATAAACCCATTTTTTGGGAGAATGTAATGACTCATATTTTCTATATATTATTTTTTAGATATTCTATGGAATATTTTAGATACCAACTGCTAAGACTTTGTGAGATTCTGAGGCCTAGTGTGTCCAGAATAAATGTTTAAAATATATTAAATATATTAAATGGAACACATGGATATGTTTAATGAAAAAGTGGAATTAATACTAAAACTTGACTCAAAATATAACTCTTAGGTCACCATTGAATTCATATTGTGGGTTTCTTTGTAGGAATAACTTATACATAGATAGTGTAGGGGTGTTTATAGAAAATTCATCACACGTGTGAAATGAATAAAATTAAGAATTAAATTATTTTATTCAGTTTCATTAATACATCATCCTATAATATTTTATAAAATATGAGGTTATGGGGAATTATAAGGTTTAGATGCTAAAACCTAGATTTACAAAGAATTGTTTGAGTGTTTCAAATGAGATTTTGTTGATGGATGATGATTGTATTGAGGATTGATGAATAGTGAAAGGTGATGTCAATGGATCTCACAAGCAATCAGGGAGAAATTTTGTTTTTTAGCAATGGACCCGAATCGAGTTAGGTTGTTTTTTTACTTTTTTTACATGTTACTAAATTTATATAACAAATGAAAATAAATCAAGAAATACATTGATTTTTGAATCAATTATCTTTTAGGATGGGTTTATTTGAGGGGGTTTCATAGGGGAATTATTTTTTTATTGATTCTTCTTTAACATTCTAATGGTGGTTGATTGAGGTCCACATAAACAATAGTGGAGGTTCATTCCTCTTGTTTGTGGTTATGCATTTCTCCCCCAATTCTATTTTCACAATAATAATTCTCCATTTGAATTATGGTTCGACATATCCACATGAATCAATCATTATGGAATTATTTCTTGGAATAATGATCTAGAATCATAGATTATGTATTAGTATGACATTTCAATGGTGCAGCGTTGGGAGTTTTGATAGATTAGAGGGTTTTTGATACTGTATTTATGGTTCTTCGACAAGGAATAATGAATGAATTATAAACCCATTTTACAAATAGATTAATGTGAATGAATATGTCGATGGATGATGGAATGCCTATTGAGGAATTTTACCCACTGTTCAAGGTGATTTGTTGCTAATTTGGTTGTTGGAGCACCAAATTAGACACAAAAAACAAATTATACGATTCTAAAAAATTCCACATTCCAAAACATGTAAGTCAGATATGAAGACTATGTGGGGACATCCTATCAGATGATAGTGTTTTAGAGAATGGTAAGTATCACATGGTATGTGAACCTATTAGATGGAGTGTGGTCCCGCCAGTGACTTGGCATTTACCTTGAAGGGTATAGAAAATGGGGTGGGGTACATGGGTTGGAGCAAGATGTGTACTCTAATACATAGTCATCGAATTTTCATATACATGGTCTAAGCCAGGTACTAGTACACAAACAAAATACATGGGAAGCAGACACACCATGTACTTCTATATAGAGATGAGCATGATACTTGGGGATTTCACTTGAGTAGGACCCAGGATTAAGGTACATCACATGGGTTCCCTTCAAAATGTTTTGTACTTTATAAAACACATCTTGGAGACCTTTTCCTATGTATATTGGAAATTTTTCAACAGGTAATGTTCCTTATTTCCCTTACCTAATGGTTTTTGTGGAATTACCTCCAACCAACATGGAATTATTCTCTTTAACAATACTTCTTGGATAGTTTTTTTGGAATCCTTCACTGATTCCTAGAGTCAAATCCTCTATTCATCTTCATGCCCTAGGTGGAGTACTTGGGGTCTTCATCACCAAAAATACGTGGCCAGCAATCATGAACTTTGATTGTTAATCCAGATTGAGTTGTTGGTATACTCCATGGAATTTGGAGTGATATTCATATGTGTATCATATCACTTCAAATGATCAGCATATAAGGATAAAAGCGATACCCAATGAGTATATACTCTTTGAAGGGTGTCATCAGTGCTATTAGACTAAAGAATGTGTTCTCCCAAACAAGTGAGATGTGGAATCTTCACACGGTAATCTTTGGTTGACATACAAAGGTTTTTATTTAACATTAGACTATGTGCCCTTATTGAATATATATGGATATTATTGTTATATGTATTGTAGACATATACCTATGTATAAAAGACTATATTCTACTTTTTTGTATTTTTTTAGTTTCATAGTGTCCAAATGGGTATTGTTATACTCACCCATAAATGGGCATTGACCACACATGAGATGTCTTGTGTAGAAGATCAAACTTTTAAGAGAGTCCTTGACAAACCAATACCAAACAATTCTTAGTGATGCCTAAAAGTCCATGGTGTGATCATGTGGGTTTCTAAATGTAATTACAAGTAGAAATAGTTTCTTCAAAATTGATGATATCATGTTGATTTTTATAAACCAATGAAAATTGTATATGTGGGAACATTTTGGTGTGTGTTTTAACATTCAAACTCCAATGATTTTATATATTCAATTTTTGGTGTCAATTTTTGAAAAAACCATCACAAAAATGTCGATCAAAAGGATTTATTGAATCATATTTTATAAAAAATAAATTTTATAAATAAAAAACTTTCGGCATCAGTTTACCCAAAAACAGATTCCATTAATTAGTTTTTGGAATCATTTTTTTGTAAAAAAAAAAAGAAATGAAAAACATTTTAATAAATACCTAGGACTATGAAACCATAATTTTTGGAATCCTCAAGAATGTTGTTCAAAACCCGTGATGACTGTGATGGTGACCCACCGATCCTCAATGACGATTATTGTGGACTTTATGTTACATTTATCATCATTTCACAATATTTTTTGTCAATTCTTCATCCTCTATCATTGTTTCATCAGCTACAGATGTATTTTTTCTTCGAAAACCATTTTCCCACCGACCTTCAATCATAGTTTGATATTATTTATTTATTCTTATTTATTGTTCAAACTACAAACATTTTTGTTTGATATGGCATTTTTTATTCTTCCAATTAAGTAAAGGGAGAATTTTTATATTAAAGATCCATTTTTTGTGGAACTCTATACATTTTATGTTTTTTATCTATTTTAAGGTTATATTTTTTAGTTTTTGGTTCAATTATTTGAATGTAGTATATTGTTATTCCTAAATTATGTGGTTAATGATTGAATATTTTGGTAAATTATTTATTTTATAAATTTAAAAAATTACCCTGATGATATTATGAAATGAAAAATGATACATGGTGTCACAATTCATCAATATAATGATCATCACATGTAATTTTTCAATATTATTCACCTATTAAATTAATACAATATTTAATACCATTAAACAAACGTGACACTGAAATAATGTAACAATAATGTACAATAAATTAATAAATGTTACATGATTGAATATAATTAAATTATAATATAAAATATCCAAATGTATATAAATTCATGACTTTATTCAAGGAATTTATTCAATGATCATTACATGTGATGTACATTGGATCAACATGACACACATCACTAAAAATATACACAATTAATAAATTAGTTTTTATTATATTCTTAATAATCGATGATGTTTCCTATATGATTACCAATCATTTTATTAAAATTGTTTAGGTATATAATATATATATATATATATATATAATATTTTGTATGTTTTAATATATTCATATATTATATTGATATATCAGGTATATAATGGATCGTAAATGGACACATTTAAACAGAATGATTAGTGAATAAAAAAACAGAGTTTAATATTTATTATAATTTTCTAATGAAAATCTCAAAAACATCGATTTTATTTTCTATCCATGTGTGAAGTGTTTTAATATGAAAACGTTAATCTCCAAAGGAAATATGGATAAACTCATTTTCTATGGTTTTATCCTTAATTATACATGTTGGATCAGACATGGTGAATTAACGGAAGATTCAACATCTAATGTTGTTGAAAATATTCATAACAAGGAAGAAAAACATATTAATGAATTAATTAATTATTTAGTTATTGAAACCATAAAAAGGAAAAACTTTTGAATCATTGAATGATGATTCTGAAATACCATCAATCTCATATTGCTGTAAATATATAGTGTTATAACTAGTTTTTAGATTTTCTATCTTGAATGAAAGAAATGGGTGGACTAATTTATGTTTTGTTAACATACATGAGATTTTAAAAGAGATACTTACAGAAGGAAACATGTTTCCAAATTTGAATTTTTAGGGGGGGGGAATATAATTCCTGAAGGTATTGGGGTATAAAAAGATACATTATTTCTTTAATTATTGTGATTTTATAGGAATGAATATTAATATTTATTAAAGTGTCCAAAATTTTGGACATGACGCTATAATAAGGAAGAAAAAGTCAACTTAGATTCATTGTCATGTAATGGTATCTATTCTCATGAAAACATTTATTTTTTATAACTTTTAAAATTTAAATCCTATAATTCCATCATATAATTCTAATAATTCAACTTTGATTCATTCCTAGGTACATGAATAAAATATTATAAAAATGTAAATTAGTATCTTCCAACAATTATTTGTTTGAATTGTCTATTAGAAAATTAAATTGAAAGAAAAATGTTATGTTCACATTTAGATGAGAACATATAAAATTTTAACTTACGTCACCCTACCAACTCACCACAGTTGAAGAGAATTGATTATGAATTTCTTGATTTTTGAAGTGATGTTAGAAATATTAGAATGGGATTGTGTGCTGATGGAATCAATCCATATTAGAGCGTAAGAATCCAAAAAAGTCTGTAGTCTGTTTTATAGGTTGTTTACTAATTTTATCCACATATATGTTTAAAAAACATTTCTGATGAGTTTTATGATTTCTGGATGAAGGCAAAAAAAATTATTTTTGATGTGTATCTTTCACCATGTATTGATGATTTGAATCTATTATGGTAGATTGGTGTTAAATTTTTTGATGCATTCTATAATGAGAATGTTATTCTTTATGATATGCTGATGTTCACTATAAATGATCATTCCTAAATATAGAAACTTTTGTAAATATATTGTTAAGGGACAAAAATCATGTCCAATTAGTGAATAAAAGACTTCATATTATCAATTTCATATTTGATGAAAGACAGTGTACATCATACAACAGTGATTTATGTGAACTGATCATCCTTATCATAGATTGAAAAAATAATTTATCTGTTTATAGGAATATATTATATCCCCATTACCATTTTCAGTTGTCAAATATTACAGTTGGGTTATAAATATTGATTCATCCATGGGAATGAAAAGAAGTTATGGTATTCGAATAATTTCTAGAAGGAGCAGTCTATTTTTTGATACAACCTTATTAGAGATTTTTTGAGGTAAAACACATCATCAATGTTATGCATGTTTAGAAAAACATATGTGATAGTTTTATTGGAAAATTTTTAGATATAAAAGGTATTAAAAATTATGTATTTCACAATACATTGGACTTGATATCAATTGGAATAAATTTTGAGTTTTCTCCCACTATGAAAGGAAAAAAGACATATTTACCTCTACTTTGACATATACTAATAAAGATTGAGAAGATGAATTTTTGTCTGCGTCTTCATAAAATTAAAGTACCCTACAGTAATTATCCAAATGTAATGAATTTTGTGTGATTGATGGATTATAAATTAGTAGGTCTGAAATCTCATGAATTTCATGAAATGATGAAATAACTTCTACCAGTTTCACGACATCATAAATTGATGATGGATTCTAGAAAGACTATCATAAGGTATTTAATTTTTTTGAAATCCAGTTTTTTCAAAGTTGTTAATAAAAATTTGTTATATATGCTGGAAAATAAAGCTTCCCTTTATCATTGTCAACTAGATATAAATTTTTCACATATGTTTTTTGATATAATGGTTCATCTGGTGATTCATTTTGGGAAAGAGATAAGAAAATCTAGGACTATTTATTTACAATGGATGTATATTTTAGATATATATATGAAAATTTTTAAGGGATATGTTAAAAATATATATTACCAAAAGTTCTATATTGTTCAAAAATATGTATCTAAAAAGGAGATTGAGTTCCTTATTTATTATTTTTATAATGTTATGTAAAATGTTATACTTATATCTAGACATAATAATGTTGATAGTGAAGGTATATGGATTCAATGCTTAATGGTAATGATCATTCCTCACGATTAAGTGATTTATGAACATTTATACATTTTTAATAACATATATGTGGTTTAATATTATATTTCATCACATATTTATGAGTTAATGTAACGATATCTAAAAAAAATGAAATTTTCTTATTGATTGAACATAAAAACACATATGTTTCCTTGTTAAGAGATAAAATAATCATTGATATATCTCTTTAGAAACATGGAAAGGGTTGATAGGGCGGAAATTTCTTATTGTGATAACATGGTCTCATTTTGATATTAATTGGTACATATTTTATATAAATAATATGGAATACAAGTGTATCCTTTAGTATAGTTGGGTAATGGTCGTCAATAAAGCACTTTATTTTTCAAGTGAAATAGTTAAAAACCAAATTTATGTGTCAAAACCATATTTTAGAGTTCTATAATAAATATGACAAAATGATTATATTAAATTTTGAATCATCATGTTTAAGTGTAAATGAGTTTCAAGTAATAGTGGTGTAAATAACGATGAATAAGTGTTTAAACAGGTATATTTGAAAATATTAATTTGAATTGAGGAACCATTTATCACATCCACATACGAATATAAAAACCTTTATGTCATATATCCATAAAATAATTAGTGGTCCATCATTTTAGAAGGGAAAAAAATATATTTAGATGATGAGGGTGATGATGAAGTTATTGATTTATATAAGGACTCTTATTCTATTATAAAATTTATGGATAACAGTTACTATAACGAAGACATAGTGCATGCATTACGAAATGATCAAGCTGAGGGGATATGGGAAAACACTAAATTACAATCATAATTAATCTAGTAATTATATACATTAAATTTCTTTCTTGAAATTTACATGTGTTACAATATATTATTTAATAACTATTGGATATTTAATTATATATATTTGATTATTTATATAAATTTTTTTGATAACTTTTGATATTCTATGGTTATGAATTAAAAAATTTTCAATAAAATACCTTAATTGAATTATTTAATTTTAGTCAATATTGTTCATATGAGAATACTTTTTCAATCATTGATATTTTAATTTATAAATGTTTCAATTATTTTTTAAGTAATTTTAATTTTGAATAGTTTACCTGGGATATTTTTTTGTTCAGAATATTTAAATCATTATTTTATTGAATCATTAACATGTGTACCACTTTTTTTACTTATATATTTCTATTGTCCTAATTTATAATTATTTACTTGTTTAATAATATACAACTATATAATAATTTCATTCAATTTTCCTACTGAAATAAAATATATTGATACAGATATAGAGTAATATATACCATGAAAGTTTTCTATTTTCATAATAATAAAAATATAGTAATATAATTGTTTATTTTAAGTAATCATTTAATTTTAACAACAATAATTGGAGGAAAAATTATGAGACAATTGCAGTGTAGTGTTCTACATTTACACTTATGAAATCGAGTTCTTGATTTGGTGAAAATGGAATTGCACATTTAAAAAAATGGTCAGTTGATTGTGTATAAGAGAGATAACATATTACTTTTATTGAAAATATTAATGGAAATGACCCAAATGAATTTTATTTTATCATATATATCGCAATGTAGATCCATTCAATGGTCAAAATTTTATATCTTGATTGGATGTCAGTCGACAAGATGGTGATATACCATCTTTGGGTGTTTGAAACTATATAATATCTCAATTGTGTTATTTTATCTCATTTTTCGAATATAATATATTTTAATGTTCTAATATTTGTTTTATTAAATTATCTATTACATTCAATATTGATGGAACGAACGACATTAATAAAAAATTTCCATATTTAATACTGATTTGATGGAGTGATTTCAAAATCAATTTGACAAAAAATTATGATTTTGGAAAGAGAGAAAACAAAAACACATTCTTCAAGTATGAGTTTTTAGATGTATGGACATGGAAAAGATTAATTTTTTTCCGACATAATGAATCCTGTATTGTGTGATAAATATATTAAATTGTTAAATTTATTATATGTGATCAAAATTAATTATTAGTTTTATTTTTATATAACATGGCATATAGAAATTCCATTAAGACACAATGTTGGAAAATTTAAACCCTCAAACATTACCAAATAGAGGGTATCATATATTAGAGAAAAAATGATTGGGGATATTTTTGAAGAAGTAAGTGCTTAGACTACTAGTGGTTATGATGAGTTTTAGTTAGGTCCGACATCTCCCCACCTTCCTTGAAAAAAATGAAGAGTGATACGAATAAAAAATTAAAATTATATTACAAATAATGTTATGGAATTATCTGAAGAAACTATAAGTAAATATTTTCTATTTTTCTAGATTTTATATATTTTAAATATAGACAACACTAATATACAATTTTCATTATTCATTTGATACTAAACTTCAAGAGAAACATTCACATGAAACTTTTATAACTGATTTTAGGATCATCTTATTAGTTCTCACTTTAAGAAATGAATAACACCCTGGCTATATAAGAATATATAAGGTGGGTGTTAGCATTAAAAATGTTTTTGGTTTTTAAAGTAATCAATGAAACAACCCAAAAATAAAATCCTTAAAAGATGAGATGAATGATATAAAACAATCCTTGGGAGATCAAATTCAATAAACCATGTAGGATATGTTAATAAAATCGAAGAGACAATAGAAGTATATGTAGCCTTCCCTACCTATACAACATTTTCATCTAGCTACATAGCCTAGGAATCCCTCACAGCTAGACTATCCTCCCCTGCCTACCTACTCAGATCCTCAACCTCCTAGCACAGACCAATCTATATAATGTGTGTTGTATGTTAGAGATCCTCATGTACCTATTGTAGTGTTTGAAGTAATTCATTTTTAATAGATTATTTAAATCACTTTATAATGGATATGGGTCATGTTAGTGTATATATACATGATATTATTGATCCTACTACTCTACTACCATTTCCTACTGAGGAGGTTACCAGAGTTGTGGATTGTATGGGTAATTTTTTTACCTTGTCCATTTGGACTTCTTTGTTGTCATTCATATGATGTAAACATTTTTGAAAATATTAATTACATATTATTTTATATTGATTATAATGTTATTTGAAATTTAACTTATATACAAGAATCTATAATCAAATGAAATGACACAATGGAAACAAAATGTTTAGAAACGAACAAATTTAGATACTTATGATAATTATAATGTGACATAATAATTATCCTAAGCTTATTCATACATGGAATATATTTATTAGTTTCATATTATGTCCAATATATTTGAAAAATACTATCATTTGATAATATTTAGATATGATATCCTTGATCTAATTTATTTTAAATATCCTTGCATAACTGTGTTGCATTTGTATTCCATGTAATTAAATTAATGTTTCAGTTTTAATTTTTTTAATTAATATGTTTTAGACTGACTGGATTTATTACTTTTTTAATTATGTATCATTACACGGTTCGTATTCAAAATGGAGCCAGATACATTTACAGTTTTATTGATCCAGAGTTCATTTAAACGGTTATGAAATATTTGAATTCTGCTGGTAGAGGTACATATATATATATATGCGATAGATTATCAATGAATGAGATTAGGTGTTGGTTTTTTATTCTATTTCTTGATGGGAAATAATAAAAACATAATTTTAAACCAGTGTTCATTATAATGTCATTATTTTTGAAATTTGTGTATTTTAGGGGGCATTAATTGTTTGTCATATTCTTCCAAAGTAAATGAAAATTAAATTGGGTTTTCATTTTATTAGGGGATGTTTGTAAAAAAAAATCCACCAAGTTATACATGTATCATTTCTTCCTTTTCATAAGTTCATTATATATATATCTTATTATATATAATTGGATTATTAGATGATATATATGAAAATGTAGGGCATGCAAAATAATAAAACATTGATATCCTGTCAATAATGAACCCAAATGAAATTCGATACATGAAAGTAATTGTAATTATTTTTTATATTTGATATTATTCTGATTTTAGATATATATATATATATATATAATTTTATTTTCATATAAATACATTATAACCTATGTTTCATCACCAATAAGTGTAACATACCGAGTTCAAATACCACTTAACATTTACTTGAGTATAGTTGGTTACCTGGACTCATGTGTATCTCCCCAAATTCCAATGGCTTCCGACTAATAGTGAGGGCCATGGTGAGTCATTCGAGAGACTATTCCCTCATTATAAGATTTTATCATAGTAGAAGTCAATTACATTCAATAGACAAAGATAATAAATAAAGAAGATATTTTAAAAGTAAAACAACATTAGAATACATATATAATACAAAAATGACACATATCTAATGATGTAGATGATACATGTGTGTATAAAGGTACCAGAATAGTATATAAAAATAAAATACCATAAAAGTGTCCAAAAATGACAAAAATTTCTAGTAGTATCAAAATCCTCATCTTGGTCCCATGATCTCCTCCTCCAAAGAATCAATCAACAAACTTTTCTAGAGTGTTTCCCTAAGTATCACCTATAACCATATACTCTGTCTTGGTCACCAAAGATACCCAAATAGGGTTTGAGATAAACATCCTTATTCGTAACCACCCAAAAATCTATATAGTTTTAAAAAATATTTGATACAGTCTAAAAAGTGTAAGTAAATAAGTGATGTATGTGTAAATTCCCATGGCATATGTATATTTCAACGGGTAATACTAAACAACCTCTCAATGCTCCCTAAATCTAGTGTTAGGTCCTAACAAGGAACTTATATGTAAATTAAACATGTAACACAACCAGTTCATAATATGAATTTGCATATCCCACTACCTCACCATATAATGATGCCACAGAAAAACCCATGTCCTTACTGTATAATTAATTCATAAAAGAAACACATTGATTTTCCTTATAACAGAGTGTAAAACATGAAAGGCTCGATCTAAGGTGTAGAAGACCAAGGCCTCCTTAGTTAGTCCCAATAATATATCAATGGAAACATTGTATATTAATTGGTTGGGGTCCCAAGAGAATATCTAATGAAATTTCCTATGTGAGTCCAATTAGGACAGATCCAAGGGGTATCAAGGCCTGATGCATCAAATGGAATCAAGAACCAAGGTTAATACTCAGACACAATGTCCATTATTTCTTTCTAGATCCATAGAAAGACATTAAATGGTATCTAACAAACTATTCATTCATTTACAAAATTTCAAGCATTCAATTCCATGTTAGTGTACCCACTCACATCATCAATTATTTCACATGAGTATACCCACTCATGTATTACATTTCACATTAGTCATGTCACATGGTCATACCCACCCATTCATCACCTTTTTCATAATAAAAAATTCATGAATTTTGAAAACAACCATTGATCATACTCACTCGATTAACCAATTCCACTCACAAAATTTAATCAATATTATCATGGAATGACATCACAGAACAACACAAGGCAATGAGGTGGGGCATCTCCTAAGTAATCCATTCAATTATTTTATATACAATTAGCCTTCTTTTAACTAGGAAACCACAAGAACACAACCCACGTGTGGTATAACAAGGAATAACTAATACATTTCCAAAAGGCGCACCACATGGGTGAGCTTGATTAGGCTAATAGGTTCCAACGCACCACATAAAAACCTATGTAAATCTATACACATCCTAAAACACCTATTTTAGATAAAAAACAAAACTTGTCCGACACCAAAATAGATGGAAGGTGGTGAAAAAGTTGATAGATCAATAATGCATCAAAATATAAAGGAATAGTATAGAGAACATACCATAGTGTGATAGCATAGTTCTTTTCCAGTATTATGTCTTGATTTTTCTTAGTTTGGATGAAATCTGTAGAACAGAAGAAAAACAAAAAATTAGGGCATACGAGCCTAAATAAAAATAGAGAATTCGTTGTTTCAATGAGTCATGAATGGATAAAATGGAGATTAGTACATACTAATGGAGTTCCAACATGTCCGACATTGAAAGAATCCATGTTCTGATAGAATAAAAATCAGAAAAACTAGAATAAATGGATTAATATTCTCAAAAAGAGTGAAAATCTAATGTACATTAAAAAATTATGGGCTACTGCCTATATTTACAAAAACGTCTTTGATCCATTACATGATGTGTAATACCATTACATGAGATGTAAAGCACTATTTTACTTTCTTAAAGAAAATTCCACACACATCACAAACGGTCCAAGGCAGACCATTAAACGTTGTGAACATGAATACATGAAATGTATCCCCCATTCAAGTCATGTAATCAAAATGCAACAAGACAAACTCCTTCCTGCCTCTTCATCCGATGAACAACCAACCGGACCAGAACCCAACATAGGGTCAAATCCAAAAAGAAATGTAAAAAATGTTTGTCTTGAAAATAACAGATCCATAACTCTTAAAAAACCATGATTGTATAATCTCTTCCCATAATTAAATTCACCCCAGAATTTCCCTCTCATGTGTGGTCACAATTCATCTGAAAACAACTACGGACACTAATAATATTCATTTTCCACCCATTCCCATGTCCCATCTTATAAATATTCATGATTCCATATTTACCATTCTAGAGGAAATGACTGGAATCAGATAACTATCATGCCTTTATCAATAATAAAAATCTAATCCTCCTTGAAGGATCCATCAACCTCTAGCTTAACCACCTCAGGAGGAAAAACATGAGATGGTTTTGAATGATATAAGTGTAGATGATATATGTGGAATGTGTTATTAATTGCTCAATACCTCTTTGGTAAATGCAACAAATAGTCAACCAAAATGACTCTATACATAATATCAAAGGGCCCGACAAACCAGATAAAATTATTACCCTATCCTTTGATATATATGTTCCCCAACATCATTGAAACATACTTGAAAATATGATCCCTGAACTCAGAATCTAGAGGCTTTTTGTGGCCATAATAATAAGATTTCTTAAACGACTATGTAGTATCCATCCACTTCTAAATCTACTTGACCCGCTCAGAATTATACCTTGCAGGAAGAGGTCCTAGTAAATATACCTCTCCCACCTCTAACTAGCACATGGGTGTTATACATGGATTTCTGTATAAATATGCTTAAGGTTCCATCTTTATAGTCTCCTAGTAATTAATATTTTATGAGGGCTAAATTAGGGGTATATGAATCTCCCAAGAGCACCCAAAATCCATGATGCATGCTCGTATCTTGTCCTCAAGCACCTGTATCATATGATCTGACTGACCATCATATTATGGATGGTGTGTTGTTCTTAGAAGAACCTATGTACCCAGAGCCCTCTAAAAAAACATCCCAAAATGAGTTGTAAAGTGGGAATCCCTATCTAAAATGATTTGGCGTGGAGCCCTGTGAATTCATACTATCTCATGGATATACAAACATCCATTCAAATCAATAATTAAGGTCTCGTCGATCAATAAGAAATGATAATCCTTCATGATTCTATCAACACCAAGACACAAAACATAATTAACATAAAGATACCTTGGTAATCCAGTTATAGATTCTAGTGCGACATCATTTGATTTTCACTAAGGCATAGGTAAATCTTGTAAAATCATATCTTGGCGCTGATGTTATGCCTTCACCTGCTGATAGGCGGATCATCTAATAACTAAACATGATTCTTGTCTTTTCATACCAAGACACTAATACAGATGATGTAAGTCATGTTATATCTTGGTGACGCCAGGTTTTACTTTTCATGCTAAGGATTGAAATTACCACATCATCTCTTCACATATATCAAATGGAACCCAAAAACGTCCATGGATATGAAGAATCTCATCTTCGCCCACCATCCAACCAGGAGGAGGGTCCTCACCTACCACACACTCCCATTGGATTAGGCGCTTAAAATATAATATCTTCCTCATCCTAACTCGATCCAGTAGATTAGAGGTCACAAATAAGGAAGATAGAAATGTCAACCCCAACATATCGTCCAGATCTTGATGCATCTAATAGAAAAATTCCATAATTATCCACCCACTACATACCTTCTTCACTTCATGTATTTGAGTCCTCTTTCTCAATGCATCAACCACCACATTACCTTTACCAAACATGTAGGCTAGCTCAAAGTCAAAGTACTAAAGCATGTCCACACCCTTTCTACCTCATATTCATAGAATGCTGTGTAAAATTATACAACAGGGTTTTTTGGTCCGTGTATACCACAAAAAAATCTCAGAGTAAATAATGTATCAAACAAGGTAAAACATGAACAATTATAGGTTACTCTAGATCATTTGTAGGGTAATTACTCTCATGTGGCCTCAACTGATGAGGCTCGTGCTCCATAACTCTATCCCAATGCATCATCATTGATTCCAACCTAATACATGATTCATCACAATACACATTATAGATCCTACCAAGCTCTTTGAGTATCAGAATTTTTGCTGATGAAAACCTTCCATTCAGATCCTAAAAGTTTTCATCATATGAATCTAACCATGCAAACATCGTACCCTTCTTAGTCAAGCCCATCTACGATTCTACTAATAATGAGACATCATCTATCAAATAATCATATAAACTAGATATCCCTATGAAAATATTTATGTCAAAAAATATTGGGTTTTTCTTTTGAAACTATATCTTTTACCTTCTTTGGGTCCACTAATACTCCTTTCTCCGGGATGATGTCCCAATGGAAGTGAATCTGATCCATCCAAATTAGGAACTTTGTAAGCATAGAAAATAATCGATGATCCCTCAATTTATTTTAAATGATCTCAATATGGATGGAATGGTCATGTTGATTGTGATAATGAACCAATATATCATCCATCAAAACTTCCACAATGGTTTCCACGTAAGGATGAAATAGTCAATTCATAAATACCATGAAAACTGATGGAACAACCATGAGACTGAATGTCATAAAAAGACAACTTTATAGACCATACATTCTACAAAAGGGTATTTGAGGGATGTACATAGGTAAAAAAAAGTTATGAAGATATCCCGACTTTAAGTCAATCATTGAAAACACCCAAGCTCCTTGAATCTGATCAAAAAAATAATCAATCTATAATAAGAGATATCAATTTTTGACCATGAGCTAGTTATGTTTTAGAAAATACACACATGTCATCAGATTTCATTCCCTTTTTTTTGAAAAAAAATGCTAGTGAACCACAAGGATAAGTACATGGTTATATAAATCCACTCACATCCAAATCCTCTTTCTATATCTAGAGCTCCTTCTAGTACACCATAGCCATCCTATAAGGATGAATTGATAATGGTGAAAATCTTGGTAGTAGATCTAGGGAGAACTCCACAAATCTCTCAAGAGGTAACGTGGAAAATTCATCAGGGAAAACAACAATAGAATGTTCCACCACTAAGGGATACTCTGTTTTACTCATTCCATGATCATCCCAAAAAACTACAAATCTGGGATGTTATTATGCTGAACACACAATGATCTGGTCTATATTAGATAACTTACATGTCCCATTCACCATTGTGAGTATACGTTTCCCTCTTTGGTGATGTAAAAGACACCCTCCCAAGTTAACAGTTTAAATAATCTTGTTAATCTACTAGCCATTCCATTCTCTGAATAACCTCAATCCTCGTCATCTCGAGGACATAATGATCCCAAACTACATGAAACCCACCAACCATAAGGGGGAACTCCATGTACTGGTGATGATCCCCCATTTTAATTCATAATGGAGTGTCTATCATTATAACAACCTCATAAAGAAAAACAACAAGCCCTATGATTTTAACAACTAGTGCAGAGATAATTCTATGTGATACACTTTTATAAAAAATAGAGGATGTAATAGTAGAGGTTACAAAGATAATACCTATCACCATAGAGAGTATATCCCTATGAATCTCTAGGGTAGTCTTTACAAAAAATATCTATCATTTACCAAGGACCTGTGACAAAAAATCACTACCTAATGTAGGTCCACTCTGTTTTCTCATAATAAAGTTTATGGCTACATCATCCCTGACTACTACTACCTCTCCCTGATCAGATAATAGTGCTCCAACTCCCTTCCTGACTTGGTGATGATGAACATTCTCTTGATCATGGTGCAGATCTAACCCCCTACAAGTAACAGGTTGAGGGAAGGTTATAAAAAACCACTACATGTTCTCCATCCTTCAACAAGAACGATACATAACCCAGTAGTGGTAGCACTGATTCTTCATGTGGCCTCACTGGCCACACTGGTGAAAAAACATCGATTTTCCAGTACTAAAATCCGGACTAACACTCATCAAACATGAAGCCTCAAAATGGTGCTTCCTAACTGACAATGTAGATCCAATTGTTTGAGGAACAACACTACCCTTCTTTATTACCCTAACATTACTCATATTATACCATGTAATTAGTTCCTAATTTATACTCATAGTGATTGATGCCAATATGAACAATTTGACATGATATTTAATAGAATTTCAAAGACAATCCTTAAAGCATATCAATATCTTCAGCTCATCAGTATGGTAATTCTATGAAAAACACTGCAAATATATAAAGCATGATGATTACTCCATAACATTCATCATGCCCTTCTCTAGATACATGAATTTACTAGCTAGCTCTTCTCATAGAGTATTAATGTTAAACTAGTTGTATAAGAAGGATGGGAAATAATCCCAACCCATATATTTCATCCCATTATCCTAATTTAGAAAATCCCACAAGTGGTTGGATTCTACTTATAGCTTTCAAGTAGCGAGCATGACCCTCCTCTCAAGAGGCATCTCTAGATCCTAAAAAATCACCAACATGGTCTCAATACATAGCTCTGCAACCTATGGACTGGCATCCCTTGACACATGAGAAACTTTTACTACTGGAATCCAATGTTAGTTCATCCATAAATAATATAGGCTCTGGGGTCCTCTACAAATTCATCATGTAGAAAAATAACTCCTCACAGAACTGTGCCTATCCACTATTGCTTGGAACAACCTCTGGTGCCAAACCTTGTACTAAAGAAGGATTAACTGGTAGCTCATGGCCCACCATCAATAGAATATTGTAGTCACCTTCCTTGTAGCATACCACAAGAGTTCATCATTGTGTCATGTCTCTACAATTCGAAACACATGCCTCTAAAAAGAACAATATCAAAGTTGTAGCTCAAAAGGGAAGGACATGAGAAAACCCTCCTAAACCAAGTAAACCCACATCTTAATCCTTAATCTAGACTGTATAAAAAATAGCAACTCAAAACTACTAGAAACTATACATATTTCCCACTCAATAGCTAGTTCTCGGTCAATACTTTAATTATCGTTCATTATATTTACATATAATATTAATTTATTCAAAATATCAAACCTATAGTCCATCATGCTTTGATTTTTAAAGGTCCATAACACCTCATGAAAAATAATTTGATTCTCATATAATCCATACATATCAAACTAAATGTCACAATTTTATTTCCCCAATGCATCATTTCCCAATCCGTAAGGGCCCATAATCCTTATGAATTTAAATATTGCATCACTCCACTTTTCACTACACCAAAACTATCCAAATAAGAGGATAATCTATTAGCATATCTATCACAACATCATGCAATAATTAATTCATCCTAAATGGATTGGAATAATGCATGACATGTGATTTCTAAAAAGATACTATATGATTCATGAGAAGGAATACACACATATCATCCTGTTTTAATAGAAATATAGCCCCTGATCATATCATTATTAACAACATAACTCACGTGTGTCACCCAACAGTGAAATCAAACCTACTATAACACTAAAAATAAAAAAAATCATAATTCTATTGAAGAAAATTTTCCTTTTCCATTTAGAAAGGGTATCTAATATTAGGTAGAGATCATTACCAAACTCCAATTACTTAATATCCCAGTTTATTGTTTCAAAATACAATGGAAAACTATATAAGAAAAAACACCTTTGATAGTACTTTGCAACGTCTCGAATTAGGATTCCAATCAAAAGTGCGCTGATCCCAGTTGAAGACATTGCCTCAAGAGAATATCCCCAAATTCTAGAGTCTTCTGAATAGAAGCAAGAGACTTGGAGGTTATCTTTTTATACTGTTCTATAATTACCAATGTATATCACAGTGGATGTCAAATACATTCAATTAAGGAAGAAAATAAATAAGAAAACAGCTAAAAAGTAAAAAAGACATGAATACATATATAATCCAAAAATATCTCAAATCCAATGATTCAAATGAATCATATGTCAAAAAAATTATCCAGAATAGTACATGGAAATATAATACAATATAAGAGTACAAAAATAACAAAATGTCCAAAAATACCTAGTAACATCTCAAGGATCATCATGGTACCATGCTCTACTCCTCCAAAATAACCATCAAAACCTGTAATGGGGTGCTTTCCCCTAACATCATCTACAACCATATAATCTATTTGGGTCTCCAAAGAGGCCCAAATAGGGTGTGAGATAAACATCCCAATAGGTAACCACCCAAATATCTATACAGTTCTAAACGATAATATAGTCTAGGCTAACATGTTTAAGTAAATTAGTAATGTAAGTGTGAATGTGCATTGAATACTATAAAAATACTAAACAGCCACTCAAGGATCCCTATAATACATTTTAGCTCATAACAAACAATCTATAAGAAAATTAAACAAGTAACACATCCTTTCTATAATAAGTAGTCAGATATCCCACAACATCGCTGTATAAAGATGTTACAAAAGAAACAATGACCTTTATATATAATGAAGTCACAAAAAAACCCCTGACATTGTCATATAATGAAATCTCGACCATTAAGGGATATATCCAAGGTATATTATACCCCAGAATTCTCATCGAGCCACATGATCATCACGATGGAAACATAGTATAGGCATTTGTTGGAGTCCGTAGAGCTTGTGTGCCGAAATGTCCTACGAAAGTCCAATGAATCCAAATCCAAAGGGTAGCAAGGCCCCATTCATCCCATGAAATCAAGGACCATTGTTCAGACACATCTAATGAATCTAAAACCACATTCTATATCAATGGGGATCCATCCATGTCATCTATCAAACCATTTGTTCATTAAAATAATTTAATCATTTCAATTACGTATGAGTATACCCACTCACATCAACAATTATACCACATGAGTATACCTAATCATGTATTTCATTTCACATGTATCATGCCACATGGGCTTACCCACCCATTAATCACAATTTTTACAATAAACCATTCATGTATTTTGAAAAGAACCAATGAGTATAACCACTCGTTTACCCAACTTCGCTTAAATGATTTATTCAAAATTAGAATGGCATGACACGACATGATAACACAAGGCAAGGAGGTAGTACATGACCTAATATATCCATTACATTCCATTTATGTATAAACATGATTCCTCTAACTATAAATGCATAATAACACACCCATGTAGTGGTTTAAAAAGTCATAAATACAACATTTTCAAAAGCTACACCCCATGGGTGACATTGATTAGGGTCACATGTTCCAACACGCCACAAAAGAACCTAATAGAATCTCTATAGGTCCTACCACATATATTTCACATTATAAAATTAAACTAGCCCTGCCTGAAAAAGTCTAATGGGTTAAAAAATGCTGACAGATCAATGAAGCATGAAAAGCAGAAAGAAATGTATAGACCACATATTTTAGCTTGGTAGTAGATTCCTCATCAAGTATCAAGTCTCAATTTTTCAGGGCCTAAAATAAATATTAAGAACCAAAGAAGAATGAGATATTAGGAAATAAGATCCTAAATTTAAATAAAATTTTCATTGTTCTAATGAATCAAGAATGGGTAAATAAGAATTGAGTAATTATTGATGCAGTTCCAATGTTACTGATGCTAAAAAATCAGCGTTTGAACTAAAGAGAGATCTAAAAAACTAGAATATATGGCGTTATGTTCTAAAAAACATAGAAAAATAGGTGCACGATAAAAAATTAGAGGCCACTGCCTCTATTTAAAAAAAACATGGTAGGCCATTACATAATTTTTAATAACATTACACATTGTGTGATGCCATATTTTCTTATTCTGAAGAAAATTCCACCCACATCATGAAAGATCCTAGCTATACCATAACAAATCTTGAACTGGGATTACATGATGTGTATACCCCGTTTCATGTTGTGAAATCATCTTACAGCCTGTCCACCTCCTTTTATCCTCTTATTTACCAAGCACAACTAACTAGTCCTTGGCTAAGCCTAGAGTCCAATCCAAAAAGGAATGTAAAAAAACATTTAACCAGAAAAGAAAATATCTCTACCACAATAAAAATTCAGTATCATACAACAAGGATATGTTTAATGAGGTTATTATGTTCTAAGATTCATGTATAAGATAATCAAAACTGGGGTAACTACTGAATTTGACAAGGTATTATATATTAGTTATTTATTATTTTCTATTATATTATACAATTTTTTTAGTCTTATATCATTCATTGTTATTTTATACATTCAATTATACTGATTATTATGAGAAATATGACCATACTTATCCTCAATATCGTATTGTGAACTAATTTTCATACATGATTATGATTTATAGTACGCATATTCGATTTTTTATTGTTAATATAAAATTTTACAATTACAAATTTCTAAAAAACTAATTATTTTGTTATAATAAGTGTTTGAATATAAATATCTCAAAAAATGATTCAACAAAAAACATAAATGATTATCCTATAAACAATTATTTATATGTTTTTTAATTATAGGTTGTAATTCATATGTGTATATTTTGATTATTTTATCGTGTTGTTAAATTAATTTTTATGTTTATAAATTTTTAATAAATGATACATTATGTTTGATGGTTGTATAATATTTTTTCTATTATATAGATTCCTATTTTTTGAGGTGTAATATTGACAATTTTAGATTTTTTTCTCATTGGGCTTCATTTTTATCAAACCCGATACCCCAACATTAAAAAACTATGCAAGGTTTCCATTATTAGATTTTATGAAAAAAATAAAAACAAATTGGTTATCATCTGTTTCTTGTAGAAATTGACCCCTAAAATAACACTAAAACAAATATTTGGTGCCATATTTTACTAAGAGACAACGCAAAAAATTAAAAAAATATTTGACCTTCAGTGTAGGTTTATATTAATATCCAATGCATAAAAAATGACTAAAATATATGAATATGGTTTTAGGAATCTGTTTTTTTGAAAATCCATGGTGATACCTTTTTTATGTCACAATTAATATCATCGGTAAAAAACTGATGTTAAACCTGATTTTTCACTAGTGAGTCCTAGTTTTACATTCAGGTTTTACATTTTTTCAGACTCTTTAAAGTGGGAATGTATTTGGCTCCATTAATTCATGTCATACTCTTTCATGGGATTTATATATATGAATGAATGGTTGTTCATTTGTTTTTACATTTCAAAAATGTATTGTCTTGGACATGTGATCCTGTTTGTTGGTACATATGTTAAGGCCTCCAAGGTCAGTGATATTCCTACTCTGAGCTAGTAGACATCCCATGGACTATTAGAGGTTGTCGTGGGGAGTCATGGAATATTCCCAATTGGGATGGGTCATGAAATCTCAGGTGAAATCACTTTTATCTAGTATCAATATATTAAATTTAACCATCATCTCTAGGATAATAGAAATTGGGACATTACATGTCTATAAATTAATGTATCTAAAAAGGTATCTCCTTTTTGGTACACCATTTATTGTTGGTATGAATTCCATAGGACCAATGTTTCTAAATTAAAAAAAACATATTATATAATGTTTCATAATTGAAAAAATATTTTTGATTTATCATGACACCATTGATAAAGACATATTTCATTAAACGTCTTTCTTAATCATTTTACCATTCATTTTCAACTTTTTAAATGAAATGAAATATTTCCATTTGGTTATTCAATGTCTAATCAATCATGATTAATACTTAGATCATAATGAAATAATTAATTTCACAATTCTTGATATCATGGCCTTCTTTAATTCTTTTAATATACCATTTATCCCTTAAAAAGGAGCCTACAACTCTAGAAAAAAATAATCATGCTGTTTATGGTATTTCTATAGTAAAATATGGAAGATGAGAAAATTTAAAAATCAAATATAAAAAATACGTAGATCCATAGAAATTTTATTGATATGAAAATTCATTGGATAAATAAAATTGTATCAAGAAAGTGATTTAAATGTAAAAAAATCATTCATAATATTTTGAACTGGATTTTACTTTGATAGTGTTGATTAAATCATCTATACTGGATAATAAGGTTGTTTGATATACTTCAATTTTGATATGGAAAAAATTTATTAATCTAGAGAAAAAAATTATTAATACATGAAATGAATTATTTCAAGGTTAAATGAATGTGGTTTCTGTAATGAGTATACCCACATATAATCTATAATACATAAAACTAAAAATCATAAAAAATAAATGCAATTACCTTAAAATTATAGAATGTTTTAACTACAACAATTATACCATACATTTCCACACACATCAACACAATTGTAATAGTATTCTTCTGAAATAATATTTTAGGATAAACATAAGTGTTATACTTACCACATACAAATAAAATGTCTTGAAAAATATCATTAATCGCTTTAAAATATTATCACATCAAACCTGAAAAAAATGAATAGGCCCTGGAACATAATTTAATTTGGGATGTATCTTTAAATTCATTAATATAAATATTTAGTGATACTTTGTCATTTTAGAGATAAGGATGATTATTCTTAAATAATGTTTAGTGAAACAAAACCAATTAATATACCTGATTAATTGGCCATAGAAATGATTTAATTTTTAACGTAAGGAGGAAGTAACATGACCAAAGACATTATTATCCTTGACTCTGATTATGAAATAGAAGGATTTTTTTTCATTTCTCTTCACATACATAAATACACAGATTTATTGAACAATGAACATTATTTATAACAATGTTCCATCTCAATGTACATCCTTTTTTAATTCTCAATTTTTTTTTTCATATTTCTACAATATTATTTTTCTATTTGACCATGAACATATTTTATGATTTACATTTTTATAGTAGTTAATCAGATTTTTATAAAATTTTATATGGTATCTAGAAATATTATTTAATGACTCTATTTAGGATATAATGAATGAAATGATTATGGATAAAAATGAAAGCTTTTTTTAGAAATTTAATTTAAAAACGTAATAAGGATATTTGAACATAGTGAGTTACACAAAAAACTATTTCTATTATACCATATTTTATTCAAAAACATCATTGGATTTAAAATATAATATGATGTAACCATATATCCCATTCCTATAGTCTGATAACATTTCTAAAATTTGGGACTATTAGGTCTTTATTAAATACTTTTATATTGTTTTCTAGTAGCTCATACTATGTGGAATTACTAACGAATTGCTCAAAATTTAGTTGTTTCACATTTTTAAGAATTGAAATATAATGAACTAAATGAAAAAACAGATGAGAAAATTGTTTTAAATAATAATCATCTTTATTATTTTTATATAATTTATATATTTTTTTTAAAATTTATAACCACTATATATCATTCATGTGTGATGATAATGAAATTGGGAAGTTGTTTTTTATTGTTTATAAGTTTCTTTCTCTATAAAATGAGCATGATTATGATAATGAACTGATTAATTATCACTGAAATGTAAAATATGTTTTGAAGAAATTATGAGAATGCATTGAAGATAATTTATTTGAACATTTTTTTAAATTTATGTAAAATATATGAATTTATTTTATTTGAAAATCTTGGGGAATATAAATTTTTTATATTTCCACATCAAAAGTAGATTTCAAAATTGTAAAAATTTTGGATTTTATGTTTGGAGGAGCCTAAAAATGTGATATATTGTGTGTAATAGAGTACACATAAGTATTCCCTGATTTTTTCTTCAAATTTGACCACAACTTGGAATCATTATTCATATAAAATAATTTTTATTTTTTCTAAATTTTAATGTTCATTTTAATATATTGAGTTATTTAAAAATTTTAGTTCCCATGGATTCAAATTAATAACATAAAATACATTACAGTCATTAAAAAATCATTACAAAATTATTTGGTTGAATTTTATATCATAAAAAAATATTAATTTCTCCAATAAAGATATATTGATAAGCGTTTCATTCAAATGAACTGAAAGAGGATCTCATAATCATGGTTGAGATGTGTTTGAGGGAAGTGATGGATGAGTTTAATTATGGTGAAATATTAATTATTTTTTAATATAACTCATAAATCATGTTGTGTGTTTAATTATTCTCAATTACATGGATGTAGGTCAGATGAATGTTTGTTATTATATTTAATCTGATGAAAAATATATTTTTGTAATAGAATTTCAATAAAACTGAAGTTTAATTAATACCTTCCAAAATTTAAAATTTTGATAATCCATTTTAAAAACAATTTTTTTTATTAGTAGCTTGATATAGAGAGTGAAATAATACATTTTTACTAGAACGATTAAATAGTAGAAACACTTTAAAAAAATATCAACTTCATTGGATTTAAAATATTTTAAAAATGATGTCAATTTAATATTTCGGGGTTATATTTAATTCATTGATTAAGGGAATTGGAAGGAATAATTTAGGCAAAAATTTTAATGGGATTATTTTATATATCTCCTCTGAATCCATTTAATATAAATATTTATTTTTATTTAAATTAGATGTTATTTTATTAGAAAATAATTTATTATTCCATAATTTTTTTTTCGAAAATGATACTTTTTAAATATTTCTATGTAAATGTGTTTTTTGTAGAAGTTTATTTGTACCATGATTAAATTTTCAAATGTTTTAAGAACAATTACTTTTGTTGCTTTGAGGAATTTTTCGAGTTAAATATATAACCTAATGATACTTCTGTGGCATTGGGATTTGGAATTAATATTTTAAATGTTTTATGATTTTATTATAATTTTTATGGATCAATATATTATCTTTTTTGATGAATTGTGAAAAACATGCTAATATATATTGTATTTATTGTTACATGTTGTATTATATTAAATAATTATTGATGATCATGAAAATAAATGAACTTTTCCTTGAAGATGATGACACGTATGTTTTTTAGGTTTACATACATGTGTTTTACTTTGTTGAATTGTGAGAAGTCTAAATTTTAGGTCATAAAAAATTTTACACAACAAGTTATCAATGATATAGACAAGGGTAAAATCCAATCTATTCATTTATTACCTTTTTATGATAATATATAAATTAGGATATAAGAAAATGTCACTCCATATATTCTCAATTTAATAAAGATTTTTTTTGAATGATTCGTGCATATATAATATTTATTAATATAAGGAAACAATATTTAATATTTTTTGAATTTTATGAGTTAATTGTAAGGAAAATTGTATAGTAACTCCGAACTTGGAAATGAAGAATTATTATAAATGATAAAAATATATATTATGGATGTGTGATGATGAATTATTGTAGACTCTTGAAAAATAATATTATGAAGTGTTTAGGGAATCAGTATTTCCCCCACCCATGAACGATTTTTTTGGGAATCATATATCAATGGATATCAGTTATGTGGTGTTTGATGGAAGAATATAATTAACTTGGTTAAGGATGAATACATGTAGAGAACCAAAACTATCTCATCAGCGTATTCAAATATAGTGGTTAGTTTTTTGGTTCCTCAATTGAGATGATGAATCCATGTTGTCCAACTGATGAAATTGGTTCACTAATGAATTGGATAGAATAATTTAGATCTATAATACTTATTGATACTATAAGTTTAAGTGAGTGAATTTTTATTGATATATTTTTGTTTATATATTTCTTATTATTTTCATTAATGTTTTCGAAAAGTGTTAATTGTTTTTCATTTGTAATGGATTGAAATTTTGGAATAATTAGGCACAAGGGAGGTCATGTTTGAAAAAAAATTAGGATAATTTCATTATTAAAGGAATTATTGATGTGACTAATCAGAGGTTGATAAATTACTCATTATCAGATACTGGTATAATTACTCATGAGAGCTATGTCAGGATATGGATGTTAAATATCCGTTGAATTCAACAAAAGGAATTGGTTAATTTATCTATGTGAGTTTTGACATAGGTAGAAGATAAATCATCTTCTAATGAGTGTCAATGTATATATGTGTTCCAAATGAGAAGTTGATGTTGTTTTAATATGATATTCATATGGATTCAATGTTATTTAATGAAATCTTGGTCAAGGTGTATGTATATAGGTGACTAAATTAAAGAATTAGGAATGATAAACTAGGTTATGGGATTTATCATACCAATATATGGTTAGGGATCTATTCTTAGGTGTTCAGATTATATTTATTATCACCCTTTTTTGTTTTAGGAAGTTATTAAATGTTAAGAAGAGTAGAAGATACTAATTGGATTTTTTCCTTGTATCATTTTATGGTATTAATATATTACTTGGGAATATTGGAATGAATCATTAGAAGGTGATATTCTAATATTTTACAGTGATTTTAAAATGTCTATGTATAAAATAAATAATAGAACTTTGTTTTTCAATTATTATTTTTCAATTTTTCTTGAACATTACTTGTTATACTTTTTTAGGATAATGTACCTAAATTAGTTGAAGTATTTTTTAAATTTCATTCATCATGTTTTAGGTGAATGTCTTATACTTCACTATTTGTAATAATAGAGAGAAAATAATATTAATTTATTATTAAACAATGAATGGATGTATGGACATTAATATGAAATATTTTTTTAGATATATATTGATTCATTAATCAAGGAATGATTTTAATGTTATGATATTAACCTCCAATGAGAGTTTTAGTGTGAATATTGCATATTCTATAAATTTTCATTAATTGTTCTTTATTTCTTAGAGACTAATTCATGGAGTGATTGTTG
This sequence comes from Viscum album, assembly GCA_963277665.1. NCBI lineage: Eukaryota > Viridiplantae > Streptophyta > Magnoliopsida > Santalales > Viscaceae > Viscum > Viscum album. The sequence continues at coordinate 1,066,582,006 of OY728160.1, forward strand.
ATTAATTATAAACACATAAAATTTATTTTATTTTACAATGTAAAAAAATAAAAAATTGCAGAATCATAACCATATACATGAATAAATTTTATATACACTAAATTTATATTGAAAGATCATTATTTTGGAAATTATAATATAGTCATCCTTATTGTCCAAGAATCAAAACAGCTACACTAACCACACTCTATCAAAACATTTCATATTTATAATATACTCATTACAATAACAAAATTATTATATTAATAAAAATGAATCAGAAATAATTTTTTTAGTATTATTCTCATTTTTTCATATGGATTTTTATTTTCTTCCATTTAAAATATTTTTCATGTGCTATAATTCAATTTTATTCCCACCATTATGTATGAAAACACAGTCTGCATTGGAATTACTATTTATTTTTTTAGACTATTTAAAACAGAAAAATACACCTCATTCTTCTTTAGATAAAGTGTAATTTATGTTATAAAAGTTATATATTAGTTTATAAAAAAAATTATTTACAAAAAAATCTGGTAAACTTGATATTTGACATTAGGATCTAAAACATTCACTGACTTTACCTCATAAGAGATATAAAACTCTATATATACCACCTAAATATTATATATATGCATGAGATGTGATATTTACTTCTTCAAGAGGGATATGTGGAACACATAGTGTATAAGAGATATTTTTTTGTAGTTCTATTTGATCTTCCATTGAACCACTATATTTATGATTTAAAAAGGATATAATTGATCTCAAACAAATGATTCCCATATTCAGAAACATCATAAATATCTTTTATAGGGATATATGAAGGAATATATTATCTCAATCTTAAATGTTTAAGTATTGTAAAATATTTTAATAATATAACATATATTTACTCAATGATTCTCTCAATTATTACTAAATTTCATTTGGATTATCTACAATTTCATCTACATGTTCATCACCTAGTAGATTGTACTATACATATTCATCCAATAATGTTCCCATATCATGAGTAATAAAGATACATAAAAATGATTTTGTAAATTTTAATTTTTTATTAAGGATAAACTAGAAAATGATGTCAATCTCATCCTTCATTGAAGTATATTTTAAAATATCAAGGAATATCCTCATGCTTCTAGATAATCATTTCAAATTATGCATAATTTGGTGATGATAGTTCATTATAAATTATAAAATTATGTTTTATACATATTGAATACTCTTCTAAAATATTGAGGTGAACCTTAGATATCAATTAGATATAATTGATTGTGTTTTTTCATAAAACCTCACCACTTTGGATACTGAAATCATGATACGATTATAGAGAGATAATTTTATAATATTCTGATTAGGTAATCTATCTTTGTGATATTATCCATATAAACCCATATGGAATATATTAATTTTATTTTTTTCAAATGAATTATAAAAAAATACATAGAGAGGTTTTTTCATTTATATGTCGGAATGGGTAATTACTGTACCTCTCTATTATACTTCTATTATTTTTTCATATCTTGTTTATATCCCCAATGCAATTATGTTTATTCAAAAATATTCATGGTGATATTTTCCAAGAATGAGGTATCAAGGAGATCAATATTAATCCTTGTGCTACCTGGGTGGATAATGAATGTTTTGTTATAGGAATTAATCAATATCTATTTCTTTAGTTAATGAACTAATGGTACATATAATAATGTCCCAATTCATAAACTATATATTTTTCCATTTTGAACTCTGAAACAACCCACTTCATATTTATTTCACCATATTTTATATATCTATATCATTCTATTGAGATTTCAATGTATTTTTTCATACATATGGTCGAATAATCATATTAGTGACGTTGAATCATCCCCATCCCATTATTATTCCAATTTTCACCCTTTTCGTGATTACAAAAATTAGATACATATTATTCCTTATAATTGATAATGATTCTTGATGTTTTATACATAGAGAATCTACCACTTTATTCAACATTCATGATTGATAATTGACTACATAATCATAATATTTTATCATCTCTAACATTCTTCATTAGAACATGTTGATCTCCTCTAGTGTGAATATGTATATAATAATTCTAGAATAAGTAGGTATTTCACTCCCTTCTTCATAGAAATAATTATTCTAAGTGATTAATGAATATATTACTATATCTTTCTCAAGAGCATGCATTGGAAAATATTCCTCATACACTATATATTATCTTATGTAATAATCTATCACCTTATCATTTTATATGAGTGAAAAACCATTACATTCTTTGAGGTATCACCATATATCACAAATCAATCCACTATTTAGTGTACTGTGAGTGAATAATATATTAATGTAGTATTATTTGACTACATAAATTTATCATATGTTATATATATCTCAAATATATTTACTATTTTCTTTGTAAGCATTGATAGTGGGTTTATAAATCCAGGAACGTTTCTCAATAACCAAAATAGTATCCAAATATTCATTGATAACTAAAGATATATATTATAAATATTTTTATAAACCACTATTATAATTACATTTTATTTATATTATGGATAATTATCTATTTTCCAATGAAAATATACAATAATATTACAGCTTTCCTTATATAGAAGTCACAGTTATTTTCCATTGAAGTAAACTTTTTCCCTTTTAAATTCATCATCAAACTATTAATGTCCTATAATTCATTCACTATTATTTTTTATTATATAATAATACCATCATTAAAAATTACAAAAACAAATTACATGTAATATCTAAGGACTCAATCCATTATTTTTAGGAATATAACTAAAGAATTAGTGAGTCCATGTTGAATCACTTTTAGCTCATTGGTTCCCAATCATGTGTAAAAGGTTTTAATTTTAATACCACATTATTCAACATAGATTAATGATATCCCAATTTACAAATCACATTTGAGAAGAAATAAGACCCACATATTTGTTTAAACAATTCATCACTCTATGGTTGAAAAAAAATGTAATAATTATTGATTTTTCTCAAGATAATAAATGGAGACCAACATTAACACATCCTTTATTGTGAATAATATTCTAGTGAACCCATGGTGAAAACTATGGTGTATGAAACCCATGTCTAAGTTCTCTTGTAGATACTTATTTTACTATTCTAGTTAAATTGGTAATATTTAATAGGGACACTATAATATTGGAATAACTTCATGTATAAATTCTACATGTCACTAAAACTCTTAATCTGTAGGAATTTGGAAAATTCATTGATGGAATAAATCATTACATACTCTAAAAATGGAAAATTATTGATTGATAATCCTTTACATTATCTCAATATTTTGAGATAAAGATTCTTTCTAATAGGGTACCCATGTGCATGCTTCTAAAGTAGTTTCTAATGGACAATCACCATTAAAATTAAACTTGTATAAGATATGAGGATGGTTTTGGATGCTGAAATTGAACTCCTAATCCCAAAATTTTATGTTGTATTGTATACATATTTCTATTATATACACAAAATATCTAAAAGAATACTATTTTGAGAATAATATGATTTTTTAAAAGATTATTTCACTGAATGATAATTTAGTAATAATTATATACCTAAGAAGAAATGATCTCACCACATTGTTTTTCACCATTAACTCAACCGTAATTTCATGAGGCTGTGTTTTAATATACATAAACATACATGATATAAAATAATTCTTTTAAAATAAATAAAAATGGAAAATAAATTTTCTCGAACAAATAACATGTTTACCTAAAACACTTTTTTTTCTAGGACCACCTCAATTATAGGACCCTTAAAAATATTTTCTGAAAAAAATTTAAACAATATAGTGGAAATTTTTAATATTATAATATCATTCATTATCCATTTGATTTGGTGGTTTTTTCTTTAATCATCAATTAACCTCGGATTGGTGAATTTACATGCATATTATCAATGTTCCTTATATTTTAAGCATTAATCCAGGTAAGGAGAATCTAAGGGATATCTTATAATTTTCATTAAAATTATTGTCTTATACATGACTATTCCACATTAATTATATTGAACCAATCTTTTAATTTACTAAAAATATATCCTTTTATCAGTTTTGAGGCTTCTAGTGTTTTTCCTCACTAGAGACATGTGAGATGTTAAATCTTATTTTCCCTCTATGACATATCATTTTTACCATGATTTTTAAATACCATAAATCTCTTCTTACATATAGCCTCACGTGACCAATTATATTCAACAAGAAAAATTTTTTTTTAATAAAACATCAAAAAAAAATTTAATACCATTCTTATGTATTTAATTAAGAAATATTAATAAATTGGTGGATTTATGACACTAATAAAAATAGAGAAAATGTTTTCATTCTTAATAAAAAATCTCGAGGTGTACATGAAACTACACTTGATGATTTACCTAATGCATCCCAACCAATTCATATTTCCTTTTTGTTATTCTAGAAAATACACATTCTATATTTATATAGATATTTCAAAGATACTATTTTTTGAAATATATTTTCTTTAATTATTCTCAGTCAGTTAAATTAATGTATTCAATGGTATATTTTTAATTTATAAATGTTTATAAATAACTATCTTCTCCATATATGTTATATTAAAAAAACATGGATTCCTGTTTCTCATACAATTAGAGGAATTAAATATCATCTCAGATGAGAAAATCGATTTCACCGTAATTAAGAGATCACAAAAATAAAAAAAAAAGTGTGATCTAATTACCATATATGTAAATCAACTATATCATTCTATATTATTGTAGAATTAGACTTCTTTAAATCATTCATGTTATTGTGTATATCCTGATCCATTAGGGAAAGTACAACATTTAGGCTCTCAACTTATGAATTAGTCATATTTGGATTTTTTGGGGAAATCATTACATTTTCCATCACATTGGTCGTTGAAATTGTTCCTTTAATTTCAATAAATTTACTAAAATAATGTAAATATATAGATGTGAATACTCATATAAATAAGAATATAAATGGTAATCCATAAAGTTTTAAATAAATAATCATAAATCGCTAGATAATTTTAAAGTACGACATTATGATTTTTAATCATAGTAATTAAACATGTATTTAAAATTGGATACACTAAACTAATACAAAAAAACTATATCAATCTATGATACTGAGCATAATGACATATATCTTATCAATGTGATATTACATCAATTATATCATAAATTAGATAAAATAAATTCAGAAACCTATTTGTATGGTTTCATTGGGATGCTAGATCTTACATTTTAAAACATAATAAATAATATTTCATTGAAATTATATTTATTAACCTGTAGATATTGTTATAGTATATCACTGTATCAGATATAATTGGGATATATATAAAGAAGTGTTGAATACACAATCCCTGTAAGGTTTAATCAAATTCAAAATGAGTTTGGTATATCATCAATAATGAAATCATAAAAAATATGAATAATAATTTGACACATGAATTGAAGGAATATAAATAACAGTGTCCCAAAAACTTATTAATCAAAAACTGAATGATAAATGTGATCTTACATAAGATATGAGATAAACATATTGCAATAATCTATACCAAGACATGACAGAATATTGTGATAGGATAACTACCTATATACAAAAAATTGTATATCATGTGTTATATGAATAATAGAGGTTATTTTTGGTTATGTGTAATTTTACTACATCCAATTTTATATTAATTTATCATGATTATGTGGTCCATAAGAAAAACATAAATTGTGCTTCAAGAGTGAACAAAAATGAAACATGTGAAAATATAATTGTTGCCATCAATGTATTGTAAAGGTTAATAATATTGTAAATCATGTAGTTTATAAAAAATAATGTGGAAAATAACTTATTGGATTTTATAATTAGTAATAAAAAATTTCTAAAAAGTAATATTTTAATAATTGATTTTTAAATATAGTGAATGAAAATATTTGTATGAAATTATTTTCAGATAAAATCAATGTTTGTTTTTATATTTTGAAAAAATAATAAGATAAAATACAATAAAATAGGTGGATTAGACAAGTAATTGACTATATAAAATGATTAATAAATAGAATGATGGAAATTTAAATAATACCAAAGAAGGAATAATAATTTAGAAATAACCACTTATCTTTAATAAAACATAATGTTACCCCCAAAATAATAATGAATAGTTTATTATTATTTTTTCTAATGATGTAAATGTCATTTAGTGTTCTCATCCCTTTTTATTAATATATAATTAACTATATACTTATTATGTAGTTATTATATTAATAATCAATATGTTCATTTAATGGTCTTATGTTTGGGATTTCAATTCTCATCCATTTGTTCTATAGGTTCAAAGTGTGTGAAGGTATATTCTCATATCATCAACAGAGTGCAACGTATCATGATTAATACTAATACAAAAAAAGACACAAATAGTAATGTGGATTTTGGAAATCTTTGTTAATTATTAGGTAAACTGAATTTAAATTTTGTTCATTAATATTATTAACATAGTTGTTATGTGATAATTTATTCAAATTTAATATGATCCAATTTAGTTATAAACATTATCATTATTCTAGGAAACCATTTTAATCAATAAAATAGTAATAATGTTCGAAAAAATCATTGCTCAAATTGGTGGTACAAACCGATAATGATGAGTGTGGTTTTTCTAAAAATAAAACAATAAGAATAAAAAGGATAAATTATTTATTATTAATTTACCATAATTTAAAAATTATAATAAATGAGTAATATTTTTTGAGTTTTAAAATGCGGTAGGTGGTATGTGAACTAAAAAAAAGTTAAATAATTATGATGAAAAAATTCTATATTGTTGGAGATGCTTTCTTAGAGAACTCCTTAAGGAATCTTGTAGTGAAATTTTTAATAAACTTGTAGATATAATGAATGGTGGAGGGTTTATGGGGTGTGATTTTGGTAGAGATGTACCTTAGAATATATTTTTGATGTGATGAGGAATTGATGATGGGGGGTATGTTTATTGGTGAAGAAGAGGGGTATTATTAGAATAAAAAAGTGAGTATTTTCTTATTTTAGAACATAATTATGGATAGTAACATTTTTTAAAATAATAATAATGTTTATTTATAAATTATTTTTAGTATAATAAATTTCAAAACTGAATGTAACAATTATAATAATATTATAATTTAGGAAACAAAAATTGAATCCTATTAGAATATAACATTACATAGGATTTATAATTTACTATATAGGATTATAGATTCAAAATATTATTCTTAAACTCAGTATTTAACTCATTAAATATATTTTAAGTAATTTTTTTAAAAAAAATCATTAATTCATATTGAAATAATTATGATTCCATAAAACCTATAGTGTATTAAAAACCAATTTTTTTATTTTTAAAATAAAATTCATCATTTTTTAAATATAAAAAAACACCACCATAAGATAGTTTGTAAATATTGATTCTAAAAACATGGTTGATTTTATATCAACATAAATTTTTAAATAAAGTCATTATATTATTAAAATTTTCATAAAAAGAATATTTGTCCAAAATAAGTATAAAAATATTTAATTAAAAATTTCCACATATAATATTTTGACTTATATAATGAGATAAAATATTTTATATTATTACAATATTTTTTTTACTTGTTCAACACATTTTAAATTTCTTTTAATAGATATTAAATAATCTATTTATTCTTATTGTAATCTCAATGGCTTATAACTACACCATACGATCAACTATCCCCTCTAATACATAAACATAAATCATATTACCGACCCAATTAATTAACTTATTTTTTTAAAATTATTTTATAAACAAAATTTTAAAAATGAATATCATAATTAAAATATATTTTTTCTATTTTAGAAATTTTTTGAGGGAGATAATTTTTGGAGACCATTATGGAAAAAAATTTAAATTTCAAGTTCAGTTTTTTAACTACATTGAAAAAATATACAGTTATTAATTTTATAAAGTATAGTAATTATAGCTTGTAATGTTATATATTAATGAAATTAATTTATTATGAAATAAATATGTTTAATATTATATCCCATTATTAAATATGAAACATAAATATATTTAGTAGTGAAATTACACATAGGAAAGTGTAACATTACACACGTTTTCAAAGTTATATAGTAAAATAATAAGTTTCATGATGTAAAATGTTTGATGTCTTGAACCTAGTTCACTCATATATATCCTTATCTGGTTGACCACATGAAATGAAACTCCAATCCATGTATTCTATATGATTTTTAATAGTTATTAGGATCTACGATGTTATGGTGGTGTGACTTCAAAATCATTGTGAGGGTGGAGAAAAATTATTAACTATATTTATAATTTAGTGGAAATAGTAAAGATGGAAATAGAGGACACAAACATACAAAAAAATGTAAACTATAACGAATTATTCCCCGTGTTAAATAGAAAATAATTATTTCATGATGGTATAAAAAATGGGAAATTCTAGTGTTGAAAAGTGATAGTAATGAACAATTTAGGATAAAAATAATAATTAAAAAGACAAAATAAACCTCTAATAGCATCACAGTCACTAGAATGATCCTATACTCATCTAATATGTCCTAACATATAATATAACAAACCTAACCTTTTTTAAACTCTTAAATATTATTTATTAGATAATCCTTCACTAAATACAACTTTGAGGATCGATAAGTCTAGGTTCTTTGGAAATTATGAACATTATATGACAACTCAAGAGTTAAAAATTCAACATATTTATTGAAAACTTTTTTTACATGACCAAAACATTCCTTCGAACATAACATTTCATGAGATAAACTGAGGACATATATAAAAAATGGTGATCTATAATGAAATTTAAGGGAGTAAACTTGGTATTACATGAAAAATACAATACATGTTTCGAAATTGGCATATCAATGGAGTATAAGAGAACACTAACATAAAGTCATGATATAGAATGGTTATCTTTACATGAAAATGTGGAAACCAAATTTAACATGATATTACCATTATTTAAGTATCATGGATCATGGATTAGGATTAGACCCTCATTGAACTTGAATTATAATGAGTAAACCCACAATACACATGGTGTATCATGATACTATTATTTACCCAATGCATGGGAGCGCTATCAGGTTGCACCCTTCCTAATCATTTTATTTCATGGATAAATGTACCACATGGGTCATATTACATTTATTAATTAAAAATAATAATTTATTACAAGAATAAGATATGTGGAATACATAAATATAAGTCTTGAATCAGCAGGTTCATGTGCATAAATTTGAATTCCCTTAATAGAGAAATGAAGACAGTATTCCCTTACCCAATGATTTTGGTATGACACGTTTTGGTGTAACATCGGCAGCAAAATGACATCAAATAGAAATTATAAAATTGGTTGATGATAGAGAAAGGTGTATATCATCATTTAAAACTGAAATGGAAATAATTTGGGTCTTGGAACAAAATATCCCAACACATGTAATGGAAATTAGATTCCAAATATAAAAATAAATTCTTGAATATAAATGAGGAGGGAGAAATCCCTATTAGAATTTTAGCATGGTAATAGGTGTACATGGGACGCATTAATTAGAGATTAATTATTGTATTATCATTCAAATATAAGGATGGAAATATAGGGGAGGTGTGAAATCATACCGCAACATTTATAATAGAAAATAAAAGGGCATAAAAACATAAGGAAACATGGACATAAATAATGAGAAATGAAGGTGAGGATCCCTTACTTGGAACTGTGATACAAAAGTCTTTGGAAAGGATTGAGAGAGGCATCATGGGATCTTTGGGCACATTGGGAGGATTCTATAGTGAGTCGAGCATAGGATGGTTATGATCAAAAGGGTTTGAGTGAAGATATGTGGGGCCTTTTGTGGGATTATATATGGAAAGAGATGGAATTCATTATTAATTAGGTTTTGGACACTACACATTAAACTACTCAAACCACAAACAATCTCAGGGTTTTTTCCCACGGTTTCCCCCAAAGTGTATTAAAAAACATTTTTTATAAGGTAAATGACCAAAGTTATTTAAATATTTTTCATGCTTATGTGGAGGTGAGTCCTAATCTCAAGGAAATCTTTTTAAAAGTTAAAATATTTTATAAGTAATGGAAGGTCCACTAAGGAACTATAAATTTAATCAATGAAATATAAAATCACATTATTTTAGAGGTAAATGATATATTGGACTAAAATACATTTAAGAGTATTTTATTATATTACTATCAGGTCACTATGATGTCATAAAACACATTATATATTTAAAAGGTATTAATTTTTACCGAAAACATCGACAGTCTAAAAAAATTATGAAAAAATAACCATAAGATAATATAAAAATCCTAAATCCTAAAAATGATATATATTTTATCTAAATAATTTTATAAATATGTTAATCTATTCTTTTAAAATAAAAATTGTCTTTTATCGAAAATGTATGGTGTTTGACAAAAACATCTATCAAAACATAATAAAAATTAATTTGTATTCAAATAAAATTATACTCTCAGTTATATTTAATAAAAAATAATATTTTAATAATAATTTATTAAAATATTATATAATTATAAAATAAATTAATTCATGAAAATATATTTCTTAATTGAATAATAACTAAAAAAATAATTTTTTCTTTGAAAAAATTTACAAATAATTACAATAAAATTAATGTATATTTGTAATAAAAAAATAATCAACATAATCATAGTGCTATTTTATTGTTATATAAACACTTATAACACCCATATAAGACCTAAGGGTAAGGTTTTCAATGGTGACATAGTCTTATGGTGGCTTTGATAAAATGACTCAGGTGGTTATCACTATATACTTCCACTTCTCCCGTAGGCGATTCGGTACAAGAAAAAAATATTGAAGATCAGCTTGGGATTTGCCAAGAATGAATTCTAGAGATGATACCTGTATTCTGAGTTCTTATAAATGGGCTTCATATGGAGAAATTCTTCTGGATGAGGCCATTAATTCCTTTTTAAGAGTAAAGTAGATATGTTAATTCCCTATATTTATACTAATCTTGTGATCATTGTTCAACTTATATATTAGCAATGGAAACAATTATTAACTGTATTTTATAATAAAAAAACATAAAACCATGGAAGTGAATTTTTATTATATAACCATTTTACATAATAATTAATTTAATTATATCCTGAAGAATGGTCATTAATAAATTTTTTGGTCGTTACAATCTTCCCCCCTTAAGAAATTAATACCTCAAATTTTTTCCCACACAATAAACATATGAGGGTTACTCGACTTCATCACATCCTCGGATTCACATGTTTCTTTTTCAATCTTTTGGTTTCACCACGACACCTTGATGAGTGGCATTGTCTTATTTCATAGAACTTTTTCCCTAGGATCTAAGATAATCACCTGATTCTCTTCATTGGAGAGGTCATTCTCCCTTGGTACCACCAATGGATTGAGTGCATCAGATTGGCTAGGTATGTACTTCATCAAAAGTGATACATGGAATGCATCTTGTACTTGAGATAGGTTCTGTGGGAGTACTAGTAGATAAGAAACTCCTCCAATGCGATCATGGATATCAAAAGGGTCGTTGTACCATGGAATAATCTTTCCATTATTCTAATATCTCATAACATTATTGCATGGTGATATGCAGAGGAATACCAAGTCTCCAACATCATACTCTAGGTATCATCGAGCATTATCTGCATAACTCTTCTATTGACTCTGTTAAGAATTAATCTTTTGTGGATGGTCATAACTTTCTCCACTATTTCATTGATCATTTCTAGACCTAAGAGTTTTTCCCCAACATCATCCTAACATGCTGGTGGTCTGCACCTCTTCCCAAAAAGGGATTTATAAGGATCAATTTGGATGCTTGAGTGGAAACTTTTATTATAAGAGAACTCAACCAGAGGAAGATGTTGATCCCATCAACTATTGAAGTCTATTTAGTATTCTCTTCACATGTCCTAATGTGTTTGGATTTTCCTCCCATATTGGCCAATAGATTGTGGATGATAAGTCATACAAAAGTACAACTCAGTACTCAGAGCATATTGAAGACTCTTCCAGAACATTGATTTGGATCATGGATCTTGATCAGATACAATAGATAGTGGTACTACATGTAGCCTTAACACTTCTCTGATGTTTATCTATACCAATTGATCTATTGAGAAATCCTCATTAATTCCAATGAAGTGTGCAGTCATTGTAAGATAATCCACAACGACTATGTAACATTGTTTCCTTTCTATATCTTCATAAGTGTGATGAAAAAGTCTAGGGTGATGTTATCCAATTACCATGTTTGTATGGGTAATGGTTTCATCATCCCCTTAGACTTCTACCTCTCATCCTTTACTTGATGTCATACCAGACACTTTGATTTATATTCACCAATCTCGTTCTTCATGTTATATCACCAATAATGCTCTCAGAGATCTCGATACATCATTCTGTTTTCTGGGTTAATGGAGAAATTCTAACTATGTGCATCATCCAGAAGATCTTTTTTTTAAATCGGATTTTATAGAACACCTACTTTTTTTCCCAAAATCAACCAATTCCATCTATATTAACATTGGACTCCATGGATTACTCTTTTCTTATAGTTTCCACTTTATTCTGAATTCCCACATCATCCTTTTGAGCATTATTTAACCATTACAATAGAGACAGTGGAGAAATCATTTGTTAAAGGATTTATGATGTTCCATTATTTATAACTTCCATGTCTATCTTCATCAAATATAAGAATATTGTATCCTTTTCAATTCTCATAAATGAATGAATTTTTGGATCCTTTTTAAATAGTGAATCAGCCACCTTGTTCTCATTCCTAGGGTGGTAATGGATTGAACAGTAAGCCTCTTTGATTATCTCTAACCATATTCAATGGCATATGTTCAACACATTATGTTTGGATATATTATTGAGGCTTTTGTGATCTGTATATATATCATTCTTCCCCCAATATAACAAAATATTTCATGAATACTATCATTAGAGATTACATTAATATATTTTATGTACACTTTATAGATGAGATTATTATATATTAGATGAATAATTAATAGAAATTTGATTACATTTTAATTTTGTTAAAGTACCCATGGAATGATAAATTATATGAAACAAATTTACCAGTTTAAATTTTGGCAATAGAATGTATCATTTTTATTAATATTATATCTACTGAGGGTATATTAGTGGATCTAATAAATATAAATGTTATTGCACATTGCCCCTTTATAACCACTTATACCAAGATCCATAGTTTTCCTGGATTGGTTAGATATTATCAAGGTATTGTAAATAATTTCTCATATATATCTAATATGATAAAAATATTCGTATTATTGGAGTCATGTTATTAAAGATTTTTTTATTGTGAATGAAATATTAAAAAGCTGAAGAGAAAGTCGGTTAGTACAACTATGGTCAATCTACTATACATTGGTGAAGGGTTCGTTAATTATAATGATGCAGTAAAGAAGGGTATTGGATGTGTTGTTATGTATAATGATATCTTGATATATTATGCCACATCCCAATAAGAGGTTCATTAACAAAATTATCGGGATCATGATTAGGATTTAGCACTAGAAATCATTTAATTAATGATCTAGATTTATTTTCATTACATGGAAAGCTGTGACAAGAATGATGATCATAGACACTACTGGAAAATGGACCTATCCCCATGGTTTTCCCCAAAACTGTGGGGATAGGTAGCCCTATTCCCATGTTTTTTGAAAACTGTGGGTATAGGTGTCTTTTCAGGACCTATACCCACGGTTTTCCAAAATCGTGGGTATAGGGGGGGTTTGTCGCCAGGGTTTTCCAAAATTGTGGGGACATGTCCTTGAAAGTCACCTATAAACATGGTTTTGAACAACCATGGGGATTGAGGTACCTATCCCCAAGGTTTTGGGGAAGACTATAGGGATAGTTTTGGGATAAAATAAGTATACCCATGGTTTTGAAAAATCATGGTTATAGGTTTCTCGTGTGTGAAGGAAATTTTTTTTCCCCGTAGGAAGGGAATTTTTTTTGTGGGATTCCTATACCAACGGTTCTTCCCTCTATACCCAAGGTTTATATAACTATATTTAAATATATATATATATATATATATATATATACAAAAGTGATGTTAGGGTAGATGGTAGACGGGGTGTTTGCAGCAAATAGGTTGCGGGGTCAAAACCTGCCACCTACATTATTTTAGGATTGATACTCATGGTTATTTAACTGTGGGTAAAAGACTTCGAAACCATGAAAATTTGGTATGTTTTGTTGACATGGTGGTAGAATAGCTATACCCACAGTTTCGGAAAACCGTGGGTATAATATGGGGACCTATACCGACGCCTTTCCAGCCCAAAGTTCCCAAAATCGTGGGTATAGGCTATACCAATGGGTTTGGGTGCCATAACCATGGTTTTGAACTATGGGTATAGGCCATTTTTCAGTAGTGAGAAGATGAAATAATATAATAAACCCTAACCCTTTGAATATGTCATATAAAATATATCTGGGGATAATTAATGATTGTGTTGGATCATTATATTATCAACCTTGGAAATTGAAATAGGTGGATGATTCTTAGGGTCAAATGTATCATTCAAGGTTATCAATGGTGAGGATAAAAAGGATCTAATACTTTGGGATTTTCAAACATTGAACCATGAAATCATTAATTATTGGGAGAATATGTATCATTAAGAAATGGGTGATCAAACAAATATCAATTTAAATATTGACTGACTGAAAATTAACTTTTTTATTATCAACACTTTTGATGAAAAAGTGAGAAACCACAAAGTCCAAACATTACAAGCAATTAAAACCATGAAAGACGATAACCCAGGTCAAGACAACCAGATCTACCCCTTCTCAGCTATTACATCATGATGACATGCCTTCACATTCACATGACAGCTCAGCAAGCTATCTCATGCACGGGTTCATGGGAACGGTACCGATGGAAGATCCATCGCCTCTTGAACATCCAATTTTTAATGGCATGAAATAGTGAAAGCTTCTTGCCCTGAACCTCATCTGATGCAGACCATGTAGTGTGTTGGTTAAAACACATTCATAAAGGAACCCCATGTAGTGTGCTGGTTATACAAGAACCACCACTGAACTTATAAAAATGTAGATCAAAGTTCCATCCAGATAGATAAATGCAGAACCATCCAAAACCGCATCGAAGTCATCCAACAAAATTCATAAGTAGAGAACATCGAAAGTAGACAGGGAAATTCCGCCACTGTAATGATCCACGTTGAGGCCTAGCCTCTTCACGAATAAAAAAATCCAATGTAAAACCAATAAAATTGCAGTTAAACCACTGAATAGAGCCTCTCCAATAATGAAACATCACAAAATCCGAGACATCCACAGAAAAACACATAACCAACCAAACCAAATGAAAAAGCAAATTGTGAAGTCGAGAACACCCGATCAGCCGATCCACAACCTAAACCTAAAATGAAGTCAAGAGACAAAGAGAAAGAACCATCACCGTATACACGAACACCCAATCCATGGCTTTCTAGACTTCACCACAATATCGTATCCAAAATCCCACCACCGCGCTCCATAATGCACTCGGTGACCACAATAGACCCGCCAATGCTCTCATAGGAGATGCTCTAGAAACCCTCATCTGGAAATCCTGGTACTCTACCTCTGGACCATCATTGTGCCGTCTTGATTCCATATCCTGAGTAGAAGGAGTGAGGAGAAAGTATACTAGAAACAAAGAAAATTGCTGAGGTGGATGAGCCCACTAGGTCGCACGATGCCATTGCAGAAATCAGAAACCACATCGAACACACCGATCATGAACTGAAGAGGGCCGAGTAGACCTGAGGCGGAAGGAAGGGAGGTGGCAGTGGGATAACCCTAGCTGCGGAGCTCCCCTCACAGGCTCATTCAATTGAGATATTAAATTATCACAAAAGGATGATATTGATCAATGAATAATGGTGAATAATGATCTGATGTCGAATCATTGTTGCGATGGAATGATATGATTCATGAGTTGTGTATGTGTGTATCCAATACAAGAATGAATAAAGGATTTATTAAATGAGTCTCTTAGCTCATCATCCTCTATTCATCTTGAAATTACACACATATACTGAAATAAAAGAGTATCTATCATAATATTACATGAATAGTGGTATTAGATTTAATGTAACTTAGTTCTTTGTATATAAGAAATTTATGGATGGGAGACCAAACTCATTGTAGATTTACCAATCATTACCAATAAAATATGATAATTGGGGTAAAATCCCCATCAATTTCATCATCGCACTCCAAAAAACATATGAATTCCAAATAAATATATGTTTTATAGTTGATCAGCATATGAAGTCATCACATTTAATTAATATGAAATTATTTTATCTCTATAGAATCATTATAGTATCTACATTAAGGATGTTTTATGGTTTCATGGAGTATCTAATTCTATTGTGTCTTATTTAGATCTGGGTTTTTTGTTGATCTTATAGAAAAGTATATAGAATTTTTTATATAGAAATTTGTGATATATTAATAATTCTAATACACAAAATGATGGTTAATTAGTGGGAATCAATCATATCATTGAGGATATAATATGATCACATTCTCTTTAATTGAATAGCTATTTGGATAAATATATTCCATTTAGTGAATTATTTTATAACAATAATTTTCACTCATGAATATTGATTGATTTTTCTAAGGATCTCATTGAAAAGATGTTCCATACATCAACGTTCTATGATGAATTTAGATAATGAAATATATTGTGGACATATCATTCATTGTACACAGTAAATAAGGTTTATGTCATTTAAGCATCACATCAATGAAACATGTCATCAACTAATCAGTTATGTTGATGGTTACCACGGAGATCAGAAATTAAGTTTTACTAAGAAGGTATTCTGATAAATTATTTCCATGTATGATGGTTATCTGATTTTGAATGAATGGGATGCTATGCCTTCGGTAAGCTTGTCTATTGGTATTCTTGATTATATTTGGATTTTAGATTATCACATAGTGCATGCACCAAGCCAATCATATGATCATTATATATTCTAGGTATCTTTTTTGAGGATATACATTATTGATCTATAATACGTATTAATGTATTGTGTCACTGCCTAATTGGGATTTCTATGATGAAAAATTGACAAAAATAATTAATTTTATAGATAATGTTACTTAGAACAAGACTACTAAAGTATATAATGGTCTCTAGTGGAATAAGATATTTGATCAAGAAACAACGATATTCTAGGATGTGATAAATTAAACACATCATCATTTTTTATATCATATTTATTTAATTTTAAGTGAAAATTAAATTTTAATGGGGTAGACAGTAACACCCTAACATAATATATATATATACATATATATATATATATCATTGGAATTAAATATTATGTATGTGATAATATTATTTACATATATACATGTGTCTAAATGAACTAGTGATAAAATATATCAGTATGACCTACAAATTACAATTTTGGGTATGAATAATATTAACTATATTATGAAATATATATAGAAATATTTCAATAAATTCAAATATATTTAATATTTCGAAAATAATGTAGTATAAATATATTATAAAATCATTTATTGTTTAATGTTCCTATTTTTTGATGAAACGCGTTTCTTATATTTTATGTATTGTTATTTGAAAAATGTCTACTTATCACAATTAAAAGTGATTTTAAAGAAATATATTGGTAATATATGAATAAAAAACCATGAAATAATTATATAAATGGTATGAATGAAATTAATATCATATATTTGTAAAAAAAAATTATATATTTTATATGTGAAATTTGTTTTTATAATTATACATTATATAAATATAAATGTGAAATGATCACATTAACCAATCCATTTTATGTTTTTTATGAATCCTATGAAGGTTACCTTATGTTTTGGATGTAAATGTAGAGTTGAAAGGAATTTTTTTTGGAGATATGGTATACACTATAGTGATGGTGGCTGCCTCATTGAAGGCTCTGTTTCTATGTTGTATCCCAAGAGGTGGAGTTTCATAGCTACATTATTTTTTAAAATGGTTGCTATGTGGAGGATGGATATTACATAGCCTATATGTGTTTTTATTCTTCCATGTGGGGTAATGGTGTAGACCCTTCTTTAGTGTTCATGCACTATTGTGTATAGGAATTTGATTTGGAGTATGGTTTTTTTGTGGTTCTATCAATTTTTTTTGTAGCTATAATGTGGGGGTTAGGATGCATTTGTGCCTGGTATGTTTGAATATTCTTTTTTATGGTGTAGTGTGTTTCCATGTGCCATGGTCCCACTAGACATTAATATGAACCATTCCATTGAAGTTTTTATATTCCTTCAATTTAGTTTGACAAAGGAGTCTATGGGGTGGCACCTTGTGCAACACCATAGTCTCCCATCTGTAAATAGGTAATGCGATGTAGTTCAATGGGTGACACCATAGTCTTCAGTTTTTCTATAGGGATAAAAATACAAGAACCCCATTTAATCCATCATTTCTCCAATGTATCTCTCCAAATCCCATGGTTCCCAATAATGTTTTTATGGATTTGAATCCACATTTTATAGTGATTAATATGTAACATCTTGAGTTCAATTCATAGATATCTAAAGTGAGTTACATTGGTTTTCATGCAATTTTACCCAAATTAATAATTGATTAGTCAATTTTATTATCTCTATTATATGGTGGTTCATATCCACTATTATATTAATTTTTATAGTTTTGTTCTTTTAATGGTATTGTAGTGGTTTTCTTGGAGTGGTGTCGCTTCCTTATGTAATTGGGGATTGGTGATCTATAACTTCTTTCACTACTTTTTGGAAGAACAATGTCATTTTGAGGTATGATATTTCATTATTCCCATTTATAACCTGTAAAATAATAAATTTATAATTATTTATTCCATTTTATTGACCTGTAATTTGCCATAATAAACGATTAAGCATATTATGAAATAATTAGTTTATGATTAATGAAAATTATTATTACCAAACTAAATTAGTTTCCACTTGATATTCTAGATAGTGTAATAATTATGAAATGGTTTTTTCAAAAACTTGTTTAATTTTGAATTATCTTCTTTTTTATGATATTAGTTAATTATGAAAATTGGAAATTATTGGTCGGATAAATAACATAAAGAGGCACGTTTAGTGAATCTTTATATTTATTCAATTTAATGGTAATAAATATTCAAAAAAATAGTTTTTTTAAATAATGTATTCCATTCAATGTTATAATGTAATTTTTTATGTAACCTTTCAATGTAATGATTATTCTAGATGATATTATGATGTATGATATATTTGGTTTGTTATTGTTAAAGATTAATGAAATTTTATTTGATTATATGAATAATGGTATAATATTTTAATATGTTTTTCATAGATGGTGAATTAAGTTACCAAGTGGTATAAAAAATAAAATGTTCAATTTTAATTATATATTTATGTTGAACCAAATTTTTGATAAAGATAAATTCATTGAGGCTAAGTATTTCCATCTAATTGTGATGTTTAAATGCCAAATGTTGGGGCTCTGAGAGCCCACTTCCATGTGAAGATTAGATGCCTTGTTTTACGGCATGTATTCCTACTTGAATGTGTTTTTTCTTCCTATTTTTGTTTTTATATAAATATAATATATTCTATATCATGTGATGTGAGAATTGGAGGGCTGATGAGATATGGGAAATGAGGTATATTTTTTTCAGAATTTGATGCATATAATGGTGAGATGCATGATGACATGCATTACAGGGTTATGGATGAAACAATGGCGATGGACTGATATTACATTTGGGTTAATCATTGTGGTGATGAAATCTATGAATATTTATTTTCTATAAATCTGTTTAATGGGAAAATGACTAGGAGGATTTGTTACCTACATTACATTCCCCACTACTTGTGGTAACTGAATTTTCTTAGTTATCATCCCTATATTATATCATATGTTTTTTCATTGTGTACATTGAGTTATTTATTGTTAAGATAATAATGTATATTTTATCTCATTGGGTTGGGGTTTGTCAGAATGAAACTACTGTTAAACATAAAAATCTGTGGACTATGAGAAATTATGTTCGAAGGGAATGAACTTCACTCTAATGGATAACGAGACGTATCTTAGAATATTGTTAATAGAAAAATTAATAAATAAAGAATCAATCCATTAAAGGTATAATTCAATAAAAGAAAATAATTAATTTAATGGATGACTACTTCATTGGATTTGTATTTACATAATATTCAACTCTTATTGGTGGAAGTTCGGTGTTCATCTGATGATAGATATTGTTTCTCCTGATACTCAATTAATAACAATAATATTCATTAGAGTTATATGATATCTGGTATGTTTTCCTTTTAAAAACTACCCCACCCTTCTCGGTTGGGAATCTAAAAACTAGTGGACTTTGAGAGTTTCCTGCTATATCCTTGCAGGGAGAATGTAGGGAAAACTACCCCCTATGGCCCTTATATCCTCTCTAGTAGTAATATGTGCTAGTATACATGGTTGTTTGTAAACCCATATATTAGTGTAGAGGGACCTAATGTCCTGTAGATATTTCACATACATGTATATCTAGATATAGTATCCAAATAGTTATTATATTCCTGATGTGTATAAAATGCAATGGATCGAGGTACATACTCAGTGTAAGGGGCGTGATAGCTTTAGGTATGATAATAATTTTTGATACATGAACAAATGGTTTATGTGGTTCCCAGATTCTACCGGGTTACTATATGGAGTATTGGAATTAGATGATGATATGATGGGGTATACATGTTTAATTTTATGACACATGGCCTTTGAGTCATTGGGCTAGTTTCATTTGGGGAGTAATGGATCAAGATCTACAGTGGTAGGGAATAGCGGTAGAGTAGTTGGGATGGAGTATCATGGTACCCATTTTTAATAACTATAATATATAATCTATTCTATGAGATACTTCATGAAAGATATTCATAGTGAGGTAGGGAATATAATATATCTATTTATCTAGTGAGTCAACTTCATTTATTCTTTACATCAATTTAGTATTCTTTCCTTATCTTTTGCATGAGGGGATCCATAAAGGATCTAACATTGCATAAATATTATAGGAACTATATATATATTTTATTATATTGATTTTCATTTCATTGGGATTAGTTTGGAAATAATTATTGATATTAACTACTCATGGGTTTTAAGAGTTTTCTGGGCTTCATGGTGTTGAATTTTTTTCAACTTTAGTACTTTTAGATTCCGTTCAAGTAGATTAATATTATCTGGCTTTATATATATATATATAATTTGGATAAATTTTATGAATATGATAATATTTTTATTGGTGTATATATATTATCTATATCATCTACATGTTCTCATAGATGGTAATTGACATACAATTGTCATAGTGCATAACATGAGAAAATTCCATAGTTTTCCTAGTGTAGCACGTAGGCTGACCATGGTTTTCTCGCTTAATGATATTTCTCAGCTGTTCTCATACCTAATAGGGTTAACATATTCAAATTCTTTGGGTTTTTTATTTATTCAATGAAATATGTTCAATTTAAATTAATGAAATTATTTTTATAAATAAAACATTCGTGAATAGTAAAAATGTGGTTAACAAAAAAACATGACCTTTTAGGTTTGTTTTATGTGTCCCATCACACTCTTTTTTGGTGTTTAAATTTAAAATTATATTTTAATAAATAAATATTAATTTTGAACTACAATTAATTTATTTAGTGGTTTGAGATCTGGAATTCCTTTAGTAATATAAATTTCTCCTACTCCTATAATCAAGGTTGATGGAATACATTGATAAAATGTTTGAAATCATTCATGGAATGATTTAATCATTTCTCATTTCATCCACTAAATATATAAAATTAATTTGATGAATATATTATGTTTAATGGAAGGGAGGAATGTGAAAAAATCTATGAATATAAATGAGTTAGAGTTCTATTTCATATTGGACAATGTGCACACTAACACACTTCACTATTTCTCTACACAAATAAAGATAAAACACATAAATTTATGTGATGAATTACTGTAAACACTAATCACCTCCCTCAGACTATGGATCAGTTTAACCCCTAATTTTTTAGTATTAGAGGTGACTATAATGAATGAAAAAATAATATAAGAATAATTGTGAAATAAAAATATAAGAGAGAGAGAGAGAGGGGATAAAATAAAAATAGATTTTTTGCCACATTAATTGTTAAAATATCTTTACATGGAAGAGGGGTTAAAATAAAATATGGATTTAATATTTCTATAAGAGACTATATTTTTTTATTATTTTTGAGGACATTAAGACCATATATTATCATAAATTTTATTCCTTGGACATTTCGTTTTACATTTTAATGAATGTTACATTATTTTATTTACTTATTTTATATAATTCCATGTATGTCATATCATTCACTTATAAAAGGGAACCTCTTGACCACCATTATACATGATCTTTGAGCCTTCTATGTCCTAAAATAAACTCACAAGTTCATTCATATATTCCAATAATTTTACATATATCCCATGTTCTTTAAATGAGAGTAATCATTGAATGATTAAATTTTTTGTCAAATGAGGTCACACAAATAAGAGGTATAATTTTTAAATGAGATAATTAAATGTTATTCATTATTCAACATTCTATTAACTATTTGTATCAACCATTAAATTCTGAGTTCAATATTTTTAATATATTTTTTATTTTATTATGATGATTTAAAACCATCATTCCACTTATATTCCTTCAAATTGGAAATAAAAGTTTCACATGGGAATACATGCGGACTACCGCCTCCACATTGTAATCTAATTCATTTTACATCCCTATATCACATTTATGGGTTTAATTATGTATATAATAAATATAAATGATATAATTATAATTTAATTCTGATAAAATATTATTTATCGTTCATTATATCCTTCTATTAAAAATCATAACAATGTTCATTTGTATATACATAGTACCATGTCCAAGGAAAGTTTAGTTAATTATTGAATTTTTAAATAGTAAAGAATATTATAAGTATTTATATAATGAATATATATTATATTTAAATAATGATTAAAATTTTGATGATGATGGAACCATTATAAAGATGTGAGGACCATAATTGCGGGATTGAAGCATTCAAGAATAAATAATTGTTATCACCCATAATAGTGATTTTTATAATGAATTGTCAATGAATGGTTAATATAATGGTATAAGTAATAAATTTATGGTGTTACAATATTAATATGGTTATGGTAACAAATTATAATAAATCAAAATCTATTCTAACAGATGATAGAGAACATATTAAAGAAGTCAAACATGAGGAAATAATTTTATGTTACATTTTTATATTTATCTAAATTATCTATGAATAAATTTACAATTACAAAACTATATGATATATATTTGAAAAATATTATTTTTTTCTAATATTTTTTTTTCAAATGAAGAGTTTTCCTTTAATTTTCCCCTCTTATACCTTTCAATTGTTTTATGTAATGTTTTTTTAGAAAAACTAACAATGTTTCGAAATTCAGTCCGAAATATTATTCTTTAATGTTCATATTTTCATTAAAAATTTATTAAATGGTGTTTATAAAACTATTCTACGATTAGTTAATACCACATTTACCTATATTTTACATTCAATAAAATGGTATCGAAGGAATAATCATATTTATTTCAAAATAATGATACTTTTTAGAATGTTGTGAATGATTTTTTAATTTATAACTCATAAAAATAGTTTTTTCTCTATATTGACCATTTCATTCGTTGATTAAAATTTTTCACGTTTCCATGGTTATTTTCCCATAATAATTTACTTTATTTTTTTATTTTTTAAATTTCAAATATTTTTTTTCAATATTAAAAGTGTATTTTCCTCAAAAAATAATCTTATTTTATTTTGAGGAATTTTTCATATAAAATGAAATCATTTTGTGCACCGTATTTGTAACACCCCAAGCTTCTACGGTACGCTTCTCTTTGAATAATGTGATAGCGTGTGTTGTACGCAACACCGAGTTCTAACACACCATAACTAATCAAACTAGCCGTTATGAATAGTAATACCTACTTTTGGAAATTATATATATATATTATATTTGAAAATGGACTTCATTTTTGGATTCGGAATATCGAATTTAGCCTAAGGTGAAATTTTGGTACATTTCGGATGACTTTCATATTTTGATGAATAGTGAAAATTACTAAGTTTTAATTAAAAACAACTTTTTTAATCAAAATAATTAATAGTGATAAATTATGAATTTGAGTGGTTTTAAAGTATATTTAGAATATATTTTTACCATTTAATATAATGTTGGTCATTGGACATAATTTTACAATTAAACCGAACATAAACAAGTGTCAATCTTTTGATAGTTATTATCTCTTAAAAACACGCTTTTTGTTTTGACAACGGGAATTAATTTTAAATTAATTTCTGCCACTTCTGTGTATTGAATTTAGAAAAATGGATTCCATATTTGGAATCAGGATGTTCAAATTGTGTAAATAGGTAACTTTTATTTTTAGACATTTTGAATAATTACTGCGGTAAATATTTTATTTACCATGGTTAAGGGTAAATCCGGTAAATAAGGGTTAAAAAATAATATTATAATAATACTAAATTACCCTAAAACGTGTCTTAACCCTATTGGTTGATACATGGTCGACCATGGGAATCTTTGGGTCTATTTTGGGACCCCATGGATCCACTTGTAAGTGATAATGACACATTATATTAATAAAGCTTAAATAAAAATAAAAATGGCATAAGCTTACATCTTTTAGAAGAACAATTTTTACATAAGGTTATACATGTTGGATTTTCGATTATAAATATTCATTAGAAAGCTAAAAAGATTTCCTACATAATGATAGTTTATTTATAATTTTTAGACATTAAATAAGTTATTTTATTTATGACACAATGATGATGCAGTAATTACAATAATAGTGAAAAGTTAAAATAATTAATATTATAAATACCCAAATAAATATAATATGAAACTTTTAATGAATTAAATAAATTTTCTAGGATAATATGATATATTAGGATTGATTTAATTGACTTTTTTCGAAGTAATCAATCTGTTATGAGTTTCAAAAAAATCAACTATTGAATAGTGTCAAAATTGACATAAAAGAGTTCTTAAAACAAATATTATATTATTAATTGATATTAAATTCCTAAAAATCTAAGGTTCGGTCAAGAGACTTATATCATGATAGGTTCATCATTAATGTACCACTTGGGGGTCGCTTGGATGTATATAGTAAGTTTATTAACCATATTATATAAAAATACAAAGAGACATTGTAAAAGTGAAACTAATTAACTTAGAGTTAATACTTAAAGATAAGGTTAATATAAGTACCCAAACCTGTCTAAATTCTATTGGTTGAGTGGTTTTCTACCTATCCCCACCTTAACCTTTGAATAATCAACTTTGGAGCCTTTAGAAACCGAATATGAATTTATTATAAATTAATATTTCTAACTTTTCCAAAGGTGCCCCTCACCCCTCTTATAAAAAGGCACTCCTCCTTCTCATTTCTTCACACCTTCAAAGCCTTTTGGATCGGCAAAACTCTGCCCAAATACTCTCCCAACATCCCTCACTACAACCTAGAGGCCTTAGTTTGATCATAAATCCAACCTAAGGAGCCCTTTTGATCAAATCAAAAGGAAGAACCCGAAGAAGAGGTAATGATTTCACCACCCTTTTCTAAGTTCATTTCTTCTTCCACTTCTTCTTCCTTTGTTCTTACCATTCTAAAATAATAACTCCAGTATCTCACATATACTGTGATGTTATTATAAGTATGGTACAACCATATTCAGTATTCTATCCACCCTTTGAATAACATGTCACCATACGTGCGTACGTACGGCTTACCGTCTCCACGTCGTGGTGTAATTGTTATTCAATATAATATTATTTGGATGGGTATAATAATGATGTGTAACTCATGTAAATAATAAATATAACATGTTAATTATTCTTTATATATGATATAAAATTCATTTATATATTATTTTAATATCAAAAGAATGATATTGTCGCTCGTGCGTACGTACGGACTACCGTCTCCACGAACGCGATGAGATTCATTCTCCATCGTAACCATTCAAGTATAATTATCATTTGATGATTTAAAAATGATGTTTAAGGAATAGATATCATTCTGGATATGAATAAGATACAACAACCATGGCTTATGTAACAAAACATATAAAGAAAATGAGTAAGTTAACACCCGAAACGACGATAATTCTAAGATATTATTAACAAATCAATGTTAAAAGATCATATATGATATCATATTTATATATATGATTCTTTTATAATTTAATAAAAATTATTTCACCATTATACAGGAGGTTAACCTACCCCAACCAAGGAAAAGTACAAGGTAAGGGTTATTTCACAATCTCTTCATTATCCGAGGTTGTTTATACGTAATAATCTACTGGGATCTCTTTATCATCCACATCCATGTTTCTTAAAAATGTATTCCAAAACATTTTTACTATTTACAAGAATATGGGTTTAAGTCATTTATACCCTTGATTGACTTTTTATAAGAGTTTTATAAAGGAATCTTTCCGTCGTTTTCAAAACAAGGTCCTTTTTAACCTTTTCGACAGAATTGAGGTAAGAATGTTTTTTTTAACTTATACGGCGGGTGCGGTTATTTTCCGCCGTTATAAAATCGTCGAAGCATTCCTTACAAGCTTATAAGAATATTTTCAAAGAAAATGTTTTATATTATATGGATCTTAAATGATTTCAAAATAAAAGGAGATACTTCTTTAAAAAAAAATTTGATTTCATCTATGTCAACATCCTTTGATGGATTTTAAGATTATTTGGAGTTGATTTATTATGATACAAAACTTCTATATTGAATTGAAGGTTTTGTGATATGTTTGACTAAGGTTGTGCTATATTTATACCATTCATAGTTTATGGTGAAATTATTGACATTTCGTATGCTAGTTTTAATACGAATTTTTATGTTATGTTTAAACCTTTTCATATGGGAATGCATTGGACTTAATAAGTGACGGGTGGAGCCCGCTATAGCTCCTCGATGCATCGGTAGGTCTCATGAGACAAACTAGTGTCTTGGCACAAGGCCTTGACAAAATCTTATTTGTAGTCTTGGCACGAGGCCTTGGCTATGTGGTTATGATAGTCTGGCATTATGCATTCCAACATTATGAAAGTGGTTATTGATTTTTGCATGTGATTATTCGATTAGTAGAATATCCATGTGAATAAGTAAATGGCATTATTTCATTTTATTTATGCCATACCATGTTGAAAGTTTATATTTAAAAGGCTTTTGTTTTAGTTATACATTTCCTTAAATGTTTATTCGTATTTATGAAAGTTTCCGCTATATTGTTATCCTTACTGGGCATTTGAGCTCACCCCTTTTCTATGTTTTATTTTTCCCAGGAAGTGAAGGAGTAAATTATGAATGACCTGCAGGGATTTTATGAGGGGATAATAGTGTGGTCTATTGAGACATTATGTTGTTGTAGTAGTTTTTCATTTTATAATGTAATGTAAAACTTATGATTATATCTGGCATTTTCCAAGGCTACTAAACCAATCGGTCTTTCGAGATTTGATATTTCTTGTGATCATGCCAATGTTATGTAATAATGCACCGACTCTAGGAAACTAGGGTCGGGGCGTTACAGTTGGTATCAGAGGAAGTTTAGTACAAACCTTGGAAGCTAGATTTAGATAAACTCTGATTAGAGCACGTAGACCTAAGATGAACTTTGAGGATTAGTATAGAAGAACTTCCTAGAATTTTGGTATTGTAGAGATTTTGTGAGTTTTCCAAGAAATACATACCTGTCTGGATACGAGCAGGTAGAGGCGGCTCTGGCACAGATGTACCTAGGGGTAAAACCCGAAAACACCGCTTTGAGCTAGACTCGAACGGGAACTGGTGCACGACAACGGGCCTTGCTGCACTCTTGGTTACGACACTCCCGGGGGATATGCTTAGGATAACTCTCATTTTCTTTACAAATCATTTTGAAGGGATTATGAGTATATACTTCCTCAAAGAAAACATTATTATGATTATGGATTATATCCATAAATAGTTCAATTTATGTTAAGTGTTTTATATGTATGGGATTATGTATTTTGATTCATAAACTGATCTAGTTTATGCCATTGTTTAGAAATGGCGCCTAGTGGAAGAAATGGAAACCGTATCAATGAACGCACTCCATGTAGGGATTGCCCTCCTTCTCATGATAATTATAGTGGGGATGGTGATGCAACTGGTGCTGATCAGCTAATCACCATACTGGGACAACTTACTCAGGTTATGAATAATAACCTTACCCGTATGGAGCACCCTGATCCGCAGCGTGGAGGATCAATGTTAGATCGATTCATGAGGCAACAACCACCAACGTTCAATGGGAATAAAAATACCTTAGTAGCTGAGCAATGGATATTTTCCCTAGAGAAAATATTTCAGGCTTTGGGGAGCAGTGAAAGGGAAAAAGTTATCATGGCAGTTTACCGCCTCACTGGAGATGCTGATCAATGGTGGTCATTGATTCAGAACATGAAGGAAGATGATGAAGTATCAAATATAGAATGGAGGGAGTTCAAAGATCTGTTTTTAGAAAAATACTTTCCTCGCGACCATCGAGTAGATATGGAAAGGCAATTTCTAAATCTGAGACAAAAGGAGGATGAGAATGTCACAAAGTATGAGGCTAACTTTACAAGGTTAGCAAGGTATGCTGGAGATTATATTCACAACCCAAGAAGTAAGATTGATCGTTTCTTTGATGGGTTAAAACCATTTCTCCGTCGAGCGTTAGTCTCACAATCCTTTTCATCGTACGAAGACATTGTCTCATGTGCTATCAAGACCGAAAAGGAATTCTCTAAGTCTTATGACTTTAAAGCAAAGCAAGAGAAGAAGAGACCTTCTGATCAATCTGGGAATGGAAATAAGGGGAAGAAGGGAAAGGTTGAATATCCATCTTGTGGTAAATGCGGGAAGAAACATCCTGGTACTTGCTTGAAGGGAATGGGAGTCTGTTACAAGTGTGGTGAAAAAGGCCACCAAGCTCATGATTGCAAGGGGAAGAAGGAAGCTACCAACGTTCAGTGCTATAATTGCAGGGAGATGGGGCATTATGCAAATGCATGTCCTAAGCGTCAGGAGAACTTACCTCAGAAAAGTCCAAGGGATCAAGGCCAGGCTTATGCTATCACTACTGCTGAGGTAGAAGCTCCGAAAGACGTGGTGGCAGGTAATTTAATGGTTTCCTCAAGTTTAGAAAATGCATTATTTGATTCTGGATCATCGCATTGTTTCATATCTTCCCAGTTTGCTAAGAAAATTAGATATTTCCAATTTGATTTAATAAGGGAGTTGTCAGTTAAAACTCCTAAGGGAAGTATCCTTGCAACAAAGTTTTGTGAATCAGTCCCCATTAGAGCACATAAATTTTCTTTATCTGCTGATTTCATCGTCATACCTATGATTGAGTTTGATATAATCCTCGGTATGGACTGGATTTCGGACTATGATGCGAAGATTTATTGTAAGAAGAAAGAGGTTACGATTCTTGATGATAATGATAAGGAGCACCTTATTTTTAGAGCAGAATCGTCACCACCTAATTCTTATTTAGATCCACCCCCAGTAGCTCAACTTAATTCAATTATTGGGGAGGAAGAGAATGAAATAACTGTCGGTGAGGAAAGGAATGTTCAAATATAGGATGTACCTGTTGTGAAAGAATTTTTAGATGTATTTCCGGAAGATTTACCTGGACATCCTCCAGAACGAGAAGTTGAGTTTTCTATTGATTTGATTCCTGGATCAAGGCCTATATCGAAGACCCCTTATAGAATGGCCACTGTAGAGTTAGTCGAACTAAAGAAACAACTAGAGGAATTGAGTAATAAGGGATTTATTCTCCCTAGTGTTTCTCCATGGGGAGCCCCTATTCTTTTTGTTAAAAAGAAAGATGGATCTATGAGGTTATGTATCGACTATAGGGAGATCAATGCTATAACAATAAAGAACAAGTATCCCCTACCTCGTATTGATGATTTATTTGACCAACTGCATGGAGCTCAATACTTTTCAAAGATTGACCTTCGATCTGGATACCATCAGTTGTGTGTGAAGAAGGAAGACATTCCGAAAACAGCATTTCGAACCAGGTACGGGCATTACGAGTTTACTGTAATGCCGTTTGGATTGACTAATGCACCCTCTGTATTCATGGATCTGATGAATAGAGTTTTCAAGGAGTATCTCGATGAATTTTTGGTGGTATTTATTGATGATATTCTGGTATACTCCAAAACCTACGAAGATCATGAAAATCACTTGGGCATTATCTTGAAGACTCCGAGGAGGCATGAATTATATGGAAAGTTTAGCAAGTGTGAATTCTGGCTTCAGGAGATTTCTTTTCTTGGCCATATTGTCTCTAAAGATGGAATCTCTGTTGATCCTTCTAAGACCAAGGTAATCCAAGAATGGCCAGCTCCTACGAGTATAACTGAGGTACGTAGTTTTATTGGTTTGGCAGGTTATTATCGACGTTTCGTCCAGAATTTTGCCCGATTGGCAAACCCATTAACGAAGCTCACACGAAAAGGGGTTAAATTTGTTTGGACAAAAGAGTGTGAAGAATGTTTTGAAGAACTGAAAAGAAGATTAGTCAATGCTCCTATATTGACTCTACCATCGGGGAATGATGGGTTCGTTATTTATAGTGATGCATCGAAGAAAGGACTTGGCTGTGTCCTTATGCAGAATGATAGAGTTATTGCCTATGCATCACGACAGTTGAAAATTCATGAACAAAACTATCCTACTCATGATCTCGAGTTAGCAGCAGTGATCTTTTCTTTGAAGATATGGAGGCACTACCTCTATGGTGAAAAATTTGAGATTTATACTGATCACAAGAGTTTGAAGTATATTTTCTCACAAAAAGAACTCAACATGAGGCAAAGGAGATGGCTTGAATTACCCAAGGATTATGATTGTACGATACACTACCACTTAGGGAAGGCAAACAAGGTGGCAGATGCTTTGAGTAGAAAAGACCATGGAGTTTTGAACAATATGAGAATTGAAAGGGATCCAATTTTCATGGATCTAGTGAAGATGGACATGGGAATAACCAGGGAAGGTGAAACATCAATGCTTTTTCAAATGGTTGCCAAACCATCTTTACTAGAAAGGATTAAGAGTTCTCAGACCAATGATGAAGAATTCCAAAAGAAGATTAAAGTTGTGAATGATGGGAGATTGAGAGACTTTGTGTATGAAGATGGAATTTTGAAATTCGGGAAGAGACTTTGTGTTCCCAATATACCTGATCTAAAAAGGGAATTGCTGGATGATGCTCATAGTTCCAATTTCTCTATACACCCTGGGAGCACCAAAATGTATAGAGATTTGAAGGAACATTTTTGGTGGGACAACATGAAGAGGGAGATTGCTGATTTTGTGTCAAGATGTATGGTTTGTCAACAAGTGAAAGCTGGAAGGCAACAGCCTAGAGGAGTCATGCAACCTCTTCCCATACCAGAGTGGAAATGGGACAATATTACGATGGACTTTGTCATGGGGCTACCAAAGACTCCTATAAGGAACGATGCAATATGGGTTATTGTCGATCGTCTTACCAAGTCAGCACATTTTCTTGCTATAAGAGAAGATCTACCCCTGGAACGTCTAGCAAGACTATATATTAATGATGTTGTGAGACTTCATGGAGTGCCCTTATCAATTGTCTCTGATCGTGATCCCCGTTTTACTTCAAGATTTTGGAAAAGTCTTCAGAAATACCGGGATACTGAACTTCATTTGAGCACTGCTTACCACCCTCAGACAGATGGACAATCAGAACGGACTATTCAAACCCCATAAGACATGTTGAGATCTTGCTCACTTGACTTTCAGGGTATGTGGGATCAATATTTACCACTGGTAGAATTTTCCTATAACAATAGCTTCCATTCGAGTATTCAGATGGCACCATATGAAGCGTTATACAGAAAGAGATGTCGTACACCAACCTGTTGGGATGACGTTGGTGAAAGAAAACTTGTAGGCCCAGAACTGGTGGAGGAAACGGTGTAAAAGGTGAAAGTAATCCAAAATCACATCAAAGCAGCTCAAAGTAGGCAGAAGAGCTATGCCGATAATCGAAGGAAGGATTTGGAATTTCAAGTCGGTGATCATGTTTTCCAAAAGGTATCTCCATGGAAGGGAGTCATACGTTTTGGTAAGAAAGGTAAATTGAGTCCCAGGTACATCGGACCTTTCGAAATTCTAGAACGAATTGGGGTTGTAGCTTACCGATTGGCAATGCCGCCAAGTCTCTCCAAAGTTCACGATGTGTTCCACGCATCTCTATTGAGGAAATACATGCCTGATCTGACACATGTACTCACCTATGATGAATTAGAACTGGAACCCGATCTGTCTTATTGTGAAGAGCCCGTCAAGATTCTTGATACGA
The DNA here is from genome assembly GCA_963277665.1 of Viscum album. NCBI lineage: Eukaryota > Viridiplantae > Streptophyta > Magnoliopsida > Santalales > Viscaceae > Viscum > Viscum album. Next base: position 1,066,614,707 of record OY728160.1, read on the forward strand.
GAGAACAAGTGCTGAGAAACCGGACGACGCGTCTGGTAAAAGTTTTGTGGAGAAACCATAAGATGGAAGAGGCAACGTGGGAACCCGAGGAACTTATGATGAAGAACCACCCGAGTCTTTTTATGCAGTAATACCCTAGAAATTGCGAGGACGCAATTATTTGAAGGAGGGGAGAATGTAACACCCCAAGCTTCTACGGTACGCTTCTCTTTGAATAATGTGATAGCGTGTGTTGCACGCAACACCGAGTTCTAACACACCATAACTAATCAAACTAGCCGTTATAAATAGTAATACCTACTTTTTGAAATTATATATATATATTATATTTGAAAATGGACTTCATTTTTGGATTCGGAATATCGAATTTAGCCTAAGGTGAAATTTTGGTACATTTCGGATAACATTCATATTTTGATGAATAGTGAAAATTACTAAGTTTTAATTAAAAACAACTTTTTTAATCAAAATAATTAATAGTGATAAATTATGAATTTGAGTGGTTTTAAAGTATATTTAGAATAGATTTTTACCATTTAATATAATGTTGGTCATTGGACATAATTTTACAATTAAACCGAACATAAACAAGTGTCAATCTTTTGATAGTTATTATCTCTTAAAAACACGCTTTTTGTTTTGACAGCGGGAATTAACATTAAATTAATTTCTGCCACTTCTGTGATTTTAATTTAGAAAAATGGATTCCATATTTGGAATCAGGATGTTCAAATTGTGTAAATAGGTAACTTTTATTTTTAGACATTTTGAATAATTACTGCGGTAAATATTTTATTTACCATGGTTAAGGGTAAATCCGGTAAATAAGGGTTAAAAAATAATATTATAATAATACTAAATTACCCTAAAACGTGTCTTAACCCTATTGGTTGATACATGGTCGACCATGGGAATCTTTGGGTCTATTTTGGGACCCCATGGATCCACTTGTAAGTGATAATGACTCATTATATTAATAAAGCTTAAATAAAAATAAAAATGGCATAATCTTACATCTTTTAGAAGAACAATTTTTACATAAGGTTATACATGTTTGATTTTCGATTATAAATATTCATTAGAAATATAAAAAGATTTCCTACATAATGATATTTTATTTATAATTTTTAGACACTAAATATGTTATTTTATTTATGACACAATGTTGATGCAGTAATTACTATAATAGTGAAAAATTAAAATAATTAATATTATAAATACCCAAATAAATATAATATGAAACTTTTAATGAATTAAACTAATTTTATAGGATAATATGATATATTAGGATTGATTTAATTGACTTTGTTAGAAGTAATCAATCTGTTATGAGTTTTAAAAAAATCAACTATTGAATAGTGTCAAAATTGACATAAAAGAGTTCTTAAAACAAATATTATATTATTAATTGATATTAAATTCCTAAAAATCTAAGGTTAGGCCAAGGGACTTATATCATGATAGGTTCATCATTAATGTACCACTTGGGGGTCTCTTGGATGTATATAGTAAGTTTATTAACCATATTATATAAAAATACAAAGAGACATTGTAAAAGTGAAACTAATTAACTTAGAGTTAATACTTAAAGATAAGGTTAATATAAGTACCCAAACCTGTCTAAATTCTATTGGTTGAATGGTTTTCGACCTATCCCCACCTTAACCTTTTAATAATCAACTTTTGAGCCTTTATAAACCGAATATTAATTTATTATAAATTAATATTTCTAACTTTTCCAAAGGTGCCCCTCACCCCTCTTATAAAAGGGCACTCCTCCTTCTCATTTCTTCACACCTTCAAAGCCTTTTGGTTCGGCCACACTCTGCCCAAATACTCTCCCAACATCCCTCACTACAACATAGAGGCATTAGTTTGATCAGAAAGCCAACCTAAGGAGCCCTTTTGATCAAATCAAAAGGAAGAACCCGAAGAAGAGGTAATGATTTCACCACCCTTTTCTAAGTTCATTTCTTCTTCCACTTCTTCTTCCTTTGTTCTTACCATTCTAAAATAATAACTCCAGTATCTCACATATACTGTGATGTTATTATAAGTATGGTACAACCATATTCAGTATTCTATCCACCCTTTGAATAACATGTCACCATACGTGCGTACGTACGGCTTACCGTCTCCACGTCGTGGTGTAATTGTTATTCAATATAATATTATTTGGATGGGTATAATAATGATGTGTAACTCATGTAAATAATAAATATAACATGTTAATGATTCTTTATATATGATATACCATTCATTTATATATTATTTTAATATCAAAAGAATGATATTGTCGCTCGTGCGTACGTAGGGACTACCGTCTCCACGAACGCGATGAGATTCATTCTCCATCGTAACCATTCAAGTATAATTATCATTTGATGATTTAAAAATGATGTTTAAGGACTAGATATCATTCTGGATATGAATAAGATACAACAAACATGGCTTATTTAACAAAACATATAAAGAAAATGAGTAAGTTAACACCCGAAACGACGATAATTCTAAGATATTATTAACAAATCAATGTTAAAAGATCATATATGATATCATATTAATATATATGATTCTTGTATAATTTAATAACAATTATTTCACCATTATACAGGATGTTAACCTACCCCAACCAAGGAAAAGTACAAGGTAAGGGTTATTTCACAATCTCTTCATTATCCGAGGTTGTTTATACGTAATAATCTACTGGGATCTCTTTATCATCCACATCCATGTTTCTTAAAAATGTATTTCAAAACATTTTTACTATTTACAAGAATATGGGTTTAAGTCATTTATACCCTTGTTTGACTTTTTATAATAGTTTTATAAAGGAATCTTTCCGTCGTTTTCAAAACAAGGTCCTTTTTAACCTTTTCGACAGAATTGAGGTAAGAATGTTTTTTTAACTTATACGGCGGGTGCGGTTATTTTCCGCCGTTATAAAATCGTCGAAGATTTCCTTACAAGCTTATAAAGAATATTTTCAAAGAAAATGTTTTATTTTATATGGATCTTAAATGATTTCAAAATAAAAGGAGATACTTATTTAAAAAGAATTTTGATTTCATCTATGTCAACATCCTTTGATGGATTTTAAGATTATTTGGAGATGATTTATTATGATACAAAACTACTATATTGAATTGAAGGTTTTGTGATATGTTTGACTAAGGTTGTGCTATATTTATACCATTCATAGTTTATGGTGAAATTATTGATATTTCGTATGCTAGTTTTAATACGAATGTTTATGTTATGTTTAAACCTTTTCATATGGGAATGCATTGGACTTAATAAGTGACGGGTGGAGCCCGCTATAGCTCCTCGATGCATCGGTAGGTCTCATGAGACAAACTAGTGTCTTGGCACAAGGCCTTGACAAAATCTTATTTGTAGTCTTGGCACGAGGCCTTGGCCATGTGGTTATGATAGTCTGGCATTATGCATTCCAACATTATGAAAGTGGTTATTGATTTTTGCATGTGGTTATTCGATTAGTAGAATATCCATGTGAATAAGTAAATGGCATTATTTCATTTTATTTATGCCATACCATGTTTAAAGTTCATATTTAAAAGGCTTTTGTTTTAGTTATACATTGCCTTAAATGTTTATTCGTATTTATGAAAGTTTCCGCTATATTGTTATCCTTACTGGGCATTTGAGCTCACCCCTTTTCTATGTTTTATTTTTCCCAGGAAGTGAAGGAGTAAATTATGAATGACCTGCAGGGATTTTATGAGGGGATAATAGTGTGGTCTATTGAGACATTAGGTTGTTGTAGTAGTTTTTCATTTTATAATGTAATGTAAAACTTATGATTATATCTGGCATTTTCCAAGGCTACTAAACCAATCAGTCTTTCGAGATTTGATCTTTCTTGTGATCATGCCAATGTTATGTAATAATGCACCGACTCTAGGCAACTAGGGTCGGGGCGTTACAGTATTCATCTTGGGAGATATGATTCTATGCTAATATACTCAATATTTGTAACACCTGATACTTTTATGAGAAATATTTGGTTTTTATGTTATATAAATCATCAAAGAAATATTTTACTACTCACAACACTAGCTTGGCTTGCTTTACACGCAAAGGAGGCCTTCCTCATTAGCTTGCATCGTACGCAATACTGAGTTTCACTAAACAACGATATGCTATTAAAATATTATTAAAAATAGTCGTTATGAATAGTAATAACCACTTTTTGAAATTTTATAAATTTTATTTTTCAAAATGGACTTCATTTTAGGATTCCGAATATCGAAATTAGACTAGGGTGAAATATTGGTATTTTTATGAAAACATTCAATTTTTATGAATAGTGAAAACACTGGGTTACAATTTAAAAACTGACTTTTTATTTAAATAATTGTTTATTTTATTTAAATTTTTTTAGGTAAAAATTGATACATAATACCTATATAAGTTAAATGTAATTCATTGGAGTAATTTTATAATAATTTTAGATATATAAAAATTTTATTGAAATTTTCACCGTCTTTTACCCACCTCCTAGGAGAATTTGAAAATTTACATAAAACATAATTTTACCGCTTTTGTGAGTGGAATTTCAAAAATCTGAGAGACACGATTGATGTTAGTAAGTAAAATATGGTTCAATGAGATGAAAATAATTTTTGGTGAAAAGTAACTTTTTACTTTTTTTACCATGGTTAAAAGTAAATAGGGTAATTAAGAGTAAATATGATATTATTATTACCCTAAAACATGTACAAACACTATTGGATAAATGTAATTCAACTAAAAACAACCTTAGGAATAAAATATGACCATTTTGGCCCACTCGGATTAGATTAGAACATTTATTTTTAATTTATTTAAAGAATGGTTGAAATAGTAAAAATCAATGTTTAAATAATAAATAATTTTTAATATAGGGTTATACATAAGATAAAGTAGACTATAAATATTCATTATAAAGATAAAAATCATTCCTACATAATTATATTTTATTTGTAATTTTTAGACTTTAAATAATTGAATTTATTAATGACACAATGATGATGCAGTAATTATCTTATTAATGAAATATTGACATAATTGATGTTATAAATACCAAAATAAATGTAATTTGAGACTTTTATTGAATTAAAATAATTTTATATGTTACTATGACATGTTAATGTTGATTTAATTAATTTTTTTTCGAAATATTCATTCTGTTATGATTTTCACAAAAATCAACTACCAAATAGTGTCAAAATTGACCTAAAATAGTTTTTAAAACAAGTATTATATTATTAATTGTTATTATATTCATAAAAACCTACGGTTCGGTCAAAATACTTATATCATGACATTTGTATCATTAATGGACCACTTGGGGGTCTCTTGGATGTATATGGTATGTTTATGAAATATATAATATAAAAATACAAAGTGACATGGTAAATTTCAATCTAATTAACTATGAGTTAAAACTAAAAGATAAGGTTAATATAATGACCCAAACTTGTCTAAAATCTATTTTACGGGAGTATTTCGACCCATCCCCACATTAGCTTCTAAATATATCAATTTGGAGATATTATAAACCGAATTTGACTTTATAATAAAATAATATTTTGTGGTATTCCAAAGGTGCCCCTCTCCTCCCTTATAAAAGGGCACCTCCTCCCTCTTTTCCTCACACCACATTGAGCCTTCAAGCTCGGAAAACCCCTGTCAAATTATCATCTCCACTTCCCTAGAAACATCTTAGAGGTCCTGGTATTTTTGAAAGACCAATTTTAGTGCCTTAAGAGGAAGTCTCAAAGAGGCGCTTCAATAAGGAGGTAATGTCCGTTACCAATTCATTCAACTTTATTTCTTCTTCCACTTATTCTTATTTAGTTGTTTAATTATGAAGTAATAACATCAGTATCACCCATATAATAATATTTTATTATATTTATGAAACAACACTATTTCACCATCTATCCATCCTACGGAAAACGAAATCACCGCGCGTGCGTACGTATGGAATACTGTCTCCACGCCGTGGTGTAATCTATTTTCCACAACCAACTTACTTGGATGGGTATAATGGTGTAAATAATAACTATATATGATTATTTTAATGTGATATTGATTCTGAAATATTATATATACACTCCATTATAATTTCACGATAATGGGAATGATATCATCGCTCGTGTATACATACGAAATACCGTCGCCATGATCTGATGCGACTCATTCTACATGATCTTCATTGAATAATGATTATATAAATGAATTGAATGAATTTATATGATATATATTACACTAATACCATTTTGGAAATGAGGTATCTATAACATAAAAAAAGAATAAGAATTTATTCGACAAAACACGCATAAGAACAAAAAAGTAATAAACACCCGAATAACAAGTAGTAATGAAATATTACTAATAAGAAGATAAGAATATGACCATATATGATATAATAAAAATAAGTATGATTCTGGAATAAGACAATAACATTATTTAAATCATTATACATGATGTTCAGACACTTACGAAGCAAATCAGACCTAAGATAAGGGAAAATATCACAATCTCATTTTTATCCGAGATTGTTTATAATTTGGAATTTACTGGGGTGTATTTTATCATCCACATCCATGTATCCTCAATATGTAATATTATTTCCATCCACCTAAAATTTTTTAAATCCAATTATACCCTTTTGCGAGTTTTTAGTAAAAGATATGAAAGGAATCTTTTGTTGTTTTTCGTACGAGGTACTTTTTGGCTTTTCCATCAAAAGTACAAGAAGAATTTTTTTTAACTTATACGGCATGAATGGATTTTTAAAACATTATTTCCAAGAAGAATCCTTTACATGATTCATGTTTATTTTTAATCAACTACTTTTAGTTTAAAATTGTATGACATGTTAAGAAAGGAAAAATGTTTTTAAAGTAGAAAGGATATTTTCATCAAGAATGGAGTTCAAGTGTTTTATCAAAATTATTTTCCATCTAAGATAATATAGGGTTCTATTTCTATCCCTATTATTACATTGATTTCACTATGTTGTGATGGAAATATTTTTATGAATTCCTTTATCTTATATGAATTTTTTTATGATGTCACGATGTTTAAGATTCCCATTTTTTTATTACATGGGTTATGCTATGATGTATGGTTTATGATTTTGTGGCACACATAAGAATGGTATAATTATGATATGGGTGGGACCTATATCTCCCTCCAATGCATTGGGTAATTATTTTATATCTCATGAGATAGACATGGCTGGAACAGCAGGTTAAACCGGTTCAGTGAAACATGACTGAAATGATGAGTGAAATCGGTTCAGAAATGGACTTTATCCACTATGATAGTCTTGGAAATGAGTCTTGACTAATAAGAAATGATTCTCTATGATTATGTGTGTATTCCACATAGTTTCATGTTTTAAGTTATGATTATTGAGATTACATTTCACTACTATTATTTATCCCATGTTATGAAATTATGATCTTTTTTGCAGGTTAAGATTTGAAAAAGTTATGGTCTTATGTATATGATGTGATTGATATTTCTTTTGTTTACCATTACAGAGCATTTTAGCTCACCCTTTTGTATGTTTTATTTCACCAGGTCAGGAAGATGGTTATTAAGTAGGATATGCCAAAAGGGACTCTAGATATGAGGAAATAAATGCGAGGAAAAGTAGATGCTTTATGAACTAGTTGTTTATGTTTCCTAGTTTCTAAAGACACTATACCTATACGGTACTTTCATGGTTTTGTTATATGTTGTAATAAGTGTGCTTCAATTGTGAAGTAATAACAATGTATGTAAAGTATGGGTCGTTGTAGTTGGTATCAAAGGAAAGGTATAGTCAACATTTGGAAACTAGGATGTGAATGCCTTAGTAAGAAACCTAAGGATATGTCTAAGCATAGAACACAATCTTAGTGTTTTAGAAATGGCCATGAATAACCTAGGGTAAGACCTTAAGTGTGATATTTTATTTTTGATTATGTGGTTTTCCTTTTATAATTAGTGTTGCTCACACTATTCTTCTTGGTTTTAGTCAATGGATGGAACCCGAAGGAACCGTGTGAATGCAGAATGCGATGGGCAATGCAATGATAGTCCCCCTGAGCAACCAAACATTATGGGAGCTGGAATGTAAAATCCTGTAGCCATTCTCACACAACATTCTCAAGCTATGAATCATGGAGGACTTCCAGACGAGCAAAGGAAGGAGCAACATTCTGTTGAATCCTTCATGAGGCAGCATCCACCTTCATTCAGTGGGTCTTCTGATCCATTAGTGGCTGAACAATGGATCAGTACCACTGAAAAGATATTTTCAGTTCATCAATGTTCTGATCATGATAAAGTCATCTTAGCAGTGTATCATTTGGAAGGTGATGTTGATCAATGGTGGAATATTATTAAGAATACATGGAAAAGGGATGAAATTGAGTCCATGGAATGGGACGAGTTAAAGAACTTATTTTTCATTAAGTACTTCCCTCATATTCTCCAAACAAAGATGGAGATGGAGTTTCTTGAACTAAAGAAAAAGGATTATGAATCGGTTGGTACCTATAAAGAAAACATTACAAGACATGCAAGGTATGCTTCTGGTATTTTTATCCAACCCGAGAGTAAGAACGATCGATTCTTTAGTGTCTTAAAACCAAGTCTTCAAAGGGAGTTAGCCATAAGGGACTTCAATATCTACGAGGAAATCATTCGTTGTTCTCTCAAAGTTGAGATGGATATTGGAGTAACCCATCAGTCATATGGGTTTGATAAAAAGAGAAAAATGGAATTCAAATGAAAATATAAAGATCACACTGAAAAGAATATGAGCTTTCCCTTATGCTCAATGTGGTGAAAGAAACATGGAGGGAGTTGTCTTAAAGGGACAAGTAAATGTTTCAAATGTGGAAAAGAAGGTCATCGGGCATTTGAATGCCACAATGATGGGAAGAAGATGTCTAATGATGCAAACAATGGAAGGGATACACAGAATTAACCTACTACACATCAATGATTCAATTGAAAGGAGATGGGGCATTATGCCAATCAATGCCAAAATCTAAGGGTTGATGATGATGGTCGACGCCAACAAACTCTTAAGGCTATAGACAAAGGAAAATCACATGCAATTTTTAACAGCGAAGTGGAGTACGATAACGACGTGGTGAAAGGTACACTTACCATCCACTCTAAAGTAGAAAATGTTTTATTTGATTCTAGATCCACCCACTCTTTTATTTCTGAAAAATTTTCTAAGGGTATCACCGTATTACCTCAAAAATTTGATGTTGAGTTAGCTGTGACGACCCCTAATGGCACAACAGTAACATCAAAAGTTTATAATTCTTCTCCAATTGAAGTTTGTGGGAAAGTGCTTCCTGAAATCTTGTGATCCTTATTATAGTTGAATTTTATGTGATTCTTGTAATGGATTGGATTTCTTTATATGGAGCTCATATAAATTTCCAAAGAAGGAAAGTCACATTTCATATTCCAGATCAATCTATGATCGTCTATCGATGAAAGGATGAACATAACCTTCCAGTGGAAATTTCTTCCATCTTATGGGTCTTGATTACACTAAATGAAGGTTATTTATCTCAAATGGTTGGTGAGAAACTCACGATTAAGAATATGCCCATTGTACAGGATTTTGACAATGTTTTTCCAATGGAATTGTCGGGTCTTCCACCAAATCGGTTAGTAGTGTTTTCAATAGAACTCATACCAGGTGCTTTTCCTATTTCAAAGACACCTTATAGAATGGCCCCAATTGAGTTGCAGGAATTGAAGAAGCAACTCCAAGAGAATTTTGATATGGGATTCATTTGCCCTAGTGCGTCACCTTGGGGAGAACCTGTTCTGTTTGTTAAGAAGAAAGATGGTTCAATGAGACTCTGCATTGATTATCGAGAACATAACAAGATCACTATCAAGAACAAATATCCTATCCCACGCATTGATGACTTATTTGACCAACTACGTAGAGCTCAATACTTTTCCAAGATTGATCTTTGTTCAGGGCATCATAAATTAAGGGTCAAAAGGGAGGATATACCAAAGATGGCTTTCCTTACAAGTTATGGACACTATGAATTTATAGTGAAGCCATTTTTTCTTACTAATGCCCCTTCTATCATCATGGATCTGATGAATAGAGTATTTAGAGACTATCTTGATTAGTTTGTGGCAATCTTTATAGATGATATTCTTGTCTATTCAAAGAGAAAGTAAGAACATGAAGATCAATTGAGAATTATATTGAATACCCTGAGAAAGGAGAATCTTTATGCCAAATTTACCAAGTGTGAAATTTGGCTTCAAAAAGTTTCATTTTGGGTCACATAATCTTAAAACATGGGATATATGTGGATCCAGCAAAAACAGAGGTTATCGAACGATTGTCGAGACCAACAACAGTAACTGAGATCCGAATTTTTCTTGGTTTGGATGGATATTATCGATGTTTTGTGAAAGATTTTTCATGATTATCTAATCCACTCACCAAGTTGACTCGAAAAGGAGTTAAGTTTGTTTAGACGGAGGAATGTGAAGAGAATTTCAAGGAGTTGAAAATAAGGTTATCCAGTGCACCTATGCTCACACTGCCTTGTAGTGGAGAAAGGTTTGTGATCTACAGTGATACATCCAAGAAGGGATTGGGGTGTGTTCTTATGCAAAATGATATGGTCATAGCTTATTCCTCACGACAGTTGAATATACATGAGAAAAATTACCCAACTCATGATTTGGAGTTAGCTGCGGTAATATTTGCATTAATGATTTGGAAGCATTATCTTTATGGAGAAAGGTGTGACATTTATACTGATCATAAATGTTTAATGTATATTTTCACACAAAAGGAGTTGAGTATGCACCAAAGAAGATGGTTGGAGCTGATTAAGGATTACGACTGCTCAATTCATTACCACCATGGGAAAGCAAACAAGGTGGAAGATGCATTAAGTCGACAAGACCATGCCAGTTTATCCATGATGAGGATCACAAAAGATCCAATATTTATGGATTTAAAAAGGATGGATCTTGGAATTATAATGGAAGGGGAAAAAATCTTATCTTTCTCAAATGAATGTTCAACAATTTATACATGTGAAGATTAAAGTGGCATAGAAAGAAGATGTAGAGTTACAAAATAAGGGGAGAAATGTTCCTGAATTCAACCTTGATTGTGATGGGATAATAAATTTCAGGAATCGGGTTTGTATTCCTCCCATCCCCGAATTAAAGAAGGAGCTACTGGATGAGGCTCATAGTTATTCATTCTCTATTCATCATGGAAGCAAAAAGATGTATAAGGACCTGAAAGAGTACTTCTGGTGGGATGGCATGAAAATATATGTTGATGAATATGTCTCTCGATGCTTGGTTTGTCATCAAGTTAGAGTTGAGAGATAGAAGTCTAAGGGGATGTTAAAACCATTACCCATACCCGAATGGAAATGGTAAAACATCACTATGGACTTTGTCACATGACTTCCTAAAACATCCAAAGGCAATAATGCTATCTGGGTCACAGTTGATCGTCTTACAAAGTCTGCACACTTTATTACTATTAGAGAGGATTTCTCTCTAGATCATCTTGCTAGGATATATGTAAAAGAAGTGGTAAGATTGTATGGAGTACCAATTTCTATTATATCTGATCAGGATCCGAGATTTACCTCAACGTTCTAGATAAGTCTTCAGCATACTCTGGATACAGAGTTGAGTTTCAGTACTGCTTATCATCCTCAGACAGACGGTGGGTCTGAGAGAATAATTCAAACTCTATAAGATATGTTGAGAGCTTGCTCTATATATTTAAATGGTGGTTGGGATCAACACCTACCATTGGTGGAATTTTCTTATAATAATATCTTTCACTCCAGTATTCAGATGGCCTCTTATGAAGCTCTCTATGGAAAGAAATACAAGACTCCAACTTGCTGGGATGAAGTTGGGGAATGAAAGCTATTAGGAGCTGATCTCGTTGATGAAATGGAAGAAAAGGTCAGATCTATTCAACAACACATAAGAGTAGCTCAGAGTCGACAAAAAAGTTATGCCGACAACCGAAGAAAATACTTAGAGTTTGAAGTGGGTGATAAAGTGTTCTTACGAATATCTCCCTAGAAGAGGGTCATGAGATTTGGAAAGAAGGGAAAGTTGAGACCTAGATATATCAGTCCTTTCAAAATACTGTATTGTGTTGGGAAGGTAGCTTACCAATTGGAGCTTCCACCAAATCTCTCTCAAGTTCACGATGTGTTCCATGTATCTCTCATGAGAAAGTACATACATGATCCCTCACATGTACTCAGCTCAGAAGTTGTACCGTTGGAACAAGATCTTTCTTATGAAGAACAACCGATAGTGATTCTGGATCGTAGCGAAAAAGTCCTACGGAACAAGACCACTCGCTTGGTGAATGTTTTATGGAGGAACCTCCAATTAGAATAATATTCATGGGAGCTCGAGGGTATGATGAGGGAGAGGTATCCTCATCTGTTTGTTACAAAGTGACGAATTTCGAGGGCGAAATTCATTTTAAGGGGGGTAGAATGTAACACCCGAGACTTTTATGAGAAATATTTTGTTTTTATGTTATATAAATCATAAAAGGAATCATTCACTACACACAACACTAGCTTGGCTTTCTTTACACAGAAATGCGACCTTCCTAGATAGCTTGCGTCGTACGCAAAATCGAGTTTCACTAAACAATGATATGCTATTAAAATATTATCAAAACTATCTGTTATGAATAGTAATAACCACTTTTTGAAATTTTATAAATTTTATTTTTCAAAATGGACTTCATTTTTGGATTCGGAATATCGAAATTAGCCTAGGGTGAAATTTTGGTATTTTTCTGAAAACATTCAATTTTTGATGAATAGAGAAAACACTGGGTTACTATTTTAAAACCGACTTTTTATTTACATAATTTTTTAATTTATTTAAATTTTTTAGGTCAAAACTGATACATAATACCTATATAAGTTCAATATAATTTATTGGAGTAATTTTATAATAATTTTATATATATAAAAATTTTATTGAACTTTTCACCGTCCTTTACCCACCTCCTAGGAGAATTTTCAAATTTACATAAAACATAATTTTACCGCTTCTGTGAGTGGAATTTCAAAAATCCGAGAGGCACGGTTGATTTCAGTAAGTAAAATGTGTTTCAATGAGATGAAAATAATTTTTGGTGAATAGTAACTTTTTTACTTTTATTTACCACGGTTAAAAGTAAATAGGGTAATTAAGAGTAAAAATGATATTATTATTACCCTAACACATTTTCTAATTCAATTGGACAAATGTAATTCGACCAAAAACAACCTTAGGAATAAAATATGACCATTTAGGTGCACTCGGATTAGATTAGGACATTTATTATTAATTTATTTAAAGAAGGGTTAAAATAGTTAAAATCAATGTTTAATAAGTAATTCATTTTTAATATAGGGTTATACATAATATAAATTAGACTATAAATATTAATTAGAAAGACAAAAATATTTCCTATATAATTATATTTTATTTGAAATTTTTAGACTTAAATAATTTAATTTATTAATGACACAATGATGATGCAGTAATTATCTTATTAATGAAATATTGACATAATTGATGTTATAAATAACCAAATATATGTAATTTGAGACTTTTTTTAATTTAAATAATTTTATATGTTAATATTACATGTTAGTGTTGATTTAATTAACTTTTTTCGAACTAATCATTCTGTTATACGTTTCACAAAAATCAATTATCAAATAGTGTCAAAATTGACAAAATATAGTTTTTAAAACAAATATTATATTATTAATTGTTATTTTATTCCTAAAAATCTATGGTTCGGCCAAGATACTTATATCATGATAGGTGTATCATTAATGGACCACTTGGGGGTCGCTTGGATGTATATTGTAAGTTTATTAACTAAATAATATAAAAATACAAAGTGACATGGTAAATGTGAATCTAATTAAATAAGAGTTAAAACTAAAAGATAAGGTTAATATAATGACTTAACTTGTCTAAATTATATTGGATGAGAGGATTTCAACCCATCCCCACCTTAGCTTCGAAATATATCAATTTGGAGCTATTAAAAACCGAATGTTACTTTATAATAAAATACTATTTTTTGTTATTCCAAAGGTGCCCCTCTCCTCCCTTATAAAAGGGCACCTCCTCCCTCTTTTCCTCACACCACTTTGAGGCTTCAAGCTCGGCCAACCCCTGCCAAATTATCTTCTGTACTTCCCTAAAAACATCCTAGAGGTCCTGGTATTTCTGAAAGACCAATTTTAGTGCCCTAAGAGGACGTCTCAAAGTGGCGCATCAAAGAGGAGGTAATGTCTGTTACCGATTCATTCAACTTTATTTCTTCTTCCACTTCTTCTTCTTTAGTTGTATAATTATGAAGTAATAACAGCAGTATCACCCAAATAATTATATGTTATTATAAGTATGAAACAACCCTATTTCACCATCTATCCATCCTACGGAAAACGAAATCACCGCGTGTGCGTACGTACAGAATACCGTCTCCACGCCGTGCTGTAATCTATTTTCTACCACCAACTTACTTGGATGGATATAATGGTGTAAATAATAACAATATATGATTATTTTGAAGTGATATTGATTCTGAAATAGTATATATACACTCCATTACAATTTCACGACCATGGGAATGATATCATCGCTCGTGCGTACGTACGGAATACCATCTCCACGATGTGATGCGACTCATTCTACATGATCTTCATCGCATAATGATTATATAAATGAATTGAATGAATGAATATGATATATATTACACTAATACCATTCTGGAAATGAGGTAACTATAACCTAAAAAGAAGAATAATAATTTATTCGAGAAAACACGCATACGAACAAAAAAGTAATAAACACCCGAATAACAAGTAGTAATGAAATATTACTAATAAGAAGCTAAGAATATGACCATTTATGATATCATAAAAATAACTATGATTCTGGAATAAGTCAATAACATTATTTAAATCATTATACAGGTGGTTTGGACACTTACGAAGCAAATCGGACCTATGGTAAGGGAAAATATCACAATATCATTTTTATCCGAGATTGTTTATACTTTGGAATTTACTGGGGTGTATTTTATCATCCACATCCATGTTTCCTCAATATATAATATTATTTCCATCCACCTATAATTTTTTAAATCCAATTTTACCCTTCGGTGAGTTTTTAGTAAAAGATATGAAAGGAATCTTCTGTTGTTTTTCGTACGAGGTACTTTTTGACTTTTCCGACAAAAGTACGAGAAGAATGTTTTTTTAACTTATACGACGTGAATGGATTTTTAAAACATTATTTTCAAGAATCATCCTTTAAATGTTTCAAGTTTATTTTTAATCAACTTATTTCAGTTTAAAATTGTATGACATGTTAAGAAAGGAAAAATGTTTTTGAAGTAGAAATGATATTTTCCTCAAGAATGGAGTTCAAGTGTTTTATCAAAATTATTTTCCATCTAAGATAATATAGGGTTCTGTTTGTAACCCTATTATTACATTGATTTTAATATGATGTTATGGAAATATTTTTATGAATTCCTTTATATTATATGAATTGTTTTATGATGTCACGATGTTTAAGACTCCCAATTTTTTTATTACATGGGTTATGATATGATGTATGGATTATGATTGTGTGGCACACATAAGAATGGTATAATTATGAGATGGGTGAGACCTATATATCCTTCCAATGAATTGGGTAAAGATTTTATATCTCATGAGATAGACATGGCTGGAACGACAGGTTAAACCGGTTCAGTGAAATAGGACTGAAATGATGAGTGAACTTGGTTCAGAGATGGACTCTGTCCACTAAGATAGTCTTGGCAACGAGTCTTGACTAATAAGAAATGATTCTATATGATTATGTGTGTATGCCACAAAGATTCATGTTTTATGTTATGATTATTGGGATTACATTTCACTGCTATGATTTATCCCATGTTATGAAATTATGATCTCTTTTGCAGGTTAATATTTCCAAAAGTTATGTTCTTATGTATATGATGTGATTGATATTTCTTTTGTTTACCATTACTAAGCATTTGAGCTCACCCTTTTGTATGTTTTATTTCCCCAGGTCAGGAAAAGGTTATTAAGTAGGATATGCCAAAAGGGACTCTAGATATGATGAAATAAATGGGAGGCAAAGTAGATTCTTTATGAACTAGTTGTTTATGTTTCCCAGTTTCTAAAGACACTATACCTATACGTTCCTTTCCTGGTTTTGTTATATGTTGTAATAAGTGTGCTTCAGTTCTGAAGTAATAACAATGTATGTAATGTATGTGTCATTATATTATTTCTATGGATGGATATTGATTATGGTGAAGCAATCATTATGAAACTCATTTTCATTTACAAATATTAATCTATGGTGAAATAATTAATGATTTTATAAAGTTATGTTCTTTATATAGAACAATTATGATTAGGAATTTGGTGGGTCCATTAATTTAACACAATTAATTCCATAAATATTGAGTTTTTCTAAATTCATATGATATATTGGAGGTCATTAGATTCCTAAAAGAGGGTATAAAAGATTTTATCCCAAAACTAAAGTCGGTATACATGTGGATAAACCAAACATAACATTTTATGAATATATCTGGGGTAGTCATGACATAAAATTTATATTATTATGATTATGCAGCCCATTTTTTCCACATTTATTATATGTACTTTTGCTAATATTATCCAGTTATAACTCATGATATTTTATTCTATTAAGAATCATGTCTTATGAACTGCCAATCATTATGAAACGACTCATGATTATGATCTATGAATTGATTGGTATGGTTATTAAATGTCAATACCATATTCTACTTCCATTTTCATTCTTTTTTTCTTAAATGATACTTGATATAATTCTTATTTAATATTAATTGCATCTATAATTACAATTTTTTGACGATAATATTCCATAGTATATTAAGAGGGGTTTTATATATGATATGTCTATAAAGGTTGATAATTTTGAATAATATATTGAGGGATGATGTAGTTTTTTATTTACCATTTTTTAGGTATCCATGATTATAATGAAATTAAAACATTAAAATTATATAATTGATCATAGTTATATATTGTCAACATTTATCTAATATGATGAAATATTTATGTATAAAATTCTTCAGTTTCCTATGTCACTATACTCAAATTCTTCTTATGATCCTTTTTTTTCTTTTATATTATATAAGAATATAAATTACAAATAATTCAACACATTTTTTATGTTAATATAAAATGAATATATTAATCAATTCCATGTATTTCTTTTAGAAAATTAGTGATTCCAAAAGGAGCCACTATAAATTCATTATATTCATACCATGTAAGAAATGTAGTCTTCGATATATATTCCTTCTTTAATAATATTGGATGATACAAATATTGAAGGTTCATTTAAGAGGAGTAATGGGATACACCTAACAAATCAAACAACTCATAAATATCTAGAATTGGATAATTTTTCATTATCATAATATTGTTTAGATCATGATATTCAATGTAGATAAAAATTTAACTATCCTTATTCTTGTTTATGTGAACTAGTTCACCACATGGTGTAACACATCAGTCTATGATAACACTTTTACATATTATCTTGTAAATTTTTGTCTAGTCAATATATTTCCATGCGGAAAATATATTGTTATTTTAATAAATCGGTTGACATCCATGAATTTGTTAAACTGAAAACTCATCTTCATAAATAAGGGGAATAACATGAATATATTTCATGAATACATCAACACATTCCCTTGTGATGGGAGTTAATCCTCTATTTCACATCAAAAATTTGTTGTAGATATTACATATTAGAATATATTATTTTTTCATTCACAGCTGAAGTTTACAAAAGAGATCCACCCTCTACATTACTCATGTACATAATCAATGAAATATTTTGAGTGTGGTTGATGATTTTCATCCCATGAAAACTATTTATTTCTAGATACTAGGATAACCAATCAATTATCAACATCTAAAAGAATTCAAATTAAGGGTGTATAAAAATTATTTTATAGGAGATACAATCCAAAAATATTGAAATTTACCTATTTATATAGAAGAGATACAATATTTTTTGTATTTTTTTTGCATTGACACATGAACATCCATGTTCTACGGTTGTGTTTGGATTATTATAGTAAATTTTCATCATATCAAAAAATGTATAGAACAAGAAACATATAATAAACTTTATAATATTGAATGAAAATATGAATATCAAAAATAACATGATAATCGATATCCCCCACTATTGTAGTGGTGGAATATGCTCATTCAATATCAAATGGACTTGGAAATTTCTACCACCTATTATCTTCAAAAACCCTAGACATAAAGATGTTTCTATGTAGATTCCATGTTCTTTAATGTTGACATATTTGACCAATGATCGGGCAATGATCAAAATATTCTTTTCCTCCATCACATTTTTTGGATATTTTAGCTCTTTATAATATTCATTAGTCTGATGTGATTCACTAATAAACATGAAAAAATTAATTTTCCCCTTTAGAAAATTTTGATGTTACTTATTCCCACATGTATTAAATGTGGGAAATTAGATTCTCTTTTATCAATGAGGGTTATTTAATGAAAATATATTTTTAATCTCCATATTCCACCTAGATCTCATATCATAATAGAATTTTTAATATTACGAGTCACCATCATTAATTTGAGTTAACATCAAAAAATTCATCACAACCATTAAATTTTCTAATCCTCAATTATTTTTAATGACATGGATTAATTCCATTGAACATGAGGTATACCTTACATTCAATATCATTGAAAATGGTAGTGGAGTATAATGAAAAAATTGTGATGTTTTATTCATAATATCAAATAATTTATTACACCTTTTGTTTGATTCTAATAAATTACCTATTTATATTAAAATATTAATTATAGGGAATTTATTTATTGAATAATATTTTAGTGAATCCATTCAACTCTCTTGATTCAATATATTTAGTGGGATTCATATTATAGATAAATTTACACCCCTAAAAACGATCTATAATTAAAAGATAAATACTATGTATAAATTTATATTTCATATATTGTTTGAGGATAAAATTATCCCCCCCAAAAAATTAAATCTATTGTTTCATGATTTTTAGATATGTAGATCTATTTAATGTCATAGTTCATTGTTGTATAAGGTACTCAACTGAAATTTATTTCTTTAATTAGATAAATATGTTTTAAAATGTGGTACTGTTATTACTCATAACTAGTGTCTGTTGTTATAGTATTTCAATCCATGTTTCAACACATTTTTCCTCTCCTTAGTTAATTTTAGGTAATTAATAACATTTACCATAAAATATATCAATAATATGATTCCTTCTATTTTCAAATATATTAAATAGTAAATGAATGTTTGAGATGAGGACACCTGATTTAGGAAAAATAAAAAGAAAAACAATATTACTTAAGGAAAGTGAAATGTAGACCCTAAATTATGAATTACAAGTTTTAAATATATGTTAACCATTATCTATTTCCTATTATATTCTCTAATTCAATATTCAAATCTTTCATAATGGGTTTTAAATAGAATATGAATTATCTAAAGAATATCCCCCAAGAGTTTCATTCAATGAGTGTAGATTGAGTCACATTCATCGTGAACTGATTGAAGATAATGTTGATACTCAACTGAAAATTTTAATCTAATTATCCCCAAGGTGTAAACGTGCCATAGAATCATCTCCATTCAAGTAACACGATAATGTTGCAATTTTTAAGTCATAAATAACGTGATCTTTTCAAAATTTGGTATTATTTCACATATTTTGACTTATGCTATGAATTTACTAATTTTTTATTAATATTTACCCGCAAACACTTAATGTCCTTCAATTGGTAACAACAATAATAACCAAAATTTCGTTACACACTTTATTAAAGGTTTTTTAAAATAAATATCCATAAACTGAATCCAATGATCTAGATGTATAATATATTTGGATGGTCAGTTACCTAAATATAACAAGAAAAGAAAAGAATACATCATATTAATTTTTTTATCACTTTATCATATGTCCAGTTGATATTGTACAAATACTTAATATATCATTGGAAATTCATAACAAAATGTTGTGAGATATATAATTCAATAAGGGAACTATTTGAGTAAGCATCATTCATATGATAAAAATGCATTTCATGATAACATAAAAGAGAATAATATAAAGGAATCATGTGTATGATCAAAATAGGATGTGATATTCTCAATTAATAGAGGGGATGAATTGTATTTTTAAAAACATTATTTAATAACCTTAAGAAAATATATGTTTAACAATGTTCAACATGGAGAATTCAAAAAAACCTCTTTGGTTATTAAACAAAGTGATAATTGGAAGGGGATAAGTCCAATTATAAAGAACCTAAACATAAACTTATATATCGTAATAAAACTTAAACATGTTTATTTTAGGGAATTATTATACCATAAAGAAATAGAATCTTATTTATATTAGAGTATACAAATATAAGAAGGTGTAAACATGATATAATTTCAAAATCTAACTTAAAATAGTGGAATTAAAACATGTAACAAGAACTAGAAAACATATAAGAATACTTTTAACCCAATGAGAAGGATATCAAAAAACCATGGATAAAGTTCTGTTGATTTATAGTTTTTAGAATGTCTATCTTTACCACAGCTAGGTAAGACCTCAATAAGAATATCAGAATCTATTTTTCAATTCCCAAAATTCATCAAACATTGAGGAAGTCGTCACTTCTATCTTCTTATCTCCGGAAGAACTCAATTGCACACATCAACAATTAGAGTCTCATTTGGCTAAACATGTTGTTTACGGTTGAACAAGATGTTCATAGATTGAAAATTACATGATTATCTCTCTATCTCTCTCAAGAATTATCTCTATAGGATCATAACATGTAATATCTAGATGTTTTTTGTGTGTCTCGATCTTTAAATAAAATGTCTATTTATAGGAGGAAAATTCTAATGGTCGACTCCACCTCAAACAATCATATATTCCATTAAATTTTTGAGGTACCTATACATGTTTCCCTCTACCAACAGTTATTTTAAATGAAATTTTATGGCATTGATTAATTTATGAAATCATTGGAAATATTATCATTTGTAAGAAACAATAATATGTAATGAATAAAATTAAATATTAAAAAAATTAACAGGCTTAGGACCCGATAAAATGATACATTACATTAATAAAATGGGTTAAATGTAAGTACATAAGTTTATATGATTTTTAAGGAACATAAAATCAGAGTCAAAAAATATGAATAATTAGATTTTTAAATAACAAATAATTGGAGTTTTAATTCAAAAGAAAATAAAATGTTATTTATGATGAACTCAAAATTTATATTTCAGAGAATTTAAAAACAAATTTTCATGGAAATCAAAGTCTGATTTTAGTTGAATTCGGATTTGGATTACTAAGGAAATCGAAATATGATTTCCAGAGAGTTTGGAATTTGATTTCCATAGAATTAAGAATATTATTTCTAATGAAATTTTAGTAACAATTCTAAGGAAATAAGATTTTAAAGAATTGTATGGTTCTGAGTTAGGTAAGGATCCCATTTTTTGTTGTAAAAAAATGTATAAACATGGTTTATTAAAATATTAGATAAGGAATTGAAAAACAAGTATAAGGGGAAAAGATTCATAGATAAAGAAAATCCACATTGATAAAATACTTCGTATGAAAAGAAAATTTTCCTTAAGAAAAGGTGTTTGTGATTTTCAAAAAATAAAGGAATGGAAAAGTCATAAGGGAACTTCTTGACTAAGAAATATCCCCCTTTATGGATATCATAAACAACTTTTCATAATAGAATATAAGGAATAAGGTTTTAATTTTCTGAATTATAAAATAAATAAATACACCCAATTAAATTTTTTATGACCTATATTGAATATTACTATCCCCCCCTTAGGTTTTGAAATACCTATATATCATATTCTTATGTTTCTTAGAGAAGTTACTTAATATTTCTTAAGAATATATTCATTATGTAATCTCCCAATTACATAGAAATATTCTTTGTTAATATTCTTTTTGATCATTCTTTTATCCCAAATTGTGAATTTCAAAATTAAATGGGGGGAATGAAGAATTTTTTTTACTATAATGGTTGGAAATATTCTATAACAAATAAATGGAATGATAAATTTATTTATTATGATGGGAAATTATATTACGAAGAGGATATAACATATAATCGGAATTTACGGAATAAATTCAGTAATCTTTATTCTTATCCATAGGAATTATCTTTCTCAAGGATCCATTTATCTACATTAACATTTTATAATCATCTTCAATCTTCAAGAAAAGTCCATCCATATGCCAATTTATCTTTTCAAGATCATTAATCATTTCTTCTATAGAATTAACGATTTCAGATTGAGACTTTATCTATACTTTTGTATCATTTAATTTTTCTTCCATCCCTTCCCTGAGTTCTTTTTACCTATTAATATATAATATAATAGAATTTATCATTCCATTCAGGCCGTTATCTTCTTGTATTCCGGTATCCTTCTCTTGATTTAGATTCTCTAACATACTTGTTGAAATGTTCTTGATTGTGTGATCTAACTTATCAATGGAATAAATTGCTAAATCATCTGAATCATCTTTGCATTTTATATCATCAATAACTAACATATACCACATGGTTATTTCATTTAATGATCTCTTATGAGAATCACAATGAATTTTAAAATATTTGAAATTATCTTCATGGTTGACAATGTTTTCCATGACAATTCTTTTTGAATCTAGCTTCGAATTGATTTTTTGATGAAGAAGATAACATCTGAATTCACGGTTGAGAAATAAGGGAATTGTATTCACAACCATCTTTAAGGTCTAAACCAAAAAAATCGTTTCCTACGGAATATGAAGATTCTAATGAGTACTCTTTGTGGACAGGGTAATATTTTATTTCTCTTTAGATTTCCTCTAGGATGTTACAACAATATCCTTTTTTTTAATTTATACTTATTTTGAGAATCAAAAACCACTTTTATACCTTTATCAACATTAGATATTTCATTTTCAACTTTTAAATTCTCATGTTCTTTAACAGAAACATGAATTATTCTATAATCATCAACAACTACTTTATCAATAATTTCATTAACATCATCATGATGACTGATATTATGATTAATAATTTCATCAAATGATGGTTTATCAACCTCTTCTTAAGAATCATCATCCTTCAAAATAGATTGACCTTATGAGATTCTCTTCGTTGATTCATCTTGGGATGTTTTGATCGAAAACTTTTTATAAAGAAATTCATTCTATTTGTATTTTTTAACCATTATAATTTATATCATCACATTCCTCTTCCCCTTCTTCTTCTTCTTCTTGCTGAACTACTTATTCTTCATTAATGGGTTGTGGAGTTGAATTAACTTTAATTATTTTGTTTGAAGCCAATGTTTCAATGGGAACTGATTCATGCAAGGTATATTTTCATACCTAAACTTGTTCAAATTCCATCTCTGTATCTCTATGAATTTCATGAACAATATCTACTTCTTACAATTTCTTCATTAACCATATCTCCTTTTCTTGATTCACATTCTCTTCACCTCCCGGAATTTTCATGGACTTATCCTTATAAGGGTCTAACCCAAAAACTGAATCTCCCTATTTTCATTTATTCTTATACTCTCTCCATCTAGCTAACACTTCATCAAATAATGACTTTTTCTTTTTCTTCTTAGATACAAAATATACTGAATATTGGTGTGGGTAGTTTATCATGAGGTTTTTGATCATTTTCATTTAATTTCATGGGTTTTGATTGGAACATTCTTCTTGTTTTCCATTCGTATTGGAAGATTGAACATCAATTTTAGAAATATCAAATAACTTTTTTCCCTTAATACTA
Source organism: Viscum album (assembly GCA_963277665.1). Taxonomy (NCBI): domain Eukaryota; kingdom Viridiplantae; phylum Streptophyta; class Magnoliopsida; order Santalales; family Viscaceae; genus Viscum; species Viscum album. The sequence goes on from OY728160.1 coordinate 1,066,638,742, forward strand.
AAATCAATCTTTATTATCTTTATATTATAATCACTCTACAAAATTATCTTAACAACATTGGGTTTCATGCTCTATGTAATTTTTAATTATTCTAGGCACAAGAAAATAATCTTTTAGAGGATTTAAGTATAATCTATTATGTGAGACATGATGATTCCTTTCATAAAATTTCTGATGATTAGGAGAAGGAACTTGATGAGGTTTATATTCCTTAGATTCACCATGAAATCTATCATGATTATATGGCATTTAATTTGGTAATATTTTTCTCCCATTGACGGAATGAGATATCCCTGAATCCACAAAGCAAGAAATATAAATTTAGTTGAATGATCATTGAATTATAGAGACTTAACTCTTCTTAGACCACGTTACTCAATTTCCATAACCTTATCAAAATAAGCTTCCTCTTCATGAAATTTGGGTGAACAAAATATAGCCTCCCCTTTATAAAGAATATAAAAAATCCTAGAAAATATGTTAAAAGATAAAGAATAATTATTTCCATATCTTATGAATGAAAAAATTTATCTTCCTCTATTTTCATAAAAATCAAGTGTAATATTAAATTCTATAAGGAGATCAAAATAAACTAGATCTGGATTCATTTTTTTGAAAAAGAAATGCTTTTCCATTTATTCTTATTACAGATTTTTGAAATTTGGGAATCATACATTACAAACAAAATTGGGACCACCAACCTTTATTGGTAAATTTACCAGTCCTTCAGTTCCTTGTTAGAGGCCATCATATTTTTAGATAAAACATCAATAGAAAATCAAAGAATAAGGAAATATAGAAAACTAAATGGCTGATTAGAAGGGTAGAATATCATCAGATCAAATAATACTGAGACAACAAATATGGGACACGAATGGGGAGGGGTTATATTATCTTCACAGTGGCGATTAATTTTACCGAATCAATCCAATTATTGAGATTATCTTGATTTGATCTAAAGGTTGATATCAAAGGTGAAGAATAATTTTTAAGGTTGTGATATTTTGAGGCTTTAAAGAAACAAATTGGATTTATGGAATTTGAATCTGGTATTTTTTTTGTAAAACTAGATAGAAATAAAAACAACTAAAAAATTAAAATTACAATGATTTATGTAAGGAATCATGCCTTACAGATTATTCAAATTTAATTTCCAATATTCCTAAAAATCTTCTTGAAGAACATAGGTTCCACATTTTTTAAAGAATGTAAATTTTTTTGTTTTAAAAAAATATTCAATTTTTATTGATCTAATATAAAAAATAAAAATAAAATTTCAGGTTCTAAATTTTTTAATGAAATATAAAATTGTAAGCATATGTACTCCCCCTAAAAAGAGGAGTATCTTAATTTAAGGATGTAGGTTAAAAAAAGTTGTTAATAGGGATGATTACCTTAAAATTATCATTCTTATCTTTGGTTTAACATATTTAAATCTATTAGAATTTAAATATTTTTAATAAAATCAAAAATTAGTTCTTTCATTATGATAAATCGAAGAATGATATATCATTTTAGTGTATAATCCCTCAGAAAGTGATTATTAATATCTATGATCTTTTCATAAGTGTTACGTATAGGGTTTCAGCGCATGGAAATATATCTAATATTATCACACATTATTTTTGTTTTGGTAAAAATATTTCCATAGTATATGGGTGTGTGTTGTATCTCTAATACAAGAGCACAACAACTTCTGGCTGCTACAGATTTAGCATCAGAACTGGAAAGTGCTTATGAGTGTTTCTTCTTGCATAACCAAGAAACTAATGAATATGTTATAAAATTTTAAGTTATGGATGGACTTTTCCTGTCATTATACATCCACCAAAATTACCAGATCAAAAAAAAATTAAAACAATATCATTTCTAGATGATTAGAAAAGCCCAAAATCAATGGTTATGATTAACGAGAAAATAATTTGGTTCACTAAATTTAAATGATATTCCTTTGGAATAGAAAGATATCCTAGACATAGGAATATAGAAAACATTGTGTCTGGATGACTAGCTGTTATATATAATAAATATCATATCATACCACTAAAATATGTTTGATATAATGGGTTTTTCCATCTTCCTCAAGATCAGGATTATTTTAGGTAACGATTTGAGTACTTATACTTTTATTTTTGTTAAATTTATAGATTTTAAGAAGATATTAAATATAATTATATTGATATATATATGTTCTTCCTGATTATTAAGAAATTTGAAGACCAAGAATAATTGTTAACTCACCCATTATAGACATTTCAATCTCAGATTTCATGTGATTCGCTAATGAACTAGTCTAGGATTGCAGATTTGATATGAATATAATCTCAAAAATATAAATTTGAAAAATGAAAAAATCATTCATATATTTCTCTATAAAAAGTATTTGATCAGTAGATCCCTTAATATATTTGTTTTGTAATAGAAATTATTCAAGTCATTCACACTAGGCTCTAAGGGATTTTATAAGTCCATATAATGTGTTGGTATATTTCAAAATATTTTTATGATATTTTGTGTCTTCAAAATAAGAATGTTTTTTAACATAAACGTCATCTTGAACATATCTATTAAGGAAATTACACTTCATGTCCATTTGAAAATGATTGAAATTAAAAAATTATACAATGTCAAAGAGAATTAAAAGAAATTCAATCCTAGATACTGGAGCATATTTTTTTCAAGGTATATTAATTAATGATGATTAATACTTTAGAAACTAATATTTAATTATTTATTACAATGAAAGAATTTACATCACATTTATTTTGGAAGACCTACTTGACTCCAATTACATATGTATCTTTTGGTCTTTCAACCGAGGTTAAAACATTGTTCCTTTCGAATTCATTTTGTTTATCTTTCATATCATTAATCCAATCATAATCACCTAATGATACATTAGTGCTTTGAGGTTCCAATTGGGAAATAAATGATAGATTAACTACTTATTTTATTAATGAACATTTAGTCTTTATAGGTTTATTTTCATCACCAATGATACTATCATAATGATAGATCATAAGAAACAAATGATTTGGGTTTTCTAAAACATGTTCATCAACATAATGTAGAAAACATTCTGAGGCAATTTCTTTAGAAAAATTGTATTGAGTATTTTCATTATTTGAAGAATCTTCCATAAAAGGTTGATAATATGTTTTTGAAAACACATATAATGAGGTAGGTTGAGGTTGTTTAAAAATAAATTTATGAGTTTCATAAAATTTAACATTTATTGTTTCTTCAATAGTGAATTTAAAAAAAATCATTATTAGCCTTAGATGAAGAAGAATTACTTAGAAAAATTACATCATAGGATTTGGGTCATAATATATGTAAGTTATATTTTCTATTCAAGATTAATACTTTTCATCTAAATTCATTGAAGCACGAAACATTAGTTTTCTGCCGGTCCACAATTCATGAGGTGTTTTATTTAGAAAAGGATTGATTAAAACATGATTTATAGTACAACAAGTTGTACATACAACTTCATTACAAAAGTTATTAGCAATAAAATATTCAAACACCATGGTTCTAGTTATCTATTGATGAATTCTATTTCATCTTTCAATAACACCATCTTGTTGAGTAGTTATTAGAGAAGGTAAGTTATGTGTAATCCCGTTCTAACTACAAAAATATTCAAAATATGAATTTTCAAATACTCCCCCATGATCACTATTAATATTTATCAATGGAAGATTTTTCTCATTTTTTATCTTTGGATGGAAAGGAATTTAAATTATAAAATTATTCTGATTTATTTTCTAGAAAATAGACCCATGTAAATCAAGTATAGTCATTAACTAAAATATCATATTATATTCTTCCAATACTTCCAGTTTTTTTTTGGAAAGAAAAATCAATATTCACAAGCTGTAATGCATCAGAAGTGGAGTCTTCTATGATTTATTGAAATCATAACTTATTTTTATTTTCATATTTACAAGGATAAAAAACTTTTTAAGAATCAAATCTATGATTTGTTAGATACTTAACAATTATTTTATTTGAGAGTTCAAATATGTTCATATTGTTATACTGTTCTAGTCTTCTATTCCCTAACCAAGATTGATCATCCATTGCACTATTTCGAGGTAGGTAATTTATCCAATGGTCTTCTATGTTCAATGTATAAACATTATCATGCCAACGGGAAAAGATAATAAACAATTCCATGGAATTGTGTACATGAAATTTATCAATTCTAAAATTCACAAGGTAACCTTCATCACAAATTTTTTTATGCTTATTAGGTTGTTCATAAAACCACTAACACGGAAAATATTTTAAATTATTGTTTTTCCAAGAAAATCAATGTCACATATACCAATAGTTTATCTCTTATCATTACCCCCAAAATATACATTTCCTTTTTTCATCTTGAAAATCCTTTAAAAGATGTTTATGTTACCATTCATGGGTTGGGAAAATCCATTATCCTTTTAAAATGTATTATTGTTGTCACATCCTTTGTTTTCCTAAAAATTAAAAAGGTTGACTTTTGGAATTCAATCATTCATGGATATCAAAATATTAGAATGTAAAATATTAGGTATCCATATATTCATTGAAAATTATCAACTAAGAAAACCTAAGGATTGGTTTTTATTTGATGAACAAATTTTCTCCCAATGTCCACCACATTGACACATAGGGAAAATTGACCACTTTGGGGAACAAAATAATTATGAATAAAAAAGGGTTTTAATGATTATAATCAAATATAGAACTGTTTATAAGAGGAATATATTGTGAATATATTTTTTAAAATTTATTTCATACAGTAGTGAAATTTATAAAAGATTATTTCATAAAAAAATACAGATTTTAGTCTAATGACTAAATTCTAATCATCATAGACATTAGGATTAGTGATTGAGTTATTATCTAAAACATTTTTCATAGAAATCATATTTTCATGATCTTTATAATGTTTTTCCAACATAGAATTACGTTCCTTATGGTAATTTGAAAAATTATCAAAATTATGTGTTTTTTGATCAAGATCTTTTGATTGATCTAATACTTATTTTGGTAAAATAGAAATTCAATAATTTTTATTCTCTAACTTCGTTTTTATCTTACATTTATCATTTTCATGTTGTTTAGAAAATCATGAGACATATTCAAATGAAGGTAAGGTGTTATCTTCTGAAGATAATATTCATATTGTGATGATTATAAATAATCTTTATTAGGAAAATAAGCATTTAATGAAACATTGGTTAAATATTCATCATTTTGTTTTTATTTATAAGACATTTATTTTGCTCTAGGTAATCGGGATATAAGACAATATTCTTCTAACTAGATGATTCTTATTTTGAGGATTTATATGAAGAATCAGCACCACTGGAACTCCATGTGTCATTATCCATAAAGTGTTTCTTAGCCTTATATTTGTATTACTTCATTCTGTTACTTTCATAATTCTTATCCTTTCTATAATTTCTTTTGAGCATAGGATAATCTAGTGTAATATGAAATTTCCTTTTTCATTCATAAAATGTTACATCAGAATAATTATTTTCCTTTATATCTTTCTTTTTATATATTTACTGAAGATCTTTCATTCCCTAAATCATATTCATCGTTCAAGGATGATTGGAAATTTCATTCTTAGAATGATCATAATCACTTGATTTAGGTATTAAAACAACTTTCATAGCTCTAGACCTAGTAACCCATTCTGGAGTCTTATATTTTGATGTAGTAGTGAATGAAATAAACCCATTACAATTCTTATATGTTTTAATGTATGCATCTCCCTTCATTATTGTCTCATTCAGAAGAAGAGTTCCAAATAACTTATCAAGGGTAATGTTAGAAATTTTCATATTTTCCTCAATAATTGTCCTTTTACATTCCCACTCATTGAGCATTATATAAATTATCATTTCAAAAATAATATAATCATTATGTCATTTTCCTAGCATAGATTTAAGACTTTTGAAAATAGTTATAAATCTTTGATTCACTTTGTAAACATGTTTTCCAAAAAGAATCATGAATCCATGAAATTAAGCTCTTAGCAAAGATTTTCTTGTTTTTGTCTCTTTTAAAGTTTCAAATTGTGAAACTTCATATTTCCTCCAGAAACTACTGGTAGCATCAACAAAAGATATTTGACTGTAGATATTTCTGGTCATGGTACATAAAAGAGTAATTTCTACTTTGTAGTTTTGTTTGTAATCTTATTTGCCTTTATTTCTGAATGATATAATATCATTGTTAGGAATATTTTACTCACTAGTGATAATTTCATAGTTGTCTAATACAGTGTTTAAAAAAATTATTCATCCTATCATTCCTGTACTCAAAAAATTTAGCATAAAAAATTGGTGGTATGATTGGATTTAAATTTTATATGGAACAAACTTTCATTCCTTACATTTATTAAGGAATATACAAAATAAAATCTTTTCCACAAAATGGATTATTAAAAAGTATTTATAAACAAAAATAATATTTAAGAAAAACCTAATCATGTAATGATAAAGAAATAATGTTTTAGAAAATAAATTTATATGTATGTATAAGTATTTCTGAGACCTTATTTGATACTAATTGTAGGACCAAAATATTATATGATATGCTCAATTAGACGATTGGGTGAATTGAAGGTCTAAAAACATTCTGTTTTATCTTTATGAAAATATATGATTAGCATATTTAAACATGGTGAATTCAAAACACCTCTTTGGTTCGTAAATAAAGTGAAAATTTGAAGGGATAAGGTCCAATTATAAAGAACATAAACATAAAAATGTTTATCATAGTGAAATATTTTTCCTTAAAGCATCTAGAATCTAATTTATATTAGAGTATAAAAATATAATAAATTATAAAAAAGATATAATTTCTAATTGTATTTTTAAATAGGTAAATTAATACCTATAACAAGAAAAATTTAAGAAGTAAGATATCTTTTTCCAAAAGAGTATGATATCTCCCTACCTTGGATAAAGGTCTCACGATTTATAATTTTATGAAATTCTATTTTACCCACAATAGTGTAAGCCCTGGATATTATTATCGGATTCTGTCTTAATAACCACATAATCCCTTGATCATTAATTTAGTTGGAAACTATGTCTTCTTATCCCTATAAGCCCTCATCTATGCACAAAAACAACCAGAGTCACAAAAGGATGAACAAGTTTCTCACAACTGAAAATGATATTCAAAAGATCACAAAAAGCATTAGATTCTGCCTCTAGAATTATTTTTAAAGCATAAAATCATGTAATATCATGATGTGTGTTGAGTATCAAACTTTTAAAAATGTTGCTGTATTTATAATAAGAAAATCCTAACGGTCAGCTCCCCATCTAACAATCATATTTTTCTATAAATTTTGGAGGGATCTATACACCTTTCACTCAGCCAACATTTATTTGAAAACTAATTTTATGACATTATTTCATGTATGAAATCATGGGAAACATTATCATGTGTAAGAAAATATAAAATATAATAAAAATATTATGATTAGGAAACATTAACATTTTTAGGATTTGATAAAATGAAACATTACTTTAATGAAATGGGGTAACTCTAAGTAAATCATTAAATTGGATTCCCAAGTAATTAAAAATTAGAGCCTAAAAATATAAATATCCAGATTCGGATATAATAGAAAATCAAATTTTCAATTTTTAGGAACAAAGAATCTAATTTTTTTTAATTTGGAATTTGATTTTTAGATAATTTGGAATCTATTATTTAACAAATTCAGAGTAAGATTTTAGTTGAATTTGGAATTTTATTTCTAAATAAATTAGAGTCTTATTTCTAGAGAATTTAGAATCTAATTTCCATTGAATTTAGTATCTGATTTTAAAATAAATACGATTCAAAATTCTTGGGAAATCAGATTCAAATGAATTTTAAGGTTATGAGTTAGGTAAGAATTATATTTTTATGAATAAAATGGTTAAACTTGATTTAGGAAAATAGTAGATAACTCATAGAAAAATAAGGATGAGGGAAAAACATTTCTTAGAGAAATAAAATTTTCCATAAGTAAATATTACTTAGGGAAAAAAAATTTCTTTTAGAAAATGTGATTGAGATTTCCCAAACATGAAGGAAAGGAAAAGTTATAAAGGAACATATTATCTCAACATCATGGAATAAATAAGATGATATCATATGCTCATAATGTAAATTTAATTTGGAAATAACATGGAACAAAACAATATAATAATAATTCAACCCTCATTTCCAAGACATAGAACATAGTGTACTTGGCTATCCACCATGACACAATACATGGTACCTCTGGAGGTAAAATCATTATCCAATGAAATAATGACATTTTTAAGAAAAATAATTACAATGATAATTTTTATTATTATTCATAGATAAAATTTCACAAGAAATTAATTATTCAATACCATATGATAAATTAGAATGAGATACAAACAATAATCATTGTGTTAATCAGAGTGTAAAAGCATAAGTGTTTCCATATTATTAACCCAAATTAAGTGAAGGTAATTTTCAAAAATATAGAAACAAAATAAATGAAATATAATTACATCTATATGAATACAATTTAATGAATATATTATTTGTTATTAATAAGAAAACATGTGGCATGTAATATCAAAGAATGATTTCTATTGTGTAACTAGTTTACAAAAATGGAAAATGGAATCGTGTTACTGAGATATAACATAAGTGTATCATTGATAGAATATAATTTTGATAGTGATGAAATTATTTTATGTTTATGAATACATAGTGACTTGAAATTTTGAATTCATGCTTCAAAGTGAGAACATGAATTAAATGGAAGAGGGAGAGAATACATTACCATAAATATTACTTTATAAGCATTGAGGTGTGACGACCCAGACCTGGATTCCACTTAATAGGTTCCCCGATATCAGTAGGCCACATAGCCTCAAACAAATATTCCCAACTACCAGATGATGTTGACTAGCAGTGAAGGCCTAGGGTGTGTCTGTGGGAAGACTATACCCTCATTAGAATAGTGTATCATAGTATAAGATATATAAATGAAAAGTGAATAGTGAATGAAAAATAAATATATAGTAGAATCAAATTGATGCAGTATAGAAACATTAATAACAAAAACTGTATCTACTCGAACAATGATAATGTAAGGTCATGTGACTTGAAAACTAGAAAGCATCGATACAAGACAATATTAATAACATGTTCCACAAGGTAAAAGATAATAAGGAATACTACATGAATCTTGAGATCCTTCATGGTAATCTACTATTAAGCTCCATCATATCAGTAAAAAATCAAGTATTGGAAGTGGAATTCATCCCTTTATCAATACCTATGACTATATATTCTATTCCAGGTACCAAATGTTTCACAAAGAGGGTGTGAGATTAATTTCAGTGGGCCACCACCAATGGAGTCTAAATCTTCCTATCCATGTAATGTAATATAGCAGCATGAATTCATATATGTAAAGTAATACTTGTAGTCCCAAATAATTAAATAACTAAGTACCTACTTCATCCCTCGAATGGTGTCTGAACATGTAACCAATTCATTAATTAGTCAATTACCATTTAATGATAACAAGTTATGTAAGACATAGCCATCGCTAAAATAACCTCGGGATATTATAGGTAGAGAAGGTCCCAAGACATAATATGGAAACCAGACAATGATATCTAGTGAGGGAGTTCCAAGGAATGAACCATGGTAACATAAACTCACAGAAAGCTAACTCAGTATTATCCGAGTCTAGCTAAGGGTGAGAGTGTAATTCAAGGAACATAATCCATGGAATTATACAATGAGGTTCTTTTAGAGTCTAAGGTGATCGACTAAGGTAAAATAGGGCTACGCAGTGACAGGGCCCTATAGGCTTTCACCATGGAAAAAACTAGTCAATTCTGGATCCAAGGACTGTATATGAGGTATCTAATGCGAAGAAGGGACCCAATAGTAGTATACTAGGAATCCAAGGAATAGACAGGAACCCGAGTCTTGGTAGTTATAAACCCATGAAAACTGTATCCTTGAATCAAAATGGGGTTTCTGAGATCCAAGGTATTCTCCTCTTAGAATCCATTGTGAGCTCAAATTAGTGCTTTCCTATTTGTTATTAGAATCATGTTTTAATTCATTTGGTTCAAGACTTACCTTCCATTAGTGTGGATAGGTCATGTAGATCTGATCCCATTTGTTTATGCCTTCTATTTCATTAGTGTGGATAGGCCATGTTGCGTTGCAACCATTTAATGAATTCTATGTTGTCCATTAAGACTTATGTAATTATTGTCGTTAACTCAAAAACATTCCATCAACATGGAATTTGGTACTATTGACATGTAACATTTATTAAATCTCTTCTATTAAGGCCAAGTTATATACTTAGTATACATGAAAATTCAAAAATAATATTTCACATTTAATAAACATTGTTTGCCCTTACCTTAAGAAGGTCAAGTGGTGGCTATATATGGTGCACAGAATTATGAAATTATTTGTATTAACATTCCATTAATGATAAAAAGTATCACCTTAAGAATGGTCAAGGAAATCCACACCAAAACAGAGGATCAAATGTGTCAAAACACTAAAACTTAATTATGGCATAACCCTTGACATGGTAAGGACTGAGTTGTGAGTGAAACCACAAAAAATATATATTTGGAAATGGCATAACCACGTGATTCTAATGAGTATAATAATGGAATTTTAATTTATGAAATGGTTTCCAACGAAACCGGTGGGCCCCATACGAACATTCCAAAAAAAAGAACATAATGGATGAGTTATAGACCACCCACCTTAGGGTTGTACTGTCTTTCTCCTCTAGTATCAGCCTTTTATTTTCCTCAAAATGTAGTAGATCTATAAAAATGTTAAAAATGCTCACATGGAGATATCTAGGTCGAGATTTAAAGAGATGAAGAACAACTAAAGAGAACTAGAGTACTTACTGTTGCACATCCAATGTGATGAACAGAAGCTCGATTGGATGTTGGACGAAACATAAATCTCAATCCCTTGATATGGCCTTCAAAAATCACCAATGGAAAGAAAAATGAGTAAAATCCAGCAGTTCCTCTTATTAGAGAGGAATGAGAGGATTAATAGATCATTAATGGAGTTCTGGCCTTTTAAAACAGGTTTTAGCCTACACATGGGTTCCCACCTAGTTTTTCAAACCGTACGATATGGTTCTTCCCAAACCATTGGAAAAGGGGTGTTCACATGGTTGGGCTGCACTAGCATGTGCCCACAGTGATAGGTTCCACTGTCCGAATAAATACAATCTTCAAGCATATGCAAACTATGTGCTAACCTTGTGCAATCCATGCGACATGACCTGCCTTCCCAAAAAAGAGGTGTTTTAATTTCCAAAAAAGCCCTACCAACCCTCAGAACCCTTTCTAACTCAAAATGCATATATATAAGATCAAATTTAATGATTTAGACCGTAAAATTAATTATTCATACATGGGTGAAAAAATGGGTTCTTGCTATCATTCCCCCTTAAAAGAACTCACCACCGAGTTCCCCTTCCAAGGGTTAGAAAACAATCTTTGAGAATAGCTCTGAACATTGGGCATAAACATAGGCCCTCCTCTCCCATATCTCGTCATTTACACTTCCATGATTCAATAACACCCACAAAAGAGGGATACTATTTCCTCGAAGAGCCTTCGTGCTTCAGTCAATGATGCATAATGGATATTCTTCAGTGGTGGCACCGACATCTCACTTAACATTCCTAGGATCAGACGCATGAGATAGGTTAGAATGATATTGGAAAAGTTGTGATACATGAAAGACGTAAAGTATGGAATTGTACCTCTATGGTAGGAGAAAATGATTAGATTTCGGCATGACTCTCTCTAGAATCTCATATGACTCAACATAACAAGGTGACAACATTCCCTAATTTATTAACCATCTATGTCGTATCTTGGGCGATACCCTATGAAAAAAATTATTCCCATCCTCGAACTCAAAAGTTCATGGATAGTGATAAACATAATATTTTCCTCTAGACTAAGAAATATTAATACACTTCCTAATCAGAAGGACCTATTCTGAAGTCTCCGGAATGAGATGACAACCTAGTAGGGATTCCTCACCTACCTCTTAACATCACAAGGGTGAAAAGAATAGAATACCATATAAGGCTTAAAAAGAATCCATCTGAATCATCACCTGGATAATGTTATTATAGGATAAATCAAGGAGAGGGATATGCTTCTCTCTAGAACTGCCAAAATCAAGAATGCTTCTAGGGAGAATATCCTTCTTTAAATATATTGTCTGTTTTGACTTTCCATGAGTCTAATGCTGAAAATGTATTCATAGAAGAACCTGAGTTCCCATAGATTTCTGCAAACCCAACTGGAGATGTGATGTGAAACAATCATCTTTATCTGAAATGATATTACATAGAACCCCGTGTAGTAATATGATCTCACAAACATACTTTCATCCCTTTCATTAACTGAGAAACTCTCTTGAATAGGAATGAAGCAGGATGATTTTGTTAGTCGGTCAATGACTTCCTAGATAGCATTGCTACCCCTTATAGACCAAGGTAATCCAACTAAAAAACCAATAGGAACATATTACCATTTCCTTTCTTGGACAGAAAATTGTTGTAACAATCCATAAAGCCTCTATAGCTCCGCCTTCACCTACTAACAGGTGGAATACATAGTGATGAAGCCTGGAATCTAAAATTTCATCACAAGACACAAATACTAACATTTTATATCTCAATACATCATTGAGATATATGTGTAAATTTCCTACTGGGAAGCATGTGACTCTTTCATAAACTCATCTCTTACATTTTCCAGAACCCAGATACATCCACATGAACGTAGGACACCATCTCTGTCCATAGACCAATACAAAGGAGGGGTATCTCATGATATACTCAACGGAGAACCAAACCATCCGGATTTGAAAACTGCTTACTCTTCACCATATCATGGAGGGAAATGGTAAATGTATAAGATGAGAGGTATGACTACTTGTGACTAAATTTAAACTCTTGATGATGTTCAGAAAAAGGTCCATTAACATCCTTTAATCACTAGAATCCCATATGACCTATATTTGAGTATTTCGACTAAGTGAATATGAAACCACATTACATTTTCCTATCATATAAGAAAGCTAAAAATTAATGCATTGTAGATATTGGACCCATATTCGCTATTGGAGGTTCAGGTCATGATGATAAAAGATATAGTTGAGGATTTAGGGACATATATAAAAAACAAAGTGCTCACCCAACTGATATTGTCTCCAGTAATGTAATTTATAGAAAAGTGTTGCTACCTCGAGGTTGTGACAAGGAATACTACCCAAGGAATACTACCAAACCTAACCTCTTATATGACCTGGTATCGGTATGTTCTCAACTATAAATTTAATGTCATTTTGGAGTTAAATTTATATGATCACCCTTTTACCATTCATAAACATGACAAGTTGGGATAAGGATGTGATACCAATTCAATTTTGATATCGAGATTTACATTATAATGGATTTTTTATTCTAATGAATTAGTTTCCATACACCAATCACCAAAAATGACACCCATTTACTTATAGAATAATGGTTTGGCTTGGTAAATTACTCATTGCATCCATAGAGGACTCATACACATCATGAATTGAGATATGAAATCACTCAATCAATGCCAAAGTAATACAAGTACATTAATCTATAATAACATCACTCAATAATCACAGTCATATCTAGTAATGCTATTCAATGAAATGCACCTATTTATCATGGAAATATGCATGACATGTGAATTCTAGGTGCCTATGATGATGCATGTAGCAATACTAATTTCCCTCATATCATCGTCACATGGATGAAATATATTCCCAAGAGAAATAATCAAAAACACAACACAACAAGTGAGTCACCCAATAGTGAAATAATATCAACTATAATAGGAAAATATAACAATAATTTCATTTTGGGTATCTCGGATTTTACCTCGAACATGGGTCTGTGGTGACAAAGAACAACTTATGAACAAGTCCCCCGAGTTCCTACTCTCCAATATATTTTCTCCAAATAGTCATGATGGAAAAAACCACCTTTGAAACCACTATTTGACTTCCAGAACCCGGATCCCAGATAAGAGGTTACCCGAGCCCGGTGGGCCACATGGCCTAAAGCGCAATATCCCAAACACCAGTGTCTCCCGACTATCAGTGAGGTCCTAGGGTGTGTCTGTTGGAAGACTACTCCCTCAATATCAGAGTGTAGAATAGAGGAAGAGATATAAATAAATAGTAAATAGCATAAGAAATATAAATAAATAGAATAAGCAAACTGATTTTATAGATAAACAATAATAACAATAACTGTATCAGCTGGAATAGTGATGTTGTAATGTCATTTCACTTGAAAATAAGAAATAATGGATATAATATAATAATCATAACTTGTTCCACAAGGTAAAATAATCCAAAGTCTACTCCATGAATCCCAAGAACCTACTTTCTCATCTGTTTTCAAGCTTCATCCAATCAGCACAAAATCAATTATTGGAAGCTACATGCATCCATTTTTCAATACCTGTAACCATGTAATGTACTCCAGGTACAAAACAACACTCAAAGAGGGTGTGAGATAAATCTATGTGGGCCACCACCATAGTTTTCTATAACATCTGACCCATGTAATCGAATATAGTGGTGTGAAAGCATATAGGTAATGTAAAGAAAGCGGTAAAAAATAACTAATTAACCATGTACCTACTTCATCCCTCAGTTGGGGTCATAACATGAAACGAGTTACATAATTATTAATTTACAATTTAATGTTAATATGTAATGTTTGGCATATCCAACACTTACATCACATTGTGATAGTATATGTTGGGGTGTATTTAAGATGTATAAAAAAACAGACAATGAAATCCAGTGAGGGTGTTTTAGGGTAAGAACCAAATTAACGCAAACTCACAAAAAGATAACTCAGTATTATCTGATTCTAGCTAAATGGTAAGAATTTCATCTAGGGAGTGTAATAAAACGCATTCCACAATAAGTCCCCTACAGTGTCCAAGGTGATCGACTAACTTAAAAAGGGGCTAAGCAAAGAAATGCCCCTATGGGATTTCGTCATAGCACCTATGAGTCAATGATGAATTCAAGGAGTGTATATGTGGTATCATGTAAGAATATGGGACCCAACATTAGTATACCAGACATCCGTTGGAATAGACATGAACTAGGGTCTAGGTGAGTATCATCATAAGGAAACTATATCCATGAATCGAAATTATGTTACCGAGCCCCAAAGTAATATCCTCTTAGAATCCAAAGAGATCTTGAGTTATTCCATTACTATTTGATATTATAATCAAGTATTAATTCACTTGGTTCAAGTATTTCTTTCCATTAGTGTGGATATTTCATGTAGAGTTGAAAGCATTGGTCCAAGCCTTGTCTTCCATTAGTGTGGATAGACCATGTAGCGTTGCAACCATTTAATCATGTATTAGTTGGCCATTAAGGCTTATAGAATTATTGATGTTCACTCTACTACTTTCCATCAACATGGAATGGGGTTCTACATACATGTAATAATTATTCAATCCCTTTTGATAAGGATAAGTTATATACTAAGTATACTTTCCATATCACACTTCATATTTTAAATTTAATAAACATTTATATGAACTTACCTTAGGTAGGTAAAGTGGCGAGCATTTATTTTACATTCCGTTATAAAATTATCAATAATAAAAATCCATTTATGATTAGAAGTTTCACCTTTAGAATGTTCATGAAAAGGCACACCCAAATGGTGGCTCAAATGTGCCAAAACACTAAAACCCAATTATGGCATAACCCTTCACTTGAGAAGGATTGAGTTGTGGGTGAAACTACTAAAAAATAATAACATATTTGGAATGGGAATTACCATATGATTCTAATGAGTATTATAATGGAATTATAATTTATTAAATAGATTCCAATGAAACAGGTGGGCCCCACACGAACATTTCAAAAAACAAAAAACTTTAGGGATGAGTAATAGACCACCCACCATAGGGTTGAACAAGATTTTTCATCCTGTATCAACCCTTGATTTTCCTCAAATCAAATTATAACTATGAAAAGGTGAAAAATAATCACATGGCTATATCTAGGTTGTGAGTGAAAGAGAAGAAGAAGGGTTATTGAGAACCCGTGTACTTACCGTTACACATCCAATGGGATGAACAGAATCTTGATCAGATGTCGGACAATGGAGAACTCTTGGTCTATAGATTTTTCGTTCAAAAATCATAAATGGAATGAAAATGGAAGAAAATAAAAATAGTCCATGGATTATTGAGGATGTAGCGGATTAATAGTTCATTAAGGGCATTCTACTCATTTTACATAGGTTTTTATCCAGCGCACAGTTTTCCCACAAGTTTTTTCAACCTATGCTCCAACTATGCTAGATGGTTCTTCTCGAATCAAGGAAATATGGGCATTCACATGGTTTTGTTGGACGGTCGTGCATCAACCATGGGAGGTGCCACTATTCGAAAAAAACACAATCTACATGGCAAGGAAAATTGTGCGCAAACTATGTGAAAACTGTGGGACATGGCCTACATTTCCAAAAAGAGGTGCTTCGAGCTCCAAATAAACCACAGACACTGTCATAACATTTTATAACTTAAAATTTATCTATATAAGGTCCAAAGAAATGATTTTGATTGAAAAATTAAGGATCCAAACCTATGTGAAATACCAGGTTCACACATGTGGCGTGGTTTTTTTGAGAGTTAGAGGGATTTGAAATATTGCATAATGATATTATAAGAGTGGATATTATCTTATTATAAACATTTTATTGAAAGAAATTGTGTGGAATGTTGAGAATTTATTTAATAATTAGATAAATTTTTTATAAATTTTTAAATGTAGGGCATATAAATAATTAGATTGGAAAATGGAAATCCATGATTATACAAATGGATTTAGTTTATTATCATGGATATTTTTGTCAGAATTAATATATATTATAAATAAAAAAACAGAAATTAAAGTAATAATTGTTTGGGAAATTGAATATCATTTTTCATGAGAATAATGTTTTTAGAATGTTAGATTCAATATTAGATATTGGAAAGTATATTTATATCTTTGAAAAATATTATGTATTTTTTAATTAGATTTCATTAATAAAATTAATTATTATTATGAAGGAAAAAATTACTTATTTTATTACATCATAGTCACATCAATATTATAAATTTATTTGGTCATTAATCAAATATAGAATTCAACACTATAAACTTTTACTATTCATCAAAAAATAATGCATTTTATAAAATGATAAACAATTTACAATAACTTGATCAAGGTGTTATTATTTAGAATATAAATTTTATTTTATAAAAATAAATTCTTTTGTTGGATAAATAATTATTACATGATTATAATAAAATTACAATTTTAAAGGGAAGCACTTTATGTTTTTTCTTTCAGGGATTATGAATTTTAATGTATCATATGTAATGATTTCTAAACTATATTGTGGAATATAATCATGTATTCTATATATAATTATAATACATTTGTAATTAATTTTATATTAGTATTTACTATTATAGTGTGTTTTATTGATATTCCAAGATTCCTATAAAAGTCACAATACCTAGGTTAGGTAATAGTTAGAATCTACTAGTAACATTGGCCTTTATGCCCTATTTGTACTATAAAATTCTCATACATCATTATTCAACAAAACTCTTATAATGTTTATACAATTATATTTATAATTCCTATAAAATACCTAATCATTCTCTTTCTTATTACTATCTTTATGTTAAGAGTGGTCTTCATGGATGAATCTACACCTTTGGACTTTACATCAATTTATGAATTATTATATTCTATATATCTCCACTGAATGATATTTTAATTAATATATAATATTTTTTCATGATTTATAATTCTATTATTGAATTTTATTTTATTTCTATGTGATTCCATGGTAAAACCTAATAAAATATTCATTTTAACAAATGACTACATGGACTAATATAATTAATTTCTAGGATATTAAATATTATCTGTTACATGAATCTTATGTTATAATATATCATTATATATTAAAATTTTATTTAAAAAGATACAATTTATATATAATTTTTGGTTTAAAACCCATTCTTTATATTTTGGATATTCATCATTAAATTTATTTAGTTATTATTGAGAAAACATGATGGTGCTATTAGTTCGACTAAAAATTCAATTAGAATTATAACATTTTTAATCAAATTATATAACACCTTACTAATAATTACATCATCAGTGAACCTATTTAATATCATTAAAATATTTTATTGATGTTAATGAATTTCCATGGACGTTAGTTATAATAACATCAATGTTATCTATGATATTATACAGGAGCATTATATAACACATAACATTTATTCTATTTTTTTAAAAACCATAAGAAAACTTTTTTGTGTCTATTTTTTTAAATTATAAAAAATTAATTTTTATTACCATAATAATATAAATAACCAGAAGAAATCTATTTTTAATTCTACTTAAAATACATCTCATTAGGTACATTTATTGAATTTATTATGATAAAACTTCAATTCTCATCGTCATTAATTTCTATAGTGGTAAATATGAAATTGATTTTTTAAAATTCATTATTCTATAACATCATTACTCCTACGGATATTCAAATATTCTTCTTCCATTTTGTTAAAATATTTATATTTTTAATGTATTTGGAACTATAGTAATATCTTATTCAATGATTCTTAGTATATACTTCAATCACTAAATTTCGGTATTTAGATAAATTTTTATGGTACAATATTTTGATAAAAAAATCCTTCATTATTATAAATATCACATATAAAACCATTAAACTACTCATGATACGTTTATGTACATTAATTAAACAATATATTTCTTTTTAGAGTATAATAATCATCTAATTAAATAAAATCCTATATCCCATAGTTGATTTAAGAAATATCACACCTCATACATCATAATGTAACAGTTTAATTCATTCTTTATTTTCAACTCCCTTAGATTATGATTTTTTATTATTTAAACATATTGAAAAAAATCACATGAGTTGATTCTATCCTAATTTTACTTTAAAATGATTCAAAAAACTTAATAATGCACAATAAAACCATTTTTTCCTCAAAAAATTTAAAATAATTTTTTTTCTTATCCTGTTACTGTCATTAAAATATTATAGAAAATAATGTTTCCAAACATTAATTTAAAATAATTTCCTGTTTATTAATTTTCATTCATTATTATTTATTCAACCATAAATTATCTTATAGCCCATATACTCTTTATGAAAATAACCTCATTTATTTTATTCAATAATTTAGATACTATAATATGATTATGTTTCAATCAATTAATAATCAGAACAAAATTAAAACCTATTTATTTACAAAAATATTCCTTTTTATAGTACATTTTACATTTGAGGATCAATTTTTTTACAAAATTAACAACACCACTATATTATTTTTCAATTCCTTTGTATAAAATTTTCTTGATACATATGACAAGAAACTACTATTTTTTGATTCATGATTACTCATTTATAAATTAATTATATGAAACGCCATCTGTTAATGGATGTTATTGTGCACTTTCTATCTTGTGAGAGTTAAAGTTAACATTCTTCACATATTGATTTGGAATAATTTTAAGACATTAAGTAACATTATTTCCTTTTATAACACATGTCACAGAAATTTCATTAATGTATTCATATAAATTTCTACTATCCACATTTCATTGTGATGTTTTATTGGTTTTAAATATGTATTTTTATTTTTAATCCACTTTAAATCATATTTTTTTCATATTAATAAATATAAATATAGTACGATATAATCTATGAATTTTTTCCTTATAAACTACTTCCCTGATTTCATCTATAATATCTCTATCAATATTATAAATGTTTTTTTACATAGAATATTTTTATACTTATTTAGTAATTGTATAATCTTTTATATATCATAAACATTCCAATGATTATTTGATATTTTAATCATAATGTATTATCCTTTAGTATTAGAATCCAAATCATCATTCTTCATAATAGTACTATTCTTTGTGATTTTTAATATAAATATTAATTTATATAGTGCATATGTTTCCTTTTAAAAATATGGATTTATCATTTTCTCATTAATTTGATTTCTTATTTTACATTCTTAGTCACCTTGTGTATGCAATGTGGTGTTTTGATACTTCTTAATAAAATAATATATTTGTTTATTCATAATGAAATACCCATTTTATAATTCTTTTCATTCTCATAATTCTTCAATAGAAATTTTAAAATCATATTGAATTCACTTCAAATGACATTCATACTCATAAAAATGGTCTTTACATGATTATATATCCTATAACATTAAAATCAATGTAACTATGATTGCATTAATCATATTATTTATATTAATAAGAATGTGTTTTAGATCAATAATATTCGTAAATAATCTTAATTAATTTTTACTATCGATAATTTGATATATCAAGGGTTTTCTACAATAATCCAATCAACTGTTAATTTTTTAAATATATTTTTAGGAAAAACCATGATTTCCTTTATAAATTTATACATCTTCTATATTTCATGTACCATACTATCCAATTTATTATCTTCCTATTTAATAAATTATACATTTTTATGATTATATTATTCTACGAATGCATTACAATACTTAACATTCTATTCATCAACTAGATATTAATTATAACAAGATGGTATATATGGTTTAGTCATATAATTTTCTTTTTTTGGTGAAATATACATGATGTTATATTTAGAAAAATTCTTTCTACCCAAACTATTAAAAACATTGTGTTTATTCTCTACATATCACTAACATTTACCAATAAAATAATCTTCATGATTCTCCTTAGATAAATTTATTTAAAAAATGAATCTACTAGAATCATCATAATTTATTAAAATTAATTATTAAAGTAACAATGAAGGAATTATTCAATATTTTAATTTAATCTACTATCATACTATAATATGATATGTGATAATTTATTATTGAGGAACACCATCTATAAACTATGTAAATATAAAAATAATTCTCAATATTAATGTTGACTAAGAATGTTTAACTGTACTATTATTGTGGAATATTCATCCCCCATATGATATATATAGCTTTTTAATCATTGGTTTTTTTACTTTTGACCATATCCATATGCTTAAAATATTTTTCTCTGCCCCATCAATGATATAAATTTGTTTTAAAATATCAATGAAAAATATATTGGATTAAATATTCTACCTAAAACACCATAGAAAATTATATAACATGTAACCCTTGAGATACTTCTAATCATTAAACCCATAAAATAAAACATCATCAATATGATATTGATTTTTTTAATTATAAAAACTATCAACATGTAATATTATTACACTACAAAATTTATACCTAATATTTTTCCATATTGTTTCTCAATAATCCATATAACCTTCATGAAAAACAAAGGAAAACTAAAATATATAAGTGGAACCCACGGTAGAGATGCTGAGACTAGACCATATTGGATAGAGTATAAGACCATTATATCAAGGACCATTAAATTAAAGAACAAACCCCTATATTAATGTATGGAGAAACATATTAATACTAGAGTAATTATCCTCCATTACCAAAGGGAACATATTATTTTTATATTAAATTATGTATTTTTATAGCATATTTTTCATCATCCGATTTCTTCTCAATCATTGTATATTATAAAAACCCTCAATTCAAGGACTTTCTACACAATGAATAATTTGAGGAATAATTTTACGCTATTATAAAATAGTCACACTTATATTTATCTAAACCTTATATTCTTGATTTTATATTAATAAAAGCATTGGATACAAGGGGATTTGGGAAATGAAGGTACACATCCATAATAAATTCTACAAGTTTAGCATTCTAATTTACTACAAGATACTTCGCATTGTTCTGAGGAATCTAATAAATAGTACTCCCACGAAACTTATTTATATTTGAATATGTTTATGTATTCATCCCCTACATAAGATTAGGTGTAGAGACTATAAAAGTTAGAAGTGGGACTCACGGTTCCCAGTAAAACAAAGATCTATGTACCCCCATCTCCTTTTCATGTTGGGGTTATGCAAAATATTTACAGAAAAAATGACCAATATATTTAAAGTAAAACTAAAAATAACCCCTTGATTTAAATACGATGGATTATCTATATTGTTATGATGATTCAATATTAATCCATACATCCACTAGAGAAAGATTCTTATTATCAATATTCAAACTAATATATAGTTAAATAGCATTAAAAAATATTCACTATCATCATTAATAATATATATATATAATTATTATTTTTAATGTATTGGGTGTAAATGGGATTTATTGATGAAGGTAGGAACTTATAGTAATAACCAGATCATTAATGTTATTGGATCAACCTTTAAGTGGATGTTAATAGAAAAATATTATAGAAATAATGAAACTCTATTCAATGCAAAAAACTATATATCCAAATACCTTAGAATTTATTGCTTATAAGATAATTATGATATTTTAGCATGATAGGTAAACCAATTAACCATGTCTCAATCCTATAATCCCCTATTTTAATTGAAATTATTTTCAAAATCATCAATACCTTTTACTCAATGTAAGAGTTTATATGTAAATAGAAAACTAATAAATTCAAGGCTTAATAAAATTAAAATGGTGAGATAAATGCCTTCTAATGACCATTTTTATTCATGTAAACCCTTGATAAAATTATGTTAATTGGAAATAAAAAAACCATGGACAAATATATGGATTGATAACAAAAATATAGAATTCTCAAATTTAAATATAATTTACCTCAAGACACTACCCCTAATATTATTGTAAAGGGTCTAGAGTGTAACAAAATTGGTATTTATAGAATATTACATTTTCATTTATATGAATATTTAGTAATATTATATTATTCATAAATTAAAGTTGATTATTTTTTCTATAGAATACTCAACACACAACAATGATTTTTCTTTGAAATCTGATGTTGCACACAAATTTAAGTTACACAAAAAAATAAGATAATAATAATATATTTTTAAACGGTAGTAAATGTATAGATGTTTTTTAGATATAATGAATAGAACTATGTAAAATATGATTATAGATGTCTTCTAAATGTATTTACATTAATCTAATAAATTTTAGTGTATTAAAATAAGAATGAATTCAATTGTAATAATGTAATACTCTAGTATTTTTAAAAGGTCAGTTTACCACGTTTTGATGGTGCACCATTTTTAAAATCTAGTTTTTTATCTTTTATATATTCTATATGAAAGAATAAACTTCTTATATCGAATAATTATATAAAAATATACTTTGGATGAAATTTTTTTATTTTTTTGAAAACATTAATTTTTTAATGAGTAGTGAAAAATAATTCATTTTATTTCAAAACTGTATTTTAAGCTAATTCATTTTTATAGATATATTTTCCCATTAATTGGTTTTATAGTTTAATTTAATTATAATTTTATAATTTAATACAATTTTGGTAATTTGATATAATTTGACTTTTTTATTGGACATAAACACATGTCAATCTTTTGGTAGTTATTACATCATAAAAACCCGCTTTTTTGTTTGGACAACATGAATTAATTTTAAATTATTTACATACAATTATATGTTTTGAATTTGGAAATATGGATTCTATATTTTGATTCAGGAGGCCCATATTCTATAAATAGGAACCTTTTAATTTTGAACATTATGAATAGTAACTTTTATTAATTAATTTATTTACGAAGGTTAAAGGGTAAATATGATAAATAATGGTAAAAATTAATATTATAATGACATAAAACTACAATAACTTGTGTAATAATTCTATTGGATGAGATATGTTTGACCGAGGTCATAGTTTATTTGATTTTTGGACCCCATAGATCTACATGGGAGTGATAATGATATTTTATAATAATTAATTTAATGAAAAGATAAAAACAACATAAACATGTATTTTTTAATAAAAAAAACTTTTATATGGGGTTAGATAACAGATATATTTTACTATTGACAGTTATTTGAAATTTAAAATAATTTCATACATCATGATATTTTATTGATGAATTTTAAACATTAAATAATTAAATTTAATTATTAAACAATAATGATGTAGTGATTACATTGATAATAAAGTATTCAAATAAATGATATTATAAATATTAAGATAAATGTAATTTTATTATTTTTATGTCATCCAAAAATTATATGGATGATTATTACATTATATATTTTTATTAATTAATATTTTTTGGATTAATCATGTTCATATGGATTTTTAGAAAAATTGTGATATGAATATTGTAAAAATTGACCTAAATGAGTTTTTAAAACAAATCTTATTTTATAAATGATATAATAGCCCAAAAAATATAATATTTGTCCAACTATCTTATATAATGTTCGATATTTTGTTTATAATATATTATTGTTTCTCTTGGTATTTTATAGTAAATATATTCAACATATGTTATGAAAATTCAAGAATATATATTAAGAGTTAACCTTTTTAATTAATGGTTAATGAAAAACTAAAAGGTTAAATTTATCAACTATAATTGTATTAATCCCTTTTTTGATTTTTTATCAACACAAAATAATACTATATTTAATATAAATGACATTGGGGCCATTTGAAATTGAAAATTATTTTATTATACCATAATATTTAAAAATATCCCTAAACTTCCCATCCACCCTCTTATAAAATGGCATAACCTGTAATAATTTATACACACATCTCAAGACCCTTTGACCATCCAAATTCTTCTAAATTTATCTCTCAACATATCTATTTTCTTCTTAGAAGCCTTACATTAGGAATAAGTCAATTCAAGGAATCCTTTTGGAACAAATCAAAGGGAGTTACATGTTTTAGAGGTAGCATCTGCTCTAAAGTTCCTTTCCATTATTTTCCTTCTCCACTCTATATTTTAAGCTTATTAATTGAATAAATAACAACGAAAATATCCTAAATATAAAATTATTTTTTATGAGGAGTATTTAAACTACCCTTACACACACCACAATTTAATGGATATGAACATAATGTTTCTGTGGACGACGAACTACTACCTCATGAAATGATGATTGTTAAAATTTCCCCTATTACCACTCATGGTGTCCATTATGATGTAATTTTTTTTATATATGATATATATGATATTTATATTATTTATATGGTTCTGAATTTTTCATTTATAGCATACCATTATGCTTTCCATAATGTTTAAAAAGTTTAATTTCTTTTAAGGAAGTGCAGACAACCTCGCACTCAAAGTGATATGATTCATTCATACCATACATGGAATTTTTAGATGATGGATTTAATGAAAAATGAAATTAATATAAAATTTTATGTTATATTGGAATTATAATTAACTTATGTATCATTTTTTTAATTCTTTTAAATATGAAATAGAAACGAAAGTAGCGTTGATGCGAAAGTATGACTTACTGTCTCCATGAATTGTATATTTCATTTCATATCTCCGAATGTTATAGAATTTTATAAATACATGTATACTAGATATATATGTCAAATAATATATTTGGATCATGAATAATTTTTTTTACTGATGATTAACTTCTGACCAGATGGACAATTTACATGAAATAAGTTCATTTTCGACTCAAGTACTGAATAATGACAGAACAACCAACATGATGTTAAATAATTATAAAAATTTTATAAGATGATGACATTTAATATAAAATGAACAATAAAATTGAAAAGGGATTTGAATCAATTAGTTATTAACATATGTTTATTATTCATAAATACAAAGAATGAATGAGAGAAGTCGTACATAGGGTAAGGGATGTCGTCTCAATCTCCATTCATTGAGACATATTTTGATAATATACATATAATTCGTCTATATAGTGTATGATTATAAATATTTTCTTTTAATTTAATTTTATGGTTTTCAGAGGGAATATATTTTTAACAATGCATTTTAATAAATGTCAATGTGATTTTTTATTTTTAACGTACGTGGTGACAACAACCATTCTGTGGCCACGGGTATTATTTGATATTTGTATTCCATAAGAAGCTGTAATTTTTTTAAAAGTAAAATAAATACAATAAACCCATATTATGATTTTTGGTATTTAAAATGGTTTTTATAAATAATTTATTATTTAAATATCTTGAAATGATATATTGGGATTTCAATGTGAAAATGTTATATTTAAATTATGCTTGTTTTATATGTTATGAATATGTTATGGTTATTATGTATTGTTTACATATACAAGTGGATCCATGATAGAAAAAGGGTGGGTGATCCTGATATATCTCTCCAACTCGTTGGGTAACATGAAAGAGTTAAACATTAATATTTATCCTAAGTGATTTAGGGAATATACCGTGATGGGTATTTCAAACGTAACTCCATATGTAGCTATGAATGATAAATGTAAGTATGTTATGTATTCCACAAGTTACCATTATGATGTATGATTTCTATTTGTTATTCATAAATCTTATGATTTCATGATGTATGTTAAAGATGTTATATTTTATATGTGATAAGTATGGTTTCATTGATTTGCATGTGTTCATGGTCTAATGTTTTCATTCCTTAATTTATAACCCTTACTATGATTTTTATGTATATCCCTTGTTTTTGAAAGGTTTTTCACATGGTATAATCGTGGGTAAGAGAATGGATGAATCAATATGATTTATATCAAGAAAATAATTCTCGTTTAATTTTGGGAGATTCATTATTGTGAAAAAATTGTTTATAGTAGAAGTGTAAACTTTTTAATATTTGAGATGTAATGTAATAATTATTGAATATTTCTATAAAACTCTAAACCTTAAAAGATACTCAATGTGAATTCTTGACAAAAATCATTATTATATAATGTTTATGGTTGGGACCTTATAGTTGGTATCAGAGGTCGATTTAGATTACCAAAGGATTTAGGATGTTTTAAAGTCAATATCCATAGACTAATTTTAGTTTATGGTAATAATGAAATGTTATTTCATTTGAAGTTTACCATGTTGCTTCTTCTATGATATGTCTATGTTCAGAATGGATTTATGTAGAGGAAACAAGGCATCTACGATTGGACAACATGAAGATGAAAAGAACCACCCAAATTAGCAACATGAAATGGTCAGAATCAGAATTGATCAGTTTTTTACAGTGATGGCACAATTGTATTAGGATATAAATGGTGGTGGTATCCATGCATTACATCACCCCGGTCAACCACATTTAAAAATTTTAGTAGTCGATCATTTCATGAGGCAAAAAACCCCATAATTTGGAGTATTATCTTACCATGTGCTAGTTGAAGGGTGGATTAAAGCACTAGAAAAGATTTTCGATGTCATGGGGTGTTTAGAACATAAAAATTTTAGACTTGGTTTTTACTGTTTAATGATTAAGACTATCAGTGGTGGTATATGGTTAAAAATATCCAGGATAGTGAGGAGATTGATGCTCTTGATTGGGATGAATTAAAAGAAATGTTTTTTGAGAAATATTTTCTTATGTTGGTTTGGCCTATGGTGTAAAAACAATTCATTTAATTGAGGTAGGAGGATGACTCAGTGGCTGCTTATGAATAAAAATTCACACGAATGATAATGTGTGATAGAAATTTAATAGGGGATCGTGATGGTAAAATAAATCATTTTTAAATTAGATTAAATCCAATGTATCAAAGGGAATTAGCTTCTCATTTGTTCCGATGTTATGAAAAAATAGTATGATGTGCAGAGAAGGTGGAATTTTTTTTCGATGATCAGGTGTTCTTTGACAAACAAATGAATATTAAGTATAGGTGGCCTAAAAAGGGAATAACAACTAAAAGAATTTGATGGTATAAAACTTAATTTTATATTTTGTGAATAAATTGAAAAAAATAACAAAGGGGAATTCCTTTTGAATAATAGTAACTACTTTTGTTGTTGTAAAATGGGATATAAATCTCATAATTGTACTAAAAAAGGTCTGGGTAGTGGTAAGACAAAATATGATTTACAATCAGTAAAATGTTTTAAGTGAAATGAAATGGGTCATCATGAAAATTAGCATCCAATTAATAACTCAAATAAAATAAAGAATTATGAATACAATAATAAAGGGGTGGTTAAATCATTTACAACTACTTCAGAAGATGTTGGGCCATAAAATGAATTAGTATCAGGTACATTGTTTATTTATTAATATTATTCAATTGTGTTGTTTGATTGAAGGTCTACACAATCTTTATTTTCTGAGAAATGTTCTAGAAAATTTAGAATTCAATATCAAGATATTAATCTTGATAATGGGGTAAAAACACATAGAGAAAATGTTGAGACAAAAAGAAATTATAATAAAATTTCAGTCCTTGTGTGTGGAATTAAACTACCAGAAAACATTATTTTTTTTCCTCTATTAGAGTTTGATGTTGATTTGGGTATGGATTTCAATTTCATTTATCAGAAAATATTGAATATAGAGATAAATATGTTTCTTTTTATAAATAATTTCAGTTTGTGTACAAGAATAATCTCTTGGGTTGGATAACACATCAGGAATCCAAGAAACATGTAAAATATGACAATGAATTTTACTGTTCATTTTTAGAAAAAACAAAGGAACTGTATAGATTAATTTTTTACTATTGGTAGATTAGTATATTTATTTTTTCCCTGATGAGTTTCTCGGTATAGTACATTATTGGGATGTTTAATTTACTATTGGCTTAGTTCCAGATGCTAATCTAATTTTAAAACCCCCAATCAAAAGGGCCAAATTGAACACTTAGAGTTAAAGATGTAATTTAGGGAGTTATTATATTTATTTTTCATTCAACCTAGAACATCACTATGGGGTTCCCCTATCATTTTTGTTAAAAATAATGATAGTTCAATAAGACTTTTCATTGAATATAGAGACTTGAAAAAATCACTATTAAGATCATTTAATCTTTTTATCATATAGTGGATTTGTTTGATCATCTATAGGGAGATTAGTATTTTTCGATGTTTGATTAGATGTCAGGTACCATCAGTTGAAAATAAGTGAATCCAACATTCTCAAGACCACATTTCCTACTAGATATGTACATTTTTAATTTGTATTTATGCCTTTTGGGTTAACCAATACACCTTCTGTATTCATGGATCTAAGGAATAGATTTTTCCGTGAGTTCGTAGATATGTTTGTGGTTGTTTTTATTGATGATTTTTTGTTTTTTTCCCAAAGTAATGATTATCTTAAAAGTCATTATGGGTTGTCTATTAAACATTTAAAGAAATTAAAATGTATAGGAAATTCATTATGTGTGAGTTTTTGTTACAAAAAATTTCATTCCCTGGTCTCATTGTTTCTAAACATGGCATACTATTGATCCTACAAAAACAAAATTTGTTGATGAATGGAAAAGACCCACACATATAGCCGAGAGTAATTACTTTATT
This sequence comes from Viscum album, assembly GCA_963277665.1. Classification (NCBI taxonomy): domain Eukaryota; kingdom Viridiplantae; phylum Streptophyta; class Magnoliopsida; order Santalales; family Viscaceae; genus Viscum; species Viscum album. The sequence continues at coordinate 1,066,668,301 of OY728160.1, forward strand.
GGTTTAGCATGTTATTAACAATGGTTAGTTATACTTTTTCACCATTATCTACTCCACTAACTATGTCAATATAAAAAAGTGTTATGTTTCTCTGGGAAATAATAATTTAATGAATGTTTTTAAGAACTGAATAAAAGATTGGTGAATCCTTTAGTTTTTGTAGTGCCTTCCATAAATGGTTATTTTTTTATATATATAGTGATGATTCTTTTAAAGTACTTGTTTTTTTTAATGTCGAATGATTAGGTAATTTCTTATGCTTCACATCAGTTGAAAACTCATGATTTAAATTCCCCTACACATGATTTTGAATAATAATCTATTATTTTTTCATAAAATAGTTGGACGAATCATAATTATGGGGAAAATGTGTTATATTTAATGGGAATAATATTTTGAAGTATATATTCAATAAGATATAATTAAATATGAGATAAGGAATATGGATGGAATTAATCTAGGATTACAATTGCACGATTATTTACCATCTACGATTATTAAATAAAGTGGATGATGCTTTGAGTCAGAAAAGAAATTCTATATTAACCATGTTATGTTTTAAACATGACCCTTTGATTAATTATTTGATGAAATTTGTCATGGATTTTGTTGGTTTTGGAAATTGATCTGTTTTGTTTCACGGTTTAGAAAACTAATCTCTAGCAGGAAAAATAAATCATTCTCAAAAATAATAAAATGAGTTGTAGAAAAAGGTGGAATTGTTTTATATTGTTATGTTACATGAATTTTACATTGATAAAGATCATTTTTTGAGGTTTCAAAGGATGTTACGTGTTCCTTGTGATTCACAGTTGAAGAAAGAGTTGTCATGTGAAGCTCAAGGATCTCTATTTTTAGTTCGTCCTAATAGTGATCAAATATACATAGATCTTTAGGAGTATTATTTTTGGTTGGAATGAAAATAGATATTTCAAACGTTACTTTGAATTGATTTACTTGTTAGAATGTTAAATAAGAATAGAAATTACAAAATGGTATGCTTCAGCCTTCTCTAATTCCAGAGTTGTAATGGGAAAATGTTTCCAAGTATTTCATAGTGGGATTACCTAATACTTCCCATGTAAACAATGAAATATAGGTTATTGATGATCAATTTAATAAATCTACTCATTCTTATCATATTTGAGATGGTCTATATATAGATCAAATTTCATAATTGTATATTTAACAAATAGTCTGGTTACATGGAGTACCACTAAACATTGAATTTGATCGTGATCCCTCTTTCACTTTTGACTTCTTGAAGGGCCATCGTAAGTCATTGGGAACTAAATTATATTTTAGTACATCTTTTCATCCTCATTCATATGGGAATTCAGAATTAATAATTCATTCCTTGGAAGATATGCTACATGATTTTTCAATAGATTACAATGGAAGATGGTACAAACATCTTTCATTGGCTGAGTTTTCTTATAATAGTATTTTTCATTTCAATATAAATATGTCACCACTTATGGAATTGTATAGAAATAAGTGTCAAACTATAGCTTTGTGTGATGTAGTAGGTGTAACTAAGTTGATGGGACCAGAATTCGTAGATGAGATGGACGAAAAAGTTTAGATGATTCAGAAGCACATGAGAATAGCTCAGAGCAGGTAGAAAAGTTACATAGCTAACTAGATGAAGGATCTTTATTTTATGTAAGATGGCCATGTATTTCTTAATGATTCTTCATTGAAAAGTGTGATGCATTTTGGAATGAAGGGAAAGATGAGTTTGAGGATCATTGGACCATATAAAATCCTAGATAAATTTTAATTAGTTTCCAATATAGTGGATTTTCATCCATATTTATCCCTGGTACATAATTCTTTTCATATTTCAATGATAATAATGTATATACTATATCTATATCATGTTTTGGGTCCAGTTGGAAGAGATATTTCTTTTGAGGAACAACCAATCTCAATTCTTCACTGGAGAGAGAAAGTGTTGTGAAAGGTGGTAACTCATCAGGTAATGGATTTTTGAAAAAAATAATATGGTTGGAGAGGCAACATGGCAATCTAAAAATTATAGGTGGTATAATTACCCATATATATTGGATATGTTATTAGAATTTCAAGGGCACAATTCCCAAAAGGGGGAATAATGTAAAAAACCATGTAATTATAGAATAATACCTTTTTCATTTATATTAATATTTATAAATAAGATATTATTATTACGTTAAAGGGGATGAATTTTATGGTATCATACCCAACATGTCATAATGGGTTTCTTTGAAATCTCATGTTCCACACAATGTTGAGTTATACTGAAAAATAAGATAATAATAATATATTTTTAAATGGATTTTAATAACGATCCATTGTATTGGAGAGAATGAAAAGAACTAATTAAAATATTATTATAAATTATTATTAATTGCCTTTAAATTTATCAAATAAATTTTAAAGGCTTAAAATAAGAATGAATCTGATTTTAAGTATGAATTACTCTAATAATTTTAAAAGTTGTTTTACTGCCTTTCATGTCGAACCCTTTTTAAGTCTATTATTTGTCACTTTTATAAGTTCTATTTGAAAAAAAAAATCTTCTATAGAAGTGGGACATAATAATTTAATTTTGATGAATTTTTTATATTTCTCTGATAAAGCTCATTTTTAATGAATATTGAAAAATACTGCATTTTAATTCAAAACTACCATTTTATATAATTTATTTATAGAGGAAAGTTATAATATTAATGGGTTTTAAATAATAATTGGATTATATTGTAATTATTTAATCCAATTTGGGTTATTGGATTTAATTTCACTTTTTCATTGGAGAAAAACACATGTCAATCTTTTGGTAGTTATTACTTCTTAAAAACTCGCTTTTTGGTTTTTGACAACGATATTTAATTTTAAATCATTTACCCAAACATCTGTGTTTTGAATTTCGAAAAATGAATTCCGAATTTGAAATCAGGAGGTCCATATTTTGTAAATATAGACATTTTAGTTTTTAAAAATCATGAATAGTATCTTGAGAAATTGTTTTATTTACCATGGTTAAAGGGTAAATCTGATAAATGAGGGTAAAAAGTAAAATTATAATTATATAAAACTACAATAACATATTTATATTCCTATTGTATGAGATATTTATGCCAATAGGATTCCTTGACACGATTATGGGACCCCATGGATCCACATTGGCAGGATAATGACATTTTATAATAATTAATTTAAAGTAATGAGTAATATAAAATAAACATGAATTTGTAAGTAAAATATTTTTTTTATTTTGTTATATAAGTGATCTATTAGACTATAAATAATCACTAGAAAGTTAAAAAATCTTCCTACGTCATTATATTTTATTTATTTATTTATACATTAGATAAATAAATTTAATTATGACATAATAATGTTGGAGTGATTGCTTCATTAATAATGGATTCAAATAAATGATATTATAAATAATAAATTAAAAGTAATTTTATTATTTTGATGACATAAACGAATTTTATGGATGAGTATAAGTTTTTAACATTGAATTCATTATGCATTTTTAAAATAATCATGTTCTTCTGGATTTTTGAAAAAGGCATTATATGAATAGTAGACAATTTCACATAAATGACTTTATAAAATAAATATTATTTTATTAAATGATATAATTGTACTAATAATATAAGATTCATAAAAATGAATTATATAGTGTTAAACATTTCATTAATTATCCACTAATGGTAGTATTTTCTATTTATAGAATATATAGTTACCATATATTAGGAAAATTCAAGGAGACATGGTAAGATTTAATGTTTTTAACTAAGGGATAAAGATAAATGAGAAAGTAAAATTGCTGACATAAATCTATCTAAAAAATATTTTTTGAGATGTTTTAAACCCTAATGAATATTATCTTTGAAATAAATATCTTTGGATCCTTTTGAAACAAAAACAAATTATAATAATATAACATTTTAAAACCATCCTAAAGGGCCCTTCCCCCCTATTATAAAGGGCATCAAATATACCAATTTATACACACTTTTCAAGTCCCTTTCAGCTTCCAAATTCTTCTAAAATAATCTCCCAACATCCTTAACATCCTCTAAGAATAATTACCTTTGCTATAAGGAAATTCAAGAAAGCCTTTTGGCTCAAATCTAATGGAGTTACACATTTTAGAGGCATCATCTTCTCTGTAGTTCATTTCCATTATTTTCCTCATATACACCCAATTTTATTATTTATTATTTGATTAAATAACATAACCATTATCCTAAATATACTAGGATGTGGTTATGAGAATTATTTGAACTATAATTTCACACCCAACCTTCTAATGGATACGAACATACTATTTCTCTGGATAACGAACTACTACCTCACGAAACCTTATTTTTTCAAATTTCCCCTACCACATAACATGGTGGCCATTATGATTGAACAATAATTATATAGGATATATTTTACATTAATATTTTCTATATTTTTATACATTTATCAATTAAAAATACCTTTATTCTTTCAAAATGATTAAATACGATAAGTTCATTTGAGGAAGTGCAGACAACTACCCCCTCAATGTGATAAGACTTGTTCATGCAATAAGTAGAATGTATAAAATAAGGAGTTAAAGAAACTTTATAAAGTATATAATATATAATATTATACTGGAATTATTATATACCTATTTATCATTTATTTTTCATTCCATTAAATATTAAAATGAAATGAAAGTAGCATTGATGCGTACGTACATCATACCATCTCTATGAACGGTGCATTTCATTTTTTTCTCCAAATTTAATGGAATTTTATAAATAAATAAATATATATGTATATATATTATTTATATGATATTTATATCCTGAATAATATTATGAATATGATGAAATTTTGACCACATTGACATTTTACATGAAACAAGTTAATTTTCGACTCAAGTGCCGAATTTCAAAAAAACTACTGATATGAAAATAAATAATTATGTAATTTTTATAAGATTATAATAAGTAAAAATAAAATGAATAATAGAAATTAAAAAAAGTTCGGAAAAGTGTATAAATTAACCTATGTTTATTATTCATGAATATAATGAATGAAAAAGTGACATGTCAGACTCAAGGTAAAGGACTTCATCTCAATTTCATTTCATTGATACATAATTTGATAATATACATATCTTTATTTTATATGGTGTATAATTATACCCTTTTTATTTTAATTTAATTGATTGATTTTCAAAATAAATATTTTGTATTACAAATCATTTTACTAAATGAAAAAGGGAATGTTTCTTTTGTACCGTACCTGGTGACAACGACCTTTCCTCCACCATAAGTATTATTTGATATTTGACTTCCTTAATAAGATAAAATGTTTTTAAAAGGAAAAATATTACAATATACCATTTTTTATGGTTTTTGGTATTGAAAATTATTTTGATAATTCTCTGATTATGAAAATATATTTAAATTATATATTGTTATTTCAATGTAGAAATGTTTTCTTTCCTTTATGCCTGCTTTATGAGTGATAGATATGTTATGGTTTTTAGGCATTGTTTACGTATACAGGTGGATCAGTAATAAATCATGGGCTGGTGAGCCCGATATAGATCTCTAATTCATTGGGGAATGTAATGGAGGTAAATGTTAATGTTTATCCTAAGAGATTTAGGGAATATACCATGATTGGTATTAAAAATATAACTCCCTCTATAGCTGTGAATTATAGAATATAAGTATATTATAGATTCTATATATTACCTTTATGTATTGTGATTTTTTCATGTTTTTCATAAATCTTATGATTTCATGAGGTATGTTAAAGATCTCTTGTTTTATGAGTGAAATGTAGGATTTCATTGATTTCTATGTATTCGTGGACTAATGTTTTCATTCTTTATTTTATAAAATTTACTAAGATTTTTATTCTTATCTTGAGTTTTTGAAATGTTTCTCATGTGGTATAAGAAAGGTTTTGAGAAAGGAAAAATTCAAGAAGATTTATATCAAAAAAATAATTCTTTTTTTATTTAAGAAGATTTATTATTGTGAAAATATTGAATAGAGTAGAAGTGTCTACATTGTAATATTTCAAATGTAATTAAATTTTTATGGCCTTATTCCCTAGAACTCTAAACCTGAAAATATACTTAATGTGATTTTTTGACATATCTCAAGATTATGTAATTATTTTTTGTTTGGACCATATTTAGATATTCTATCATCATCAGTTTGGGTATCAAATCTATCTACACATGTGAGCGTGAACATTTGTTTCTAAAGGGTTAAGTTACACTTTCTATTACAAGATTTTTTATGAGTGTAAATATCCAATAATTAAATATTTGTAACATTTGAATAGAATTTATCCTTTCTACTCTTCATATAATCATGACAATAAATTTTTGGGAAATGTATAATTCTATTGAAACATATTAAAAACTCATGGGTGTTAAATTCTACATTAGGATTAATAATATTATAATTGGTCATTATGCTTTTAAAAGAATCTAATATGGAAAAATTATTTTATTTTCGTTGATTATTAGTTGATATAACTCTCTTTATCAGTTATTTAATAAATATATTATTTAGTTTTTTTGATAATAAAATCATCAATGTAATAATCCTCATGAGTAGAATTTTAATATTAAATTTATCTGTAAGGATTCACATAGAAACCTTCAATTTTTTTTGAATAATTAATTATTTAACATATATTAAATAGATCACTAAATATTCTAAATCCATAAAAAATTGATTCAGTTGTTAAATAATATACATCCATATTTCATAAAAGTGTGCAACAATATTTTTAAATTCACCACTTAATTACCCACTTATCTCTTTATTTAAAATAATATAATTACTTCTATATGAAATTTTTATAATTTTAATCATATTATATTTTAATATCACTATCAAAGGAGAGAGGTGGGAGATATTTATTTATAAAACCTTCCATAAATCCAATATTATTTCAATATTTTAAATGTAAAATGTACCCTTAATTTACAAAGGTAAATACCATTCCCTATTAAATTATGAATTTTGAATATTAATGATAGAAACAATAGATTAATTTGACTCTTTAATTGATGAAATATTTCATAATAAAAATCATCAACACCATTCTTGTTGATAGAATTACTACTCCCTACAAAAAAACTTCACTATAAAATGAAATGATAAATGAAGAATAAACATAGATATTTAGGTGTCGGCCTTTACATAGATAATAATTGACGATCCATATATATGACCATTGACTACTTATTTTGATAAAAATTGTAGATACATGACTGATAAATATTTTTAAATGGGAAAAATTTTTACAAGGTTCAAAAACACAATAATGTTGGCTCCATAAATGGTGGATGATGATTGGTTTCCCATATCTTACATATTTTTCATTACTAACTAAATTATTGGGAGATTAAAGACAGTTTCAAACTCTATATAATAAATCCTTATTTAAAAAATTGAATAAAAAATATGTATTGATTTTAAGAAAACATGTATTATCTTCCAATATCCTCCTTTAATGAATTTAATCCAAAAATGATTATTACCATACTCTAACATTAATATTAAATAATTTTCTCCATAAATTTAACTAAAAAAAGTGTGGGAATCATTTCAAATTTTTATGTGAAATTCATACTCTTTATAGTGTAAAAATAATAACTTCTGCATTATGGTATTATACTGTAATAATTTTTTAACTCATTATCTAAAAAATAGAGAAAAACCTCATATTAAAAATAAAAAATCATCCATAAATTCTTGTGTGATTTATATAAATCATGAAGACATTAGGTATTCATGGATTTAATCTTTTACAATTTATTCATCATTAAAAACATCATTTAAACACTAAAATTCAGGTGTGAAAATATGAATTAATTACACTATGATTATTTAAATAGTAATACCATTAGTTGAAAGAAATTCCATAAATGTACAATAGAGATATAAAGTTTTGAATAAAAATGAAATATTCCAAAACAAATCTATCATGGAAATAAAAATTTATGGAAATTTATCCATTTTTTTTAAAATAAATATTTTCTCAAAGTAAATAAAATCATCTAAAAACCCCATGAAATTATTTTAAAACATAATTTATATATAATTGTATGGTTAGGATATATTAGTATAAAAATATATTTTTGTTTTCTATAAATAAAGAATATTAAATAACAATGGTATAATATAATATCAATATGGAATTATTTAAACATGTATAAAAAGCACTTTCATTTGAAAATAAATTGTGTTGAACTAAAGACCAATTAAAAGTATGGGTTTTCCTTCATAAAAAATCATTAAACTTTGTATAGATATAATGAAACACTATCCAATCATTGATGATGTTGATAAGAGAAAAAAATAAAAATGTTCTTATAGGTCCGGAATAATGAACTCATGATGATATTTATAAAAAAATTCAATATGAGTGAAATAATGAATAGAATACTGTTTTTGAGATATATCTAGTATTATTTGAACAAAATACTATATTGATCATGTCAAATTTAGAAATAATTAATCTCTCTCATTATTCAATGTCATTGGGGGATCATTAGTTTGTATACGTCATAAATCACAAAAATAAGGTTTGGTCTATATGCGAATGATGTATCCTATTTAGTGTTGGTGTATTTGATGTATTTAATAATGAAATTATTTTATAATAATTATTGTTTATGGGGGAGACATTTGGTGGATTTTCATTAATGGAAATACTTGTTTTTATGGATGATCAAGGCATAACACAGTGACACATGAGTATAAATAACATATTTTTAGTAGAATATATTTTATTCAAGTAATGAATTATTTATTTATATTGATTTCAAACACAAAAAACGAATAAATTAATATATATATATATGAATATTTCGATATAGATTTTGTTTTTGAATAAAATATTCATCAAAACATGTGAATGTTTACATGATAGCGATTACCCAATGGTTATTGAATATGATTTCATATGTTATGGAAAAATATACTTTAAGAATGACAAAAATTAATATTAAGAATATTTTAATGAATGTATACAGCAAATATCATAATATAAGGGATGATATGTAGTACATATTTATTGAAAATATTTATATAATTACAGAGATATTAGACATTACATTATGATATTATACATAAATTGTTTTTCCATGTTGTAATTTTTTTTATCTTTTTATATTATGTGTTGACATGGATTGAACATGCTTCATGAATGTAATTTCATATTATAAAAAATAATATTGAGATTATATTGTGTAAAATATAAAGTAATAATTTAATATTAATGAATATATTGTTCTAGCTTTGTGCAATTTGTTTCATCATAGAGGATCAAACATTGTATAAATAAGGTAAATATATATTCAATTCTATACACCATTCCCACAATAAGTTTTTTTATATAACATTATTTTATATCATTCTCTCCCATACTCTCCCACTATTTAAAAAGAGGTTCAAACACTTCATATTCATGTGGAAAATCCTCTTAATGGTCTTTATGATTCCATTTATAGTCCATATACTAATGTGGAAAGTTCTTATTTGTTATTTCTATGTGCTGATCATAAATATCAATATTTATTAAATGTTTCATCAATTGGAAAGCATTTTATGATTTATATTTAAACATATGTTCTTGATATTATTTTTTACATGATCTGGACATTTTGGCAATAATTTTTATTTTAAATTCATAATATATAATGTCTTAAATTTAATCACACCCTTAGTTTTATCAAAAACATAAAATTGTTAATGTTAAAATATTTTCATTATATTTTTTAATTTGAATTATGTTCATAATATTCAGTATTTGAAGTGTGATTGTTGGTAAGAACCTAAAATTTCTGGCATCATATTCTATAGTCATTGAAATTCTATGTTTGGTTTATCATTCATTCTCTTTTATAGTTGATATGGTCAGTTATTTATTAATATGTTATTTTAGTAATATCAATATTGATCAATACTGTTTTATTCTATTTTGATAAGTTCATATATTCCATTTTCCCTATAGATTGATTTTATTATTTCCCACCCATCACAAGTCATATATTTCTTTATATTTAATTATGAATAAATATAGTTTTACTTTTTCATGTTTAAATTTTTATTTACATTCTATCGACATGATATCTACGTAAATAATACCTATGTTTTGTTTTTTATCTAATTTTTTCATCTGTCGTACCCATAAATAATGACAAAAAACATAATTCCCAGATTTAAAACTTGTTTATGCAAGACACCATCATGGTTGGTCAGCCCAAATGTGTATATTATTTAATCATGAGGACCCATAACTAATAATTAAATATAATAACTTCTTATTATGATGAAAACATCGTGTGAAAAAGGATGAATATTCCATGTGTCCCTAAGCCAAATACACATATTCCATTACCAATACTCATGTTCTTAAACTTTTATATGAGTCCCGGTCAAAGATCTCAACCGTTTTTAATCAAAATTAATCAATATTATCAATATTCACAATGTTATAAAATAATTATATTGATTTATTCATCCAACACATATCTATTTTATATATAACTAAAAATATTTACTAAATGTTATAATGATTATAAATTCAATAGTTCCCCATAAATTCATTGTATTTTTAGAATATAAACAATTTTATAAATATAAATTTTCTTGGAATCATTTATAAAGATATATTTTCATTCAAAATGTTTTTTGATTTATTCAACATTTGATTATTTGATATTAATGGGAATACCTTTATGGTGTCTTGGTGATATTGAACAAGTGAGATGAGACCAAGTTATATTATGAAAAAATATCTCATATGAGGCCAATTTGAGCATGGGGTGATGAAAAATTACAAAGGATACTCGAGTGTATGGAAAAATTATATTCCATAATGAAGTTAAATCATCAATTTTTATAAGGCTCCTAACTAAATCTTTACATTATCTTGAGTTATGTAACGAATTTACATTTTGGATCTCTTCAGGTATACAGTTTTTGAGAATTATGCTATAACTATTAAATTACATCTCAAATATTACAATGTTGGCATTTCAAATCTATTCAATTGTTTACACAAAAACAAATGTCCATAAAAAACAACTATATTTCTTGATAAAAATATTCTTCAATATTCCACTCTCTTTTCCTTCCTTATAAATTTTGAAGAACTTTTAAAAAACATGGGATGAACATAAAAAACACAATAAGGGGCATAAAAATAATAAAATGTCATTACTCTAGTAATAAAATGATAAAACATTAAAATTTCGTTGGGTGGGTGAACCAGAAAATAATTAACATGAATAAAACTCATTTTTTTCTAAATAGAAAACACTAAAACTAATAGCATAAAATTAAAACTCATTTTGGCGAATTAGAAAATTATATACATAAAACCCTTTAAAAAATCTACATATCTGAATAACCACGTGGTTGACTTCCAAATTAGATATCTATAATTGAAATCACACATTATATAAGCAATATCAGGCTCACTTGTGAGCTATAATTTGGATCAATCAATCATATATGATATTTCAGGATCACCTGTTTCATATAATTATCATGTACCATTTAATGAATAAAACACATTCATTAGAATTCACTATTGAAATAATGTTCTAATCCCATATGAAAAAAAATCTATATAAAAATAACATTTTCATTTAGGAAAACATTTTAAATACCATGATACCCAAATAAATGAATAAGGGGTTTTTTAAAATACATTAAGCCTTATAAAGGAATCTAAATATCAAATAACGGTTAAAGTGGTTGAAAATTCATTGTCAACATATACGTTATAGAACATTCATATTTTTATATTGTAAAGAAATTAAAATACTTTATATAAACAAGTTCTATTTTAAAAAACTTGTATTAAATTCATTATAGACACAATATTTCTTATATATTTGTTTTATAACAATATAAATAAATATTTAATTTAATATTATGAATAAAATGATTTGATATTTAAATCATTAAATTTTAAAGGTGTCCCATACCATATTGAACATTTAAATATTAATCACAATTATATAGTAAAGTACATTATTATAGATAAAATATTTATATTAAATTACATAACAGCTATATACCCCTATAAAATAATAATGGTTAATATTATCAAGAAATTCCTCAATGAAAGGATATTGAGACAAAGTCACATACATTGAGTCTGAAATTTATATTTTGTTTATTATCTAACTGAATAACAAACAAATGTTATTTTATAATTTCTTAAAAAAATTTAAAAAATTTATTATTTATTTTATATCACTTATTATCATGTTATTAAAATTACATTATTATTTAAGTCCATATTGAATGTTTTGTCAATGTTCGGTACATGAGGGAATAATGAACATGTTTTTTTATAAAATTATCCATGTTTTCATAATTAAATTATATTCAGAATGATAATGATGATTTAAATATCATATATTACAAATATACATTTCATTATAAGTGTCCTTAACATTTAGAGGTTTTAAATTAACTACACCATGGATGGAGACTATAGGTCATACGTACGCATGAATGTTACAATGATTTCATTTTCATCTCAAATGAATGAAAAATAAAGGATAAATAGGTATATTATAATTATATTATAATAAACATGTTAAATATGTTACATAAGTTCATTAACATAATCCTTTATAAATTCTATGTGTGACATGAACGGGTCATATCACATTAAGGGGTCGGTAGTCCACATTTCATCAAAAGAAATTATCATATTGACACATTATCGAAAGCATAATGGTATATTTTAAATAAATATTATAGAAGTATAGAACTAATAAAAATATAATATATATAAAATATAAACACAATTACATCATAATTTCAACCATGTGAGTTAGTTGGATAAAATCGAACAATAATCCTTTCGTGAGAGAATATTTTACCGTACACAAAAAAAATATATTAAATATCCCATAGATGGAGGTGTGTTCATGTGAAGGTCAAAAACATAAAATAAAATCATCCTATTATATTCAGTATATTGTTTGTGTTATAAAATAAATGATTAAAATGAGTGTAGTCATGTAGGAAGATAATAAATGAAAGAAGCTTGAGAGAATACATTACCTTTAAATTAGGTAACTCCTTTTGATTAAGACACAAAGAATTATTGAATTCTCTTTTTACCAATGTAAGGATTGTAGAAGGATTTTAGGGATTCAATTATCTTATTTTAGAAGATTTTGGATGATCCAATGTTCTTTAGATGTGTGAGTAAGTGGATAGAGGTGGTGGCCTTTTATAAGTGGGAGGATAGGCCTTTTAAGAAAGTCTTGATTATAGAATTATAATAGTTTCAAAGTGATAAATTTATAGTATAATACAATTATGAGTCAAAATACTATCAAATAATAGTTTTTGGAAAATTTTATGTCCTGAACATAACCTTAACATTTAGAATTAACCATTAGTTAAAAACATTCACTCTTACCGTGTCTTCTTGTATTTTCATAAAATATGGTTATCCTAGTTACTATTAAATCCCAATAGAACTAAAAGTGGACAATAAATCACATTTTATCAATATATATTTTATTTCCCCAAATATTATTTTTTATGACTATTAAATCATTTAAGATAATATTATTTGTTTTAAAAACTCATTTATGTTAATTCTGATAGGTTTTAATAATAGATTTTTGTTAGTCATAAAAACATTATACATTCAAAAAAATGAATAAAATTTTCTATCACATGTAATTGACACCCAAAAAATTATATTATGGAATCCAAATGTTCAAATTACATTTATGTTAATATTTATAATATCATTTGTTTGTATCATTCATTAATAAGGTAATCAATGCATCATCATTATGCCAAAAATAAATTCATTTTTTTAATATCTAAAAATTAAAAATAAAATACCATGATATATAAAATATTTTTATATTTATAATGACTATTTATATTCTAATATATATTTTATATAAACCAAATTAATTTTTTTTATAATATAGATTGTTTCGTTATATTTCGCTTTTATATAAAATAAATATTATTAATGCTCATTATGACTCCCAAGTTGCTCCATGGGGTGCTAAAATCATCCCAAGGATGAAAATGGTTGTCAATATGTCATATAATAGGAGTAGTAATCGTGTTAAGGTTGTTTTATATTACTATAATATTTTTTACTGTAATTTACCTGATTTACCATTTTACAATGGTAAATAAAAATAATTACTCATGTTACTATTCATAATATCAAAAAATAAAAGGTACATATTTACAAAATTTTGACCTTATCATTCCAAATATGATCCAAATTTTTTCCAAATTTAAAAAATAGAATTTGAAGAAATTAAGTTAATATAAAATCCAATTTTCAAATCTAGAAAGTGGGTTCTAAAGAAATAAAAACTATAAACATATTGACATGTGCTAACATCCAATTCCTAGGTGAAATTGCATAAATTGTTCAAAATTGGATTAAATGATAAAAACATAATCCTAATACATTTTAAAACCAATTAAAAAGTTAATCTAACTATATATATAAATTAGATGAAATTTTTTTTTAATTAAAATGAAGTATTTTCACAATTAATAAAAATATTTATTTTATCAAAAAATTACAAAAATTTCAACTAAAATAAATATTGATGTCTCTATTATAAATAATAAGTTAATATTATCAATTTTGTCATATAAACATGAGAAAAACTATATTTAAAAAGTTTCATCATTAAAATGATGTATAATGACCATTTAAAAATATTAGAGTAATCTATGCTTAAAATTTGAATCATTCTCAATTTAAGTCTCTAAATTTTATTGTATAAATGTAAAAACATTTAAAAATATTGAAATTAATAATATAGATAATTCTATTCATTCCTTCAAATACAATGTCTAGGGTTTAACTACTATTTAAAATAAAAAAAATATGGTTGTATTATTTTCCAGTATAACTCAGTGTTGTGTGAAAACCTACAATTTTAGAGAAACATGTTTTCGCGTATCAGGTATGCTATCGTACATAGTGTCCCATATAAATAAAAATTATTATAAAATTCAAAAATATTAATAGATATTAAAATTTATTATTTTAAAAATACCTAGGATGTTACATCATTATACCCTTTTGAGCATTTCTCCTTCACAATATTAAATTTGGTCTTGAAAACATCATTGAAAATCCCACAACAGAAAGAGATTCAATAAAACTATCACAATAAGAGAATGAAAGTGAATTAAAAATGTCACTATAGATAAAATATACTAGGATTCCATGTTTCAAAATGTTGATATGTTGGAAAATCTAACCTTCTTGGTCCGATGGAGAGTGATAGAAAACATGATCCAGAGAACGTTAACAACCAAGAAAACAAGAAACTTCTTACGGGTTAAATAGTATTTGATATCCTATTAGGAAAATTAAATGGAAATCATTTTTGTTTTAATACTATTTTCATAATTTCGAGGAATTTTTTTATAAGCATGAATAAGAACATAAGTAATCATATTTACTTCTCATGTAGAGTTTCATTTTTTAGAAAATATCTACCACAAACTCATCTTTTGTCCAAATAATGAATATTTAATAGGACATGGTCACACCTGATGAGGTAGAATCATATTCTATAGAATCATATATTCTACAAAAGATGAAATATATTTTCCCCTATATTTAGACATTAACCAATAAAAATGGTTGGAGAAAAATCATATAGTCCCCCAAAAAGAAAAATTGTTTATAAAAATAAATACTACTCTTGATCTCCAAAATTAATCAATCAATATCCAATGTTCAAAAATATACCATTCATTAAAATATAATTGCTTAAAATTTCTCAAAATAATCAAAACTATGATTAGAAACCAAAATTCTTAACGATTTAGTCACATAGTATTCCATGGTAAATCTTATGACTTATTTCCAAATAATATGGTCTATTTCAAAGGTGTCATACTTAAAAGTACTTAACCTAATCACATATTTTCTAGGATAGGTTAATAATTTCCAAAAATAACCCAAATAAACATATGTACATAATAAAAACATAGATACTTCCAAATATAAAATTCAACCCTTACTCCTCAAATAAAATCCATTAGTATTCTATTTTCATTAGTCATATAGTATTCCCCAAATAGAGACGCCTTCCAAAATAACATATATCACATAATCAACTAATCATTTTTCTATAATAAGGCTATCAATTGGATAAAACATAATTTCCCAAAATCATTTTATTATTGATCCATAAAATAATTTAACTAAATTGAATTAGTCATACTTACCAGCGACTTCACATAGTCCAGTGGTAGATGATAAATCACTATTGCACTTTAGTTGTGGGTTTCAATTCCCGTAGATTTGGCCGGTGTGATGGGTTGTCAAATAGTATCTATGTAATCATTTTTTGAAAACAATAACATTTTATAGAATCCCAAAAAATATGATAATATCATAAAAAATAACCATAACTCATTTAAAACTGAATGGTTATCTCATACCTCACTTTTTTCATCCCAAAAATTAATTACCTATTATTTCATCAAAGGTGAATGACATCAAAAAATCAATTAGTAAGAATAATATTCCTCATAAAAAATCCACAAAAAGGGTCTTTAGGACATTAAAACTATAAAATACCATAATATTATAATAACATTATTATATCCCTAACCCTTACGGAAACAACTGAATATCCAAAGTCATCTAAAACATCCTCTAATACTAATTATAAGCCCCAGCCTGAAACGTTACATAATATTGAGTTTGGTAAAGAATTCACATTGAGGATATTTTCATGTTTATAGTTTTATATAATTAGGCCACAACTATTAAATTACATCTCAAATATTACAATGTAGACACTTCCAATCTATCCATTTTTTTCACAAAAATACAACTCCTTAAAAAAACAAGAATTATTTTCATGATAAGAATCATCTTTATTTAATCCTTTAGCTTACCCATCCTTATACCCTATTTAAATCATTTAAAAAACCATTGATGAGATCAAAAAGCATCTTAAGGGACATAAAAATAATGAAAATCCATTATTCTAATCAAATCCTGAAAACCAATTCATTGATCTTCGAACTTATTAAGTAAAACTTTTTCAGAAGAATAACTCTCATACATTTTCCTCAATGGAAAACCATAAAACCAATAGCAAGCAAATAAAAATAATTTCGGTGACTTATAAAATCATATACATAAAACCCTTTTATACATCTTCCAATTGGAATAAACTTATGTTTTGATTCCAAATTTGAGATCTATAATGGGGATCCCCTTGCGTATAAGCTATATCATGCTCACTAGTTAGAATTAATGTGTATCAACTCTTTGAATAAGAAGTATCTAGATCAATAGTTAGATATAATATGGATAAACCCTTTTTAGATGATATATCAGGCTCATCCATGAGCTATAATGTGGCTCAACCAATCGTATATGCAGTATCGGGCTCACCCGTTTCATATAATTCTCAAGTAGCATTTCATGTGGAAAACTCATTCATCAAAATACCATTTTGGAAAACTCTTCTAATCCCATATGAAAATAATTGCATTAAAAAAATAAAATTTTCATTTATGAACCCATATTAAATACCATTATACCCAAATAAAGGAATAAGGGATTTTTTTTTAAATTCATCATGTCTTATAGAGTACAGAAAATATCAAATAATGGTTATAGTAGCGTAGAAGTAATTGTCTCATAATACGTAAAAAAATTCCTTTCATCATTTTGTAAAGAAAGTAAAATGTTTCATATAAAAATATTCCACTTGGAAACTTTTTTTGATATTAATGATAGACATAAAATTTACTGTATATTCCTTTTATACCCATATAAATAAATATGTAATTTAATATCTTGAAGATAAAAATTTGATAATTAAATTATTAAATTCCCAAGGTGTCCCATACCAATTTTAAAATTTAAATATTAACATATACTATTTAATAAATAATATTATTATTGGTAAAATATGGATATGAAATGTCATAGTGGCTTTATATATACCGTATAAAAGAAAAAAGGAGAATATTATCAAGAAATGTCTCATTGAAAATAGATTAAGAAGAATCCCCTTACCTTGAGTCCTTCTTGTATCGTTTATTATTTATCGTCATTAATAATAATAAAAAGTCAATTTATAATAGATTAAAAAAAATTATATGTTTATTATTTAATTTACACCACTAATTATAATGTATGGACAATTACATAATTATTTATGTTCATATTTGTTGTTTTGTCGATGTTCGGCACTTGCGTGAAAAATGAACATGTTTTGATGGAAATTATCCATGTAGTCATAATTAAACTATATTCAGAATTATATTAGTGATTTTCATATCATATATATCTAATATATACATATTTATAGGAGTCTATAGCATTTGGAGATAATAAATGAAATTCACCGTTCATGAAAATGGTAGGTAGTGCGTATGCATGAACACTACTTTCTATAATTTGTCATATGAATTGAATAAAAAATAAAAAATAAATAATTATATTGTAATTATAGTATAATATCCATAATATATATGTTACATATTTTTATTAAAACCAACCATTATATGTTCAATGTATGTCTTGAAAGAATCATATACCTTTTAGGGGGCGGTAGTCCACACTCCCTCAAAAGAAATTATGATATTCACACATTATGGAAAAAATAATGTTATGTGGTAAATAAAAATTAAATAATAATATAGAAAAAATACATATCATATATATCATATATAAATATAGTACCATTATAATTTCTACCATGAGAGGTGGTAGGTTAAAATTGAATTATTATTGTTTCATGGGGAAATAGTTTATTGTACACAGAAATAATATATTCTATATCTATTAGATGGAGATGTGTGTATATTTAGGATAAAAAATAATAATAACAACATATTTGTATATTTTAGATACTGGTTTTTGTAATTAAATAAGGTAATGAAAATATAATAAGGTGTGGATAAAGAAAATAAATGAAAGAATCTTGGGGGAAGACATCACCTCTTAATCGGGTGACTCTTTTTTATTTAAGATAAAATGATTTCTCGTATTTCCTTATTCCAAAGGTAATTATTTTAGGAGTAAGCGAGGGATGTTGGGAAAATATTTTAGTAGATGTTGGACAAGAAAAACTGCTTCATTGTTTGGAATATGTTGGTATAGTTGCCATCCTTTTATAAGAGGGAGGAAGTGCACATTAGGAATGTCGTTAAAATATTATTTTATATTAAATTCATTTTTGTATTTATATTATTTTAAAAGTGATAAATATGATGGATAAGATTATTAAGGGTTTAAATACTATAAAACAATAGATTTTAGGAATTTTTAGGTATCAAAAATTACAAATTTTTTTTATTATTACGCCTTTGTTAAAAATATTAACACTTACTATGTCTTCTTGTATTTTCATAATTAATAATGACCATAGTTACAATAAAATTTCAATAGAAACCAATTGGACCATTATTGAGATTTTTAACATTATATAAGTCATTTCGCAGAATATTTTTTTTGTACAATTATATCATTTATTAAAATAGTATTTGTTTTAAAAACACGTTTATATCAATTTGGAAACTATTTAGAAATTGATTTATTTAAAGTTTTACAAACATGATTACTTTATAAAAATTAATTAAATCACCCCTCACATGACAATATAATCACAAATATTCTTTTATGTAATTATAATGTTGAAATTATATTTATTTTAATATTTATAATATCATATTTTTTAATATTTTATTAATAAGGTAATCAGTGTATTATCATTGTGTCATAAGAAAATTTATTTATTTAATTTCTAAAAAATATAAAAAAATAATGATATAGTAATTCCTTTTATATGTATAATTACTAATTATATTCCAAAATAAAATTTATATAGACAAAATATAAATTGTTTTATTAAAGAGACACATGTTTATGTTATATTTCTCGTTTCATTAAAATAAATTTTATAAAAGGTCATTACCTTACTAAAGTGGCTCCATGGTGTCCTAAAATTGAAACATGGACACCCATAGTCATCAATATATCATTAAATAGTAATTGGAGGCGTGTTTTAGTAGTTTATATTATAATAATATTATTTATACCCTTATTTACCTTATTTAACTTTTATCCATGGTAAATAAAAATAATTATCAATGTTACTATTCATAATGTACAAAACAAAAAGGTGCCTATTTAATATTTTTAAACAATATGATTCCAAATATGGAATAGATTTTTCCAAATTTCAAACACATAATTTGAAGAAATTAATTAAAAAACAATTCTTGTTGTTAAAACCAGAAAGTGGGGTTTTAAGAAGTAAAACCTATCAAAAGATTTACATGTGTTTATGTCCAATTTAAATTTGAAATTTATTCCAATGAAAATATTTGTATTAAATGATAAAAACATAAACTAATTAAACTTTAAAACAAATTAAAAGGAAAATTAAACTATATAAATAAGATAGATGAACATATAGTTTTTAATTAAAATGTAGTATTTTTCACTATTCAAAAAAAGATAGAATTTATCAAGAAAATATAAAAATTTCATCCAAAGTAAATTTTGATGACTCAATTCTAAATATGACGCGTATTTTATAAAATATATCATATAAAATTCAAAAAAAATGATATAAAATGTGATATCCATCAAAAGGTGGTTAAACAAGCTTTTAAATATATTGGAGTATTATATGCTTAAAATTGGATTCATTCTCAATTTATGCCTCTTATTTTTTTGGATAATTGTAAAAATAATTAATAAATATGGAAAATAATAATATTGTAAATTTTTTTCATTCCTTCCAATATAACGGCTATGCATTTACTACCATTTAGAAAATAATATTATTATTGTATTATTTTTCAGTATAACTCAGTGTTGTGTGAAATGTATGATTTCTAGGGAACCCATTAATGTGTGTCAGGTATGCTATCATAAATAGTATCACCTTTATACTAAAATTAATATTAAATTAAAAAATAATAATAGGTATGAAAATGTATTATTCTATATATACCCTAGATGTTACAATTTTGAAATCCATTCTTAATTAAAAACCAAAAATAGCATGGGATATTAACAATACCATTTCATCATACATCACACTATGTAGGAATATTACTAAACCCTATTTATCACTATGATGTAAAAAAATTTATCTGATGCAACGACAATAAAAAATAAATTAAAAAAAATTAATTTCTAGTGGATTTTAAAAAATAATAATAACACCATGCCATGACCTAAATCCTTATCCCATACAAAGTGGAAATAGTTCCATTCAGTATTGATGATAATGCATTACGGTTATAAAAAATTATTAACCTTGTAGAAATTTCACCTTATATGAATTTGAATTTTCATTATGGCATGACAATACATTTGATTTATAACAGATGAATTTTTTCTGTCACCACCTATGAGAAGAAAATATCAAAATCCACATGAAGTGGGTAAAACAAGTTAATCGAGTCACTATGTAGGGGGATGGAGAATTATATACTTATATTTTATTTCTTGAAACCAATAAGCCTTATTCTAATTTATCATATATCTTTTTAATAAAAAAATATGAAATGACTCAAAACAACTATATTTATGGGGCCCACCAGCCTATGGTTGACTATATACCCAACGTATAATGGTTCTTATTCCACACACACATAACTAATTTATTTTTATTAAGAATAACAATAATAAAGTGAATGAATTTGAACATAATACATGTAAAATCTCAATCCAAATAAAATATCAAATATTTCTTATAATAAAATTATATTAAAGACATGATAATGAATATTGTATGAGGAACCATGAAGAATCCATTGATGTTATTCTTATCACCCCTCAATGTTTAGAAATCAACCACGAATTTCATGTGTATTTATTTATTTATAAAAAAGAATATTACTTCCACTCACTCTATTTAGCACCCAAAAATTATTCTCTCAGCCCTCTCTATAATTCCACAAGACCTTTTGTAAAACTCCACTTATTCATGTGGTTGTAGAATGGAGGATTGTTCTTGAAAGTAAGAACGAGGAAACTATTCCCTAGAAACTAGTTTCCCACAATCATAAAAACAATGGATGAAACAAAAAATATATGAATAAATATATTCAATTTCAATATAGTAAAGAATATATGAATTTAATATCAATTTTATAAGATGAAGTAATGGAAGTGTAAATATATTGAGACGGATCCGCACATGTGGTGTATCCACAAACAAAAATAAGAAAAATAAGGAAAATAAAACAATACATGGAAATAAATGATCCCTCAGTCATCCAAGGTTTCACCTCTCTCTAGCTTGATCATCATTCTAAACTTCTTAACATAGATCCCTTCCGCAGTAATAGATCCCTAAAAAAATATTTTTTCCCCAAATCATTTCAATTTATTATGTGATTAAAAAACCTAATAGGACACAACTAATATATCCTAAGAATGGTTGAATCATGGTTATATAAAGTTGTATGAAATGATTATTAAATAACATAAATAATCATACAATCATATTAGTCATGAAATACTAAATAGGATACCAAGAAGTCCAATCTAACTAGATTTGATACCATGTTAGAAGATAATTCAAATCACTCCACTTGGATAATCCATACAAGGTAGAAAAATTCATCTCATGGCTCTCCTACTTCATTGATCGATGGCCAACATAGTTTTTGTATTAGGTTACATAAATCATCCCTTATATATCCAGCTCATGATGGATACAAATATTTAATTAGAATTATTTAAATATGTTATTCGATTAATCAATAACTTATTGATGGATTACCACCATTTAATCAATAGAATATAACATATGATTACACGAGGAAAATAATAAAAGTAATTATAGGGATAAATATTAATCCACAATCTAATAAAGTAATATAGAAGAGTTATAACTAAGGTAAAAATGAAACAACATGGATATATAATTTTATACATTAATAAATTATTCATAACAAGGTACATACATCCTATATTATTGGTATTAAAACTAAAATCTCAATGATACAAGGATTAAACATATCCTAAATAACTATATCTCTAGAATTAGTCCGAAATTCATCACTTTAGGAACAATAAATTAATTTCAATGAGGAGGGAAACATCTAGGGAAATTTTTTTATAATAATTATTTTACAGAAACTATCGCAATGATTTGATAATATATTATCCTGGGGAATAAAAACCACTATTGGATATATGGGTTCCTCTCCCTCAATAATAAATGTGAAACTAATCAAATCATTCTATTGAATATATACCCTATCATGTGGGAATTCATCTATAGTTATTTTTTTAGATTATATTAGAAAATCATTTAGAATTTAACAAATTAAATATATAACTTTGATTCATATATCCAATTATCCTTGATCTAATTGAAACACATTCTAAATGTAATTTATTAGTTTCAAAATCATAAATAGGACATTTGGTTCATTATCCAAAAACATAGGATGATTAATGATGATTTCTCATAGTGGCTTAAAGTAAAAAAATACAATTTTTGGAATAATTAAACAACTCTTCATGGTTGAGACACACTAATATCAAAATCATGAATTAATTGTGTCTAAGAAACTATCTAAACCATGTTCACATCACACATTTTATCTAAATTGATTTTTATATTTTGTGCCAGCTATGTGATTGTAATTTTCTGTAATTTCCATAGTTTCATGGTTTCCTGGTAAATAAAAACATTTTCTCATAATCATTCACCAAGCATGAACACCTAAAAGCACTTTCATAAATTCACAAAACTACATGGTATGAACCATATTCCAAACCCCAAAAAAACATAAAAAGAACCCAGAATGATCAGATGAAAAATAAGATAAGAGAATATTAAAACAAATTATAATTATAATGGGTATTAAAAACTCCCCCTCTATTATGCTTCCCATCATCTCAAAGCATCTATAGGACTTCTACTCGAATAACCGGAAACAGTGAGCTCATGCATTAGATTTAGTCTTAGTATTCTCTTCTTGGTTTATATTTTAACACCAAAACAATCAAACATGATGAATTTTTTTTTTGGATCAAGGTATCTTCATTATAAAATAAAAATTCAACCCTATATATTCCTCATATGAAGTATCTGACTCATACTCCATATCCTTACTATTAATCTCATGCAATAGATCCAACTCATACAGGCAGAGCTATGACATGTGTAACAAATCATGTTCACACCAATTCAATGTGTTATTTTCTATACTATAATCCATTATCTCTATATGTTCAAAAATAATGAATAGTCCCATAAACCATGTTCATAACATTCCCTGCATCTATAACCCTCAGTGCCCTATCAAAGGTGATATGCACAGAATTACTTGGTCACTAACAACAAACACAATGGTTAATCTCCCTCAACTAGAATAAGAATTATTCATACTATGAGTATTAACCAACAACTTATTAACAAAATAAACCCATTTATATGTTTCATATATTAGTATTGGAGAAATCACTATTGACTTTCCCATCTCAAGTGAACTCAATGGTGAATGACAGGGTGAACAATAAAGTGACCATAATAGTGTGATCTAAATGAAATAAAAAATGTTAAAAAAATATAAAAATTTAATAAAAAATAAATGTTCAACCCATAATCCCCTGAAATAAATTACATAAGATTTCATTACAACAATTTGAATCCAGATCAACCTCTTGGATCATCTACCTATATAGAGGTGGTATTTTTTGACAGCTTCAGCTCTGATCCCAATGCCTTATACATGCCATTACTAAACATGAACATGGTAAAATCATCATGATTTGAATGGATATGGATGAGAATTCTTTTAGATTATACAGATTTTAGAATATGTCTTTCTAAACTAATCAACTAACTGAGATTATCTAATTGGAATGTAGTTTGAAATAATTGGTAGTTTTTAATCCACTACCCACACAACTTATCATCTCTTTAGATTCCTAGGTAATCCCATTAAAATGTCCATTATGTTGTGATACCTTTTTATTATTCGAACTATAAGTGGTTAAACCATTCCTCATGGTCACTGGTTTTCCACCCATACCAACAAATTTGTGTGGAAATGTATGATTAACCCTAAAACACCATTATATAATACCATCCACTAGAAATAATTTCTTATTTCCTGATACATCATGGATGACCCAAGATATAATTTCCCTGTGATCAATATGAGTCTCTCATTAATTATTACCATATCGTAATGGGAACCAAATATATTCCATGAAACCAAGTTATATCATTCAGTAACATTACTGTAATAGAGTTGTATTATCTCTCATCAATTGTTCCCACATCACATGAAATCCTAAATCATATTATTTTTTATCCATTAATAAATCCACCAAATAATAGTTGATAACCCATGGATGAAATTTTACCACCCATTGATCCATATACACTCCCATTTTCCAATATTCAAACAAGTATATTATTTTATAATCTAATTTTCATTAATGTGACCCCTAATAACGTGTTTTCTATATAAGAGAATTTTCCAAAACCATTACATTACTTGTGTCATATAGTATCTCAAATTGGAATATTTTTATATAGTCAGACCAACATATATATTGTTATTGTATGTCTCACTAGGAGAAAATGTATCATAATATAAAATGTGGTATGTACATGAAATATTTATCAATAAATAGAAAATGATACAATTACTTCATTTCCTAAACTATAACATCTTAATCTAGGTTGAGAGTTGGGATGTTGATTTATAGTGTCGTAGATTGGGAGACCCAAAAGGAACAAATTTTTAATCACACCTCATGAAACCCCCTTAAAAACTCCTAAGTAAACATAATAAACTATTTTCCAAGTCCAAATTTTTTGCTGAGTATAAATCATAGTGGACTTAAAAATATTATTCAGTTTATGAAATTCATGTTCACACCAATTCATCTACTCAATCATAACTATGCTTTGGATATCTTAGTAATAGAAACATCCAATAAATTTACTGAAAGAACCACCCATAAAATTTACAAAACCCTAAAATATATGAATCTAAAACACATTATTTGGCCATTTTTGTGAAACATGTCCTCATGAATGTCTCCTCAAATGAAGGATGACGTCCAATAATAGCACGAGTCTGGAATAGAATATGTGGAGGCAATGAACATAAAAATAGTTGTATGAAAAAATAAATACAATAAAATCAGAAATAAATAACAAATGCTAATAGAAAAATAAATATTGTTTGTGAAATATAAAATTAAATACCCATGAAGTAATAAGATGATACATCAGAGAACATCCTTGAAAGAAGATATTAACATGTGGCTAAATACTGTATAAAAAAACGAAAACAACTACAAAATAAAACGTGGTAGGGTAGAGAAATTCATGATGTATATCCCAACATTGCCTTAATCCACCGTACTCCACAAACTGAACTGCCTTGCATAGAGTACATTCCATTTGCTATATCCATGACAAAAAAATATACTACACCTTGAGATGCAAATTTTGATTTTGATTAAAATCCCCACTAGGACACCACTTACATTTCAATAATATATGTGAAAAATATATATACATGTTATTGAAATAACCATACAATATTTTAAATTATCGAATAGATAAAAGAGTCATTATGTCTTAACTAAACATTCACAAAACAAAATCCTTAATACTTCATCACCATGATGGAATATATATCATATCAAGATAATATCATAATCTAAATAATGTGACACAATTCAACCGAATATTCAACCATCTCTTTTATGGATAACCAAAACAGTATTAGAACCAGATTACATATGTCATCCAGGATCAAACATCTCAAAATAGATTTCCATATATAATTAAAACAATTATCATAGGACATTACATGACTAAACCATATCATGATTGATTGAAACAATATAATTATAAAAGAGGCATGTATTTTCATATAAGAATAAATGAAGTGTTCTCTTAGGGATACACACACACAGATCATTTCACATTGCTGATTCCATATAAGTATACATAGTTTCCCACCATCCAATAATGTCCTAAATGGATATGTAAAATCCATAAAATTACAAGGAATTCATATCCCATGTTTATAAGAAATAAAATCACCACTATAGAACTCATAAATCAATATGAATACATCAAATCCATAGATTCAAGCTTAAATAAATCACATGATGATTATAGAAAGAAACTCCTAGAATATAATCTAGTAATAAAATTTGGGAAACTATATCCTAGGTAACATATTTTGAAACAAAATATATTAATTTGAATAAATAATAATTCATTGAATTAATAAGACCCATATAAATATAGTTGAATCAATAAAAAAATTCATACATATGTAGTAATAAGAATATATAGTATTATTAATCATGTAAAAACATTACCCAAATATTGTACATGAACATTCCAAAATAATATATACACAAAAAATATAATTAGTCATGATAGAAAATTATCAGAGTGTTTTTCTCCAAGAATCACCTCATTCCAGCCTAATCCTCATTGATCATCAGCCCGATATAGGTCTATTTACATTCACTGTATCCCATAAAATGAAATCAACATGTTCATCATGATACCCATGTATTATTAGAGTAAATATCCCATTGGGAAACCACCAATGCATCCTTAGTATAATTGAATCATGTTCATATTATTTTGTACACAATGTATAGGAATTAATTAATTAATCATACAATTAACCTAGTCATTATAAAAATAATTTTATGATATAAACCCTGATAAATCATGCTTCAATTCCTAGCCCAACAACATTATATATCTTTCAAGTCACAAAATTCAATCAAGTTAGAATAACTAATTAATTAAAGTTAGCTTCTCGTAAATAGATTGAAAAAATATTATAATAAATAGTCAAGAAATATCATCCAGGAATAATAAATATCCTAATTGATAACCATATATAACTAGAAAAATTAACACAAGTTATTCATTAGATTAAAAATCTCACTTTG
Source organism: Viscum album (assembly GCA_963277665.1). Taxonomy (NCBI): domain Eukaryota; kingdom Viridiplantae; phylum Streptophyta; class Magnoliopsida; order Santalales; family Viscaceae; genus Viscum; species Viscum album. Next base: position 1,066,696,309 of record OY728160.1, read on the forward strand.
GATAACCAACATATATTCCACCCAAAAGAATAAAACATCATATGTGATGAAAAAATAGTCCTAAAAGTAAAAGGCATGACTCTGAATGAATATCATGTCAAAAAGAATCATTCTTACTAGAATACACATGTATCTATAGGGAAGTTATGTCTTAAATATTTATATAAAAGTCAAAGAATGTTATGAACATCCCCTTTCAAGGGTATAAGAAAAAAAATATCCATCATCCAAAACCCAAATCAATTATAGAACACCAAATACAAATAATTAGACCTAAATTAATTTTATTAGGGTTATAAAATGATGATCCTCGAATAAGGGAGCATGTACGGAAAGGAAGGAATTAGAAATACTGAATAGATTCTATTGAAAAGAAGTGATCTCATATTGGCAGTTGGAATTTGCGGTAATTATGGATTATTTTGGTCCATCTCATTCAATGGAAAATGGTATACTGGTTAGATCATTCCCTATACCATAAATATATTAATTATAAATCATATCAATTATTTAACTAGATATATGATGAGGGAATAATTTAAAGGATGATAAATCTATGACATTCCATAGATTCCTAGATCATATGTGGAATGATATGATCTATTTTTTTATATAGGGAATGAACCGCACCAATCACCCAAATTATTCTCCTAATTTGATTTCCCAAATCACATTTTGTGAGGGATATTTTTTATGTTGGTCTGAGGACATGTATTAAATTCTATGATTAATTAGTACCATGTTATAGTTTTGGATACATGATTTTCCAAATATTGTGCCTACAACGCGACAGAAGCTGCCAAAACCAATTCCAGATAACAGTGTTTTATTAAAATTGTTTTCTAGACAATTAACCTACAATATGAATGATCCTATATCTAATGTAACAAGATACACAATTAACTAGGAATCCATATAGTTTTTCCAAACAATTTTACCACCATGCATCTTCTTCACGGCTTCTAATACATCCCAAAAATACCAATGAACTAAAAAATTTTAAAACCCAAAAATATATAGCTTAAAAGAAAAAAAGTTTAGAAAAAAAATTATAAAATACAAATGAAATTCATCTTCTAAATATATGGTTTAGTTACAGTCTAAATCATATTTATATTAATTATTTCATTTATAGTTTGTTATATTAACCAAATTTTGTGTTAATGTCATTCCCAAATCTATTATGGGGATATCCTTGCATTTTTTGTGGTAATATTATTCTCATTAAAACACACAAGATAACGATCGAGGATTTCTTTAAAAATACCATTAATTCTATGAAATTTCACCATGTCACTTTAAAATATGATGAATATCGTTTTCCCTCAAAAAATTTCACCATTTGATTTAACCTATGTCAATTTGAATCACAAAAAACCTTGACATCTCATACATCAAAGATGGTTTTTAAAGTTCATCTAAATAAATTTTCTCAGCCAAAACACACATCGCTTTGGCCCCATGAAAACAACTATAGTGTGTAATTATTAATTTTATAACTTCTCAGATTGTGTTTTCAGTTTATATGATATGAAGAAAAGTCCAAAAATCTAGAACCTCACATGGCTGGTAATTTGGTCAAGATAAATAGGATAATGATCATCCTGAATTAGTATGATTGATTCATCCATTAATAAAATTTCATACAGTATAATATTATTTCACATTATTTAATATATATAATTCCACAAATGCTCTTTATTATATTTACATAGGTCCCATTTTATCAATGTTTTCTTTTATGGGGTTACATAATTACCTAGATGATGATTTTAATTAACATTACATTGATAGTGATAGACTAAGAATACCTTTACCCCAATGTCACAATTCACTAATTACAATGATATATATGTATAATTTTCACTATGTGTCAATTGACACATATTACTATCCATTTTACACCTACTCTAAGAATTTCATACTTATTAACTGTTGGATATGTCATATTCTAATTTAATAATAAATGATATATACATTTAAGAATAAATCCATAAATTTTAATGATACCAACATTCATCATAATTAAATATACATTCACTTGTAATGAAAAATATAAAGATGCCTAAACATGGATTTGCGTGTTCAAATTACACCTATAATACTAGTACATTAAAAAATTCTAGTAACACCACTTCAATTATGATCATCACCATTTCAACTCCCCCAAAATGATTTTTATGACAAAAAACCCTGTAAACATGATTTAGATAGTGAATAAATGAATATCATATGTAAATTTACTTGAATATATTAATAAATAATCATCAAACATGAAAAAATTAATTCCAAAAAATATATCACCATCATTATGACTAAAATAGTTATTCAATTTTTTTTTGAAAATATAATCCATATATTCTTTCTATTATAGTAATTTATTGAAAAATTGGAAAATTATATATGAAATATAAAATCAATCATAGTAAATAATTATGAATTAATAAACTCTAATACAAGGTTATCTTTAAGCTTTTAGAATCAATAGTGACAAAATTATTCCTTAATTATCTTCATAAAAATTTTTAACACAAAAAAATTGGTTGTTATTTTTTATTCAATAGAATATTTTATGATATATTATACATATTTTATTCATTGAAAATATAATCCAGAAAATAGAACTACTCACAAGAATGGTAAAAAGATTTCCCCAAGTACAAAACTTCTCCACAAATAGTTACTAAGTGAAATAGAGGTTGATTCTCAAAAAATCCATACATCAGAGTTTATGTGCGTGATGCACTCTCATTTGTACTCATTATATTTCAAAATAATTAGTTTTAAGAGGTTTCTTTTAATCTTAATAACATGTCACTTGGATGGAAAATATTTTATCTTGATGATACCAATTATAACTTCTCCAATAATAAATAAAACATTATGTCAGTATGTTTCAACCATGAATGATGAAATAGATTTTTAATTATATTTATTGATCATTGATTATCCTAGTTGAGAATCAGTTTGTATATCGATTATAACTCCATTTATTTATTCTTTGTTCTCATTCACATGTGTTTAGTGGCTACCTTTGTAGTAGTATATTTTTGAGCCTTAGTTGAACTCAAGGTTACTATGGTTTGTTTCTATGAATAATATAAATAATATTTTATACTAAAAAATAATCCACTTATAGTTTATTTTTATCATTCATAGATATTTCATAGTTTTCATATTAAAGGCCTCTTAAAAATATATACCATTCTTTCCTTTACTATTTGGTAATGTTGTAATCATTACAAATATAACTTGGAATTATTTCAGCTAAAATTTTATATTTTTATTAAATTATTAATAATATTAAATAAATTATTATATAGATTATATTATGTGTACTTTACTTAGATCAGTACATGAATTAGGAAATGTTTTTTATACTCAGTTAAATTTACCACATTACCTTTTCAAATTTTCTTAGAATTCGTCATATATTTAAATGGGTATATAGTCCTCTTTCATCCATTATTCCAAACCTATTAAATTGTTATTTGGTAAAATAATATTTTGAAACGAACATGTGACCAATAGTTTTAAAAATTTGCAATAAAATTCTGAAATTCATTTTATCATGGTGGGACATCTCAAATATATTTTTCAACTTAGTAGAAAAATTATCACACACTTTTTACTCATCACTAATAAATAAAATATCATTAACATAAAATATCACATTGATTGATTTGGTGTTTATTTTCATTATAAACATATTTCTTGACACAAACCCCTTATTCATTATCATTATTATCTAATACTCATCTATCATAATGTTTAATAATCAAAGGTATTATTTTAATCAATAAATATCCTGTTTACTTTTTTAAACTATACAACATTCATCATCACATTAAAACCCATACTTTCATTCCTTGTATATATCTTTATTAACATGACTATTTAAAAGTGTTCATATTATATACATATTTTATAAAATTATTTTAGTATCATTAGAAATAATCCTTTTAATTGTTTCATAAATGTACACTAGAGAATTTGTATCATCAAAATCATTTCAAAATACATCTGAATATCCCATATAAAAAAATTATTTCTTTTTTTTTGCTTTGATTAATGAATTAATATTTTATGAATATGGTATAACTCATATTTCCTTGGAATGAGAATAAAAATTAAAATTAATTTGTATTGATAAAATAGTGATAATTGATTTCATTGGAAAAAAGGCTAAAATGGGTATAGGTTGAAATGATATGTTACGATGCCTTTTAAATATGAATTCAAGATATAAGGAATAGAATTCATTGATAATTAAATATGGAAATTTTTTAAAATTAATTGAGTATTTTATAAAATTTTAATTTTTTCCTGAACATGGAATATGATAAATTTTTTATTACAATTCATTTAATGATTATTTCCAAAGTGTGAAAAAGTAATGCGTGGGGGATTCTAAACTATTTAAAAAATAGCTAAATATTCTTTTTATTTTTATTCCAATATATCCCATTACATTTTCATTATAAAAATATATGAAAAAATATAAATGATTTTATTTCCTTGAATCATTTATAAAAATAATAATATGTTTAATAATTAAACTAATTTGTTCATGATTCTATGATTTAGTTTCCATGTTTGTGTTATTATGGTGCTTTTTTATTTTGATCTAGTGAAATTAAAAAACATCTAATCACATAGACAGATTGGAGATCATTTGATAATGAGGACAAAGTATGTTGTATGTAAGGATATTGTTTGATTACTATCCAATACATCCAATTTTTTAAAAAAATTATTATATTAGTTGATTGATATAGTACCTTGTCTGAATCCATGAAACAACCTCAGGCTATGAAAATAAAATGTATCTTGTTGTAACAGAAATCATTATATACCATATAATTCTACCATCATATATTGTTAAACAAATTCAAATAGAATTTTATATCACATAAATTGATAACATCATGTAGTTACATATACCATTATAAAAAAATCATAACACTCTATCATATGTCAGTTAATAATTTTTTTTGTTATATATATATATATATATATATATATTCATATAGGAATACTTACTCTTATGAATCATTAGAATCATTATATAATCGTTATTAGTGTGGTTTTTGGATGATTTATTTCTATTTTAATTTCCAATGATGATCAAACATCTTATATTTTTATTCCAATAAATATAGTATTAATTTCATAAACTTATAAGGGACACCATTTATTAATTCAATATCAATAATTAAATTTATATTAATCTCAAGGAATAGAAAAAGAAATATAAGACTACATGAAATCATTATATTTCTTTTCAATCAATACTGGCATATGTAATAATTTATTCAATTTCATTTATGACTAATTTCCTTCATGTACTCTTCTACACATTTTAAATTCATAAAAACATCTTATAAGTTCGAAAATAAAATTTTTGAACCAAGAAGGAGGAGTCCAATTTGTTGAGATCATATCATTTGATCATATAAATCATGCATAATATAGAGAATCCCCATTTAAATAGAATATATATTCTTATATTATCTCAACATGTTAGGACACCAAGAAGATGACAATTAGAGTTCTATAGATAAATTATATTAATATAGTGGGATAAAATTGAATTTTACTATAAATAAGTGATCCATGATTCCATATAACATATGAATATATCATAAGATGGTCTTAATAAATTTTAAATATTCTGTATAAAAGTATTTTTGTTGAAACCATGTATTTATCAACTAGTTAAAATGAAATAATTATAGTAAAAATGATTTGAGTAATATAAAAGAAAGGATGTTACATATAAACGATGATCTAAACATATAAGAGCCTATGTGAGATCGAGAATATGAGTTCATGATATCTCGTGGGGATTCATATGTTTTATCTTCCCATGATAAATATATTTTATTTGATACTGATGTTCTAAATACTAGTTTTTTTATAATATTTTGTTATTATTAAAATTGATCACTCTTTAATTGATATTAGATGTGTATTTTCATGATATTACATCATCTTTATCTTAAAATTTTATCATTTATGTAATGATTAAAATCTTTTGTGACCCTTTTATTAGAGAAAAGTGGAAGAAAAGTGTTTTAAATAATAACTCAGACAATATCATTAGAGGGTTCAATGTATGGATAATGAAAACCAACACAACATGAATAACTATATCTACAATGGAAACACAAATTCCACCATCGAATATTTATTTTTGATTCCCCAATGTATAATTTATCAGAAAAATCATGGTTACTAATGAATTTATTAAAATCTCATTGGTATTACATTTGAGATCTTCATAAAGGACATAATGGACGTTTCTCAAATTCACCTTCATGAACATTAAAAATAATTGGGTAGAACCAATATATATATATATACACTATTTATGTATAACATCCTAGTTATGATGATATATATGTTGATGAATCCAATGATATACCTACTCTCACTTTCAACCATTTTTTATAGTCACATACATCTTATCATTATAAACTGTATATTTAAATTCAAATATTAATAATTATAACTAATACATTTTCTTATATTGAATAAAAAATAGTTACTAATTTTTATTGTTCCTCACTGATCATTATACACTTCCATGTTGTCATTAATCAATTCACACCTCTTCTAATGATTCTTTAGAATCATGAAAGTCCTAGTTATCCTCTTTCCTTTGACGTGGATAAAACTTTGAGAAAAATACATTATGATTGTCCCTCACAGGTTAAATTTTATCCAATAAATAAACATTTCCCTCACACCTAATTTTTTCATGTTTTGAAAATTGATTTTATTCCTGAAAATTATATAAAATATAATTGGAATGGATGATAAAAATATACTATAATGATTATATTATATTTATTTTCACTTCCATTAGCTTCTATACCCACAATTTCCTTATCATACCATTGTATTAATTTTACATAAACATATATATCCATTTCCTAAATTATATAAATAATAAACACCCATATATGAAGCCTCTCCACCACAACATTGGCCCTCAGGGTCTCCCTTAAATTTTTTCATTTTTCATCGGCTGAAATTATTTATCACAATATAATTTTTACTCATTTTTTCCATGAATCCCATAATGGGTAGTTTTTATCATTATAAGTCTATTTTGTTCATAATCATAGTAAAAAAAATTTAATTTCAAATCAATTTTAGAAAATCATTGTAAATAACCTTTTTTAGATGACAGTATGCACTGTCCCTTCTAGAAAACAAATTTGGATAATCACTATTGTTTGAAATCTCTAATAATCCACTTATATCTAATCGATTTGAATATTATTTTACAGGTTCCATATTTCATGTTCCCATTATGATTCTCTTCTATAAATGTCTCTAAAAAGTTATAAAATAACCTGATACATATAAATTGTTAAGGAGTTTCTTCCATGAAAGTTCTAATATCATACTTCTTAACAATGTTTGATAACTCTAATGACATGATGTTTATTTTTATTTTTTAAATATTAAAACCATTATACAAAACTAAAAAAATATACAATTTTAAGTGGAGTGTTTGATTTTAACAATTTCCATCTACATTCATGTGTAACCTTTTTTCGTATATTACATATATAGATATTATATTTCTTAAATAAAAAAGTATAATATCAAAAATAATGATATAGAGAGATCTTATATGAATATAAAAACTATTATAACATATAATTATTATGTTATCATTATTTTTACAACATAAAATTAATTTTTTTCATATCAATATTTTATTAATATAATAGTGCATTAGTGTAGAAATAAAAATGAAAATAGCTCCCTAGATTAGTTATATGAAGAAAAACATTTTCACAATATTAAGATGTTTGGGTTATGGTTCCAGGAGTTTGATTGTTGATGGATTTATTTGGTTTTAATTTTTAGGGAATCAACATGTATATTTATCTATAGATATCTCCCATATGTTGGACAAAATATGGATTCTTACACACCATTAATGAAACTAGAAAAGAAAAAAATATTAATCCTCACGATTATTTTAATCGGGATTGATTGTTAAATTATTGATCAGATAATGTATTGTCCTCAAATTAATTTAATTTTTTTATTAAATTTTTTTATTGATTATTTATTTTATGTTATCCAATTTATTTTGAAAATAGTAATGGGTGGATTGAAGTTAAAATTTTATAATTATATTAAACATACATATATTTATAGATATTTTTTTGATTGTTTCATCCATAAAACCATATTTTATATTATGATTTGTGATGATATAAGATAGAAATAAATTCAAACATCATGCTATTAAATTTGTATTGTGAAATATATATTTTTTATAATAATAATATCTTTATGAATGTTTTATTTTATAAATGTAATGCATCATAAAAGAGTTTTTTAGTGACCAAAAATTAAAAATAATGACTCATGTAATGTATAATATATTAATTTTATTAATAAATTGTTTACTAAATTGTAATAATTATTTTTCTTAGTGTAGGGTTAACCATTATAAATAGAAATGGAAACCATTTTAATATAAATATTCATCTATATTTATTAATAATTGTGAAGGGGGAATGAAATAATCTCATCAATGAGAATGGTATAAAAATTATGGTGGTCTTGGATCCTTTCATTACTAATATTTAAAAAGATTAGAAGGATAAATAAATATTACTAAAATATAGTGAAAAAAAATTCATTATATAGAATGGGTCATGCAATATGGTGAAACTGAGAAATCCTTCCATATTTAATATTGTGAAAACACCGAACTCATCCTCTTATGAATAATTTTTTTTCGGATATCTACATTGTTAATAGAAATTTAATTATTATGAAAGGTATATATGAATTTCATTATCCTTAGATTTTGTTGAATGATATATTGGTTTTTAATATATATCCATATATATTTAATTGTTCAATACTACCCACAAACTATAGAACACCTGATATAAAATATTATATTTTAATTTGTTCATAATCTTAATTCAGAATTTCTTAACATTCCTTGAGAGATGTGTTTCTTGTTCATGATGGTTTTTTACTCATGGCCATATAAATTTATATTGAAATAAAATTTTAATATATTTATATATGGTGATGGAGCGGTTCTAGGGGAATTTAGGACACTTTTTTATCATGTGGTTGATCACTCAATAATAGGGGACTACATACTCTAGGACTTTTTGCGAATGGTTAAAATATGGAAATTTTTCTTGGAATGTGATGAAGGGGTTCTATTAGTTAATTAGTATTTACGGGATATATGATCTATAATATGAGAATTTTATTTTTCATTAATGTTTGGTATCTCTCATGAATATGAATTATGAACTAAAGGAAGATATTGAAAATTTTCCCTTTTCAAATTTAACTCCCCTATAGGTGAATACAAATTGTACCATGTGATTTATCATTATATATCACTTATCTACAAATAATTGTTTTGGGATCATTAATAGTTTCTCCAAAACATTATCTACACTATATTATATTTTTATTATTACTACTATTATTTCAATTATTAATATTAATATTTTTATAATTATTGTTTTCAATGCAATTGTTTTTATCATAATAATTAATAGATGCATCAACTTCATCCTCACTATCATCAACATCATCATCATTATCATAAAAATTATCAAAATTATCATTATACTTTGTTTTATTATAATTTTCGTTATTTCCATCAACCCCTCAGTCATTTGGAAATGGATGTATATGGAATAAAAGAATGTTTTGTGTTCAATTACTATCACCATATAAATTATCTAGAATAACAATGAGTTTATTTGTGTATGGTAGTATGTAATATTATTATTGGGATAATGACAATGAAGGAAATACATGAACTGTTGTATAGATTGGATTGTGTGTTCAAAACATTGGAATAAATTAGAGATTATACATCTGACTGATCAATAATGTTGATATTGGGTCATATCGAATCAAATATATTATAATATCACATAATAATTTGAAATTATAATAAAAATATAAATAAAAATATATAAAACCATGATCCTGATATTTTTGGTTGGAAAATACATTGATCAGATTAAATGGGTTTATTTATTATTGTGAAAAGTGACAATTAATGTTGGGTTTTTACTATTATCATTTATGAATTATGTTAAACATACAACATATGGGATGGTGTTAAAAATATTATTTTTATCATTTTTGAAATGGTTCTATCATCTATGTGGGTTATCCTTGGATGGGTTGTATACTAATTCATAAATTGGGCCAATTTGGCCTATGTTGGTTGTATGATTTGATTGTAATCAATCCACACCGAATATAGATTATTTCTAATACTTATAATATTATCACTTCTACTAATTATATTATTATTATTATTATTATTATGTTTTTATTTTTATATCCCTCACCATTATTAATATTATCATCCTGTTAATAGGATAATTTTAATGGATTTTTATCTATCACGACCCGTCCTTGGGACCCGTGCCGTGACTACCCCAAACCCACCTTCCATAGGCCAGGGGCTAGCAACTAGCACCAAAGGCGTAAATCCCTATATTGGGAAGGAATTTCCTTTATGAAACTAATAAAACACAATAGAGTACGCACAATAGTAAACACTAAGTAAATACTGTATACAAAAAGTATGTGTTGAAAGGGAAGGGGTCCGGAAATACAAGCCCAACAGTAAGTACAGTACAACTGAAAATCTAGTACAACTACTGTGAAGTAAAAAACCCACTATTGAGTCATCCTCTAGGAATCCCACCATATGGGGGGTAAAAATGGCCACCTCAGCACCTCGGGTCCATCCGTCTGCTCTGTGTATGTCACACCAAGTGATCCACCTCAGGGTACCGTCCATCTCTATTAGTCTCTACCTCGATCAGTGTTGTCCATCACCTGCATTCAACACAACATAGTGCAGGTGTAGCCCATGTAGGGGTGAGTATAGGATACTTAGTAGGGATCACGATACCCCTGGCAGTCTCCTAGAATCCACGAAGGATTAACCAACAGAAGAAAGATACAACCACAAAGTATGAACGAACCCTACTTAGGTATATGCCCATACATATACCTATGTTTCAATCTCAGATCGGCTCCAATTACTGAGACCAAGCACAACCCAGTCCACCCAGGAATGTAGTCAATCACATCAATGATAACGATTGACAATCAAGTCTCACCTCACACCATGTATACACAACTTAAAGAGAGTATGAGATGATTAGTTGTAGCTACTGAATCATCTATCACTGTCGAATGACAGATACCAACGAAAACCTAAAAAAGCAGTATCTCATTGTTTTCAAACCCACAGAGGATTCAGTCTAGTCTCGTTGCAGTCCAAACAATGCAGGTTTCAGTACAGTATCCTTGTTGTTGATACCACGGAGGATTCCAATATAGTTGTTGTCCCTGCTGAACCCACAGAGTATTCCAGTACTGTTGTCATCGCTGCCGAACCCATGGAGGATTCCAGTACAGGTGTCATCGCTTCCGAACCCACGATGGATTACAGTACAACTATTGTCAATACCAAACCCATGGAGGATTCGAGTACAGTTTTCGTCGCTGCCGAACCCAAGGAGGATTGGAGTACAGTTGTCGTTGCTGTCGAACCCACGGAGGATTCCTGTACAGTTTTCATCGCAGTCACAGTCAACTTAAGGGTTTCCGAAAACAGCACGCTCGATTCGAGGAGGGTCCAATCCTGAAGCCAAGATCTCAATACATCAACTATCACAAATTCTAGAGTTGATGTATCTTGATGTTCTGTCTCATCAAAAGAAACCCAATGCGATAGACGACCCGTCAATCAGATGGCCAGTTTGAGAGTTATTGGATTTTTCGTTCCAGGGGCCCGGTTGGAAATACACTCATTCCAAACCCGTTCATTTTCAAAAGTTGTCCAAAACACTCTTAGAGTATCACAGAAGGCCCACCTCGTCATAAGGGTCCCAGTGCCGCAAACGGTGTTCCAATCGGACGCAGGATCATGAAGTAATTATCATTTAAGAAAAACGGGTCAAGCCCGACAACCCCGGTGTGCTATCGGGTCAGCCCATCCAGACTCGGAAGGTCCGACCCGGATAAGGGGTTAGCCCGGCCAAAAAATGCGCAGCTCGAACTGGGGGGGGGGGGGGGGCTGCGGCGAGCCGGCATGGGGGGCATGGTCCCCCCCCCCCAACTTCCCGAACCGGCGGCGCCGAGAAGCACTGCCCTCCTGTCCGGCCGGCTGAAGAGGGCCGGTCTTCCTGGCGCGAGCGGCTCATCCGGGCCACTATCCTCCCGCGTAGCACCTATGGGTGCCACAGACTTCCCTAACTCGCTGTCTGAGGAGCCAGCCGGTTCGCCAGCCGAAGCGGCATGCGGAACGCAGGCCATGGTCCTCCACATCGCGGCGCCCTCATGGCACCGCCATCCCTTCTGGCCGGCCAGCTTGAGCTGGCAGGTTCTTCTTTAGCTGAGCAGCCTATGGATGTGGGCCACACATCCTCTCCATGTGGCTGGCATACAACCACTTCTTCCTCCGGTCGCTGTCACCTTTTCCGTCACCACCTCCATCGAAATAAAACAAGGTTTAACAGAGGGTTGTCGGGCCATGTTCATTCGTCATGCGCCCTCTGCGTTTGGAGATATCAAATGGACGACGATAAAACATGGTTTCAATGAAGAACAAAGAGCGATTTTTTTTCAATTTAAAATTGAGGCACACCCCCTACCTCATAATTGACATCTCACATCGACATGTCATAGAAGACGAGTGTCATGATAGTCAGGCATCATAGAAGTTGGCGTCGTAGAGAATGATGTTGTCCCTTCAACGTTGGAGGAAGAGTCATTGAGGTAGGCGACACTTATCACGAGTAGTGTCTTCCCCCTTGACACGATGGAAGAAGAAGGGGGGAGTTGTCATGGAGCGTTCTTGACTGTGAGAGGATGATGTTCTTCGTGGAAGAATAAAACTCCTCTAATTCTCCGTAGGTTCCCCACCAGAATATTTCCTATAGAAAATAATATAAAAGACTTCTCAAATTTTAATGAAGTTCCATGGAAATAAAATTAATTCAAAAGAGAGATTCCAATTAATTAATAAGGTTATTAATTAAATGGGTTGGCATCATTAATGTTTGGGATGTGGAGAGGCTCTACCTTAAATAGGAGAGGAGTTAATTAATTAAGTGGGTGTTAAAAGGGAGATGAAAGGACTAGGGCTCGTGTGGGCCCCACGGCACTAAATCCTCTCATGGGAGGTTATGTGGGTGTGGGCCCCACATCTAACTCCTCTTGGGAGGAAATAACCACCACTAAATAATAAAATTGTGTTCCAACAATTATATTAATTTAGTATGAATTCCTCAAAATGTAACATTCAACCCATATAAAACACTACTGTGGTAAAGGTCTCATTAAGAGAATATTGGCACTGCGAGTTCATTGGTGTCCCATGTTTTCAATTCCAAGCACCAGTTCAAAAGATAGAAAAACTCGCATGTATGTTTACTGAACCTTCCCGGAAAAAACATTAGAAATTTATTCCAGGCACACCGGGCCACGGAATCATGTGCCGTCAGAAACCGCAGACTCGTAAAATTCCAATGTATTTAAGTAAAATATTTCCTTGAAATTTATGGGTCTTTAAATTACTCCCACCTTAGGTAATTACATCCATGTAAAGCTGCACCACACACTCGGGAAACAAATGGGGGTATTGAGCTCGCATCTGAGCCTCTCACTCCCATGTGCTATGCTGGAGGTTCCTGTGCTACCAGCGAATGCGCAACAGAGGAATCGTCTATCCACATAGGACATGCTCTTATCGATCCTCGATCTCCATCAGGACCACCATGAACATCGCCCCGTCATCGATGTCCAGCTCCCCGTGGTCGAGGATGTGGGACGGGTCATGCTCTTATCTCCATAGCTGAGATACGTGGAAGACGTCATGCACCCGGTGCAACTATGGTGGACGGGCAAGGCGGTAAGCCACCTCACCTACTCTGATGAGAACCTAAAAAGGTCCGATGAAGCATGGGGATAACTTGCCACCCCGACCAAATCTCTGTAGACCTCGTCGAGATGAGACCCGTAGGAAGACGTGGTCGCCATCCTCAAAATTCAGTGGTCTCTATCTCCTATCAGCATAGGACTTATGTCTGCTCTGTGCAGTCCCCATCCGCTCCTGGATAATCTGCACCTTCTCCGTCGTAGGCTGAACAATCACTGGTCCTACAAATGTTGACTCCCCTAGGTCAGTCCAGCACAGAGGTGATCTGCAAGGTTGGTCGTACAATGCCTCGTATGGTGACATCTCGATGGTGGAATGATAGCTGTTGTTGTATGCAAACTCCAACAAGGGTAAATGATCCTTCCAGCTGTGACCAAAGTCAAGAACACATGCACAGAGCATGTCCTCAAGTGTCTGAATGATCCTCGAGTGTCTGAATGGTCCTCTCAGTCTGACCGTCCGTTTAAGGATGGAAAGCGGTGCTCAAGAGAAACTGCATCCCAAAAGCCTCATGTATCCCCTTACAAAGCAGGGAAGTGATACGAGAATCTCGATCGACGATGATAGTCAATGGAACACTATGATGTAGTGCAATATCCATAATGTAGAGGCATCCAAATCTCTCTACTGAGCCCTGCTCTCTGATTGGTAGGAAGTGGGATGACTTTGTGAGTCGATCTACTATCACCCAGAGAGAGTAGTGTCCTCTAGATGTATGTGGAAGTCCCATCATGAAATCCATGGATATCTTGTCCCACTTCTACTCTAGGATCTCTAAGGGATGTACCAAGCCTCCTGGTACCTGGTGCTCTGCCTTCACTAGCTGACAAGTGATGCATCGTGAAACGAACTCTAATACAAACTTCATCATGCCCAGCCACCAGTGCTGTCGTCTGATGCCCTGATACATCGTCGCCAATCCTGGATGTATCACTAGAGGGGAATTGTGGAACTCCCCAAGCACCTCATCTTTTAGTGAAACTGGAACCATGGTATGTCCCCTGAAGAGGATGACGTGCTCCCCTACTTTAGCAAATCCATCAGGTGCATGCCCTAAGGATATCTGAGAATGTCATGTCTCAATGTCAATGTCACCAAGCTTAGCCTCTCTGACTCATTGAAGGAGTGGAGTAGTGACTGTGAGAGACTATAGAAAAGATTCTCCATCTCTATCCACAAATGATATCTATAATGAGGCCAGCAGCTCTGTCGCATCTCCTAGTAGCTGAATTCCCAATCTCTTACTAAGAGCATCTGCTACAATGTTTCCCCTTCCCAGGATTATAGACTATCTCAAAGTCATAGTCCTGGAAGAACTCAAGCCAACGACACCGTCTCAAGTCCAGGTCCTTCTACGATAAGACACACCTATGAATTTTGATAATAAAGTAAACTATAAACCGTTTGCTCAACGAACTGTGGGTGTGACTAGCCATTTGTAATGAACTAGACTACACCCTTTTTTTCATACGTCCTACAAGAGCTACTATTATTTCTCCTTTTCTGAAAAGAGAAATCCGGTCTCATCCCTTGGATGATCAACGTTCTTTACCTGATACAGCCAATCCTGACATGAATGGTACTATTTCATGCCATGGACGACGTTGTAAGGCCTCAAAGCTACTACAATGAGATCCAACTATTACTCTTGCCTCCAAGGGTCGAGTCACACAGTCAGCAGCAGCGTGTGGTCACTGGGTCTCCTCTACTAGTAGTTTTGAGAGTGAGGGTCATGTCAACGGTTTTAACTAGAACCTCTCAGTATCAACCACATAAAAAGGATAGGGAAGAAAACGTCACAAGAACAAGGGTCTTTTATTACTACAACTAAAAGTACAAAGACATAAAGCATCCACAATAAATGACATCAACGAGGCTAGAAGCACCATAAACAAGGGCCTCCAAGTCTAGAGCTAGTCCCACTCTTGTCCACTTACTGCTCGACCAGCTCCTCTGCCACATCTTCCTGCACCCGGCGGAAATCCAAGGTCGAACTTCTACCTCTTCCTGAAATGTACCTCGACTACCTGCTGCTCATCTATAGGATGTGTCGTGTAGTCTCGATCCATGTGACACTGCTCGCAGCACGCATAACACTGCCTGCTCCACGTATGGAAAGCTCTAATTCATGTTCCCCGCACAACCATACTTATATCCTGGCGTCACCCACAGGATGGACTAGTCCGCTTGGAATTCTATGTCATCTGTATACTTTCGACTGCAGAAGAATCAGCTACGGTTGGAAATCCCTATGGATAGAGCAGTTGCTCTTAAGCCCTCACCGAGCGTAGAGTTTCCCATACAAACTCCACCCCGAAAACACCATTGAAGTCTCCCCAGGTGACAGTCTCCTCATCGTAAAATTGGAGCATCAGAATCGACCACCTCTCAGCTTCTCCATGAAAGAGACTAATATCTAGGTACACCATCAAGTCGGTGGGTGTCAAAATTTTGTGGAAAACTCGTGTTACAACCTTCGACCAGCACCCAGCTATCTGAAAATCTATCTCGCCTTGAAAATTCGAAGGCCTATGTCACTAGAACTCGTGCAATGAACTCAGGTGACATGCACTCTCAAACGATGGAGCTGGTGGTATCAGTGGTCCATCAGGTAGAGGTGCTGCTAGTACCTCCGCTATGATGTGGCCATGCACTGAGGCCTCATCGCTCAATGAGCTACCATCTTGTATGTAACTCGGAACCCTAGCTGGCTACCTTCATGGGGCCATCCTGAAAAGAAACAGGTGCGCCATGGTCAAAATAGTTTACCTAATGAGATGACTCCAAGTAATCACAATGAAAACTTTAAAAAAACACACATGCAATCAGTTTTTTCGTGTACTGAGTCGGAAATCAGAGGTCAAGGTCCTGGCGTATGGATACGTCCGTCGCCGCACCAAAACTGGACTCCCTAGACTAAAAACCATACTCAATACTCTTATCACTATTGCTTCACTAAAATAATGATTATAGTCCTGAGTTCTATGGTAGAACTGACTCCTCTGATACCAATTTGTCATGACCCGTCCTCAGGGCCCATGTCGTGACTACCACAAGCCCGCCTTCCATAGGCCAGGGGCTCACGACTAGAACCAAAGGCGTAAATCCCTATGATTGGACGACATTGACTTTATGAAAGTAAACAAACACAACAGAGTACCCAAAAGTAGTAAACACTAAGTAAATACCTTATACAAAAATTAAGTGTTGAAAGGGAAGGGGGCCTTAAATTCAAGCCCAACAGTAAGTAAAATACAACTAAAAAGCTAGTACAACTATAGTAAAGTAAAACAGCCACTACTGAGTCATCCCCCCAGAATTCCACCTGAAGGGTGGGTACAGATGGCCACCTCAGCACCTCGGGTCCATCCGTCTGCTCCGTGTACATCATACCAAGTGATCCACCTCCATGTAGCCTGTGCAATACTCAGTAGGGACCTCGAGACCCCCGAGGCTCTCCCAGAATCCACGAATAAACCAACAAAAGAAAGATACAACCAAAAAGCATCAACGAACACAACTTAGGTATATGGCCATACATATACATAAGTTATCAATCTTAGTTCGGCTCCAACTCATGAGCCCAAACAAAACCTAGTCCACACAAGAAATTATTCAATCACATCGATGATAATGATTGATAATCAAGACTCACCTCACACAAGGTATACACAACTTAAAGAGAGTAAGGGATGAAGTGTTGTAGGTACTGAATCATCTATTACTGTCGAACAACAGATACCCGTAGAAACCTAAAACAACAGTATCTCGTTGCCACCGAACCCACAGGGCATTCAGTCCTGTCTCGTTGCTATCGATCCAATTGAGGTTTCACTCCAGTCTCCTTGCTATAGAACCCACTGATGATTTCATTACAGTTGTCGTCGCTGCCGAACCTACGAAGGATTCCCCTACAGTTGTCATCGCAGCTGAACCCACAGAGGATTCCAGTACAGGTGTCATCATTGCCGAACCCACGGAGGATTCCAGTATAGCTGTCATCGCTGCTGAACCCACAGAGGATTACAGTACAGTTTTTGTCGCTGCCGAACCCACGGAGGATTCCGGTACAGTTGTCATCGCTGCCGAACCCACCGAGGATTCCAGTACAGTTTTCGTCGTAGTCGCAGCCAGCTCTAGTGTTTCCGTACACAGCACGCACGATTCCGAGAGGGTCCACTTCTTGATCCAAGAGTTTGATATATCTACTATCACGAAGACCAGAGTTGATGTATCCCAAAGTTTTGTATCAGCAAAAGAAACCCAACGCGATAGATAGCATGTCAATCGTACGCCAGGTCTAAGAGTTATTGGATTTTCCGTTCTAGGGCCCTGGTTGAAAATACGTTCATTCCAAAAACAGTTGTTTTCCAAAGATGTCCAAAAATCACTTAGAGTATCAAAAATGGACCTCCTTGTCGTAAGGGTCCCAGTGCCGCAAACGTCACATCAATCAGATGCATAGTCGTGAATTAATTCACGTTTAAGAGAAACGAGCCCGACCCAACAATCCCGGTGGGCTGGCGGGTCGGCCCGTCCAGACTCGGCAGGTCAGACCCAGCTAAGGGGTCAACACAGGACAAAAATCGGCAGCCCGGCCCGGTGGGGCTCGGTCTGGCCCGTTGCAGGTGGCCTGGCCGGGCACAGCCCGTCCGGTGTGACCCGCGGCTGGCTGCGGCTCGACCAGCTGGCCGAGCCGGTACGGGGGGCGCAATCCCCCTGACTTCCCGAACCGACGGTTCCGCCCACCTGTCTGGCCGATCAAAGTTGGCCGATATTCAAGGCATGAGTAGCCTCTCCGGGCTGCTCTCCTAGTGTGTGGAACCTGCGGGTGCCACAACCTTCTCCAACCCAGCCCGGTGATGAGCCGACCAGTTCACCCATCGTAGCAGCCCATGGAATGCAGGCCGCGGTCCTCCGCAGTGCGGCGCCCTCGTGGCGCCGCAGTCTCTTCATCCCGGCTAGCTTGAGCCTACCGAGTGGCCCATGGATGCGGGTCGTGGTTCCTCTCCACGCGGTCGGCATACGGTCGCTACTTCCTATGGTCACCACCACCTTTTCTGTCACCGCAACCATCGATATAAAACTAGGTTCAACAGAGGCTCATCGAGCCATGTTTGTTCGGCCTACACCCTCCGCGTTAGGTGGTATCCAATGGCCGATGATAAAACATGGTTTCAACGAAGAACAAAGAACAATATTTATTAAATTTAAAATTGAAGCAAACCCCTACCTCATAATTGACGCTGCACTTCAACAAGACACAAATGACGAGCGTCGCGGAAGTTAGCATCGCTGAGAACGGTGTCATCCCATCAACGTTGGAGGAAGAGTCATTAACATAGACGACGCTTCTCGCAAGCAGTTTCTTCTCCCATGAGGTGGATGAAGAAGAATGTATGAGTAGTCATGGAGCATTCTTCGCTGAGAGAGGATTATGTTCTTCGTGGAAGAATGATGCTCCCCTAATTCTCCCTAGGTTCCCCACCAAAATATTTTCTAATGAAAATATTATAAAAGACTTCTCAAAATATAAAGAAGTGCCATGGAAATCCAGTTAATTAAAAGGAGAGATGGCAATTAATAAATAAGGTTATTAATTAAATGGGTTGGCATCATCAATGTTTGGGAGTTGGAAAGGCTCTACTATAAAGAGGGTAGGAGTTAATTAATTAAGGGGGTGTTAAAGGGGAGAAGAAAGCATTAGGGCTCATGTGGGCCCCAACACACTAAATCCTCTCATGGGAGGTTATGTGGGTGTGGGAACCACCTATAACTCCTCTTGGGATGAAATAACTTCCACTAAATAATAAAATTGTGTACCAACAATTTTATTAATTTAGTAAGAATCCATCAAAATATAAATTTCAACCTTCATAAAATGAAACTGTGGTAAAGGTCCCCTTGAACTAATACAGGTGTTGCGAGTTCCTCGGTGTCCTTAGTTTTCAATTCCGAGCACCGGTTCAAAAGATAGAAAAACACGCACGTACGTTTACTTAACGTACCTGAACTAAACTTAAAAATTTATTCCGGCCACTCCGGGCCTCTGAATCAGGTTCCGTTAGAAACCACAGACTCATAAAATTCCAATGTATTTAGGAAAAAATTTCCTTCAAATTACTGGGTATTTACATTATCTTACCAAGTATAAACCCTTTAGGTTTTCCCATTTACTAGTTTTACTCTATTCCCCCTAAAAATAGTGTTAATTATTATTATAAAAATATTCAATATATGTTATGGAAATTTTTTACAGATTTATAATGACATAAGATCAACATTTTAAAATATAATAAAACTAGACACACCCATGTCCTAAATTAATATTTACTCTTAAAACCCACCCCTTAAGGTTAATCACATGCATATTTAACTAAAATATATTAAATCTTTCTGAGGATATATATATTTTTGATTTACAAATAAAGAAACAAAAATATAAATATATACACTACAAAACACACATGTTGTATAAGTATTATATCGACCCTATAAGATATTGAAAACCATAGTCCATGGATAGCTAAAATTAATTATCTCTAAGTGTATATCTATAATAGGATGTCTAAAACATTAACTTTAGAGTATGTTACTTTGATAAATCATAAAAAACCCCAATTTTTTGAAATCAAGTTGATCGATACAACTTCTTAAACACTTAAAATAGATGATGATAAAAAAAATATTGATGATGTAATATAGAAATTATAACTGTTGGGGGAGAAAGGATTAAAATTATATTTGCAATAGGAACATAAATAAATTATTTGATAAGGATGGTGTGACATAAATAATCCCTAGATAATAAATGGGTAAAATTCATTTGGCAGTTTTTATTGTTTTAGTTTATTTGTGATATATCTTTTTTCATGGGAAAGGAATTTTCATGTTTTCAATTTATCCAGAGAAAATATAGTAGTAACGATATTGAAAAATGATATTCTAGCGGTTAGTTCATTGACGAACATCAGTTTTTATAAAATAATACTCGCTATTGAGAATCAATATATTATCATGATTTTGTTATATGTTTCATCAAATTAGGAAAAATATTAGTGGCTAAAAATTGGTATGTACAGTATATTGCTTCTACATTGTTGGCTTCAACCTAGGTATGCGATAAAATAAAAGTGATTAAGTTGTTTTTGAATGTGTCCTATCATGTTGTAGATGATCCTATTAAGTAGTACATTGGAAGGTAAGAAATGTTATAATGTTTTGACCCTGGGGGTATCAAGGAGAGGTCTATGTCCCCTATGTATTTCTAGAGATATGGATAGATTCCATTAATTTACCAAAGCTCTAATAACATTTTGAAAAATATAATACTAGAAAATAATATATAATTTATTATTAATGTTGTTAAGAAAATTTATTTATATGGAATCTCAAATAGATACAATAAATTAATATTAAATGATAATAAAAATTCCAACTAATGTGTTGGTAAGATAAGGAATACTCTTTCAAATAGAATGAATATGGACACAACCATATCCAACATACATTAAAAAATAATATAAATAGAACAACAATATTGTTATAAAAAATATACAATAAAATAAGATAAAATAAATATGCAATAATATAAATCTATGAAAAGTGGATATGTAAGGATAATAATAAGAAAAAATAAGAAATAATCTATATTCTTAAACAAAGGACTATTGATAAAAAATCATATTTTTAATATCTAAAAATTATTTATCCCTAATGCTATGTATATTTTGAAAAGGTAAGTGAAATTCCTTCTTATTAACCAATTTCATGTTGTGGATGAGCTCCGTGTCTTGAATAGAGTTATAAATTTATTTTATACTATGATTTTTTAAATCGAATTGAACAAATTTTTTATTCCCTTTTATTAATGACTGGTGTTTCATTCAATATGGTACTATAGTAAATTTTACATCAAAAACAATCTAAAATCCAACAATAGTCACAAATAAAAAGGAAATTCTATTTATTAGGTCCATCCGAGGTCAGAAATTCAACATGTCAGGGATAACAGATGTGTGATGAATCTATTTTACCATGTTCTAACTCATTAGTCCATTCAAAATAAGATAATAATTATCACTCTGTATAGCATTCCCCCTTTCCTATCCCATCCCCATTCATCATAATTTGAAAAAAAAAGTAAATATTAATATTACATAATAAAATTTACCAAATAAGTAGTGTGAGTAAACATTTTCAAATGATTTATTAAAAAACCTAATAAAAACACATAAAAAATTATCACATACGATAAGTTATTTTATATAAGTTTTCCCATATTTTATATTTCAAAAAGTATTTTATTACCACATATTTAAGATTCTCATCATGCATTTTAATGTAATAATATTATTAATGAAATATATGAAACAATATTTTCAAATTCCTTTCAGAAATGTTTTATAAGGGTATTGTATTTAATAAATTTAATTTCCCTACAAATAAAAAATATGATATATTGAGTAATGTAATATTATATAAATCAAATGAACCACATGATAATACCCACAGTAATTTATTATATCAAATTTATAATAAAACTTATTGAATAAACATGTCTATAAAAATTGAAAAGATAATAATGTGATAAAAAATAAATGACAAGAAAAGTATAATACAAAAATTCCTATTTTCAGGATCTACCATAATAAATAAACTGAAAAAAACAATATACAAATAAAGAAAAATATTTTAAATGAAGTATTATTTTTAAAAAAAATATATGACCATTATGTTGAAGAGAAAATAATGAATAAGAATGAAATATGAGGTATTTAGAGCACATATATAACCCATATAACTATTAAAAAATAATTCCATTTGAATAGTAATTAGAACAATAAGAATAGAAACCTGACATAAGAATAGTATCCAAACCTATGGGAGTTTAAAATTAAATTTATTACTATTAAAAATAAATTTGTGATATATTCACATCATGATACAAGTAAACAACTATTTTAAAATGGTAAAATAATTATTTGTTTTTCTAAAATGCTCAGTTTTTATATAAATTAAATATGTAATGATTTAAAATATTTTTTTAATTTTCTAAATATTGTTATAAATTGTTATTATGTTGTATTATAAACATTATATAATTTTATGATACCCTATTTAATTTTCAAAAAAGGTCTGAAAATATAAAATAATATTAAAATTGATATATCACAAATAAATATATAATATTATTGAAAATAAAATTTATAATATTTAGGAAAATATTTAAATAAAATCGATTAAATTTATATAATATACATATAAAAACTATTATGGTAAATTTTTGGTACATTTCTCAAATATTGGTTTTTTGGTGAAAACTACAATACCACATAACACTATATATAACAGTAAATGATAAATTTAAGATTTATTTCAAATGGGGGGATATAATAACCAATAGCTCTAACTAACAGTGAAAATTTATTACATATTGTTACATTATTCATCACTATTGGTAATCAAGAGAAAAAATAATCATTTTATGATTATAATATTTAAAAAATATTAATCTTCTCCCCTAATAAATACTACCTCAATCAACCCATTATCATCATTATTTTTAATCATTAAATCATACCCAAACTATTACCCACTCTTTTATCATCTCTCCCCACATCCAAATAGCGGAGGTCTCACGAAAAACAAAAACCAAAGTGCCTTAATGTTTATTTGAATAGTTAACAGTTAAGAGGTAATATTCCCAATCAATATATTATCTATTAATTTCTCTTTATAGATCCTCCTCATACCCACATAAAATATGACATAATTAATCAAACATTAGAAATATAATATATTTTTTATTTTTAAAGGATTATCATTTATCCATCCACACAATCGTAAAAACTGAATCATTATTCACATTATGATTGGTACACCACCTCTATGAACAATATAATTTATTTTTTCCCACAAATATCATGTATTTTAAAAGAAAAATTATTATTGTTTAAAATGGTGTATTATATATAATATTATTTATTTTATTTTTTAAAATATATTAATAATAATTTAAATGAATAAGAAATTTCTAGTTTGTGATTGTCAGTAATATGACCAAAATGAACTGACCTTGAAACAATAACATTTTTACAAAAGGAATCATCCATATTCTTGAAATCATATTGATATTTGGGACTATTTAAATTATTAGAAATAAATTAATATTATATAATTTCATAATAAGATTTTTTGTCACATTTGATATGAATATATATAATTGTCCACAAGTGGTCAAACCATAGTATCATAAAACAAACTCCCCCAGAAAAAAACAATTTTATTGACATCTCAATTAAATAGTTTTGAATGAACAAAATATTATTATATTGATTAAAATATATATGTAAAGGGTAAAAATAATGTAATGAGTAATTAAAATATTATTATTCAGGACATTAATTGCTTAGTATGAATGATTATAGACTAAAGGCAATGTATCAATTTAAAATGCCTAAATTTTAGTGGGTTATGATTTATCTCTATTTAACTATTTTTTATCACTATTTTTTGTTTTATAAATATTATACATTATATATATATATATATATATATATTAGAAGCACATAAATAACTAGATTAATTCACCATTGCTTAGTGGGGTAATACATTTTTGAAAGGTTTTCACTTTACTTTTACTCTTTCTGAAAATCTGATTAATGTAAACTTCCCTGTATATTACCTTGATTCAAGTACAACACCATAAAATGTTATATACAATCAATTATTATTATATTATAAAAAAATTTATTGTTCATTTCATTATTTTTCCCAAATTAATATTATTTTTTCTCACATTAAATACTTTTTATAATCTTCCTTAAACCCCACTAATGAGGAATACTTATGATGTGACATCTCCATATTTTTCTTTAAATATTTCCATAAAATAGACATAATTTTTCATGAAGATTCTTATTTTCCTCCTATATAAATATAATAATGTTTTAAAATCTACTTCTTGTAAACAATTATAGAACACCACATCATTATGCTACAATTACAGATTATACATAACATTTTTTTGTATGGGAAATTCATTCATATATATATATATAAGATATATTTTAATTTATTGCACACCTAGGAATGTACATATTATTATGGGTGTAACCAGATAGTTCCCAAATTATATGTGTAATTTTTCAATCCCATGAAATGATATTTATGGGATTATGGATTAAACCTAGTCTATGATAGGAATTTTTCCACTATGTGTTTTTTTATATATTGTTATACCGACATATGTTTATTTAATGTTTTATATTACATCCAAATACCTATGATTCAAGGATATTATGAATAAATTGTTCAAACCTAAAACATAAACATGATTATTTATGATCCTTATCTTTGAAGAAATCGTGTTATCCTTTTGGCACTTGTTATCCTTCTTCATATATCTATTCCCTTATTGATATTTATAGGTCAACCCTTTTCATTATGTATTTCCTACATTATCTTATTCATTTTTAGGTAATTAATTTAATTCCAAATCACATTATATATATATATATATATATATAATTTTGTTTTTATAAACACATCGCTTTATCATAATCCTAGTCATCCTAAGACACCAGGAATCCTGATCAGTGGGTTATTTTTTCAAGATATCCATGTTAAAAAAACATTCTAATATGTGTAAAATGTTTGGTTCACTATTTTTAGAATCATTGAATTGTATTTTAAATATTTTGGATTATTAGTAGAATACATTAGTGATAACCCAAGGGATATTTCTAAAAATAAAAATTTATCATGAAATTCGGTTGATATATAGTGATATTGGATTCCATTAAATTACATCCCTATTTGGAAACTACACTTGGATGTTGAAATGGAAAAAATGTTCAAAGGGGTAATTATGTTGAAAATCATTATTGGTTATTAACTCAACCCATAAATTGTTCTAGTAAAAGAGGCCATTATGCAAACCTATTTTGAAACTATATAAGGAAATTCAATAGAAATTGATAGACTTGTTATAAACCATTATTAAGGTCAGCAAAAGATTGTTTTGTTTGAAATCAAGATAAGATAATTATGATTGATAAATCTGATTGGGAACTTTTGACTCATTAAATATGATGTAAATATCATTTATAATTTATTACTTCTAAGCACATATGGTTCATTTAAATGGGATTATTTGATTGAGTATTATCATCACATTGAATTTTATGGATAGTTGGTGACTAAAAATAACATCAAATAATGACTGTTTCCTTTATTATAAATTCCAGAAATTAAAATTTATTATACGTTTATAAATTAATTTTTTTCTCATATCATGAATGTTTATTATAACGATTTAAATACCACCTAAAAACATGGGGGTGTGAAATTTTTTATAATAATGAACAAATTAATTATTGATTCTCAAGCATATAAATCCCCACCCATCAATGTTAGTGGATTCAATCACCTTGAAATTTTTATAATTAATTTTTTAGTGTAACTAGATATTATAGTGGGATCAGATTGGTTTCCATTAATAAATCCATCTTCAAATATCTATAGAGCGAGATCATTATTAACATATTAATTCATTATAATATGTTATAAATCTGGAAAGATAGCGATGAATATCCATCAGAATATTTTTCTGAATCAAGGATATTATTTCCTTGCCAGAAATAATGGCTTACAAAAATGAGGGAGATGAAGGGGGGAATCATGATAATTTACTATTTATTATGATGAACAATACTGGTGTTTTACATGAAGTGTTTCCGAGTTTTAATTTGGATCATGTCGGTATGTTCTCAATTGATAATAATCATTTATCATGACACATAACAAAGAATCCGTACACAATGTTAACTATTATGTTATAATAATTCGAGAAGTGGATATAAGAAAATCCTGATAGGTATTTTATATTCCCTGGTTATTCACAATGGGGTGCACTGATCCACATTGTCTATAAATTTAATTTATCAATGTTAAACAAAATTGAATATAACGAAAAAAAAGATCAAAAAAAAAATATCATTTATCCATTAATAGATAATCACATTTTTTGATCAACTACATTGGGCCCAATACATCTCTAGCAATGAAATTTATTTGGAATATAACCAATTAATGAGAAATACAGATGATATTCTTGAGAAAAACATTCAATGAAGGTGTGAAAAACAATAATATTATTGTGTTACTCATTAAACTCACTCATTCTCTAGGAATCATAATTATCTTAATGAATAGAGTTTTTAGTGATTAACATGAAAGATTAAAGGTAGTCATTATCAAGGATATTATGATATACAATAAAATATAGGTGTAACATGTGGATAATATAAATATTATGTGAAATAATTTTGATAAGGATAAGATAAATTCAATGAACTGAAAATGTGAGTTATAGATAAAGAATTTTTCATTAATGGTGTATGTTTTCACCAAGAAAGGGATATATATATATATATACCCTTCTATGACAAATTAAACAATGTTGTGGCCTGGAAATACATCTCTAACCATGATCTAATGTTATCTTGGACTATATTTTGAATTGTAAAATAATTTTGAAGAACACATACAAATTATCAGGCCAACAGACTATGCTATCTCTTAATGTATTAATTTTTTCATAAAAAATTAAAGTGGAGAAATATTACAGATTTGAAAAATAAGTCTCTCCCTGCACCAGAAATCTGACTTCGATCATATCGGAAAAATTTGTGGTATAAAATACTTTTTTAAATAATGGATTTGTGTATGTGTTGATTCGAAATGAAAATGTTTTATCCTATGCCTCAATATAGTTGAATTTTCATGAAGATAACTATGTAACACATGATCTATAATATGATGCATTACCAATGGATTTCATAATTTGGTGGCATGATATCAATGGGGAAAGGTGTGAAATATATGAAAAATAATAATATCATAAAATATTTATTAAAATTGAATTATATTAATTTCCACTAGCATATATGGTTAAATCTTATCAAGGTATATTAATTCAAAATCTAATACATTCCTCAGAAAGAAAAAAAATGATTGAAGTTGCTCCCAGTTAAGAGGATTTGGAAACCATATAAAAGATGATAATTGGGAGGGATGTAATATTTTAAAACATATATGGATAGAATTAGTAATCATAAATAAATGAATATTATCATAACATTCTCAAGTGATGGTTCACATATTCTTTAGAAAAGATAAAATATTCTCTATGTGATATTATAGAAATACATAAAAATATGGAATCTATAAGAAATAGTAAATCTGTAGAGATAAAAATTGATGAATAATTAGTTTTATGATTTGAGAAACATCTATGTGTTCCATGAAAAATGAGATAATGAAAGTTCTATTTTATAATTCTTACATCATAATATTCTCCATCAACCCATGATGCATGAATATGTATCATGATCTCTAAGAGAAGTATTGGTGGGAGAATATAAGGAAGTAGATCAAATAATATACACCATAAAATGTAGTCAGTTGTAAATGGATTGTTGAGAGGAACTAATCAAAGGGGATGACAAAAATATTTTCCTTATATACAAGGATATAGGTAAACATAGCCATGATTTTTTCACTGGACTTCTAAAGACATCCAAAGGAAATACTATTAAATTGGCTGTGTTGGATCATCATTTAATGACTTCATGTTTTATTGGTATCTATTGGACTTCCCACTCAATTGTTCATAAATGTAAAAACATAATTGGTATGGAGAATCTCAATACAAAACCATTATTTAATGTATATGATTTAGGTTTATGGTTCACCTCCATGTTCTTGAAAATTTCCAATATTATCTAAAAAATGAGTTGAGATTCACTATGGCGTCTCACCAAAAATATTATAGGAAATTTGTGTGCACTATCTAGAGAAATGTAAAAAATATGAAATAATTCTGGAGGTAACTCAATGTATGATGGGATCAATATATTAATTTATTCAGATTTTGTTATAATAATAACTATCAATAAAGAATAAAATTGACTCTTTATGAAAAAATATTCAACAAAATGGTTGGAAATTTCAAGACCACTAAGTAAAACATCATGGCGCTCAAATAAAACCAATAAACTACACAGAAAATGATTATTGGAACAATTTTTTTGAGGTTATTTTTAGAGTGTTTATATATACGTTTCAATGGATGATAGTAATGATATTTTAGAAGGACAAAAAATTATTTCCCCTATACGTAAACCCATTTTATATTCCTGACCACATTAGAGTTGTGTCTAGTCAAATAACTATCCCACCCACCTAATTTCATTTTTATGTTCTATTCCACGTAACTCCTTATAGAATGTACATTCAAAATCCATCACATGTACTGAATTCGATGGAGGTATAGTAGGAAAATGATATATCTTATGAAGAGAAATTTGGGATTACCTTTGATCATTTATATGGAGTTCAAAATAACATGAAAACAGACAATGTTAAATTACTATGGAAGAATAGAAAGTACAATGAGGTGAATTGAAACAAGAGGATGAAATAAATGAGAATTAATATGCCATGTTTTCAACATTGTATGTAAAATAAAATTCTGAGGCTAAAATTTAGTAAGGCAAAAAATGTGATAATACCAAATATTATCAATGTAGTTTCCCTCATATATATATTAATATAATTTTTTTAATGTTGTATTATATTAATTTAAATAACAACATAATATAAATTTAAACAATTTATTATAACAATTTGAAAATTTTATTTTTATAATAAATATAGTTATAAAAATTAAAAATATCATCTTGTGATGAATAATAGAAAAAGAAATAGATAACTGTAATTTTAATTTTTAGATATACATCACCCAATAGAATAAATAAACTCATGAGATACATTGTATAAATAATACAAAATATTTTTAATAAGAAATTAATCTTTTTTAATGAAAATATTTATCCTTTGGAGAAAAGGGGAAAGAAGAATGAATGAAATATGAGGTATATATTTTTTTTTATAGAATACATATAGATGTTATTAATTTGATATTTAGAATATTAATATGATATCAATAATATTAATCTAATAATTAAAAATACTAACATGTCCGTTAGAATATTATCGTAACCATTGGGGATGAAAAATAATTTCTTCTATCTTACACATAGATTGATATTTTTATAACATGATTAATGTAAATAAAAAAATATCAAATTGATAAAATTTATTTCTATAGTTTTATAGAACATAAATAATTTATCATTATCATTATAAAAAATATAACTATTTGAATGGAAGTTAATTTTTATAAAACTTGATTATATTTTAATATTATATTGTATTATATTTAAATAAAATTTTATGAAACTATAAGTAATTTTTCTATGTGTATGGGTGTTGGTCGTAATAATAACATAAATACTTCTAAAATAATAAATATATACATTAAAAAAAATTAATTTCACAAATTCAGATATATTAAATTAACAAAAATGTTTTCTTTTTTTAAATCATTATTTAACAAATTAGTTGGGTTTTATTTCAGTTATTTTCCAAATGTTCTTGAATTATTGATGAATATTGGAATGTGACACAACAATATATTTATCAATAAAACATCAACACAATATTTATTTTATAATATATGTTTTAAGAGCCTATTTATTCGAAATAAAATTAATCATTTAAGATATATGGTAGTAGGATTAAGAATTTATGTGTAACACCCCAAGATTTCATAGTACGTTATTTCTTCAAAGTAATTTAATAACTTGCACTACACGCAACACCGAGTTCAAGCGCACAACAAGATTACCAAACTAGATGTTCAAAAGCAGTTATGAATAGTATTAACTGAATTTTGAACATTATGTAATCATTATAATTTTATAATCCATATTATGAGTTTCTTAGACATAATGTAAGAACTAATTCATTTTGTTTCACATAAAGGATGTATTTTTCAAAAAATAATCTTTTACCGGCTTTTAATGGTGAACCCTTTTAAAATTTAAAATTTGAAACATTTATAAATTCAACATGAAAAAATAATCTTCTTCTTTAGAATCAGTACATAAGATTTTAGTTTCAATAAATTTTTGGTTTTTTTGTGATAACATTCACATTTGGGCGAATAGTGAAAAATACTATATTTTAACAGAAAAAATTTTTTTTAATCAAAATAATTTTTAGTGTTAAATTATAAATTTTAATGGTTTATAAGTATAAATAGATTATATTTTTACCATTAAATAAAATGCAAGTCATTGTATGTAATTTCACTTTGAAATTGGACATAAACAAGTGTTAATCTTTTGATAGTTATTATTTCTTAAAAATACGCCATTTGGTTTTGACAATGGGAATTAATTTTAAAATTAATAAATGAAACACATATGTTTTGAATTTGGTAAAAAAGAATTCATTTTTGGATTCATAATTCTGAAATTATCCTAGGGTGAATTTTTGGTATTTTTCTAAAAAATTTCAATTTTTTATGAATAGTGAAAAACACTAAGTTATAGTTTAAAATAAATTTTTTTAAATAATTATATATTTAATTTAAATTTATTTTAGGTCTAAATAGAGACATAATACCTATATAATTTCAATTTAATTCATTGGAGTAAGTTTATAATAATTTTAGATATATAAAATATTAATTGAACTTTTCACCGTCATTTACCCACCTCCTAGGAGAATTAGCAAATTCACATAAAACATAATTTTACCACTTCTGTGAGTGGAATTTTGGAAATCTGAGAGACATGGTTTATATGAAGGAGTAAAATGCGGTTTAATAAGATAAAAATATTTTTTTGGTGAATAGTAACTTTTTACTTTTATTTACCACGATTAAAAGTAAATATGGTAATTAAGGGTAAAAATGATATTAATATTACCCTAACACATGTCATAATTCTATTGGAAAAGTCTATGTCGACCAAAAATAACCTTAGGGATAAAATATTATCAATTAGGTCCACTTGGATTAGATTAGGACATTTATTATTACTTAATTCAAAGAAGTGTTAAATGAGTTAAAATCAAAGATTAATAAGAAAGTTTTTTTAATATAGGGTTATACATAAGATAAATTTGATTATAATTATTCATTAGAAAGATAAAAAAGTTTTCAAACATAATGGTATTTTATTTATAATTTTTAGACATTAAATAATTTAATTTATTTATGTCACAATGATGATGATGTAATTACCATATTAATGAAAGATTAAGATAATTGATATTATAAATATCCAAATAAATGTAATTTGAGACTTTTTATGAATTAAAATAGTTTTATAGGTTAATATGACATATTTGGAAAGGTTATATTAATTTTTTTGAAGTAATAATGTTGTTATGAATTTTTCAAAAACAAAATACCCAATAGTGTCAAAATTGACATAAAACAGCTTTTAAAGAAAATATTATATTATTAATTGATATTCTATTTCTAAAAATATAATTATCTGAAAAGGGACTTATATCATGATGGATGTATCATTAATGGACCACCTGGTGGTCTTTTGGAAGTTTATTTTATGTTTATTAACCATATAATATAAAAATACAAAGAGACATGCTAAATGTCAAAATAATTAACTAAAAGTTTAAACTAAAAGATAAGGTTAATTAAGTGACCCAAAACTTTCTAAAACCTATTGGTTGAGTGGATTTCGACCCATAACCACATTATCCCAGAAATAAATCAATTTTAAGCCATTATAAACCGAATCTAAATTTATTATAAAATAATATTTTATGTTTTCCCAAAGGTTCCCCTCACCCCCTTATAAAATGGAACTCTCCCTTCTCTCCAATTCACACAATCAAAGCCATTTAACTTGCCCAATCCCTGCCAAAATATTCTCTAAACTTCCCTCACTTCAACCTAGAGGCCTTAGTCTGATCAGAAAGACATCCTATGGAGACCTTTTGATCAAATCAAAAGAAAGAACCCGAAAAAGATATAATGTTTTCACCACTCTCTTTCAAGTTCCTTTCTTCTTCAACATCATCTTTCATTGTTATTTCAGTTATAAAATAATAAATACAGTATCTTCTATATAATGTGATATTATTATAAATATGGTACAACTATATTCAGTATTCTATCCATCCATTGAATGACATGTCACCATACGTGTGTACGTATGGCTTACTGTCTCCACGTCGTGGTGTAATTATTATTCAAAACATTATTATTAGGATGTGTATGATAATGATGTGTAATTGAAATAAATAATAAATATAACATTATAATGATTTTGTATATATTATCTACCACCCAATTATTTATTATTTTAATATCAAAAGAATGATAATGTCGCTCGTGCGTATGTTCGGACTACCGTCTCCACGAACATCATGAGATTCATTCCCCATCGTATCCATTCAAGAATAATTGTCATTTGATTATTAAAAATAATGTTTAAGGACTTGATATAATTTTGTATATGAATATGATACAACCTATTCATAACAAACATGGCTTATGTAACAAAAAAAATAAAAGAAAATGAGTAAGTTAACACCTGAAACGACGATAATACTAAGATATTATTGACAAAGCAATGTTAAAAGATCTTATATGATATCATATTAATGTATACAATTCTTTTATAATTTAATAACAATTATTTAACAATTATATAGGTGGTTAACATACCCTCGACCATTCAAAATACATGATAGGGTTTTATTTCACAATCTCTTCATTATCCGAAGTTAATTATACATAATTATCTATTGGGACCTCTTTATCATCCACATCCATGTTTCCCAAAAAATGTATTTCAAAACATTCTTACTATTTTACAGAATATGGGTTAAAGGCATTTATACCATTGTTTGACTTTTTATAAGAAGTTTATAATGGAATCATTCCGTTTCTTTTCAAACAAGGCCATTTTTAACCATTTAGACAGAATTAAGGTATGAATGCATTTTTTTAACTTATACAGAACATGTGGCTATTTTCCACCATTATAAAATCATCTAAACACCCCTTAAAATCTTATAAGAATATTTCGAAAGTAAATGTTATATTTTATAATTATGTGATTTTAAATGATTTAAAAATGAATATTATAAGAATTTGTGAAAGGTACTCTTTATCAAGATCAGAATTTAAATTGTTTTAATGACTTATCTTAATAAATAATTTTATTTAAACTCCATGTTTTCAAAATGATTTTAAGGATTTTTTTATATGGACATAAATGTTTTGAAATGATATTTCTTTTCAAAAGTTTCAAAGTGGTAGGGGACACTTTGATTAAAAAAATATCTTTTAAATTATTTCCTTTATAAATGTGTGACTTTTCAATGATTTCAAAAAAAAAACGATATTTCTGTCAAATTCTTTTGATTTCATCTATGTTAATATCCTTTTATGGATTTTAAGCATATTTGATGTTGATTTATTATGATACAAAACTTCCATATTGTATTGAAGGTTTTGTGATATGTTTGTTTGTGGATGTGTTATTTTTATACCATTCATGGTTTATGGAGAACGTATTGACATTTAGTATGCTTGTTTTAATACGAATGATTATGTTATGTTTAAACCGGTTCATATGAGGAATGAATTGGACTTAGTAAGTGATGGGTGGAGCCCACTATAGCTCTTCGATGCATCGGTATGTCTCATGAGACAAACTAGTGTCTTGGCATAAGCCCTTGACAAAATCTTATTTGTAGTCTTGGCACATAGATTTGACTATGTGGTTATGATAGTATGGAATTATGTGTTCTATCATTATGAAAGTGGTTATTGATATTTCATTTGATTATTCGACTAGAAGAATATCCATGTGAATAATTAAATGGAATTATTTCATTTTATTTCTACCATATTATGCTGATGTTCAAGTTTAAAAGGCTTTTGTTTTAGTTATACGTTGCTTAAATGTTTAATATTATTTATGAATGTTTACATTATATTGTTATCCATATTGAGCATCTGAGGTCACCCCTTTCTATGCTTTATGTTTCCCAAGATGTGAAGAAGTATTTTATGAATGACCTACAGGGATTGTCTGAGGGGATATGAGTGTGGACTATGGAGACTATGTTGTTGTAGTTTTCATTTTATGATGTAATGTAAGACTTATTAATATATCTAGTGTTTCCCATGATACTAAACTAAGCGGTCTTTCGAGACATGATCTTTTGTGATCATTCCAATGTTATGTAATAATGCACCGACTCTAGGTAACTAGGGTCGGGGCGTTACAGTTGGTATCAGAGGATGATTAGTACAAACCTTCAAAGCAATATTTAGATAAACTCTAATTAGAGCTAACAGACCTATGATGGACTTTAAGGATTAGTATAGAAGAAATTCCTACAATTTGGGTATTGTAGATATTTTGTGAGTTTTCGGAGAAATACATCCATGTCTAGATACGAGTAGGTAGAGGCAGCTCTAGCATAGATGTGACTAGGGGTAAAAGCCGAACACACCACTTTGAGCTAGACTCGAATGGAAATTATTTCATGACAACGGGCCTTGCTGCACTCTTGATTACGACACTCCTGGGGGATATACGTAGGATAATTCTCATTTTCTTTACAAACCATTATGAAGGTTTTATTAGTACATAATTCCTTAAAGAAAACATTTTTATTATTATTATGGATTATATCCATAAACTGTTCAATTTATGTTAAGTGTTTTAGTAGTTTGGAATTATGTATTTCGATTCATAAAATAATCTAGATTATGCCATTGTTTAGAAATGGTACCTATTGGAAGAAATGTAAATTGTATCAATGCGCACATTCCATGTAGGGATTCGCTTCCTGCTCATGATAATTATAGTGGAGATGGTGATACATCTTTTGATGATCATCTAATCACCATACTGGGACAACTCACTCAAGTTTTGAATAATAAACATACCCATATAGAGCACCCTAATCTGTATCATGGAGGATTAATGTTAGATTGCTTCATGAGGAAACAAAGACCAACATTCAATGAGATTAAAAATCCATTAGTAGCTGAGCAATGGATAAATTCCTTAGAGAAAATATTCCAAGCCTTGTGGAGTAGTGAAAGAGAAAAAGTTATCATCATAGTTTACCGCCACACTAGAGATGCTGACCAATGGTGGTCATTGATTCAAACCACAAAAGAAGATTATGAATTATAAAATATAGAATGGAGGGAGTTCAAAGATCTTTTCTTAGAAAAATACTTTCCTCGTGACCATCGATCATATATGGAAAGGTAATTTCTACGTCTAAGACAAAATGAGGATGAGAATGTCGCAAAGTATGAGGCTAACATTACAAGGTTAGTGAGGCATACTACAGATTATATATGTAACCCAAAAGTAATATTGATCATTTAGTTGATGGGTTAAAATCTATTCTCCGTCGAGCATTAGTCTGAAAATCATTCTCGTTATACGAAGATATTGTCTCATGTGCTATCAAGATGGAAAAAGAATTCTCTAAGTCTTATGACATTAAAGCAAAGAAAAAGAAGGAGAGATCTTCTGATCACTCTATAAATGGAAATAAATGGAATAAGGGAAAAGTTGATTATCCATCCAGTAGTAAATGTGGGAAGAAACACCCCGGTACTTTCTTGAATGGAATGAGAGTTTGTTATAAGTGTGGAGAAAAAGGACCCCAAGTACGTGACTATAAGGGTAAGAAAAGTTTTTCAAATGTACAATTCTTCATCTACAAGGAGTTGGGACACTATGAGAACTAATGTCCAAATCATCAGAGTATGCCTCAATGATACTACTGGATAATAATCATGTTATGATACTACCACAGATGGGGGGGAATGATTAGAGTTCTTATGTTGTTATTAAAGAATTATGTAATTTGGGTGTTGTATCAACGTTGTACTGGTTATAATAATTATGTAGTGCAGAAAGATTGTACTTCAAAACTTTTTTATTAAGGAATTGAGATTGTGTGGAACCATGAAACCTGACTCAATAGTAAGTTAAATTTTGAGAAAATAAATGGTTGAGAGAAAGATGAACCATAATATGGCTCTCATACCGAGGTAGTGATTTTTGGAATAATTCATGATTTATTTGGATACATTATATTGGATATTCATAACTACCATAAAATTGATTAACAATTTGTATATTCTATCATTGTTTGAGTTTACAAATTTTTTGGATAGGAGTATATCCAGTATTCTATAATGAATAAGGGACCATGAATGTAACCAATAAGTTTTAATGTTAATTCAGGATGATGCAGCGTTTTAAAAGAATACATGATGAAGGTGACCACATGTTATTACGTGGAAAAAAGGATCTTCATTGTGTTTAACTTCCCTATAAATTTTGGACTGTGTGTTTGGAAAGAATTATTTTGGATAAGTCTAGTTTGATATTATTTTATGATTTCCATAAAAAGGACAACCCGGAGGTTGGGTGGAAACTCGTCACGTCTGGTAAGGCCGCGAGACTTAAACCCACATCTAAAGGGTGACTAGGGTGTATCACCTACCACTGACCCATGTGATGTCCTGGATTGAATAATGTAGTATTTCTAATAGGTTTGTTATAGAAATTATAAATTCATTAATTCTAAAACCCTATACGAATAGGATAAATAGAATATTTTTTTATGTTCAATTATCTTTTTGAGTGAAAGGTTAGTTTGTGGTGGAAATTAGTTAAAGGATGGAACTCTACTTGACAAGTATACATTTTTGCTTATACTATGAAGAAATAAATTCTTAAACTTATGGTAAGGCATCTTAAAACAAAAAATGTGTTATCCTAATACCTTAAGTTTTGTTGAACCGATTATATTTTAAATAATCATAGATTGGTGGCTTTGAAGCCCACAATTCTAAAATTGTTTGTGATTGATGACATAAATCACTCCCTATAAATATCTATATTTTCCCTTAATTATATGTCTCTCATGGCCACCAAAGTTCTCTTAATCGAGATCATAATTTGGTGGTGACCCATTCATTTCCTTTTTCCTCTTATTATGACTAAATTTTATTAAACTAATTTCTGATGTGGGTTTTTTCAATGGTATTTTCTATTTTCAACCTTTTATTTTGGAAAAACATTTTGAAATTGCGAGGACACAATTTATTGATGGAGGGATGAATGTAACACCCCATGATTCCATAGTAATTTATTTATTCAAAGTAATTCAATAACACTCACTACACGCAACACCGAGTTCAAGTGCACAACAAGATGACCAAACTAGCTGTTCAAAATCAGTTATGACCAGTATTAACTGAATTTTGA
Source organism: Viscum album (assembly GCA_963277665.1). Taxonomy (NCBI): domain Eukaryota; kingdom Viridiplantae; phylum Streptophyta; class Magnoliopsida; order Santalales; family Viscaceae; genus Viscum; species Viscum album. The sequence goes on from OY728160.1 coordinate 1,066,734,502, forward strand.
ACATTATGTAATCCTTATAATTTTAGAATCTATATTATGAGTTTCTGAGACACAATATAAGAACTAATTCATTTTTTCAGATAAAAGATGTATTTTTCAAAAAAAAATGCACTTTTACCTTAATTTAAAGGTGAACCCTTTTTATATCCAAATATTTGAAACATCTATATATTCAATTTGACAAAATAAACTTCTTCTTTAGAATCAGGACATAAGAATTTAGTTTCAATAATTTTTTGATGTTTTTCTGATAACTTTCATATTTGAGCGAATAATAAAAAATAATATATTTTCCCTGATAAAAACATTTTTAATAAAAAAAATTATAGTGTTAAATTATACATTTTAATGGTTTATAAGTGAAAATAGTTTATATTTTTACCATGAAATCCAATTTTGTTTATTTTATGAAATTTCACTTTGAAATTGGACATAAACAAGTGTCAATCATTTGATAGTTATTATTTCTTAAAAATATGCGTTTTGGTTTTGACAATGGGAAGTAATTTTAAAATTAATAAATGAAACTTATAAGTTTTTAAAATTTTAAAACATACATCATTTTTGGATTCGGAATATTGGAATTAGCCTAGGGTAAATATTTCTAATTTGTATGAAAATTTTCTATTTTTGATGAATCGTGAAAAACAGTAAGTTATAGTTTCAAACCAAATTTTTATTTAAATAATTATTTATTTAATTTAAATTTATTTTAGTTCAAAAGAGATACATAATACCTATATAATTTCAATTTAATTCATTTGAGTATGTTTATAATAATTTTAGATATATAAAAATTTTATTTATCTTTTCACCGTCTTTTACCCACCTCCTATGAGAAATTGCAAATTGACATAAAACTTAATTTTACGTCTTCTATGAGTGGAATTTTGAAAATCCAAGATAAACAGTTAATATCAATGAGTAAAATGTGGTTTAATAAGATAAAAATAATTTTTGGTGAATAATAACTTTTTACTTTTATTTACCACAATTAAAAGAAAATAGGGTAATTAAGGGTAAAAATGTTATTAATATTACCCTAACACATGTCATAATTCTACTGGAAAATTGTATCTCGACCAAAAACAACCTTAGGAATAAAATATTATCGTTTTGTTCCAGTTGTATTATATTAGTACGTTTATTATTATTTAATTCAAAGAAGAGTTAAAAGAGGTCAAATCAATGTTTAATAACTAAATTATTTTTAATACAGGGTTATACATAAGATAAATTCGAATATAAATATTAATTTAAAAGATAAATATATTTGATACATAATTGTATTTTATTTATAATTTTTAGATATTAAGTAATTTAATTTATTTATGACAGAATGGGTTTGTAGTAATTACCGTATTAATGAAATATTAAGATAATTGATATTATAAATACCACGATAAATGTAATGTGAGACTTTTTATGAATTACAATAATTTTCATCATTAATATGACATATTAGGAATTTTTATATGAATTTATTTTGATGTAATAATTCTGTTTTGAATTTATCAAAAATAAAATACCCAATATTGTCAAAATTGACATAAAAGAGTTTTTAAAACAAATATTATATTATTAATTGATATTCTATTCCTAAAATTCTATGGTTTGGCCAAAAGACTTATATAATTATAATTTTATCATTAATGGACCACTTTGGGATCTCTTGGAAGTTTATAGTAAGTTTATTAACTATATAATATAAAAATACAAAGAGACATGGTAATGTCAAACTAATTAACTAAGAGTTAAAACAAAAAGATAAGGTTAATAAAGTGACCCAAACCTATCTACAACCTATAGGGTGAGTGAATTCCGACCCATCCCAACCTTATCCCCGAATTAAATAAATTTGGAGCCATTATAAACCGAATACTAATTTGTTATAAAATAATATATTAAGTTTTTCCTAGGGTTCCCCACACAACCCTTATAAAAGAGAACTCACCCTTCTCTCTAATTCACACCTTAAAATCCATTTGGCTCAGCCAAAACCTGCCCAAATATTTTCTCAAAATCCCTCTCATCAACCTAGAGGTCTTAGTTTGATCATAAATCTAACCTAAGGAGCCATTTTGATTAATTTAAAAGGATGAACCCGAAGAAGAGATAATGTTTTCACCACCCTCTTTCATGTTCTTTTCTTCTTCAACATCTTTTTTATTTGTTATTTCCATTCTAAAATAATAACTCATGTATCTTCTATATACTGTGATGTTATTATAAATATTTTACAACCATATTCAGTATTCTATCCATCCTTTTAATGACATGTCACCATACGTGCGTATGTACGGCTTACCATCTCCACGTTGTGGTGTAATTGTTATTCAAAACATTATTATTTGGATGGGTATGATAATGATGTGTAATTGAAGTTAATAATAAATATAACATTATAAGGATTATGTATATATGATATAAGATCCAATTATAAATTATTTTAATATCAAAATAATGATATTGTCACTCGTGCGTAGACAAGGACTACCGTCTCCACGAACATGATGAGATTCATTCCCCATCGTATCCATTCTTGAATAATTGTAATTTTATGATTAAAAATAATGTTTAAGGACTTGATATAATTCTATATATGAATAATATACAACATATCCATAACAAAAATGGCTTATTTAACAAAATATATAAAATATAATGAGTAAGGTAACACCCGAAACGACAATAATACTAAGATATTATTAACAAAGCAATGTTAAAAAATCATATATGATATCATATTAATGTATATGATTCTTGTATAATTTAATAACAATTATTTAAACATTATACAGGAGGTTAACCTACCCTCTACCAAGTAAAAGTACAAAGTATGGGTTTATTTCAAAATCTCTTCATTATCCGAGGTTGTTTATACGTAATTTTCTATGGGGACCTCTTTATCATCGACATCCATGTTTCTTAAAAATGTATTTCAAAACAATATTAATATTTTACATAATATGGGTTAATTTCATTTATTCCCTTGTTTTAGTTTTTATAATATGATTATAAATGAATCTTTCAGTCGTTTTCCAAACAAGGTCCTTTTTAAACTTATTGACAGAATTAAGATAAGAATGTCTTTTTTACATATACAGCTGGTGTGGCTAGTTTACACCATTATAAAAACATTGAAGCTTCCCTTACAATCTTATTAAAATATTTTTAAATTAAATGTTTTATTTTATAATTATTTGACTTTTAAATGATTTCAAAATGAATATTTTATGAATTTTTGAAAGGTACTCTTTATCAAGATCAGAATTTTAATTGTTTTAAAGATTTATATTTCTAAATATTATTAATTAATGGCCATGTTTTCCAAATTACTTTATGGATTTATTTATATTTACATGAATGTTTTTAAATGACATTTCTTTTCAAAAGTTTCAAATTGGTAAGGGACACTATGATTCAAAAATCTATTTTAAATTACTTCCTTTTATAAATATGCAACTTTTCAATGATTTCAAAAAAGATATTTTTCTCTCAAATAGGTTTGATTTCATCTATGTCAACATATATTGATGGATTTTAAGCTTATTTGAAGTTTATTTATTATGATAAGAAACTTCCATATTATATTGATGGTTTTGTGATATGTTTGACTGTGGATGTGTTATTTTTATACTAATCATGGTTTATGGAGAAAGTATTGACATTTCATATGCATGTTTTAATATGAATGTTTGTGTTATGTTTAAACTTGTTCATATGAGGAATGAATTGGACTTAGTAAGTGATGTGTGGATCCCGCTATATCTCCTCGATGCATCGGTAGGTCTAATGAGACAAACAAGTGTCTTGACACAAGGCCTTAACAAAATCACATTTGTAGTCTTGGCACAAGGCCTTGACTATGTGGTTATGATAGTTTGGAATTATGCATTCCATCATTATAAAAGTGGTTATTGATATTGCATGAGATTATTCGACGAGTATAATATCCATTTGAATAAGTAAATGGCATTATTTCATTTTATTTCTTCCATATTATGATGAAGTTGAAGTTTAAAAGGCTTTTGTTTTAGTTATACATTGCCTAAAATATTTATTCTTATTTATGAATGTTTCCACTATATTGTTATCCTTACTGAGAATCTTAGCTCACCCATTTATATATTTTATTTTTCTTAGGATGTGAAGAGGTAATTTATGAATGACCTGCAGGGATAGTCTGAGGGGAGATGAGTGTGGACTATGGAGACTATGTTTATGTAGTTTTTATTTTTTGAAGTAATGTAAGAATTATGAATATATATAGTGTTTACAAGGATAATAAACAAATCAGTCATTTGAGACTTGATCTTTTGTGATCATGCCAATGTTATGTAATAATGCACTAACTCTAGGTAACTGGGTTCGGGGAATTACATATGTGTACTATTGTGAAAAAATAAAAAGTAAATTATTACAATATTCAAAAACCCACCTCTCTCCACCACTTATAAAAATGAATCCCTCTTATCCACTTCTCAACACAACATCTAAGACATAGATTTTACCAAAAGTATTCTTAAAATTTAACTCATGTATCTCCCAAATTTTTCATAGTATTGGTCTCAAAAAAAGGAAAACCCAATGTGCCTTATGGTGTCTTTCAAGAGACACCATTTAAGATGTAATATCCTAAATATATGTCTATGATATTAATTTTACTTTTTTCATCCTCCTCACATCCCCCATCCAACATGAAATAAATACAAAAACATTATAATTTATCTGAAAATTATTTCATTAATAGAATATATATTATTTGTCCTTATATATTCTCAACAAGAAAACATTATTATACTATGTAATGTTCCCTTCCTCTAAAAAACACATATATTTTTCAATTCCTTAATATATTTTAATATAAATATTATTATGGTTACATATTATGGTATTAAGAATTATATAACTTAATTTTCCTATGGGGATGTTTAAATAATTATTTAAATAGTCTAAGCTAATCTAGTAAAAGATGATTGATAAAACATCTAAAATAATATAACTCTATAATGATAACTTTGATAATAAAATATACATCCCTATTATAAAAAACATGGAGATTTTTTAAAATTTCCATTTATGTATGGAAATGAACATTATATAAATTATACTCCATAGTTGAAGTCCCATTTTAAATGAACTATAATTATTATAAAAATCTAATATGGCTTGGGAACCAGGAAATTAATTCCATAGTAGAATGAAATTAAACATGATATATAAAAGTAAAGGATGAAAATAAATATAATATTATTATACTATTGAACCTATGTTTTTTAGTATTTTCATTAATGCTTCAATGTGTGTTTGGGGTGTTTGTATGAAAAGGTTATTCTACAAATATTACAATGTATTTTTTTAATGGAATTGAATTTCATGCACGAACATTTCCTTGTTTAATATTGAAGATTTTGGAACAAATAATCCATGATTACAGACATGTTCGAATGATTTCATTATGTTATCGAAATTTTACATTCCATGCTAGGATAAAAAAAATACAAAAATAAGAACATGAAAATATTCACATTCATGATAAATTTTTGGTGGAAGAAGTTTAATGGTTTCTATGAAAAAATAATATATTTTCTTAATGAAAGAAGATTATGGAAAATAAAAAATATTTTTATATATAATATATAAATAATGAACATTTTAACGAGATTCCCATGATTTTTTTAAAAGGGGAAATTAGATCTCTAATTTTACATTTGAGATAGTTCTATATGATTGAGATAAATGTAATTTTTTTTTCATTTAACAAAAAAATATACAACCCATAAGGATATACTAGGTGAGGATAAACTGAGGAATTATGGTACTAGGTGGTCAACCAGTGAGAAGGGAGACATATTGGGAGAGCTAGCATAGTGGATGATATATATGTTATATACATAATTCTTATATGAGTTCATTGTAGAATATTATTGATACTATATTGTGTGCCAAAAAAATTTTGGTGAGCCTGCATAGGTCAGTGTCAGCATAGATCTTGTATCAATCACATTCATTGACATATACCATGATGGTGAAAGAAGATAACATGTATGGTTCCATTCAAATAGAATATAGGACCAAGGGGAATAAGAGGGTGATATCAATGTACATTTTTTATAAAAAAATAAAGATAGAACTAGCGTATTCTGATCCAGATGATATGAGCCATCCATTATTCATCAACATCATTTGGTTGTGAATTTATACATGTGAGTACCATAATATATGTGTCTCAATTTTTCTGTGTGATAGTTGATTTCTAACCATTTTTGACTATAAATACAATGAATGAATTCATAATCTAAATAAAAAATTAATGAATGAAACTATGTATTTTATCCATTTGAATATACCCAATTATTGTGGGAGGTGATCACATGATTCCATCTATAATAGACATGAACCATCAGTACCATATATTGTTTCGAAAATACAAACATTACTTCTAAATAATTGACTCTAATAATGGTTTCCCAAAATATTCCATCCAAACCATACAACATTAAAAAGAAAAATTGGACAATTTATTTTATCAAGGATCTTTTTGTATTAGAGTTTTAGAAAATTATGACATACTCTTACATAAACAAATTAATATGTATTTAAATGAGAATAAAAAAACCTGAACTATCATTTCATATTTCACATTTCCTCATCCTCATAACATATTTGAAACCTTTTAATACATAATTAATTTCACCGTAATATTTTAACATGGTTAAAATCATACATACAGAGTGTGGTATCAGATTCTTGAGTACGGTTAAACATAAAAATTCACAATTGAATTTTACTAGGGAGAATAATTATAGATCAATGGAATGATTTTTAAATCATGTGGAAGAGAATAATTTAATAATATTCATACCCACAAATACATGGATCATTTAATAATAAAACAATGAATATGGATTTCACAGAGTTATGAGTCTTTAGAATCAATAATCCTAATCAATGTGATATCAATATTGATTTTGAGAAACATTATTAACCCAATTCCAGCATAGATAAAATGTATTTTAGTATTGGAACATTATATTTACCTCACATCACATAATTGGAATTACCAAAATTTTCAACATCAATCTCCGAACTATCCAATACATTGGACGGATATAATAGGCAAACCCATCATTGCTTAATATCATAGCCACTTGTACATGGTTAATAATTTAACCACATGTTATTTGGTTATAATGAAACCATATACTATTTTTCTATAATGGAACCACTTATCATTATAAAAAAAATCAAGGAATTGTATCCATAATAAATTACATACACAATTTATTTCACCATAATCTCAATAAAATAACCATTAGTATTTTCTAAACAAGACTAAATCCTAGAAAAAATTTGTTTCAAAATGTAAGAACCTGGTTTTTCACTCAGGTATGGATTTTTTAATATTATGTATAAATCTTTACATTTGAATCAATTTTGATGCCTAATGAGTTAGCAGAGGTTCTGAGGCTGTCCATGGAATATTTAGAGCTCGTAACCCCTCTTTTTGGGGAAAACACGCCATGTTGCATGTTTAGCGCACGGTTTGCCTAACCGTGGGGATTTTGTTTTTCTGGAAAATGGAACCTTGAACGGATTGCACATGTCCATCCAACCAAACCATGTGAACTTCCCTTTTTTCCAGTTTCTAGCAGAACCACCTTGCGCAGTTTGCACATGGTTTGACAAACGGTGTGGAAAAACCGTGTGCAGGTAAAAATTTTGTGTAAAATGACTAAAACACCCATAATGTTATATTAAACCTTCCCCTTCCTCCCTAATAATTTTTATGTGGTATTGAACTAATTCTCTTTCATTTTAGATAATTTTTAAGATCCAAACATGGTATCATGAGTTTTCCTTCGTCTGACATCTGATAGAGCTTTGATTTGTCAAGTAGGATGCACAATGTTAAGTACTCGAGTTCCCTTTACCTATTCTTCTTTTATTTCATTCTTGACATATTTATCTCCATGTGAGTGTTTTTCAACTATTTATAGATCTATTCTGATTCAAGTAATATCAAGGGATGATACCAGATGAGAGGTCTCATACAATCTTAAGGATGGTGGTCTATAACTAATCCCTTATGTATGCTGATTTTTGAATATTTGTGTGGGGCCTATTGGTTTCTTTGGAAATGATTTCTTAAATTTACATGCCATGATTATACAAGTTGTAATCATATGGTTATGCCTTTTCCAATTATGTTATTATTTTTTAGTGGTTTCAACCTCAAGTCAATCCACCTCAAGTCAATGGTTATGCCTTAATTAGTTTTTTAGTGTTTTGATAGTTTGAGCCACCGTTCAGGTGTTCCTTTACATGAAATTTATAAAGGTGAGTCTTTTATCATAAATTTCTAGTTATTACTAAGAATTTCATAATTGAATGTACCATGTAAGCTCACCACTTTACCCACCTAAGTAATGTGAATACAAATTTTTATTAAATATGAAAAATGAAATTTGGAATTACATGTAAACTAAGTATATAAAATTGCTTTATTAAAATAGATTGAATATAGGTTACATGTTCGTAGAACCCCTTTCCATGTTAATGGAAGGTAACTGAGTGAACCTCAATAATTGAAAATGACTAAATGGCTAAATAAAACATTATTAAATGGTTGCAATGCTACTTGTCTTATCCACACTAATGGAAGACAAGGCTTGGACCGATGGTTTCAACACTACATGAAAAATACCCAATAATGAATGGAAAGAATTGAACCAAATGGATTATTACAATATGACAATATAAAATTGGAATGGACAAGCTTGATCATGCCTTGGATTCTGAGAGAAGAATAACTTGGGTGTCGAGAACCCCATTCTGATTCATGTATACAGTTTTCTTAGGATGATACCCACATATAATATGGTTCTCATCAATTCCATGGATGCTTGGTATACTATTTTTGGGTCCTTTTCTTTATTAAAAGATACCACAGATACACACCTTCAACCCATCATTGGCTAGTTGGTGCTATGGTGAAATACCATCAGGCCCATGTCTTCGCTTATCCTCATTTTTCATTGGCTAATCAACATGGACTCGATAGGTGACTTATTTTGGAATGTCATGGATTTCACTACTTGTATTACACATTTTCCACTTATCTAGACTCATATACTATAGTGTTAGCTTTCCATCAGTCTATGTTACTTTTTTTAACTTATTACTCCCCCACTAGATATAATTGTGTGGTTTCTTTGTTTTGTCTTGGGACATTCAGAACATAAACTATCATGAGATGATGTTAGTGTTGGTTCTGCCTCACATGACATGTTAACATTAAATGATAATTGATGAAATAATGAACTAGTTAAATGTTAAAACACCAGTCGATGGCTAAAGAAGGAACTTGGTTATTTGGTCATTTTGTATTGATAGATTTACTTTATATATATTCTTGTACACTGCTATATTCCATGACAAGGGATGGATGTTATAGACTCGGTTGGTTATGTCCCACAAAGATTTATCTCACACCATATTCATGCATCATTTGTTTCCCAGAGAAGATTACATGGTTACAGTTAATGACAATGGTAAGCATGCATATTCCAATACTTTATTGTGTGCTGATAGGATGGAGCTTGATAGAAGATGTCCTATTGATATATTGGGACTCTTCGAGTAGAATTTTTTTCTTTTACCACATGGAACATGTTATTCTTATTGTCTTGTATCCCTGAATTCTAGTTTTCTATTGACATGACATTACATCATCACAGTTCTAGTTGATACATATATTGTTATTCATTTTTATCTATTGCATCATTTTACTTCCTCTATGTATTCACATTTCTTCGTCCATTAACTATTCTTTTATATATCTTTGGTTGTGCTATAGTATACGAATAAGGACGTAGTATGTTCATAGATACACCCTAGGCTCTCGCTGCTAATCAGCAACCACTGGCATTCTGGAATATGTGCTTATGGCGATGTGGCCCACAGGGCTTTGGGCACCCATTAAGTTGCATCTGGGTCAGGGATGTTCGAAAGTTGTATCGGAGGGGCTATCATTTATTTCATTACTAATTTGAGACAATATATTGGAGAATGGAAATTCTTGGGACGTGGTCATAAATCATGCATGAGTGTCACAAACCCATGTTTTGTGTAAAAGGCAAGTTACCCATAATGTAATTGTTGTTCAATTTTTCCTATTACGGTTGATATTATTTCAATGTTCGGTGACTCACAAGTTACGTGGTGTTTTTGATTACTATTATTTTGGAATTTATTTCATCCATAGCCCAATGATATGAGGGAAATTAGAATTTCCCCATGCATTATTATTGTCACCTATAATTCACATGTCATGCATATTGTGAGGCCATATAGGTTAATTTCACTACAATGCATTGCATGATTTTCCTATGATTCTTGAGTGATATTTTGATTGTTGCTTTACTTGTATTAAAATGTCTTCTATTGAGTGATTGACTATATCAATTCATGCGTTGTATGTGCCCTCATGGGTTGAAATGATTAATTCACCGAGTCAAGCCACTATGCTATATGTAAAGGGGGTCATTTTTGGTGAAAGGTGTATGGGAGTTGATTCATCTGAAATTAATATCCATTATAATGTATATCCTAAAACCTAAAATGAATGGGTTCCACATCCTTATCCAACCATGTCATTTCTATGAATGGTAATGGAGTGAACTTAAGAATTAATTTCAAAATCACAAAAACTTATACTTGAGAACTTACTGATACCTTTCCATCTTAGCGGGTATTTTGGGTAGTATGCCATGTGTAGTGAGTTTTCTTATGTTTAGCTTCCGTTAGTGATTCTATCTCCTTGATTTTATGATTTTTATAAGGTGTTTTCATGGAATTGTTAGACCAATGCTGCTATGACATCCTCGTGTTGTTCTATAGGAGGGTTGTGACAACCATGCTGCATACATGGTGGGCCCTGATCCGCTAGTTTTACTAATAGGAGTGCCACATGAGGCACCGCCTACTATACCTATTCTGGGAATTAATTCTCAAGTCCATGATATCTTCATATGAATGATTCAATCCATTATTGGTGCTCCATGGGTTGTATCTATGATGGCTGATATGACCCAAAGGTTCCAGTAGTAGCATCCTCCCACTTTTCCAGGGGATGATAGATTTCACGCTGCTAATTCTTGGCTAGAAGAAATGTTTTATATCATTGAGAATCTGAAAATACCTTCATATTAGTTAGTCACGATTTCTACAAACATGCTTCTGTATTTTGAAAAGCATTGGAGGGATGTCGTTACCTAGGTCAGATGTCATCATGGAATTTTATAGGTTGAATTCCAAACTATCCTCTATGATAAGTTTACTCTCCAGTCACTGAGAGCTAACACAACAAGAGAGTTCACAAATCTTGAGTAGGGTTCTATCTCAGTTATGGAATATTTAGCATGTTTGTTAGATTTACCTCACTTTTAACCACATATAGTTGGCAATGAGATTTCACATGCTATATGTTTTGAGGATGGGATCCAGTACTCCATATGAAATAAGGTTAATGTATTTTACCTTGAAACATTATTTATAACAGTTGACAAGTCCCTTATCACTGAGCTTTATCTGAGGGATAGAGCGAGTAATGGGTTTAATGGATATGTGCCGCATCAGGAAAGTATTTCTTCAGGTGGCATGAAATGTTCTCGTGAGGTTTATCATCAGGTCAGTGACAACCAGAATATCTAGTTTGATATCCCAAGAGTGTGTCATCATTGTGGAAAAATAGGGCATAAGAATCCCTAGTTTGATAAAGAACCTATGGAGTGTTGGGCTTATGGAATTATGGGTCATATTCGATGATTTTGTTAGACCATTACACCATCATCGAGTGGAAAAGTATCAGATTCAGCTCCACCTTCATTAGTGAGTTCATTTGCTCTGTGTCTGATGGGGAGTTGAAGTAGCACCGGAAAGACTGGCTGAGGAGTAGGTTTTGGTCGTTATAGTCTGATCACTAACCACTAGCTGAGCCAGTAGAGCAGCCATGTTCATGGTAGTCCATCTATTTCATATGGTTGTGGTTTAAGTCACTTGAATTCCTTATAGCTTATACTCGATTATCAGGCAACACGAACACCTATAGAATGAGGTGTTATTCTAGTAGCCTCTACTATTTCTTCTTCTTTGTATGATAAATGTTCTTCAAAATATTTTATTTTTGTATCCATTATGGAATGTCTGGGACTAGAGTTAGTGTATCCCTATAGTGTAATGTTCCTCAATACACCATTGGGAATATAGACGGAGGGAATACACCAGTGCAGGGATTGTCCCCTTGTTGTACTAAGTTACACATTCATGTGGAATATAATTGTTCTTGAGATGGTGGGATTTTATGTCATTCTCTGGATGGACTGTTTAGTCCAATATAATTCCTTTGTAGGCTATTATCATCAAAGGGTTTCTTTTACAACACTAGATGGAAGCACATATCTTTTCAAAGGTGAGCGTTATGTCAAGGATAGGAGAGCATGACCAATGTATCATAGGTTAGGTGGAGTGACAACACAGATTAAAAAAAATTTCATGGAGGGTCAGGGTTTTCTTCAAACAGATTTTCATCCAATAGTTTATCGTTTCAGGGAAGTCTTTCCTGATTACTTTTCTAGCTTACCTTTTAAGAGAGAGGTAGAGTTTACAATTCTTCTTGTTAATGGAGTAGATCTAATTTCCATTACTCTCTATATTATGTCACTTATTATGCATCAATAGCTTAAGCAGTAGATAGAGGACTTAGAGGACGAAGGCATTACACAACCTAGTACATCTTCCTATTGTTCACCAGTGATTTTCTCCATGAACGTAGATGGAACCTTACATATATGAATGTATGAAAAAAGGTTGAACCAACATACTGTCATGAACCAGTATCCACTTCCTCAAATAGATGATCTCTTTGAGCAGCTCTAAGGAGCTACTGTGTTCTCTAAGATCTACTCGAGATTAGGTTATCATCATGAGTTATTCAGACCATCAAACATACCTCATACAACTTTTCGTAGAAGGTATGGTATGTATGAGTATCTTGTTATGCCATTTGGTCATACAAATGCACCTATTATTTTGATATATTTTAGGAATAGGGTTTTCCATCCATATAAGGACACCTTTGTCATGGCCTTTGTGGACAACATCGTGGTGTATTCACGTAGTGGTAACAATCATTAGAAACATATGGAGTTCATTCAAAGTACACAGAGAGAGCATCATCATTATAAAAATATTTCTAAGTGTGAATTCTAGATCGATGTAGTCCACTTCTTGGTTCATATTATTTCAGATTATGGATTATCCATTGACCCTAAAATGGTTAGTGTTGTAGTCTCATGAGTGTGACCTATGAACTTGTCTGATATCAGTAGTTTCATATGGATCGTTGGATACTATATTTGTTTCCTAGATGACTTTTCACATCTTGAATCACCTATTAATTATTATACATTGAAGGGTGTCATGTTCTTGTGGATTGAATAATGCGATAAATCCATTCAATAGAATAATGGGAGGCTTGTCTCGGCACCTATTATGATTCTTCCAGAACCATGTAAATGTTATATCATCATCTTCGATGCATTATGAATTGGACATGGATTGATGTTGATGTAAGAAGGAAAATTTTTTTCATACGGATCTCGACATTTAAGGACTCATGAGAGAAATTACACGATTCCTGACCCCAAGATAGTAGTAGTTTTCCATGCCTTATGTTGTGGGAGACACTGTGTATTGGGTGACTGCTTTGTGGTGTATAAAAATTACAAGAGACTCAAGTATATAATTTCCCATCATGACTTGAACCTAAGACAACTAATATGGGTTGAAAACATACGATACTTTGATTTTTTGCTTTCCAACACGCCTAGAAACGTCAATTTGGTTGCAGATGCACTGAGTTGGAAAACTCAAATACTGACTGTATAGGAAGCCTGTGATGAATGAAAGTTAATGGCTCTATTTTCTAAACATCATATAGATTTTCACAATAGTCATGGTCAGTCTTACCACTCATAATTAATAGTTACCTCTTCCCACCTTGAGATTGTAAAGAGTAAGTAGTTTTCAAATGCTAAAGGTTTGGTTCTCTGTGGGAGTATATCAGGAGACAGCCTACCACCGGATTGGACTTTGGAAAGAGATGACATCTTGCATCTACGTAGACATATCTCGGTTCATGCATATGTTATAGAGGCATTGATGAAAGATCCCCATTCTTCCCAGTGGGCAGTTCATACAGGCATCTCGAAGATGTATCGAGTTAGGAAATGCCAATATTTGTGTCAAGGGATGAAACATTTGAAATAAGGATTCATCACTAGGAGTTCCACCTATCAGCAATTTATAGCGGAGCACTAAAGACCTACAAACTTATTACATCCACTTCCAGTCCCAGAATCTAAATAGAAATATATTGCTATGATTTTTTTAGTCTCCTAACCTAGGTTACTGAGGGGTAGCGATGCAATGTGGGTAGTCATTGACTGACAAAAATCACCCCTTTCCTTCCTATTCAGGAGACATTCTTAATTGATGAGTAGGGAAGACTGTATGTCTGTGATATTGTATGACTATATTGGTTTCCCCATTCTATCATTTCTGATAGGGTTGCGCATTTCAATACATGGTTCTAGAAAGGTTTTCCGAAATATATATGAACTCCGGTTCTTTTAAGCACAATTTTTCATCCTCAGACCAATGGGAAATAAGAATTGTCAATACAGGTTTTAAAGGATATTCTCTAAGCATGCATACTGGAATTTGGCAGTTCATGGGAGAATCATATCCCTCTCTTTGAGTTTTCCTAAAATAACAGTTTTCATATCATGTTCCTTAAGGTTCCATTTGAGTCATTTTATGGTAGTCCCTTCCATTCCACATTGTGATAGAAAGAGGTGGATGAAGGAGACATTGTTGGTCCTCATCTAGTTTAGGAGTCTTTGGAATAGGTCTATATAATCAGGAACCATATGACTAATGCTGAGTCTAAACAGAAATCTTATGTTAAACGCCATCGATGACCTCTTGAGTTTGAGGTTAGGGGGTCAAATTTTATTCAGGTATCACCTAGTCTTGAGAATTGGTGTTTATGGAAGTAGTGTAATCTATATACTTGTTTCATCACATCATTCATGATTCAATAGAGTGACAGGCATGTAGCTTATTGGTTCCCACTACCACAGATGTATTGTTCCATGCACAACGTTGTTCTTGTCGCACTACTACGCTAATATCAGGATGAACTGTCTCATAACTTTGATCCTGAGTATGTGGAGTTAGATGTCGATGCTACCTTTTAAGAGTATCCAATACGCATTGTTTACCAATGCAAGACAATCCTCTAAGGAAAGCATGTCCCTCTTTTATAGGTGATTTGGAATCATGAACAATTATAGGATGAGACTTGGGAATGGGATTTTGATGTACATACCAAATGGAAAGTGTTTTTCACATACAATGTTTCCTTACCATAGGAAATGGGACTCACAGGTGACATCATTTAATAGATTAAAACTGTAAGAACCCATTTTCAATCCTGTATAGATCTATTAATTTTCAGACTAAATCATTACTTTAGTCCTAATATGGATGCCTAATGAGTAAGCTATGGTTTTGAGGGTGTCTTGTGCTTTTTGGGAGCTCAAAACACCTCTTTTGGGGAAAACAGGATATGATGCATGGTATGCACCCAGTTTTACTAAAAGTGCATATTATGTTTTTCTATATAGGGTCCCCTCCCACGGATTGTGCAAGACCGTGCATCCAAACCATGAGAACACGATTTTTTCCCAAGTTCAGGCAGAACTATCTCACACGAATTGCTCACGGGTTGACTATAACATCCTAGGTAAAAAATGAATATAATATTTTTATATTTATTAATATTTATGAATTAAATATTAATTTTATGTTAATGTGGATGCTATGTTTGATGGATTACCCGACACACAAAAATATGTTTCTTTGAAATCTTACGTCGCACACTAATATTATAATATTATTAATTTAAATGGTAGTTAACTCCTTCCCGTTTTATTGGCGTGAATTAATTGAACTAACTAAAATATGAATATACATGTTTGTTAATTTTTTTTACATTTATCCAATAAAAAACAGAGGCTTAAAATAATAAAATAATTCGATTTTAAGCATTAATACTCTAATATTCAATAAAAGGTCGGTTTACAATCTTTTGATGGCGAACCCTCTTTAAATCCATTTTTTCACTTTTATACATTCTATTTTACCAAAAAATTATCTTATTTAGAATCAGACCCCAAAATTAATTTTGGGTAATTGTATGGTAAATTTTTGATATAAATTCCTTTTTTAATGAATAATAAAAATACTATATTTTAATTCAAATATGCATTTTATTCTAATTTATTTATATGTATATATTATATTACTAATGGATTTTAAAGTCTAATTAGATAATATATTTATCATTTAATCCAATGGTGGTCATTGGAAATAATTTCACTTTGAAATTGGATATAAACATGTGTCAATATTTTGATATATATTGTTTCTTAAAAAGATACTATTTGGTTTGACAATAGGTATAAATTTAAAATTAATTAATGAAACCTCTAGGTTTTGAATTTGGTAAAAAATAAATCATTTTTGAATTCGGAATATAAAATATAGGTTTGGAGGAATATTTTTTTTATTTATGAAAACATTAATTTTTATGAATTGTGAAACCCCTAAGTAATAGTTAAAAAGTTGACTTTATCATTTAAATGAAAATTTACCACTTCTGTAATTTGAATTTAGAAAATATGAAATAAATTATTGTTAATATTATGTGAAATATGTTTCAATAAGATGAAAATAATTTTTTTTGTGAATAATAATTTTTGACTTTTATTTATTGTGGTTAAAGATCAATAGGTTAATTAATGTAAAAATATTGTTATAATAATACCAAATTACCTTAATACTTGTTCTAAACATATTATATGAGTAATATCCAACCATTGGAATACTTTGGTCTATTTTTTTACCTCATTGATCCACATGGTAGTGATAATTACAGATTACATTAATTAATTTAAAGTAAAGACAAAAATGACACAAACAAATATCTTTTATTAAAGTAATATATATATGGGATTATATAAGTAATCATTTTGACCATAAATATTCATTATAAAGCTAAAAATATTTCATAAATCATGGTATGTTTTTTATAAATTTTAAACATCAAATAAATAAAATTAATTTTGAAACAAAATGACGCAGTATTAACATTATTAAAAAATGATTTAAATAAATAATATTATAAATATTAAAATAACACTCAAAACCTATAAAATTATTATTGGATTAATTTATTTCAACCATGAGTCATCTTATATTAGACTTTAATTACTTTTTGACATTTACAAACTAAGAATATTTATATAATAAAATAATATATTTGAACATTCCTAATGAGACTATTCTCTCCCTTATAAAAGGACACCACTTCTAACCCATTCATCACACTTCTGAGGACCCTTGTCTAATCAAAAACCTACCCAAATATGATCTCCAGATCCCTCTATTCCACCTAGAATACTTACCTTAGTCAGAACACACTTCAATAAATCCTTTTGGATGAAACTAATGGGAGTTACCCGATTTTAAGGTAATTATTTCTCGTAAATTCTTTTCTTTTATTTTACATATCAAACCCCTAAAATATTTTTATTCATTTATTTTATAAAAAAACAGTATCTTCAATATAATAGAATGATTTTATGATTATTATTCTAACTACACTTATACAAACCTCTATCTAATGGGTAATAAACACATTGTTTCTATTGGTGGCAAACTAATGCCTCACGAAACTATGATTGTACAATTATCTACTACCACCGCTCATGGTGGCCATTAAGATGGAACCGTATTTATATATGATATATATTATTTTTATGATTTCTTTATGCTTCTATATTTTTCGTTTATAGAATACCTTTATGGTTTCAATTATGGGTGAACATGATAATTTCATTTGAGGAAGTGCAGACTACCGCCCCTTAAAGTGATATGACTCATTCATGCCATAAGTGGGATGTATAATGGATGAATTTAGTGAGAATATTTATTATAATATACTGGAAATATAATATAACTATGTATAATCATTTTTTCATTCATTTATAATACAAAATAGAAATGAAATTTTCATTCATGCGTACGTACGGCTTACCATCTCCATGAACGGTGCATTTCATTTCTTATATATAAATGTTATATACTATTATGAATAAATATATATACATGATATATATGATATATATGATATATAAATACTTAATATCATTTTGTAGATAATGTACTTTGGACCATAAGGTCAATTTGTAATTATAACTAGTTCATTTTTTACTCAAGTTCTGAACATTGAAAAAATGTCCAATACCGACTAAAATAATTAACTAGTTGTTATTTCAAGGTAATAAGTTATAAAAAAGTAAGAATAAACTTGAAAATGTTTCTTAATCTAGTATAAATTTCCATAAGTTTATTATTTAGGAAGAACAGTGAACAAACAAGTAAATTCAGAAACGAGGTAATGTGTTTTTTATCTCATTTTTAATTCTGTGAGATTTCCATTGTTCACCACTAATTTATTGCATGTGGTGTATTGTGTATGACCATTTGATATATATTATCATGATTATTATTTATATATTCATTGTATTATGTGATTAATTTCAAGTTTATAACCATTTTTCCATATGACATGATTAATTACAACGTGGTAAGTCGTTTTTATCTCACTTTTTATTCCTGTGTGATTCATGCTATATTTTCCAGTATTTTCTTTTGTGTGGTGTATATACTGCCCACGATTGTATTAATTGTGTAATATAATTCAATTTAGGTTTATTTACATCTTAATTTTATCATCCTTCTTCTATGGGTTGTATGTTTCATAATTTACCAAATCGGTAAGGGAACCTTTTAACCCATTTTCCATTCCTTGGGTTAATCATATAATTATTAATTATGTCATGTAATGATTATGTGTGGAATCACTATTTATTTATTTATGTTGTAATTTATGCTTCCCTTTGTGTGGATATAATTTTGATACACCTAATCACTCCATTGATAAATTCTCAATTCATCGATATGAACATGATAAGAGTAAATTTTAAATCAATTTCCAATCACTGAGTTAAACATCAAAGTCATTGGATTTGTCTTAAAAAGAATATGTGTGATTGTGATATGATTGATTTATAATGATTATGCAATCTTATTGAGCATATTTATAGTTTTCACACATTATTAGTAAAATGTTTTATACTTATTCTAAGGATATAGTTTTAATATGGGATTTCGTCTCAATTTACATTCCATTGAGACATCATTGTTGTTATGCACCAATTTACTCTTATATGGGGTATATACTATCTTTTGGAATATTATATCCTGAATCACTTTATTCTCATGATGTTATAATGTTTTGATTGTATTTTATTCCTCAATTATTTGTACAATAGAGTCTCTAATTTCCTTAAAACAATTTTAACTAAAATATCATTTTAAATTTTTTAAAAATTTATTCTTCTAAATCTTTATAATTAATGCCCATGTTTTAAAAATGGTTTTAAGGATTTATTTATAAGTACATTAATGTTTAAAAATGATAATTTTGTTTAAATTTTCAAAGTGTAATGGGACACATTGGTACAAAAATATTTTTATTAAATGTTTTAAATGGTTTGGAAAATGGGATGATAAAGAATAGTTTATTTAAATATCATGATTTGATATATTGGAATTTGGAAATGTTATATTTCCTTTATACTTTTGTTTTGTGTTATTATAATGTTATGGTTATTGGGAATTATTTACGTATATGGGCTGTTCCGTGATAAACCAATGGTGGGTGAGCTCGAGATAGCTCTCCAATGCATTGAGTAACATAACAGTGGTAAACATTAATGTTTCTCCTAAGAGATTTAGAGAATATACTTGGATTGGTATTAAAAATGTGACTCCCTATGTAGCTATGATAGTTATAATGTAAGTATGTTATGAGTTCCATAAGTTACCTTTATGATTTTTTATTTCTGTGTGTTATTCAAAAATATTATTATTTAGTATGGTATGTTATGGTTGAAAAGTATTGGTTTCATTGATTTTTATTTTTTATGGGAAAATTATTTACTTCTTTATTTTATAACCATTACCGAGTTGTTTATGCTCATCCAAAATTTTTGAAATGTTTTCTACAGGAATTAAAGATGAATATGATCTAGAATGGTATCAATGAAAAGTCAAGTTGGGTAAAACCAGGAACTAGACATGTATATTTTTAAAGGTTTTTATTTTATGAAAAATGGACACCGAGTAGTAGTTTATATATGTAATATTCAAGTTGTTATGTAATAGTTATGGCCTAATTCTCTAAAACTATAAACCAAAAAAGATCCTCAATGTAAATTATTTACATAATTCAATATTATGTATTGTTTATGGTTGGGTCCTTATATTTGGTATCAGAGGTCAGTTGAGATAATTATAGAGGTTAGGGTGTTATTTAATCATAATTGAAATAACCATAATGGTTAGCATATTGGAAATAGTCATAATTTTTTTGGATAAAGTGAATGAGAATAAGATAACATGAATACATATATCTTAGTATTTACCCACCTCATATGATATTATATGATGATTTTATTGATATACTGACACTAACATTTCTGGTTTTAGTAAATGGATGGATCTAGAAGGAACCAAAGTAATAGTGGATGTGAAGAAAACTGTGACGGTTTTCTGAATGAGCAACTGAATGAAATGGGAGATGCATGGAAAACTCTCATGGTTATTGTCAACCAACTATATGGAGTCATGATTGACCAAATGAACCATTATGAATTTTATAAGGCATAATATATGAGAGAAACAAATCCATATGGATGTTCAGGTATAAATCATAAAGGTAGGTATGTTCAAAAACCTATGTGTCAAGGATGTGGAACGAAAAACCTAGAAAAATGCTTCAAAGGGATGGGATGATGCTACATTTTTTGGAATAAATGTCCAAAACTAGAACCTTACATGGAAAAAGGAAGCATCCAGTTGACTCTATGAAAGAAAAAGAAGTTATTTCTAAGGGATCAATTGACTTTTATAAATGTAGTGTGCATGGTCATTATACAAATAGATGTCCTACAAGGATTTTTTAGGAAAAAGATCACTAGGATCGTAAAATTTTTTGTTTATCAATACCTAATGTCATTCCGATTGTGGATGAAGATATTAAAAAGGACCAATGAAAGTTATGGATTATTTCATAACATATTTTTTTATATTATTGATTCTTAGTACATGATTCATGAAGTTGTTTGCAAGAAATAATTATTTCAGAATAAGTTGTTAAGGAATGGTTAATAGATCATGAAGAATGTTGAATGAGTAATAAATCAACATGTTAGTGGTTCAAGAGTTATGGAATAATTTAAGATGATGAAATGCATAAAATTATTAAGTCTCTTTTGATGATGGTATTACATAAGAAGACTTTTTATACTTTGTGTAACCCAGAATTTTGATATATGAAAATTTTATTCAAGGAATAATTATCTTTTGTTCTGATGAGTAATGGTTGAATTTTATTTTGGAATAATCCATGTTTTTATTATCGAAATATGTTGAATTGGGTTATTTTTCGAAATTATTAACCTATCATAGAGAATATGTTATTTGGTTAAGAGTAGTCGATGTTTTTGGAGATAAATATAATGATTTATATGGAAGACAATGTGATAAAATCATTATGAGTTTTGGGTTTAAATCTCATTTTTGATTATTTAGAATAATTTGAAGTTCAATAGTATATGGAATGGTATTTCTTGACCTTTGGGTACATTGGGTTGAATTTTGGTGATTAAGAGTAGTACTTCTTTTTATGAAGGATTATACTTTTGGGGAATATCTGATCAAATATTAACCAATTTTGGTTTTGGGTAATGAATAAAGATAGGGGAAATAAAGGGTTAATATTTTTGGATAAATTTATTCTCTAGAAGTTGATTATAGTGCTTTCAATTTGAACAAGTCATCTTGAATAATTACTATTTGGAGAAGAGATGTTTTTTGGTAAAATTTTATTATAGGATGACACTCTAGATGTCAAGTATGTATATTTCCTTACGATCTTGGTCGAGTTATTAATAAAATTAATCAACTCTATGAAAAGGATATTGATGAAAAAATCTTATAAGGTCTCTTTTATCATCAGACATTTACCCAACCACAAATGTATGGTATTTTGGTGTTTAACATTCTGTGATCAAGTTCTCTATCACTCACTATTAATATATGAGAGTTAGATTCTCTTCCATATCCATGTTTTCATGGAATCCTAGAATCTATTGTCTTGGGCAACCTTTGTACTACTCTTCCTTTATTTTAATTTTATTGCTTTATTGACTATTTTTCCAATGTGGTACAATAAATGAAGTATACGGTCCCAATTTTAAAATTGCGAGGATGCAATTCCCAAAATGGGGGAAGGATGTAACATCCCTGGTAAATAAAGAATATAATATTTTTATATTTATTAATATTTGTGAATTAAATATTAATTTTACTTTAAAGGGGACACAATGTTTGATGGATTACCCGATACGCTACAATATTTTTCATTGAAATCTTATGTTGCACACTAATATTATAATATTATTATTTTAAATGGTAGTTAACACCAAGCCGTTGAATTGGAGGGGATGAATAGAAATAACTAAAATATTGTTATATATTTTTGTTAAATATTTTTACATTTATCCAATAAAAGTTAGAGGCTTAAAATTATAAAAGAATTCGATTTTAATCATAAATACTCTAATATTCACTTAAAGGTTGATTTTCTACTTTTGATGGAAAAACCTCATTAATTATAGTTTTGGCCACTTTTATACATTATATTTGACCAAATATAATTACTATTTATAATCAGGGATCCATAATTTACTTTGTGTAATTTTTTGGTACTTTTCAGATAAAATTCTTTTTTTAGTGAATAATAAAAAATATTGTATGTTAATTCAAATATTCTTTTAAATCTAGTTTGATTATATGGTTAGATTACCTTTTTAATTAGTTTTAATGTGTAATTAGATTCTATTTTTACCATTTAATCTAATGGTTGTAATTGGAATTTATTTCACTTTGAAATTGGACATAAACTAGTGTCAATCATTTGATAGATATTGTTTCTTAAAAACACACTATTTGTTTTGAAAACAGGAATTAATTTTAAATTAAATAATGAAACATCTATTTTTTTAATTTTGAAAAAAAGACCTCATTTTTGAATTCAGAATATAAAATATAGATTGGGCTTAATTTTTGGTATTTTATGAAAAACATCAATTTTTTATGAATAGTGAAACCAATAAGTAATAGTTAAAAAACTGAATTTTTCATTTAAATGATGTTTTACTGCATCTGTGAATTGAATTTAGAAAATATGATATACATGGATGTCATTAGTAAGTAAAATGAGTTTCAATAAGTTGAAAATTATTTTTTGGTGAATAGTAATTTATGACTATTATTTACTCCGGTTAAAGGTAAATTGGGTAATTCCAGGTAAAAACAAATATTATAATAACACAAACTTACATTAACACTTGTCCTAACCTTATTGTATGAGTCATAGCCGACCATTTTCAACCTTGGGTTGACATTGGGACCCCATGGAGCCACATAGGAGTGATAATGACACATTAGATTAATTAATTTAATGTAAACACAAAAATGACACAAACAAATATCTTTTAGTAAAGTCATTTTTACATGTTGTTATATAAGTTATATTTTTCACTATTAATATTATTTGGAATTTAAAAAATATTTTATACATCATGTTATTTTTTTAATAATTTGTAGACATCAAATTAATTAAATAAATTATGACACAAAAATGATGCAGTATTTACCTCATTAATAAATAATTTTAATACACAAGATTATACATTTTAAAATAACATACAAGAAATGTCCAATTCTTATTGGATGAATTTATTTCAACCATGAGTCATACTAGCTTCGACTTTAATTAGTTTTGGACTTTTAGAAACTGAATATCATTATATAATAAAATAATATTTTCCAACATTCCTAAAGAGCCCCACCTCTCCCTTATAAAAGGACACCACTTCTAACCCATTATTCAAAACTCTCATCCCCTTTGATAATACAACCCCATCCCAAATAATCTATCACGATCCCTCTATCCCACCTAATATCCTTATCTTAGGGATAAGGAACTTCATGAAATCCTTTTGGTTAAAAACAAAGGGAGTTACTTGATTTTAATGTAACAGTTTCTCTTAAATTAATTTCATTTATTTTACTTCTCCAACCCCAAAACTATTTTTATTCCTATATTTTATAAAATAACTAGTATATTAAATATAATAGGATATTTTTATGATAACTATTAAAACTACACTAACACACACCTCCATCTAATGGGAAAAACATATTTTTTCTGTGGATGGAAAACTAACGCCAAACGAAATGAGGATTGATCAATAATCTCCTACCACCTCTCAAGGATGACATTAAGATGGAACTATATTTATATATGATATAAATTATGTTTATTTTTTCTTTATCCTTCGGTATTTTTCATGTATATCATACATTTATGGTTTCCATTTTGGTTATACACGATAATTTCATTTGAGGAAGTGTTGAATACCTCCCCCTCAATGTGTTATGACTCATTCATGGAATACGTGGGATGTATAAAGGAAGGATTTAATGAAATTATATATTAAAATATACAGGAATTATAATATACCTATGTATCATTATGTTTTCATTCCATTAATATACATATTTGAAATGAATGTAATGTTCATGCGTTTATACGGCTTACTGTCTCCATGAACAGTGCATTTCGTTTTTTATCTCCAAATGTTATGTACTATAAGAAATACAAATATATTAATTATATATATGATATATATGATATATAAATCATTAATATAATTCTATATATAATTTACATCTGACCACATGGGAAAATTGTAATTATAACATGTTCATTTATTACTCATGATCCGAACATCGACAAAATGGTCAATACGAACTCAAATAATTAACTAATTGTTATTTCAATGTAATAAGTGATATAAAATGAATAATAAAATTTTAAAAGGTTCTTAATAATTTATAAATTAGCTTATGTTTATTAATCAAGAAGAAAAAGGAACAAACAAGTCATGTCAGACACGAGGTAAGGGGTTTCTTATCTCACTTTTTATTCTGTGAGATTTCCATTGTTCGCCACTAATTTATTTCATGTTGTGTATTTTGTACTTAAATTTGATATATATTATCATTATTATTTTTATATTCATGTTTTCATATGATTCATTTGGTGGTTGTTAACGTCAGGTCATATGACTCGATTGATTACAACATTGTAATGGGTTTTCATTTCACTTTTTATTCCCGTGAGATTCATGCTATATTTTCTAGTATTTCCTTTTGTGTGGTGTATGTGATGACCATTATTGTATTCATTGTGGATCAATCTTCAATTTATGGGTATTTAAATCATCATTTTATGATCAGTCGTTCACAGGTTGTATGTTTCGTAAGTTACCAAATAGGTAAGGGAACCTTTTAGACCAATTTTCATTCCATGGTTTAATATTAAAATTCTTAATTATGTAATGCAATTTTTATATATGGAATCACTATTTATTTATTTATGTTGTAAATTACACTACCCTTTTTTTGTAAATACTTTTGATACACATACTCACTCTTTTGATAAATTCCCAAATCATCGACATGAACTTGATAAGAGTAATTTTAACTCAATTTCCATTCAATGAGTTAAACAACCAAGTAATTGGTTTTGTCTTAAAAAGAATATGATTGAATGTTCTCTGATTTATTTACATGTAATTTTCAATCATATTGAGTGTATTTATTTTTTCCACACTTGATTTATCATTATTATAAGGATACAGTTTTATAGGGGATTTCGTCTCAATTTACATTACATTGAGACTTCATTATTGTTATAAACCAATTAACTCTTATATGGTGTATAGACTATCCTTTAACATATTATATCCTGAATGAAATTATTTTCATGATATTAAAAAGTTCTGATTCAATTTTATACCACAATCATTTTTATTCATGATTCTCTCATTTCGTTAAAACCCCTTTAACTAAAATATTTTTTTAAATGTTTTAAAAATTTATTCTAATAAGTCATCATCATTAATTCCCATGCATTAATACTGTTTTTAAGGATTTATTTATATAGACCTTATTGTTTTCAAATGATATTTTATTTAAATGTTTCAATGTGTTATGGAACACTTTGATTCAAAAATCTATTTATTAAATGTTTAAAATGGTTTTGAAAATGTGTTGATAAATCATTATTTATTTGAATATCTTGATTTGAGATATTGGACTGTGGAAATTTAATATTTCCCTTATACTATTGTTATGTGTTATGATTATGTTATAGTTATTGGGAATTATTTACGTATACGGGTTGTTCCTTGATAATACTAGGGTAGGTGAGCCCGAGATTGATCTTCAATGCATTGGGTAACGTGACAGAGGAAAACATTAATGTTTCTTCAAAGATATTTAAGTAATATATTGTGATTGGTATTCTAAATGTGACTCCCTATATTTCTGTGATAGTTACAATTTAAGTATGTTATGAATTCCATAATTTACCTTTATGATCTTGGATTTTAGTGTGTTATTCATAAATCTTATGATTTCCTAACCTATGTTATGATTGAAAAGTTTTGGCTTCATTGATTTGTATTTATTGATGGGATAATGTTTTCTATCATTATTTTATAACCCTTACTGAGATTTTTATGCTCATCCAACTTTTTTAAAATGTTTTCTAAAGGAATTAATGATGAATAGGGTCATGGATGGGATCAAGGAAAAGTTATAGTGTATAAATCAAGGAACTAGAAATGTATCTTTTTAAGAGATTTTTTTTGAAAAATTGATACCGAGTAGTAGTGTCTACATGTAATATTCAAGTTGTTATGTAACATTTATGGCCTAATTATCTAAAACTATAAACCAAAAAATATCCTCAATGTGAATTATTTACATAATAAAGATTTTATAATGTTTATGGCTGGGTGATTATAGTTGGTATTAGAGGCTGATTTAGATTACTTTAGAGGTTATGGTATTATTTAACCATAAGTGACAAAACCATATTTGTTGGCATATTTGAAAGATTCATAGTTTTTTTGATAAATAGAATGAGTTTAAGATAACAAGAATACATATATATTAGTATTTACCATACTAATAAGATATTATATGTTGTTTTTAATGATATGCTAACACTTATAATTTTGGTTTTCGTAAATGGCTAGATCTAGTAGGCACCAAAGTAACAGTGGATATGAAAAAACAGTAACGTTTTCTGAATGAGCAACTGAATGAAATGGGAGCTACAATGATATCACTTGTGGTTATTATCAACCAACTATCAGGAGTCATGATTGACCACCTTACCAATTGTGATTTTTATAAGGCATCATATATGTGATAAACAAATACCTACGTAATTTTAGGTAATAATCATAAAGGTAAGTATGTAAAAACACCTATGTGTCATCGATGTGGATAAAAACACCAAAAATATGTTTCAGAAGGATAGGAAGATGATATTAATGTGGGAATTAAGGTCATAAAGCAAGAACCTTCCATGGAAAAAGGAAGCATCAATTTTACTCAATGAATGTGAAAGAAGTTATTTCTATGGGATCAATTGAATGTTTTAAATGTGTTTTTCATGGATATTATACAAATATATTTCCTACAAAGAAGTCTTGGGAATAGGATCACCAGGATCGTACACATTTTGGTTTATCAATACGTAATTCCATTCAGATTGAGGATGAAGATGTTGAAAATGACCAATGAAAGGTATGGATTATTTCTTAACATATGTTTTGATATTATTGAGACTTAGGATATGATTCATGATTTTGTTTGTATGAAATAATTATTTTAGAATAAGTTGGTAAAGAATGGTTAATGGATCATGAAGAACATTGAATGAGTAATAAGTCAACATGTAAGGTATTCAAGAGTTATGGTATATTTTAATATGATGAAATGCGTAAAATTATTAAGGCTCTTTTGATGATGGGAATAAATTAGAAGACTTTTTATAGTATTTGTAACCCTAAAGATTGTTATATGAAAACTTTATTCAAGGAATAATTATCTGTTCCATGGATGAGTAATGGTGGAATTTTATTTCGGATGATTCCATGTATTTGTTATGGAAATATGATGTCTTGGGTTATTAATGGAAATGATTAACCTATCATATAGAATATGTGATTAGGTTAAGAGCAGTCGATGTTTTTGGAGATAAATATTTAGATTTATTGTGGAATACTATGTTATAAAATCCTTTTTTGTTTTTTGTTTCAATCTTATTTTGGATTGTTTTGAATAATTTTATGGAAAATTGTATATTGAATGGTCTTTCTTGAACTGTGGGTACCTTTGGATGAATTTTGGAGATTAAGATTAGTACTAATTTTTATAAAGGATTATAATTTTGCGGATTATCTGATCACGTATTAACCAATTTCTGATTTTGTGAATGTATAATGATAGGGGAAATATATGGTTTGTATTTTTTTAATCAAGTTATTCTATAGAAGTCCATTATAGCACTTTCAATGTGAACAAATCATCTTTAATACATACCGTTTGGAGAAAAGATGAGTTTGTGGTAGAATTTTATTAAAGGATGACCCTTTACATGATAGGTATGTAAATTTCCTAATGATCATAGTCTAGTTATTAATAATATTCTTAACTCTATGAATATTATATTGAAGAAAAAATGTTATAATCTCTCTCTTATCATCAGACATTTACCCAACCACAAATTTATTGTATTTTGGTGGTTAACTTTCTGTGATCAATTCTCTATGACTCTCTATTAACCCAAGAGAGTTACTTTCTCTTCTATGTCCATGTTTTCATGGAATACTAATATATGTTGTCTCAGGAAACCATTTTACTTCTCTTCCGTTATTTTAAAGTTATAGTTTTATTTACTATTTTTCGGATTTGGGACTTTAAATGAAGTTTCTGATCCAATTTTTAAAATTGCGACGTTTAAATTCACAAAAGGTGGGAAGGATGTAACATCCCAATTAAATAAAGAATATATTATTTTATTATTTATTAGTATTTTTGAATTAAGTATTGATTTTAAATTAAAGGAGATGCTATGTTTGATGGCTTACCTGATACACAACAACATGTTTCTTTGAATTCTTAGGTTTCGCACTAATATTATAATAATATTATTTTAAATGGTAGTTAATTCCTAGTCATTGTATTGGTGGGAATGAATAGAACATAGTAAAATATGATTATAAATGTTTGTTAAATGTTTTTACATTTATAAAATAAAATTTAGAGGCTTAAAAATAGAAAATAATTTGATTTTAAGCATAAATTTTCTAATTTTCACTAAAAGGTAGATTTACTGCCTTTTGATGGAGAACCCTCTGTAATATTTTTTTGGTCAATTTTATACATTGTAGTTTACCAAATAAAATTATTTGTTTGAATATAGGATCCAAGATTTACTTTGGTTATTTTTTTGGTATTTTTCTAATAAAATTCATTTTTTAATAAATAATAATAAAAATACTGTATTTTAATTCAATTATGTTATTTAATCTAATTTTTTTATATGGATAGATTATATTTTGAAATGGTTTTAATGTAAAAATATATTATATTTTTATCATTTAATTCAATGGTTCTCATTGGAATTAATTTCACTTTGAAATTTGACATAAACAAGTGGAAATCTTTTGATAGATATTGTTTCTTAAAAACACGCAATTTGTTTTGACAACGACAATTAATTTTAAATTAATTAATGAATCTTCTAGGTTTTTAATTTTATAAAATATACATCATTTTTTAATTCGGAATATCAAATATATCCTAGTCTGAATTTTTGGCATTTTTCTGAAAAACATCAATTTTTGACGAATAGTGAAACCACTATGAATAGTTAAAAAACTGTCTTTTTTATTTAATTGAAAATTTACCTCTTCTTTGAATTTTATTTTGAAAATATGACATAAATTATTGTTATTATTTTATAAAATTTGGTTCAATGAGATGAAAATAATTTTTTGGTGAATAAGAACTTTGGACTTTTATTTACTACGGTTAAAGGAAAATAGGGAAATTCAAGGTAAAAAGAATATTATAATAATACAAAATAAACCTAAAACTTTTTATAACCGTTTTTCATGATTAATTTCCAACCATGGGAATCCCTGGGTCTATTTTGGGACCCCATGGAGCCACATGGGAGTGATAATGACACATTGCATTAATAAATTTAATGTAATGACAAAAATGACACAAACAAATATATTTTAATAATATAAATTTTACATGGTTTTATATAAGTTATAATTTATACTATAATTAGTATTTGGAAATATAAAATGATTTCCTACATCATTTTGTTTTTCTATATTTTTTAGACATCAAATAAATAAGGTTTATTATGAAACAAAAATGATGCAGTATTTACCTCATTAATAAATAATTTAAATAAATATGATTATAAATATTAAAATAACATCGAAAACTTGTCCAGTTATTATGGGATGAATTTATTTAGACCATGAGACATCTTATCATTGTCTTTAATAAGTTGTTTACCTTTATAAACCGAAAATCATTATATTATAAAATAATATTTTCAAACATTTTTAAAGAGCCACTCCTCTCCCTTATGAAGGACCCCGGGACACCCTGAGAGGGGAGGGGTGAATCAGTGTGACAACATTTTCTTTTAATGTGATGGATCTTGTTCCCACATTGGTAGGAACTTGTTGAACCTGTATGATAAATATGATCAGAAAGAAAACATTCACATGCACATAGAAGCCACAACACTTTTTACTTGGTTCACCACTAAGGGCTACGTCCAAGTAGCATACGCCGACAAGTTTGTGGTCATACCAAATTCCACTAATCTTCACTATTTGTGGATTACAATTGTTCGGGATAGTCACTATGTCCCGGGATCACTGCCTTTATAAAAGTTAAGGGATAGATCACTGCGTCCCTCGGGTCACTCATGTTGACTCCCCCTAGCTCACTGCCGTTGGTGAAGTCCCACTCAGTTTATATATGTGAAGGTCTCTTCATAATTTCATAAGAATTCATCCTCTATTGTATGTAGATGCTCTGTTGATGTCCAAATCTTACCAGAAGAAGAATATAACTTTGCGCTAAGGGTAAAGGGTGATCCTCCAGCTTTCTTGCAGCTTCAAAAGGACAGATGTGCTTCAATAATATCTGGAAGTCTCCTTAAAGCCCGGCACGCAAGTCCCAACGCGGCGCACAAGTCCCAAATGGCGCTCAAGTGTCACCAAAGCACCTGCACGACACTGCCGTCTTGAACTTCAAACCTGCGCGACTCACTCCCTTTCTCGCCTAAATCACCTTGGGCGCGCAGCCAACAGCCGGTGCGCAGCCTCTACTTGCGTGACCCAACAACTACTTGCGTGACTCAACCACTTGTGCGATGAGAGCTAAAAAAATCTCTAAGCCTTGAACTTCGTTACAAATAAGGAGGGGTGATCTTCTATTTATAGGAAAACTGGACCCCCTGCACAGTGGCGCGCATGTCTTCCCACGACACGTAGGTTCCGGCGCGTAGCTCATCCTCCCTAGCCATTGTCTCACAACTCACTTGCGCGACCACACAAATACTTGAGCGACCATATTTCCTTTTCCATATTTTGAAGTAATAATCTTGAATAACAATAGATGCGCAAGTTTCCAATCCTCCTAGGCATCGGCGCGCAAGTCTCTTCATGGCACGTAGGTCACTTGCGTGACCAGCCCAAAACTTGTGCAGCCCTTTTCCCTTTGCCCTTTTCCCATGTTCTGATCTTGAAAAACATATGGCGTGCAAAGTTTCCTCTCCTTCAAGTACATGACGCACATGTCTCTTTTTCAAAAACACTTTTCTCCATTTCTCGATTATTAGGCCCAAAAAA
Organism: Viscum album; assembly: GCA_963277665.1. Taxonomy (NCBI): domain Eukaryota; kingdom Viridiplantae; phylum Streptophyta; class Magnoliopsida; order Santalales; family Viscaceae; genus Viscum; species Viscum album. The sequence continues at coordinate 1,066,766,640 of OY728160.1, forward strand.
ATTGGCAAACACTAGTAAACAGCACAGCCTTCAATACTGTTGTCTGCTTAAACAGTATGATCTCTTTACTGGTACACATTCTGAACATCCACTGAGGATTGACAACAAACACAAACCATACTCCAAATCATGCATAGAAGACCATGGTTCCAACACCTTATAATATGACACCACATCTAACACATTCCTCAAATATCTAGAGACACATGGCTTGTCCAACCCAGGCCCAAATAAGCTCTCAAGATCCCTATATCACACAAACAATCTTTACCTTAGGAATAAGTCTCTTCAATAAATCCATTTGGTTCTAACCAATGGGAGGTACCTGATTTTAAGGTAACTGTTTCTCTTAAAATTTTTTCTTTTATTTTACTTCTCCAACCCCTAAACAATTTTTATTCCTTTATTTTATAATAGTACCAGTATCTTCTAGATAAATGTATGTTTTTATTGATAATTATTATAACTACACTTACACACACCACCATCTAATGGGTAATGAACATATTTTTTCTGTGGAAGGAAAACTAATGCCTCACGAAACGATGATTATTCAATTATCTCCCACCACCTTTCATGGATGTAATTAAGATGGAAATATATTTATATATGATATATATTATTTTTATGTATTCTATATGCTTCATTATTTTTATTTTATTTAATATCTTTATGGTTTCCATTATGGGTAAACATGATAATTACATTTGAGGAAATGCGGACTACTACCCCCTCAATGTTATATGACTCGTTCAGGCCATACCTAGGACAAATAAAGGATTGATTTATTGAAATTATATATTATAATATATTGGAATTATAATATTCCTTTGTATCAATATTTTTTCATTCCATTAAAATACAAAATAGATATGAATGTATCATTCATTCATATGTAGGGCTTACCGTCTCCTTGAAGGGTGAATTTCATTTCTTATCTCCAAATGTTATGTACTGTTATAAATACATATATATAAAAGATTTATATGATATATATGAAATATAAATCATGAATATAATTTTGGAGATAATTTAATTTTGACCACATGGACAAATTGTAATTATACCGTGCATGTTCATTTTTGACTCAAGTTTCGAAGATCTACAAAATGTCCAATACAAACTCAAATAATTAACTAATTATTATTTCATTGTAAAAAGTGATATAAGAGGATTATAAACTAGAAAAAGGATCTTAATTAAGTATAAATTAACTTTTTTTATTATTCAGTAAGAACAAGGAACAAACTAGTCATGTCGGACACGATGTAAGTGGTTTCTTTTCCCACTTTTAATTTTATGATACTTCCATTGTTCAACACTAATTTATTGAATGTGGTATATTTTGTACATCCCTTTGATATATATTATCATGATTCATTGTATATTACTGATATTCTGTGATTCATTTTGTGGTTAGTAACTTTTTTTCATACGAATCGATTGATTACAACGTGGTAAGGGGTTTTCATCTCAGTTTCTTCCCTGTAAGATTCATGAAATATTTTCCAATATTTCTTTTTGTGTGGTGTATGTATTTCCCATGATTGTATTCATTTTTTAATATAACTCAATTTATGGGTATTTAAATCTTCATTTTATGATCCTTATTTCATGGATTGTGTGATTTTTATGTTACCAAATTTGTAAGGGAACCTTTTAACCTAATTTCCAATCCTTGGGTTGATATTCTAATTCTAAATTATGCCATGCATTGATTATGTGTGGAATCAATATTTATTTATTTATGTTGTAATTTACACTAACATTTGTGTGGATATACTTTTGATACACATAATCAATCCATTAATAAATTCTTATGTCATCGATATGAACATGATAAGAGTAATTTTAACTCAATTTCCATAAATTGAGATAAACATCCACATTATTGGTTTTGTCTTAAAAAGAATATGTGTAAATTTTATCTGACTCATTTACCCAGAATATCTAGTCATTTTTAGTGTATATATATTTTTCCCACATTATTATGTAATTGAATTATTCTTAATCTAGGTATACCATTTTTATAATGGATTTCTTCTCAATTTACATTCCATCGAGACTTCATTGTTGTTATACACCAATTCACTCTTATATGGTGTATATAATGTCCTTTGGCATATTATATCCTGAATCATGTTATTCTCATGATATTATAATTTTCTGATTCAACGTTATTCCTCTATTATTTTTATTCAATAGTCTCTCTTTTCCATAGAAACCCTTTAACTAAAATATCATATTAAATTAATAAATTATGTATTCTTATAAATATTTATAAATAATGTTCATGTTTTAAAAATGATTTTAAGGATTTATTTATATGGACATTAATGATTTGAAAAGATAATTTATATAAATGTATTAAAGTGGTATGGGAGACTTTGATTAAAAATTATCTTCATTAAATGTTTTAAATGGTTTTGAAAATATGTTGATGATGCATTGTTTATTTCAATATATTGATTTGATATATTAGAATGTGGAAATGTTATATTATTTTTATACTTGTGTTAGGTGTTATTATTGTTTTATTTTTATCGATCATTGTTTACATATCTGGGTTCTTTGAAGATAAACCTAGGAATAGTGAGCCCGAGATTTCACTACAATGCATTAGGTAATGTGACAGATGTAAACGTTAATGTTTCCCCTAACAGATTTAGGGAATATACTGTGATGGGTATTCTAAATGTGATTCCAAATGTATCTATGACAGTTACAATGTAAGTATGTTATGAATTCCATATGTTACCTTTATGATTTTTGATTTCTGTGTGTTATTCAAAAATCATATGATTTTGTAAGTTATGTTATGTTTGAAAAGTATTAGTTTCATTGATTTGTGTTTATTGATGGGATAATGTTTTCCTTTCTTATTTTATAACCCTTACTGTGATTTTTATGCTCATCCCATATTTTTTAAATGTTTTCTATAGGACATAATGATGAATAGGGTCAACGATGGGATCAAGGAGAAGTCTTTCATTCTAAATTAGTAACTAGACATGTTTCTTTTTAAGAGTTTTTATTTTACAAAAAAATGGATACTGAGTATTAGTGTCTACATGTAATATTCATGTTTTTATTTAATAGTTATGGACTAATTCTCTAAAACTCTAAACCGGAAAAGATCCTCAATCTGAATTCATATCATAATTCAATATTATATAATGTTTAAGGATGGGTCCTTTTTATACAAACCGTGTGGAAAAACCGTGTGCCGGATAAAAACAATTTTAAAATGAAAAAAACACAATTATTGATCTATTAAACGTTAATATTCCTCCTTAATCCATGATTATGTATTATTGTCCTAAATCTCTTACATTTTGGAGAATTTTGAGGATCCAAACATGGAATTATGAGATCTACTTCATCCGACATACGATCAAGCTTTTGTTCATCACATTGGTTGTGCAACAGTAAGTACTCATTTTCCCTTTAGATGTTCTTCTTCTCATTCAATCTCGACCAATTTATTGCCATGTTATAAATTTTCACAATTTCATAGATATACTCTGATCCGAGGAAAATCAAGGGCTGATACTAGAGGAGAATCCCCATACAACCCTATAGTGGGTGGTCTATAACTCAACCATAAAGTTCATTTATTATAGAATATTAGTGTGGGGACCAACGATTTCAATGGAAATCGTTTTTAATATTGAAATTCCATGATTATTCTTGTAATAATAATTTGGCTATGATATTTCAAATTATGTGATTAGTTGTAAGTGGTTTTACCCAAATCTCAATCCACCTCATGTCTATGGAAATTACTTAATTGGATTTTTATGGTTTTGACATGTTTGGGCCACCATTCAGGTGTGCCTTTACTTGACAATTATAATGGAGAGTATTTTATCATAAATCGCTTTTTATTACTGATATTTGAATATTTCCTTGAACCATATATGCTTTCCACTTGACCCACTAAAGATAAGTGCTTACAAATGTTTATAAAATGTGAAATGTGAAATGTGAAATGACATATATAATAATTATTTAACGTGGCCTTATTAAAAGAGATTGAATAAAGGTTACATATATGTATCACCCCTTTCCATTTTTATGGAAGGTACTAGAGTGAACCCCAATAATTTATTATGCCTTAATGGCTAAATAATACTTGATTAAATGGTTTCAATGCTCCATGGCCTATCCACACTAATGGAAGGCAATTCCTGGACTAATAGATTCAACACTACTTGACGAATCCATACTAATAGAAGAAAATAATTGATCCAAATGAATTAATACATGATTACATTATCCAATATTAAAGGTCATACTTGAGCTCGCCTTGGATTCATAGAGGTGAATACCTTTGGTCTCAGGAACCCAATTATGATTCTTTGATACAGTTTTCTAAGACTAATACCATTCTAGACTCATGTTCTTGTATATTCCTTGTATGCACATTATAGTACTGTTGGGATCTTTTATTTATTAAATGATACCTTGATCACACTCCTTGAATCTTGCATTGACTAGTAGGTGCCATTGTGAATGACAATCAGGCCCATTTCTCAACTTAGCACCATTTTACCTTGGTCGATCACATTTGACTAGTTGAGAAGCTAAATTTAGAATGACTTGGATAAATCTCCTTAGATTACACACTTTCCCCATATCTTGACGTAAATACTATAGATTTAGCTTTCTGGGAATCTATGTTTCCATGATTTTTTCACTTGAACTCCTCCACTGGATATCATTATTTTGTTTCATTGTGACATTTTGGGACCTTTACCAAATGTATTTTCCCAATATGATTTTTGTGTTGTCAATGCCTCATGTTACTTATTAACATTAAATTTTAATTTACTAATTAATAAACTGGTTATATGTTAAGACACAAGTTGAGGGCTGAAGAAACTACTTTGTTTTTTGGTTATTTTTTATTTCTTGCATTACATTCTCAATATGCCTGAAAACTTCTATATTCCATTACATGGGATCATTGTCATAGAAAGTGTTGGTGGTTACCCACTGAGATTTATCTAAAACCCTCTCCAAGCACCATTTTGTACCCAAAGTTGATTACATGGTTGCAGGTATTGAAAAATGGATGTATAGTGATTGAAATATGTGATTGAGTGCTGATAGGAAGGAGATTAATAACAGATGACCGATATGGATATAAGGATGCTTGGAGTAGACATTGTTTTCATATATCATGTGGAACATGTTATGATTTTTGTCTTGTATCCATGATTTCATTTTTTCTAGTGACATGTGTAAAGACCCGCAAATTTCAAGGAATTTTTTTTTCTTAATTTTCTTTGGAATTTTACAAGAGCGCAGCTTCAGACGGCACCTGATTCCGAGGCCCGGTGTGCCCGAAATCAATTTCCGAAGTTTGGCTCGGGTACGTTCAGTGAACGGACGAGCGGGTTTTTCTATCTTTTGAACCGGTGCCCGGAATCAAATTCTGAGGGCACCGATGAAATCGCAGCGCCGGTATTTGCTTAGAAACGCCTCTTCCGGAGTTGCGTTTGCTCAGACGTGGTTTTTAAATTTTGCGGCTTTAAGTCAGAATAAAATAAAGTTGTGCGACAACTTTATTTTATTTCACTTAAGCTGCTTGGAAGCCACTTGAAGTCACTTAAAGGCGGCTTGAACTGAGTTGAACTGGATAGGATGCTATCCAGAAATATCCTACCCCCTTGGTAGGATATTTGTGAGGTGGGGCCCGCACGAGCCCCGCCATTTCTTTCGCTAAGTAACGCACCCGCGAAAACCCGTCAAGGTAACTGAAAAGTCAACCGACGCGTTTTCTTTAATTCTTAACAGACCATTTAATTGGGCGGTTTATTTCGTGAATTAAATGGGATGTTTCTTTCGTGAATTAAATGGGTCGTTTCTTTCGAATTGATGGATCGTTTCTTAACCGGTTTCGTATGTTGGCATGTTTATAAAATAAGACCAACCTAAAAATCCTTTGAAAGGATTTGAGAGGATCTTGTTTCTTCATCTCCCCGCGAAGAACGCGAAGAACGCGAAGAACGCGAAGAACGCGAAGAACGCCGGAACCGGAATTCGACGACGCACGATCCGCGACGTCAACAACTTTTCCGCGACCTTCTTCTTCTTCTTCTTCTTCGGTGCCTCTTCTTCCGCGGCGGACCTGCAATCGGCGGTTAAAGGTGAGAATCAAAACTTCTAAATTCTCCCCTTTTTATAATTCGATATCAACGGATTTAAATTAATTAAATCCGTTTGATCTTGATCCGGAGATTGGCGACGCGACGCCGGATACCGCGACGACGCGACGATCCCCCCTTCTTCCGCGACGAGCAATCCCGCGACGATCCCTCGTTCGGCAACGACAGCTGCGAGGTAAGGGATGTTGGATTATTTTATCTTATTTCCCCCGTGTTTATTCTTTTAAAGTGAAGAACATGATCTCCGACAATTTTAATTTATTTAAAATTGTTGTTGATTATTCCTCCCGTGGTTTATGACTAACGCGGAGGGTGCGGGTCTAGCGAACAAGACCCGGCAACCCTCCGCCGATCTCTTTTGTTGTGCGGATATGGCGGACGACGACGAACCGCGCGGCAGGGGCGATCTGTTGATCCCGCAGTGAAGGTCGGCCCCCGGGAGGAGCAACGGCGCAGACGGGAAAGGAATCGGGCCACCGGAGCATCTCCGGCGGCCCGCGGAAGGCGGTGGCGGCGCGGGTCGCCGGCGCGGCGGCGCTGGCGACCGGAGGCGGCGGCGCCCGGCGCGCCGCCGTAGAGGAAGTCCGCCGCGGCTGAAGCCGCGGCGGCAGCGGCGGCCGGTTCCGCGGCCGCGCGGAACCGGGAACGGACGCGGCGGCCCGGCCGCGTCCGCGTGACAGGCGGCCCCCCGCGGGGCCGCGTTTCGCTTGAGCCGAGGGTCAAGCCCGCGGCGCCCTCCTTCGGCCGCTCGGCCGGGCCGCGCCCAGGCCGGACCGGACCCGGCCTAGCCGGGTCGGGCCGGGTCGGGCCTACCCGGTTCGGGCCGACCCGGTTCGGCCGACCCAAGGGGGGGTTCGGGCCGGGTCGCCCCGGGCCCAGAACCCCCGTTTCGGGCCCTCTTCGGTCTTTCGCCCATATCTTGGGCCTGGGACCTCCGATTGACGAACCGTCAGCGGCTACGCGATCCTTGGATCGAAACGGTCGTTTCGGTATATTATACTCAAGGTTTTGGAAGACTTTGGGTTCGGCCGGGTTGGTTCGTACACGAAACCAACCGGGCCCTCGGAGCGGAAACGCTCATAACTTGAGCTACGGACGTCCGATCGACGTACCGTCAGCTGTGGTAGTTTCCTCTAAGTGAGACGGAACTTTTGGAATACTCCGCCCGAGGATCGGATACAGGCGGAGTACGGTCGGGTTGGTTTTGCCCTAAAAACCAACCGGGCCCCTGGGACGGAAATGCCAATAACTCTCAGACCGGGCGTCCGATTGACGCGCCGTCTGTTGCGTTGAGATCCTGTTGTCGATACGGAACTTTTGGATACATCAACTTCGGACTAAGTGTCAGTTGATGTATCAGCCTCTCGGCTCGTGGAGCGGACCCTCCTAAACGAGCTCGCTAAGTGCGGGAACCCTAGTGCTGGCTGTGGCTTCGACGACAGAGCAGAGATCCTCCGTGGACTGCGACGACGACAGAGCAGAGATCCTCCGTGGACTGCGACGACGGCCGAGCAGAGATCCTTCGTGGACTGCGGCGACGACTGTGCAGTGATCCTCAGTGGACTGCGTCGACTACTGCACTCAGCGATCCTACGTGGAAGAGTGCTACCGAACCTGTGTGAGCTGAATCTTCTTTTTACCTTGAGCGGTGGAGCGCTTGGGTGTAGCGGCGGACCCGTGGTACTTGACAGTGGTGGTGCGCTTGGATGCAGCAGCAGACCCTTGGCGGTGGAGCGCTTGGTTGTAGCGGCGGACCCGCGATACTCTACGGAGTGTGTGCGCTTGGTTGTAGCGACAGACCCGCGACGGTGGAGACGTGCGTGCGGAGTACGGAGACCGTGTAGATGACTGAGACCTGACGACTGCTTGACCGACTCGACTTGGAGTGAGTCGACTAGCCCAGTGGACGGAGCGCCCAGTAGTTGGCAGCAGACCCACGGCGGACGGAGCGCCTGGTAGTTGGCGGCAAACCCGCGGTACTCGACAGGAGGAGTACCTCAGTAGGCTATCTGGGTGAGCGCCCGGTATTTGGCAGCAGACCCTCCGCGGACGGAGCGCCCGGTAGTTGGCAGCAGACCCGCGGTACTCGACAGGAGGAGTACTTCAGCAGTCTTAGGTTAGTGAGCAGTACCTCGGAGTCGTGACAGGACCACTGTACACTTCAGAGATGGGGCTCTTCAACATTTACGGTTTCGATAATGAAAATCCTGGTTGAGCTGAATCTTATGTTACTCTCCTTTGTGGTTTGTGTTGAACTATCCTTTGTGGATTTACTGTTTACTCTCCTTGTGGATTTGAGTCTTGCTTTCCTTTGTGGATTGAGTTGTTCTTGAGCTCGTGAGCAGAGCTAGAATTGGGGACTTAGGTATATGTATGGGCATATACCTAAGTCGAGTCAGATGTTACTTCGTGATTGCATCTTTCTTTTGTGCTATATCCTTTGTGGATTTCGGGAGACCTTCGGGGGTCTCGGGGTCCTTACTGAGTAGCTTGTACTCACCCCTGCACGGGCTATGCCCGCACCTTGTTGTGTTGGTTGTAGACGACGGACAGCGTTGATCGCGGTTGGGGCGTGGAGCAGGACGGTACCTGGAGGTGGACCACAGGGCGGGACGTGCTCGGAGCGGACGTGGGACCCGAGGAGCCTGGAGGCTATCTGTACCCACCCTTCAGGTGGGATTGCCAGTGGACGACACGAGGCCGCCGTCTTTTCTTCAGTTGCTGTACTTTACTTTTCAGTTGTACTTTACAGTTGGGCTTGTATTTCCGGCCCCCTTTACTTTTCTGCACTTTACTTTCCGCTTGCTGACTCTGTGTGGTTGTTACTTATAAAGGCAATGCCTTCCCTGTTTACTGAGATTTTACGCCTTGGTGCTAGTCGCCAGCCCCTGGCCTATGGAAGGCGGGCTTGGGGTAGTCACGGCACGGGCCCCGAGGACGGGTCGTGACAAATTGGTATCAGAGGCGGTCGGTTCTACCGCAGACTCTGATCGTCCTTTCTTTCTATATGAAGCAATAGTGTTTAGTGTATTGAGTGTGGTTATCAGTTCAGGGAGCCCAGTGTTGGTGCGGCGGCCGACGTATCTGTACACCAGGACCCTGACTCCTGATTTCCGACTTAATGCATGAAAACATTGATTGCGTGTGTGTTTCAAGTTTTCTTTGTGATTGCTTGTGTCAGCTCACCGGGTATACTGATCTGCTTCATGAAAGTCTCAAGTTTTCCTTGTGATTACTTGTGCCAGCTCACCAGGTATACTGTTCTGACTGTGGTGCTCTTGTTCTCCTTTTCAGGATGGCCCCGCGACGACAGCCAGCTAGGGTTCCGAGTGTAGGGCGCGACGGCAGCCCACCGAGCGACGAGGCCTCGGTGCAGGGCCCTTTGCCAGCAGTGGCACCGGCGGTAGCTTTACCCGCCGAGCCACCGATGCTGCCAGTACCAGACGCTGACGATGCACGTCGCCTCAGGGCACTGCATGAGTTTCAGAGCCAGCGACCGCCCAGGTTTCGCGGTGAGGCGGACCCCCAGGCCGCCGAGGACTGGCTAGAGGCGGTGGTACGGATCTTTAGGCTAGTGAGGACACCAGCGGATCTCATGGTGATTCTCGTGGCGAGCCTCCTGCAGGCAGCGGCAGGACGATGGTGGAGCCTGATGCTCCAGGTTCACGATGAGGCATCCTTGCTTTGGACGGACTTCGAGAGCCTCTTCCGCTCTGAGTTCGTCCCGACCACCCTCCGAGCGGTGCGCATCCAGGAGCTTCTCCAGCTGCGCCAGGGCAGCATGACGGTCGCTCAGTACGCGGCGAGGTTCACTGACCTATCTCGCTACTCGACCAACATGGTACGGGACCCCTTCTTCCGGGCCCGGACCTTTGAGCAGGGTTTGAGACACGAGATCAGGGCATCGCTGATCTCCCTCAGCATACCGACTCAGACAGGAGTACTAGAGCGGGCCCTTCTGATCGAGAGCTTCCTTGCTGAGTCTACACCAGCACAGAGACCCACCGCAGGGCGGCACGTAGCGGAGTCTTCGGTAGCAGGTAGCCGACAGATGACTCAGGGTTCCAGGCAGACCAGACCTACCAGTGGCCGACTGCACGACTCAGGCTCAGTTGTGCGGGGAAGCCGGGGTGGAGTCAGAGCCAGGCGTGCCGAGAGTGGGCAGTGCTACTCCTGTGGCGGAATTGGTCACATGGCTCGTGACTGCCCGACCCTCCATGCGGGGGAGCAGCAGACGGTTGAGGAACCACCTAGGCAGAGGCAGAGGTTCGACCGTGGCGGTCTGCAGGGAGGAGACGGACGAGGTAGAGGAGCTGGCCGAGCAGCAGGTGGTGGACGACGCTTTGAGGCTCTACCACCACCACCACCAGGAGGTCCACCCCGACCGCAGGAGAGAGCTCAGCTTCAGGCAGTCGAGGCCTTCGATCATGGAGCCCTGGGAGCTGATGGACAGGAGCAGAACTAGTGGATACATCCTTTGTACTTCTGGTTCCTTGTTGCTTTTGTGTAGCGTCTTGTAATATGAGCTGCAATAATAAAAGATGCATACCTTTGTGATATTTTCGTTCCTGCCCTCTTTCGTGATGTTACTAGGAGATTCCAGTTTTGGCTGTTGACTTGACCCTCACTTGTGAGACATCTACTGGAGGAGACCCAGTTACCACACACTGATGCCGACAGTGTGACTCAACCCTTGGAGGCGAGAGTAACAGTTGAATCTCTTAGTAGTAGCGTCGAGGCCTTACGACGTCATCCTTGGTATGGATTAGTATCATCCATGTTAGGATTGACTGTTTTAGGCAAAGAATGTGGTTCATCCAGGGGATGAGACCAGATTTCTCTTTTCGGCAAAGAAGAAATCTTGCAGCTCTTGTGGGACCTGTGATGGTCCAGGCCACGAAAGAGAAGGTCCAGATCATCCAGGAGAGGATGAGGACAGCTCAGAGCCGGCAGAAGTCATATGCTGACAGGAGGCGGAGGCCACTAGAGTTCGAGGATGGCGACCACGTCTTTTTGCGTGCCTCACCTCGACTTGGTTTACGGAGATTTGGCCGAGGCGGCAAGTTGTCTCCACGCTTCATCGGGCCTTTCCAGGTCCTCAGCAGGATAGGAGAGGTGGCTTATCGCCTGGCTCTACCACCTCAGTTGCACCGGGTGCACGACGTCTTCCACGTGTCTCAGCTGAGGAGATACGTGCACGACCCGACGCACATCATCGACTTTGGGGAGCTGGACGTGGACGATGGGGCGACTTTTGCGGAGGTCCCAGTGGAGATCGAGGATCGACAGGAGCGGGTCCTACGTGGGCGGTCGATTCCTCTTGTGCGCGTCAGATGGCAGCACGGGAACCTCCAGGAGAGCACTTGGGAGCGGGAGGCTCAGATGCGTGCTAAGTACCCCCATTTGTTCCCCTAGTTTTTGATGTATCTTTACGGGGACGTAAAGCCCTGAGGTGGGAGTAATGTAAAGACCCGCAAATTTCAAGGAATTTTTTTTTCTTAATTTTCTTTGGAATTTTACAAGAGCGCAGCTTCAGACGGCACCTGATTCCGAGGCCCGGTGTGCCCGAAATCAATTTCCGAAGTTTGGCTCGGGTACGTTCAGTGAACGGACGAGCGGGTTTTTCTATCTTTTGAACCGGTGCCCGGAATCAAATTCTGAGGGCACCGATGAAATCGCAGCGCCGGTATTTGCTTAGAAACGCCTCTTCCGGAGTTGCGTTTGCTCAGACGTGGTTTTTAAATTTTGCGGCTTTAAGTCAGAATAAAATAAAGTTGTGCGACAACTTTATTTTATTTCACTTAAGCTGCTTGGAAGCCACTTGAAGTCACTTAAAGGCGGCTTGAACTGAGTTGAACTGGATAGGATGCTATCCAGAAATATCCTACCCCCTTGGTAGGATATTTGTGAGGTGGGGCCCGCACGAGCCCCGCCATTTCTTTCGCTAAGTAACGCACCCGCGAAAACCCGTCAAGGTAACTGAAAAGTCAACCGACGCGTTTTCTTTAATTCTTAACAGACCATTTAATTGGGCGGTTTATTTCGTGAATTAAATGGGATGTTTCTTTCGTGAATTAAATGGGTCGTTTCTTTCGAATTGATGGATCGTTTCTTAACCGGTTTCGTATGTTGGCATGTTTATAAAATAAGACCAACCTAAAAATCCTTTGAAAGGATTTGAGAGGATCTTGTTTCTTCATCTCCCCGCGAAGAACGCGAAGAACGCGAAGAACGCGAAGAACGCGAAGAACGCCGGAACCGGAATTCGACGACGCACGATCCGCGACGTCAACAACTTTTCCGCGACCTTCTTCTTCTTCTTCTTCTTCGGTGCCTCTTCTTCCGCGGCGGACCTGCAATCGGCGGTTAAAGGTGAGAATCAAAACTTCTAAATTCTCCCCTTTTTATAATTCGATATCAACGGATTTAAATTAATTAAATCCGTTTGATCTTGATCCGGAGATTGGCGACGCGACGCCGGATACCGCGACGACGCGACGATCCCCCCTTCTTCCGCGACGAGCAATCCCGCGACGATCCCTCGTTCGGCAACGACAGCTGCGAGGTAAGGGATGTTGGATTATTTTATCTTATTTCCCCCGTGTTTATTCTTTTAAAGTGAAGAACATGATCTCCGACAATTTTAATTTATTTAAAATTGTTGTTGATTATTCCTCCCGTGGTTTATGACTAACGCGGAGGGTGCGGGTCTAGCGAACAAGACCCGGCAACCCTCCGCCGATCTCTTTTGTTGTGCGGATATGGCGGACGACGACGAACCGCGCGGCAGGGGCGATCTGTTGATCCCGCAGTGAAGGTCGGCCCCCGGGAGGAGCAACGGCGCAGACGGGAAAGGAATCGGGCCACCGGAGCATCTCCGGCGGCCCGCGGAAGGCGGTGGCGGCGCGGGTCGCCGGCGCGGCGGCGCTGGCGACCGGAGGCGGCGGCGCCCGGCGCGCCGCCGTAGAGGAAGTCCGCCGCGGCTGAAGCCGCGGCGGCAGCGGCGGCCGGTTCCGCGGCCGCGCGGAACCGGGAACGGACGCGGCGGCCCGGCCGCGTCCGCGTGACAGGCGGCCCCCCGCGGGGCCGCGTTTCGCTTGAGCCGAGGGTCAAGCCCGCGGCGCCCTCCTTCGGCCGCTCGGCCGGGCCGCGCCCAGGCCGGACCGGACCCGGCCTAGCCGGGTCGGGCCGGGTCGGGCCTACCCGGTTCGGGCCGACCCGGTTCGGCCGACCCAAGGGGGGGTTCGGGCCGGGTCGCCCCGGGCCCAGAACCCCCGTTTCGGGCCCTCTTCGGTCTTTCGCCCATATCTTGGGCCTGGGACCTCCGATTGACGAACCGTCAGCGGCTACGCGATCCTTGGATCGAAACGGTCGTTTCGGTATATTATACTCAAGGTTTTGGAAGACTTTGGGTTCGGCCGGGTTGGTTCGTACACGAAACCAACCGGGCCCTCGGAGCGGAAACGCTCATAACTTGAGCTACGGACGTCCGATCGACGTACCGTCAGCTGTGGTAGTTTCCTCTAAGTGAGACGGAACTTTTGGAATACTCCGCCCGAGGATCGGATACAGGCGGAGTACGGTCGGGTTGGTTTTGCCCTAAAAACCAACCGGGCCCCTGGGACGGAAATGCCAATAACTCTCAGACCGGGCGTCCGATTGACGCGCCGTCTGTTGCGTTGAGATCCTGTTGTCGATACGGAACTTTTGGATACATCAACTTCGGACTAAGTGTCAGTTGATGTATCAGCCTCTCGGCTCGTGGAGCGGACCCTCCTAAACGAGCTCGCTAAGTGCGGGAACCCTAGTGCTGGCTGTGGCTTCGACGACAGAGCAGAGATCCTCCGTGGACTGCGACGACGACAGAGCAGAGATCCTCCGTGGACTGCGACGACGGCCGAGCAGAGATCCTTCGTGGACTGCGGCGACGACTGTGCAGTGATCCTCAGTGGACTGCGTCGACTACTGCACTCAGCGATCCTACGTGGAAGAGTGCTACCGAACCTGTGTGAGCTGAATCTTCTTTTTACCTTGAGCGGTGGAGCGCTTGGGTGTAGCGGCGGACCCGTGGTACTTGACAGTGGTGGTGCGCTTGGATGCAGCAGCAGACCCTTGGCGGTGGAGCGCTTGGTTGTAGCGGCGGACCCGCGATACTCTACGGAGTGTGTGCGCTTGGTTGTAGCGACAGACCCGCGACGGTGGAGACGTGCGTGCGGAGTACGGAGACCGTGTAGATGACTGAGACCTGACGACTGCTTGACCGACTCGACTTGGAGTGAGTCGACTAGCCCAGTGGACGGAGCGCCCAGTAGTTGGCAGCAGACCCACGGCGGACGGAGCGCCTGGTAGTTGGCGGCAAACCCGCGGTACTCGACAGGAGGAGTACCTCAGTAGGCTATCTGGGTGAGCGCCCGGTATTTGGCAGCAGACCCTCCGCGGACGGAGCGCCCGGTAGTTGGCAGCAGACCCGCGGTACTCGACAGGAGGAGTACTTCAGCAGTCTTAGGTTAGTGAGCAGTACCTCGGAGTCGTGACAGGACCACTGTACACTTCAGAGATGGGGCTCTTCAACATTTACGGTTTCGATAATGAAAATCCTGGTTGAGCTGAATCTTATGTTACTCTCCTTTGTGGTTTGTGTTGAACTATCCTTTGTGGATTTACTGTTTACTCTCCTTGTGGATTTGAGTCTTGCTTTCCTTTGTGGATTGAGTTGTTCTTGAGCTCGTGAGCAGAGCTAGAATTGGGGACTTAGGTATATGTATGGGCATATACCTAAGTCGAGTCAGATGTTACTTCGTGATTGCATCTTTCTTTTGTGCTATATCCTTTGTGGATTTCGGGAGACCTTCGGGGGTCTCGGGGTCCTTACTGAGTAGCTTGTACTCACCCCTGCACGGGCTATGCCCGCACCTTGTTGTGTTGGTTGTAGACGACGGACAGCGTTGATCGCGGTTGGGGCGTGGAGCAGGACGGTACCTGGAGGTGGACCACAGGGCGGGACGTGCTCGGAGCGGACGTGGGACCCGAGGAGCCTGGAGGCTATCTGTACCCACCCTTCAGGTGGGATTGCCAGTGGACGACACGAGGCCGCCGTCTTTTCTTCAGTTGCTGTACTTTACTTTTCAGTTGTACTTTACAGTTGGGCTTGTATTTCCGGCCCCCTTTACTTTTCTGCACTTTACTTTCCGCTTGCTGACTCTGTGTGGTTGTTACTTATAAAGGCAATGCCTTCCCTGTTTACTGAGATTTTACGCCTTGGTGCTAGTCGCCAGCCCCTGGCCTATGGAAGGCGGGCTTGGGGTAGTCACGGCACGGGCCCCGAGGACGGGTCGTGACAACATGACATTACATCATCATTATTCCAGTTGATACGCTTATTGACATTCTTGTTTATCTATTTCTTCAGTTTACTTCCACTATTTATTCATATTTCTTCTGTTGTTTACTATTCATTTATATGGATTCCTCTATGATACACTCTAATAATTACATAATAGACATCCCAAAAACACAAAATTGGCCCTCTCTTATAGTCATAAGCCTCTGGCATTTAGGAAGATGTGCTTGAGGCCATGTGGCCCACAGGGTGCGGGGTACCCGTTAATTAGCATCCAGGCTTCGGAAATTATACATAACCATATCATTGAAACATGGTTAACCCTTAATAAGTAAACAAAATCCATAACGATCACTTTATAACATGATTAACCTATGTAAATTCGATGTCTTCTATAACAATATCCTTCAAATATGATTAACCTTTAAAAAAATAGGTCCCATTAAAATCTCATTGAAACATGATTTACACATATAAATGAAATAGATTACATATAAATATCCTTGAAACAATAATCATACATATACATAAATAATGAAGACAACATAATTAAAAAATATCCTCATTGTTGAATATTTTACAAAAATAGTTGTCAATATTTAGTAATGGAAATAGCATTTATTAATCATTAAAAATAACCTTTTCCAATTTGAAAATATATTTAGAATCCTTAAAAATATATGAAATAAATATTTTTTCATTAAAAATTATCCTGGAAACTCATAAAATAATTTTCAATTATAATTATAGTGACCCTAGCTTCTCGTTCATAAGTATTACATATTTTTAGAGGCATACTCAATAAATTACATGATGACATGCCTGAGGAACATAATATAGTAGTGTATTTAGAGACTAGTTGCAATGTATCCTTGATTCATGAAAGGTCTTTAATGTCTCCCACAAATATATTACCATTAACTACTCTTCATATAAATACCTCACATAATTAAATTATTTATGATCTAGTGAATGGAAAAATAAAAATGAGAGATCTTATATTCTCAATAATAATAAACATTGGACATAAGTAAGCATAACATGAGAGTAAGTGTATGAGAACGTGAGAATAATATTTTAAAACCATATGTTTCCTATCAAATATCATAATATTGTGTCCATTAATAAATATTATATTTTTATTAGGCAAAAATAATATAGAAATCAATTAACATGAGATATGATGGAATATAATTAACAGAAGACAATTTTTTTGACAGAAACATAATTATAGAAAATCATTTCCATTGTAGTCAAGGATATTATCCAAGGATATTATAGTGGAATGGGTTTACTCAAAATTCCATCAAAGTATTCATGTATATCTCCAAATTAAATAATAGCATTCAAATTTCATTTCTGAACCAGGATCTCATCCCATTCCTATTCAGTCAATATCATGACAAACAAATGATTACCAAATGCATTGGTGGGAGATATAAGTTCTAACATTAAAAAAATGAAAATAATAAAAATGTGTACCATAATAACACAATTAATTAATAACATCACAACTATTGAAATTAAAAGGGGTTTTTTTAAAAAATTATCATATCCAAACCTAAATAAAAGAGACACGTTTCTTAATCATTTCATAATTTCACCATAGAATGGACAAAGGAAAAAGATGTGGGTTTCAATAAATGTTTTTCATTGTATAGACATTGCAAGAAAAAAGGATTCATTAAAATTAATCCATTATAATTATAAACCATTTGGTGAAAAAATAATATTGATAAACTTTGATTATATCACGTTTAAGGCATAATAAACAACAACATATTTCATGATAACTAGAAAATAATTTGATAAGATCAATAACCTAGAATTTTTCTCAAGGAACATAAATTTTATTTAAAAATCACTTAAAAAACTAAAAAATCATCATCTATTTTTGTAATACTTCTCATTAATAAAAACCGTCAAAAATTATAATGGATTATTAATAATTTTAAAACATTTATGAAGTAAAATATCTATTCATCATTAAATAAAGAACGTATTAAAACATAAAACATTTAGAAAATAATTTTATCTAAATGTAACATTCAAAAAATATATTAATTTTAAAATGATAAAAATGGTTACAATTGTGTTAGGTTCTATTTATGTCATAAACATTTAAAGAATGATTCCCTTTACATTTTGGGTAAAATTTAGATTGGCATTGTTGGGATAAGGGCGTTATTATTACTTTGAAATCAATTTGTAAAAATTAATAGATAGGTAATAATTCCAATAAAATATTCATTTAATAATGTTTTTTATCAAAATACTATTTTAAAACATGTTTTTAGAAGAAAAAGGTATCCATTGAATGATTGAAATGAAGCCAGTTTTTCATGAAAAATGTTTTTTTACTTTTGAGTACATAATGTGACGAATGTAAGGTGAAAAAATGTATTATCAGGGAACTCGTATAATAGGTGAAAATTAATATTTTTCATGAGTGTTAAATCATAATATTTATTCCTTTTAATTACAATCTTAAATAATCATGATAAATATTGAGATTGTAATTTAAAACTACTAGAACATTAGATACATTGAATTGTAATCTCCAGGAATTCATAACACCAAATGAAACATGTAATATAATAAAAAGAATTTTATTAAGTATATAACATGTAAATAGGGTAGTGTATACACCTAAAAGAATAATATAAGTTTATACAAAATTTATATCCCAACGAAAGCTACTAGAGGAAAAAATCCATTACCAGTTGGGTATCTTTTGAAACGAAAACCACATGAAAGAGTGATCATAATCTGGATTGGTAAATCTGAAACAATTAATAATAGGTATCAAAAAAACTCTTTGGACTTATTTACAGCACCTTAAATAGACACATGATGAATATTGAATTTGTCTCATAGAAAATAAATCTGACACGGAAAACCCAAACCATAATTATTGACTTCCTTCATAATCATTCATACCTACTATAAAAATAATATAAATTTATTGTTAATGTATTAATGATCCAAAATTATATATATATCATTCCATATATTATTTAATCATGTACTCATATTACACATTTATAAAAAATATATTTCAGTGTCCAATTTTGTTTAAATACTATTTTGTTTTTCATGAAGATTTTGATATATTTTTTTAATTTTATCATGGTTTAATATCCTCCAGAATATTAATAATTAAATAAATAAAATATTTATACATATATTATACTTTTAATACCATTCATTAATGATGTTTTTGTAAAATTAAGTGCATTTCAATCCAGGATATGGTAGATCGTACATAGGCATGAGTAACGTTTTCATTTATGAATGGTCATTATAGAAAAAAAGTAATTAATATTTTACCCTTAAATATTTAATATAATATCATAAATAATGTATCAATTTGTTAAATATACGTATACATATCGTTAATGTGTTTTGGTGATGGAAATATATTGTTATATCGCTTGGTGAAGGTAGTACTCCACGCATACTTGAACAACATTGTCATATTTTAAGGAGTTAAAGGTAAAAAAATATAATGATATATTATATGTTTATAAAGATAAATATTTCATAATTATACTAATAATTTCATGTATATTATATTTATTTATTATCATTGTCAATATGATTTTCCATGAAAAGTGTTAGTGAAAACATATCACATTGCTTTGTGAGACAGTAGTCAGTCGTTCATATGAGTAAGTTTATCTTATCCCCTAAAAAAGATAATTAAAACATTTATATATAATATAATTAATATATAGGTACAATAATTATATTAATATCATATATGTATTTTATATCTCTCAACATACCCCTCCATGAGAGGTTGTAATGGAAAAAATGAAAAACACCAATTTGCGAGGTAGTAGTCAACCATAGACATTAAAAATGATTTCACAACCCATTATATTAATGTGGAAATGGTTCTTTATGTTTACATTGACATAAAAATATATTTTTTTAGTGTACCGTGGTTATTATATGATCATTTTTTTAATAATAACTTAACAATCTGGTGGAGGAAATAAAACAAAAACACTATTTGCGAAATGTTACCTATTCTTTGTGTAACATTAGCAGGATTACAACATAGCCTACCTTGGACAGATTTATGACCAATATAATGCCTTTAAAATTAGAATGCAAAATTAGTTAATTTATTTTTATATTTTTTTCTAAAAAAAATATATTTTAAAGTATGATGAATATAAGAGATGTGGTGGAATTTTATAAGTGAGGTGAGTGCCACACATGTTATTTTTTGAAATGGAGAATGACTAACCAAATTTTAATCAAGAGTAAATGATATAAAATATATCAATATAGTTACATAGAAACCATATGGTGTATTAGTTTCGATAAAATATATTTTAGAAATTTTTTTAGGTCATTTTAAAATATATTTTTTAGTTTAACCCACCAGAAATAAAATTTTTTCTTAACAATAGTAACTAATTATTTTGGTTTTCACGTTTTGATTTGGTCAGAAACTTTCTTAAAGAAATTAAATAAAAATAAATATTCTGATTCAAAATATGAAATCCATTTTTTCAATTAAAATTTACATTATTGGGAATTTTTAATTTAAAACTAATCCCATAGAAGCAATGAAATACATATTTTCAAAGAAAAAATGTTCAGTATATTACAAAGCTTTTACGCCCAATTTTAATATAAAATCGATTAAAATAAGCCAAATTGTATCAATATATATATTTAAACTATTTTTATATAAAAATAAATTAAGATATAATTTTAATTTTTTATTAATTTAAAAGAAAATGGATGTTTCAAATAAAATTATGTAATTTGTTGTTCATCAAAAAATTAATCTTTTTAGAAATATTCAAAAAATCTCAAAAATATAATTTTTAAATTTCATAAATTAAATTTATTTTTTCAAATATATTTTGGTAATGTGGAAAATATAATTATAAAACGAAACCCAACGATGTAACAAAAAAGAAGGTTTTCTAGAGGTGTATTTCTCAAGAACAATATTATATTGTACTAAATCCATGTTTAATAATATTCATTATATGAATCTCAACGAAAATTTATTCATATTTAATATATAAATTTAATTTAATATACAAATCATTATGTATTATTTATCTAATTAAAATAGATAAAAAATGTGCGCTTGAAAATAATTTTCAAAAACCCATTTTTAAAACCCAACAAAAAACGTATACTAGAATTTAATGTAATGTTAAATAAAGTGTAATATAGTAGGCTAAATATAAATAATGAATAATATGTAAATTAAAAAAATTATGGATCTTTTAGAAAAGTTTATATATTAAATATAAATGATTGTTTTATTGAAAAATTTTTTGTATCTATTTATTAGAAATCATAATTTTTTGAAAAGCCTCCAAAAATTTACTATACGATTATTTTCATAGGATGATTTAAAAAATTATTATCATTTAAGAAATTATTTATAGATATTATATATAAATTATTTATAATATTTTCACATAAATAACAATAAAAACAATTGTGGATGAAAACATATTTTGATGAATATAATTAAATTAGTATTAATTGATTAATTAATTACAAAGGATATATAAAAAATGAGATTGAGTATGATATTAATGTTTATAAATCATAAAATTGTAAAAAATATTCATGCTTATCTATTTAATGGTTATGTTATAATGGTCAAATCTAAAATAATATTATTTCATGGTTCGATGATGCTCAGTGTATCATGTCATGCATGATACTGAAGAAACATATTTTTTATTGTTAAATATGCTAAAATTAGTGTTATTTATAATAGTAGCTATATATATATTTAAATTATAATTTAAAAAAAATTCATAAAATATCATGTTTTTATAATTTACCCCACCATTAAAATGGATTTTCTCTCAAAATTCGACAAGGTAAATAGAGTGAAAACATTTAAAAATTATTTTCAAGAAACAAAAATCATACAAATGAGTAAAAAAATGCATTATAATGGAAACTTCGAAAACAGAAAGGTATTGTAATATAAATCATAACTATGTTTCGGTATATGTAATCATATGTTGGATGTGAATATTAGGAAATCAAGGAAAAGCCTAGAAATTTATATAATGTAATAAAGATCATTATTCCAATAAGTGGGTGATCCAGGTATGGTTATCGACCACATAACAATAAAAAATTATTATGTTAAGGGAATTTTGGTTTTATTGAAATTTTATGTTACTAGTATAGAATTTCTTTTTTAGTTTCCTTTTCCTTGAGTTTAGTATTTCCTTTACCATCTTGAATGAGAATATATGAATATGTTAATACTAGATATCTTTCTAATTTATTAGAAAATTTGAATCCTCTAGTTTTTCATTCATCATGTTACTCTTTATATGTCACACTAATTGAAATAATTTTCATTTTTGAAGAACTAAATATGATCTGTAAAATAAAGGAAAGTTATTCATTCAATACGTAGTTATTATCTAAAATTTCATTTATAGAGGATATTCTTAAATCATCATATATAGAAATAATACATTAGTCTTTAAAATCACCATAAAATTCTACACAAACTAATCCATAAAAGTATAACTATATAATAATTAAAATATTCAAAATTTATTTTCAGGTATCCAAATTCATCATGATCAGCTAAACATTAATCCACCAAATATCATAAAGTAAATCTAGTCTATAATATATCAAATATGTGACTACTTTTTCCATATATTTTGTTGAATCATGGTAGTTAAAAGTATTACAACAAAACATTAATGAATACATAAATTTTTTCTTATTACTTGAATAAAACCCCATATTATTGAATATATTCATTAAAACCAATAATACTATAAAAATCATCAATGTTAACAAGGACTAATTGGTGAAAAAATAACTAGTTTGTTCCATGTGAGTTAATATTATCCAATTTAAATAATTCATATCAATAATCTATTTATCCATACTAAAAAAATTTCTCAACATCTGAATCCTATTAAGTGTTATCTTGACATAATAAAAATAAAACCTTTCTATTAAATTTATTTTTCTATCATCAACACCATACAACATATTTTTTTAAATCCATAATGAAGAAAATTTACAAAACAATACTTATACATTTCATGATTCATATGATATAATTATTGAATTCCAATATAAAAATAATTCTATCAACTCACTTCCTTCTAAAAATATTACATTACATTTGTCATATACATCCATAATACATATTTCCTTTAATATTTATTTCATGTTCTCTTCATCATTAGCATCAAAACAATTACATGTACAACCTTGGTGATTATCTTTGTTATATTTCTCCTTAGGATATTTTTTCATTATTCCCATAATTTTCACTTTAAAAATAATCAACCATCAAAGATATCTTGGGGATACCATTATTCTAATCCATTTTTATAATCAAACATTTCATTTTCCCTCTAAACTAACATTATTTTGTCATTTTCAACCCAAAAAAAATTCATGTCCCTTTAAAACAACCAATTGGGTGATTCTTACCACATTCCTAGAATATAAAAAAATTGAATATTCCTTACACTATGCTAGCCAGTACCAAGAATCATTGAAAACCCTATCCTTATATTTTTCAATGAGTCTGAGTGTTTGTTATGGTGGAAATTTTTATTCGTATTTAGTGTTGATGGATTAAAAATAAAAAAAGATGTACTTTAATATAGTCTTTATCCCATTTGGATACTCATGATAAATAATCATTCACATTCAATGTTAACAATGTTCCTTAGGGTTCTAATCATTATTAAAACAAAAAATAATAGGTTTTTGACAATATTCTTACTGAGAAAATTTATGGTCAAAAAAATAATGTAACATGATGTATAAATAATGATAAATTCTTCATAATTGATTAATAATTAGGTTTATCCTTTATAATTCATTTTCATCATCAATATAAATCCTTCATTATGGTTTATAAATTGGTTGTGAACTTCCAATTCATATAAATTGGTAGTGTCAAAATATGTGTATAGCAAGGCCTGATTATTTTCACTATGGGACAATTGAGTCCCCCTCAATGTGCCCTTTTCAGAGTTGTTACAAATTTGTATGTCTATTATGATTTCATATCCACTTGTTTTATCCATAAATGGATTAAATTTCATTAAAACCACTTTCCATATACTTTACAATAATTCCATGATTTTTTAATATACGTTAACTCATCCTTAGGTGTATCTATAGAGACATACCAGGCAATATAATTAGAAATATACTTATGAATATGACTAAATATTTCACATTGTAGTTTATAACAATGAAATATACCTTTACTATGATATGAAAATTATTGACCTAGTAATCTTATACATAAATATTTCATTTTTAGATGAATATTCATTACATTACATAATGACTTGCATGAGGATAATAATAGTTCATCATCTATGGAGACTACATAAACAGTCAACATGATTCATGAAATATCTTCAATGTTTCTAACAAATATATTCCCATTATGTATTCTATATGGATGATTCCTACTTATGACCCTTCTTTATGACAATTGAAAATTAAAAATAACAATATATGATCTATAATTCTCTGTAATTGCTATAAATGGGGATACATATTCATTACATGAGGAAATCTATATTCAAACATGATCTTAACATTTGAGAACCCTACCTCATATATCATATATCATAATATTTATTCACACAATATATAGAGGTAGTTCAAAAGACATGAATAAAAAATCAATGAACATCACCCATGAGAGAATATAATTGGAATGATATGGAGGTATTTAGCATAAAAATAAGAATGAATATAATTTATATTGTAGTAAAGGCACATTTAAAATTCAATGAGAGTGGAATGAGGTATCCCCCAATGCCATCATAGTAGTCATGGTTAACTCCCTAGACAATTATAGAGGAAAAAGTCCCTTAATGAGTTTGGATCCATTCCCATTCTATTATTATCTATTTCATGAGATATAAATCATTTACCATATCATTGGTGGGAGATATAGTCAACCACTATCACGTAATAAAAAGAATACATATGTGTATCAATATATCCTAAAGAATTCATAATTTCATAAAGGATGAAACAAAATGGGTTTCTAAAACGTTTCATCATAACATAACCTATGTAAAAGAGACCTCATTCAAAATCATTTAATCATTTCATCATATAATAACCCTTACAAAAAGATGATGTTTTCATAATAATTTTACATTGATTATCATGAAGAAGAGAAGTGTATTTTGAAAACATCATACCATCATAAAAAGAAACCATTAAGAGAATTAATAAAAATTATATCTTGGGGTCATATCCATATTAAGGAATAGATAACATCAATAGATGTAATCATAGATAACACACTATTTTTATAGATAAATCACATGGCACATTTCATGAGGATTATAAAATTTCCATGAATTTTTTTAAAACTCGGGAATCATTTTAATTTTATATATACATGATGAATATAAATGAAGCATTCAAAATCATTTAAATCATATAATGAGGAAAATATACATTCTGGTTTGATGAAAACATTTTAATGTTTTAAAAATTTTGAAATTAATTTCATTGGAAATAACCTTTAAAAAATTAATAGAAACTTTATTTCAAATTATTATAATGTTGTTAAGAAATTCCATTCAATAAGTACAAGTTAAAATAAATATTCATTCCACATTATCGTAAAAAAATTGATATTTCATAAAAAAGAACATTATGATTTATTAAAAATAATTCATTAAATATTTTAACAAGGTTATTAATATATTTAGTGAATAAATATAAACAATATAATAATATTTTTTAAACAACATGGTTTTAGAAAAAAATGGTTTTTGATCGAAGAGGGAATGAAACAAAAATTGTTTAAAAAATTATTCTACTATTTTGTATATATAAATAGACTAAAATGAAGGAAAAACTGTGTTATCATGATATAAATAGATGATTAGAAAAATCATTATTTTATTAAGATATATATTTTGATATATCTTTGTTACATTTATAATCAGAAAAAACAATGGTAAATGATGATATTGTAACATAAAACACTAACCACATTTGTAACATTGAATCATAATCCCCATGAAATGATAAAATTAAATGAAATGAATAGTATAATCAACTGAAGTAAATTCATTTTAGAACATGGAATGGGGTATCTTATACCCCTAAAATAATATGATATGATCATAATAAAATGAATGTGAGAATGAAAGCAAATTGATAAAAAATTTCATTATCGCTTGGGTAAATTTGGAACCATAAACCCCAAAAATAATAGATACTCAAATGGATAAAAAACATTAATGATATAAATCATTAATAAATTCATGGGATCAATATACACTAAAAAACATGTGATCAATATAGAATTTGTATAACATAAAATAAATGTTAGAAAAAAATTCCTTACCTCTCGTATCGATAGCCATCAAACCCATTTGAACCTCATTTATAATATATATATATATTAATTATACATCACTCACAGAACCATAATTATATATAACATACAATATATTATTCAAATAAGTGTTTTAATTAAAAATTTATCCATAAATATTTGTTAAAGGCATGTTTAAAGAGATATCCATTTTTTCTCATATGTTTTGATTTTTATTTACGGTCATCAGGCTTTGTTCAAGGGTCAATAACATTAACAATATAAATAATGAAATAATTTTCATAACTACACACCAATTTTTTAATACCAGTCATGAATGATGGATTTGTAAAATATAAAATAGCATGATCGTGGAGATGGTAGGATATACATACACATGAGTAAGATTTCCATTTGTAAATTATCGTTATTCAAAGGAGGAATGAAATGTTTTATATTTCCAAAATTACTATAATATCACATATACAAAATTATTTGATACAATATAATAATACATATTATTAATGATTTTATGTGATAAAAATATAAATTCTAATTATATCATGAAGGTGGTAGTCCAAATATACACAAATAATGGTGTCATTTTTTTGAGAGAAAACATTAGAAAGAAAAATATATACAAAATTCTCATAATGATAAATATGACATGAATATAATTATTATTTAATTTATATCCTATAGAATTATAAAATGTATCTTTATTATCATCCTTATTATGAATTAGTGAAAATAAATTGCATCCCATCATGAGGTTGTATCCTACCGGACACCCAAACAATATAATCATATCCCCTAATGAATGGAAAGTAAAAAAAATTATTTTATTTAGATAATAAAAAATATATAGTCATGTAATAAATATTGTATTATACTTTATATCCATCATCATAAAATTTCAGGAGTAGATTTAATGAAAAAACAAGTGACATTGGTTCATGTGGTTTTTGTCTTTCTTACACACAAATAATGATTTCATATCCCATTTTATTCAAGTAGAAATTGAAGTACGTCATAGTCTTAACAGAAAATTTTCTCTTAAAATCGATAATACATATGTTTTTTATCAGTGTTGTTTAATAATAATTTAGTTAGGGAAAGTGAAATATAAAAAAATGATCATAGAAGAATGTTACCCCTTTTTAGGTAACCTCTATAAGTTTGCACCAAGATGTTTCCTAGGTTGGAATTATCTCCAAAATATTGATTATAAGAATAGAGTGTAACAACGAGGTTTTTCTCTCAGATATTAATCCATTAAATTTTGATGTAATTTTTTATTTTGGATATAATTTGGATGCCTACTATGTTAGTGAAGATTTTGAGGGAATCTAGGGCTATTTTGAAGACTGAAACCCAACTTTTTGGGAAAACTGTCTTGGAGCACGGTTTATGGTAAATCATTTCGGAAGATAGAATGGTTAGAGAAAACCATGTGGGGTGAATGTTCATGGATATATCCTTACTACACAGTTAGAATACAGTTTCCCTAACCTTGTGGACTAACTATTTGGGATCTCATTTCCTTACTAGGTAGTCATGCATGGTTTGCATACATTTTGGAAAATCATGGTGACAAACCAAACACATGTTATTTTGTGGGTAATTTTACCATTTTCCCATAATGATCTAATTATGTTCGATACTTCATTATAATCCAATTTTATGTGAGATTGACCTATATTACTCTTATTTTGGATCACTTTAGAGTTCTAAATTAGGTATCCAAAGATATCCTTCACATGGGAAAGAACCAAGCATCTTTTCGTCATGTTGGATGTGCAACGGTATGCACTCTATACCTTTTAAGAATCTATTCACCTATCTTGATTTCTAACCAGTTTTTAAGGTTTGAGAATTCCCACTTTATCAGATATACTCCATTCTAAATGGAATTAGAGGCCAATATTGGAGGAGATGAATTGAACAACCCTTAGGTGGGTGGTTTATAAGTCAACTCTCAAGTTTATTGATTTTGGAATTGTCTTGTTGGGCCCACTGATTTCATCAGGTGATGTTTATTGTATTTATATTCCATGCTTATAATAATTAGTACTTTATGGTTATGCAATTTCCATAAATGTGATTAATTTTTGTGGGCTACACCCGTTACTTCATCCATCTCATGTAGGATGTTATTCAATAAATGGGTTTTATGTATTTGACTCCTTTGATCCACCATTCATATGTAACTTGGACAGACCCTCCAAAGGGTAATATTTTCAATATTAAACGGACTGATTTATATTGTGAATTTCATAAGATAAATTACCATGTATTCCTACCAAATGAACAGCCTATGGTAGGTCCTTTAACTGAAAATTAAATATTAAAAGGAAATTGGTATGTATACTAAGTATATGACTTGATTGTATTATATTTAAATAGATAATAGGTCACATGTCCCTATAACCATGTAAAACATTAATCGAAGGTGGATTAATGGACCGTAATTATTGACTATTATTTAAATGGAATTTATAGAGGTTTAATGCTACATTGCCTTATCACACTAATGAAAGGCAAGGCATGAACGAAATGGTCTTATTGATTAATTATGACTTGATTAATGGGTTGAATTCTACTAGGACTATTAAAACTAATGAGAGGGATGGATTGAACCCATTGAAAATATATATATGACTTCATTATCAAATAAAAGTGGCCTGACTTGAGCTCAAATTGGATTCTTATAGAGGCATGCCTTGAGAACTCCAGAACCCCATTTCTATTCTAGGATGTTGCTTACATAGGGTAAGTCCCACCTAGATCATAATCCTAGTCTATTATTTGATTCATAGTATGACACTATAGGATCCCTCACAAGGTATTTCATGGTACATTGGATGCTTTTAATTGTTCAATAATTGACATTTGGGCTCAATAGTTAAAGCCCATAGGGCCCAGTTATTACTTCACCACATTTTAACATGGATGATCACACTAGATTTGGTAGGCACCTTATTGTGGAATGTATTGGAACACGATCCTTTTTTCACATTTTTACCCCTTATCAGGACTTAGATAACACCGAGTTAATGGTCCATGAGGTTTATGATTCCTTGGTCAGTACATTAGAACTTCATTATTCAATATCATCAATCATGGATTCCTTTTTACACATTGTAACCGTTACTATTTTTACAATCATGCGGTGATGTTAGATCCATATATTCCTCACATGACATATCAAAAAAAATTGGTAATTACCTAATTAATTAACTAGTTACATGTTTAGAAAAAAGGATTGGGATAATGAAGGTACATGGATATTTATATACATTATACTATTTTACATTATATATATATTAATGATTTCATACTATAACATTTCCATTACATGGTATGGATGATATAGACACCATAGGTGGTGGACCACTAATATTTATCTCATAACCTTTCCAAACAGTGTTTGGTATCTGGGTTATATTAAATGGTTGGTGGAGTTGACAAGTGGTAGCATACAACATAGAACTCTTGAGTGCTTTCTGTTTCAGATAGATCTTGATAGAAGATGACCGAGTATGGGCTCTAAATGCTTGGTATAGTATTTTTTTTACATTATACTTTAATGCAACATGTTATTCCTACTATCTTTTATACATGTTTGACACTTTTCTAGATACATGACATATCATCATCAATTGTAGTATGTTATTCTAGTTATTTTAGTTATTGTTGCTATTATCTTTAGTTTTTTGTTGTGCCTTCTGTTTAGATATATTGCTTCCTCTATTCACCTCAGTTTATATTTGACCTCTATGGTACACTTTTCTAAAGAGATAATTATCTAACATGGACACACACTAGGTCCCCAATACTAGTGTTTAGCCTCTGCAATTTGGGGAGAAGCGCTTCAGTCCTTGCGGCCCACCCATCTTGGGGTACATATTATGTTCAATCTGGGTCTTGGATGTCACAATGTGGTGTAAAAGGGGGTCCATTTCTTGAATTAATATTTAGAGACAATATATTGATGATATATATTCTTCGGACTTTTTCATAAGATATGCTTGGTATTCACGAACACGGGTTTGTGGTAAAAGCCATGTTAGCCAAAAAATAATTTTTATTCTATTTTTCCATTTACAATTGACATTACTTCATCATTGGTTGATGCACATGTTGTGTTTTGTTGTTGATTATTGTTCTGGATAATATTTCATTTAATACATGGCCTAATGATATGTGGTCAAGGATCATTTTTACATGCATTATATTAGGCACCAAAAATTAACATGTCATGAATATTTCGATCCCATATTGGTGAATCTAACTACTTCAATATTATTAATATGTTTGTAATTTTTGATTGATTCTATGACAGGTAGATTATGCTTGTATTATTCTCGGTTGTGATGAAGTGATTTCCAATCCCAATTCAAGAGGCATATGTTCCCTCATTGGGTTCGATGAGTAATTTATCGAGTCAATCCATTATGATATAAATAAATGGTGTCATTTCCAGTGATAAATTGTATGGTAACTAATTCACTGGGAATGGATATCCATTATAAATTAAATCATTATATAAAAAAGGATTTGGATTCAAATCCTTGTCTCATCATTTCATTATTATCAAATGAAATGTCTTGAAACTAGTAATTAAATGTAAAGTTATATGATCTTTATAATTTAGAACATATTGGTACTTAGTTGTCTATGAGGGAAGTTGGGGTAGTATAACATTGGTAGTGAGTTTTCTTATGTTCAGATTCATCTATTAAACGGTTGGGGCTGAAGCTTAATTTTATTGTTAAAGCAAAGAAAAGACCTCTTTTAACTGGATAGAGGGATACCCATTACATAGCCCAATGGCCCAGTGGGAATGTATCCCATTACATAGCTCGTAGGCCCAAATTTGGGGCCTAAAGCCCATTCTATGAATAGTAACTGGGCTACTACAGTACTCGCTGATGCTACAGTGCCCTGCTGCCGCTACAGTACCCTGCCACTGCTACAGTACCCGCCGATCAACAGTACCACCACTACAACAGTACTTCTATACTACCTGTGCCCCATGGTGTTTGAACCCCCATTTTTCATGTAGGATTACGGGGTGCTTACCACTAAGCCAAACCCCAACTACATTCAGATTCCTATATTGACTCCATATTTCTTATTAGGCTTTCTCTATGGAATGTGAATGGATTTTTTAACCTAAAACCACTACAAAGTCCTCATATCATATGCATGGAGGGTGGTGATGAAAATTCTCTAGACTTGGTGGGCCATGAGTCACCAGTCCTAACTCTAGGAGTTCCACGTGAGGCACCGACTGTTGTACCCGATCTAGGCACTGATTCACCTTTTCATGATAGTTTTCTATGTCTAATGTAGTACATGAATGTTGATTTATGATTATCATCAATAATGGATGATATGACTCGCACGTTCCAACAACATCATTCTCTTACTTTCTTTGTGGATGGTGTTCCATAGAAAACAATGTATTGTCTAGAGTCGACTCTATAAATATGTTAGAATCTCGATAATACATACAAGTGGAGGGTCAACCATGACACATATATGTTAATGTATTCCACCCAGCATTGGTGGGATGTGAATACCTAGGCTGGTAATCATCAGGTCATGTTGTGGTTTGATTTCTAGACAACCATCTATGATTAGTTCATTCCTTGAAAACTATTAGATGAAATATACATAGAGTTCATGGATCTCGAGAAATGTCCTATGTAAATTATTTAATGTTATTCATGTTTCCTAGAGTTTCATCTCTTTGAACCACATTTGTTGGTGATGAGATTTTACATACCAGATGCATCGAGGATGGGATTTTTTACGCAATCCATATACAAGAAAATGTATTTTACCTCCTTTACTTTTTTCCTATAGTTAATTAGGCTAATATCACTGAGCATAACCTATGGGATGATACTATAAATAGATATATAAGATCAGTGCTGCATCAGGCATGTAGTTAATCTAGTGGAAGGAAGCATTCTATAGAGGTTTCTTATGAGGGATGTGACAAATAGAGTAACAGTTTTCATAACTCTACTGTGTTTCATCCGCATGGATGATGTAGGAATATGAAGCCTCAATTTGATATTATCCCACATGAGTGATGTGATTTAATATGTATGGTGAATATTTAGTGATTTATCAACACAATTCAACCATCCTCGAGAGGAAAAGAATCATTATGAGCGCCACCATCAAGAGTGGTTTCATTTGCGCCATGTCTGGTTGTGAATTGGAGGAGAATCAATAGGAAATGCCAAGGAGGAGGTTGTGGCTATGGTAGACAGGACCTTATTCATCAATAAACTTTTTAGAGAAATTATGATTGTTGTAGTCCATCTATTGCACATGGTCACAGATTAGGTCATTTTCATGCACTAAAACCATATTTGAGGTTCATGTAGTGACACCATCTATAGTATGAGGTACAATTATTCTTGTGTCTACTAATGTATATTATTAATTTGATATAGGTGATTTAAACTCTTTTATCTCTATATCAATCATAGATTGTCTCGGACTAGAGATACTATATTACAATGGTGTAATGAACCTAGATACACAACTGGGAATAATGTCAGATGGAATACAACATTATAGGGACTATCCCCTTTAGGTGTGAAGTTAACCATTCTTATGGAAGCTAATTGTCCTCGAGATGACGATCAGCAATTTTAATCTCCAAATGTATTGATTGGTTATATATTACCATATCGTAGACTTCAATCACTATAGGGTATATTTTATATCACCATAAGAAAACAATTATATACACAATGGTGTGTGGGATGTCCAAGTTAATAGATCTTGACCATAGTATCATGGGCTATGCTAAGTGACCACCCATATTTATAATAAATTTATGGAATATTTGGGTTTTCTTCAAACTGATTTCCCTCTGATAGTATATTGTTTCAGGGATGTGTTTCCAAATTTCGTTTCTGAATTATCTCTTAATAGTGAGGTAGACTTTACTATCAAACTTGTCCCAATAGTATCTGTAGTTTCAATTCCTCCATAAAATAGAGAACCTTATGTTCTCTAGGAGATTAGGAAGTACTTACAAAATTTAGAGGCCAACTGTTTTATACAGCCTTGTAAATCTTATTGGGGTTCACCCATGATTTTTTATAAGGAGGATGGAAACTTACATCTATGCTTGGGTTATGGAAAGTTGAACTAGCTAACAGTCAAGAACTAGTATCCACTACATGGAATAAGTGATCTCATTGACCTAATATGAGGAGTAAGGGTCTTCTATAATATTGAAATATGGTCGAGATATCACCATGTGGAAGTAATGAATTCTTATATACCTCATTAATATTTTAGTAGTAGGGTTGTTATGAATGATTACCTATTTATGCCAGTTAGTCTTACGAATGCACCAATCATTTTCATTGATCTGATAAATAGGGTTTCCACCCATATTTTGATTCTTTTGATGTAGTATTTTTGGATGGATTCATGGTGTATTCCCATACTAATAGTGAACCTTCCAATCATCATGAGATTATTATGAGTACATTGAGGGAGCATCAGCTTTATGACAAGCTTGTTATGTTCAACTTCTAGCTCAACAAAATTTAAATTCTACACTCATATTTTCTCAAAATCAGGCATATATGTTCCCCCAAAAAAGGATAGTGCTATATTCCTCTAAGTGCATCCTAATAACATGTATAATATAGCATGTTTCGGGGGGAGTCCGGATATTTCATATGATTCATACATGTCTTTTATTTCCTTCTTTCACCTCTTAATTGTAAGGGTGTCATGTTTTTTTGGTCAGAAGAATGTGAGATAACCATTTAGAAGATAAAATGGAGGCTTGCATTGGAAGTTATTATGACTCTTACATTGATAGGATTAGGTTATACCATATTTTATTTATTTATTTTGAATCAAATTGATATCACTGTGGATGCAGGTGTAAAACCTCATTGCTTATGGATATCGGTAGTTGAGACCTCTTGGGAGAACCTACTCGTCACGTGTCCCTGTGCATGCAGTAGTTTTCCATGCCTTACATTTATTGAGGAATTTTCCCTTTGGTGATATCATTGTGGTGTACACTAACAATAAAATCCTAAAATATATATTTTAATAGTGTGGCATGAACAAGAGAATGATATCATGGGTCGAGTATCTATAAAAACTTTATTTTGAGCTTTCCAACATGCCTGTGAAGGGAAATGTGGTTGGTGATGCACTAAATATAAAAACCTAAACATAGGTTGTATGGGATGATAATGATGAATTTATGTTAATGGACTTTTTCTATGATCTGTGCCTATAGTTTCTTGAGATTCACCATCATTCTCAACTCTTATTCTCGAAAGTTAACTCATATATTCTTGAAATGGTGAGAGGTATGAAATTTTTAGATGTGGTGGGATTGGTTCCCCATGGGAGTATACCAGGAAATGACCTTCCACTGGATTGGTATGTTGATAGAGATTCCATAGTTTGTATACATGGGATTCTGGGGTTTCCTATGGATTTGAGGGAGGAATTGATGCGTACGTCCCACACTTCAGAGTGGGAAATTCATATAGGCATTACTATGATGTATCAAGATATGTGACACTGGTATTGGTATCCTGTAATGAAATATCAGATAACAGAATTCATCATGAGGTGGTCTACCAATATGTAGGTGAAGGTAGAGTACCAGGGATATATAGGCTTTTAAAATATTCATACAGTACTATAATGGAGATGGAGATGTTTCTATGTATTTTTTAGTCGGCTGAGCTATTTCATTGAGGGTAGCTATATTGTATGGGTAATTGTTGAATGATTGATGAATGTGGACAACATCATTCCAATTCAGTTGAAATTATGAGTTGATGATCTAGGAATATAGTATGTTAGGTATATCATTCGACTACATGGTGTCCTAGGTACTATCATGGTAGATAGGGATGCACATTTTATATAATGGTTATGGATAGGATTTGACATGGCTATGGGAACACATGTTCTTATAAGAACATTTTTTTCACCATTAGATCAATGTAAAATCAGAATCAACAATAAATATTCCAAAGGATATGCTTCGAGTGAGTGTCCAATATTTCAATGGATTATGGAAGAACCATATCCATCTCATTCAGTTTTCTTATAATAATATCATTCAGTGGAAAATTCAAAAGGATCCTTTTGAGGCCTTATACAATATGTCATTATGTTCACCTCTATGCCAGATGAAGGTAGGAGATGTAGCCCAAATAGGTCCCCATATCATTCAAGAGACATCAAAATCGGTTTACCTAATCATAAAGGGAATGAATACTAATTATCCTACAATGAAATCATAAGCCAATCTCCATTAATTGACTCTAGAGTTTAGGGATAGGGATCATGTTTTCCATTGGGCATTTTCCAGAATAGGGCATAGATATGTCTAAATGTAAGGGAATATATTACATCTCGTTGTTGGCCCATTTTAGATCTTAGAGAGAGTCGGGGATGTTGCCTATCATTTTCTACTACCTCATAGGTACCATTCCATGAAAACTTGTTCAATGACTTATAGATTCACTGGTATCATGTCGACCCCTATGCTATCTTTGATCACAAGGAAGTTGAGTAAGATTCCAATGTTACCTTTGAGGAGTATATATTACAGATCGTTAACCAAAGAACAAAGGCTCTCTAAGGGAGGTCTATCCATATAGTTTTTGTGATCTAGAAACATAGCCATGTGAAAGAAATGAATTGGGAGGGGGAGTTTACATAAAATTCCAGTGGCTACGACTATTATCTGGAAGTGGTTCCCCGCCATTAAGAAGTGAACTCTAGGATGAGTTATTTTAAGGGGAAATGCACTAAGAAAACATTTTTCACTCATGTATGGATACTTTTAAATTTAAGTATAATAATTTATTTTGGACCAAGATTGGATTACTATAGAGTTAGTGTGAGTTATGAGGTGTTCAGGGCTTTTTTTAGCATGGAACACAACTTTTTGGGATGATAGGACCAGCTCACGGTTTTTTTAAACGTGCTGGATGTCCTCATGGTTAATGGAAATTGTGTAGGTAGTGTGTTTCTGGATAAATCTGTATTGCATGGTTGGTTCATAGTATCCCTAACCATTTATCATATCTATTTGTGTTCCACATTCTTCTCAAAGTACATGTGCATGGTTTTCACATAGTTTATAAATACATAAGGACAAACTGTGTACAGGCTATTCTATGGGTAATTTTACAATTTTTCCCTTAATGATCAAATTATGTCCCTTCCTTCATTATAAACAAATTTTATACAAGATTATACAATTTTCTTCTCATTTTGGATCTATTTGAAGGTCTAAACAAGTGATCAAGGGATCTCGTTTGTTTGAGATATCATCTAGCTTGTGTACATCACGTTTGGTTCGCAATGATAAGTACATGTGTGATTTTTACCAATTCTTCACCTCTATTACTCTAGACCTATTTATATAAGAGATATTGTTTTTCCCTTTTTTAAATATACTCTGTTATAAGAATAATTATTCGCTGATATTAATGGAGAAGGATAGTATAACCCTAAGGTGGGTGGTCTATAACTCATCCCTAAAGTCTGTTGATTTTTTAATTGTTTTGTGGGGCCCACCAATTCAATCAAGGTCCATTTATTGAATTTTTATTCCATTATTATATTAATTATAATCATATAGTTGTTATGATTATATGTAAGTGATTAATTGGTGGGGATTATTCTGTCTACCACATCCATATCATGTAGGATGTTATCCCATAAATGGGTTTTTATTATTTCCCATGTTTGAGCCACCTTTCTGGTGTGAGATTTCCTAACCCTATGAAGGGTATTATTTTCTATATTAAATTTATTGATTTCTATTTTATATTCAAATAAATAAAGTTACATGTATGATAACATCTTGAAAAGCCTAAGGTATGTTCATTAAATGAATATTAAATAGGAAATAAAAATTAGAAAGTATACTAAGTATATGACATGACCTGATTAAATGTAAATAAAAAATAGGTTGCATATCTATAGCACCGCTTATCATGATATTTGAATTTAGTGTATTTGAACTTATATAATGGATATACCTAAAACTGAATTAATAAAGGTTGTATGATAATAGGCCTTGTCAAACTAATAAGAGACAAGGCTTGTATCAAATGGACTTATTGATTAATTATGACTTGATTTAAGGGTTGCATGCTACATGGCCAATTCAAACTAATTAATGTAAAGGCCTGATCCAAATGAAATTATATATATTACTTTATTATCAAATAGTAGTGGAATGACTTGAGCTCTCTTTGGATTCTTATCTGGGAATTCCTTGAGCACCTAAGAACCTGATTTCGATTCAAGGATGTGACTTGCTTAGGCTGAGACCCCCAATGATCCCAATATTTTTACATTCACGGATTCTTAGTTTGATATCATAGGATCCCTCAGAAAGTTTTATAGGATTCAATGGATACACTCCATGGATCCGGGATTAATAAGTAGGTTCCATTCATATAGACCATAGGTCCCAGTCATTACTTAGCCATGTTTTACATAAGATGATCACTATGGATTCGGTAGGAACCTTATTGTGAAATGCCTTGGAACATGATCTATTGAATACACTCTCACCCCTTATCTATACATGGATTTAACTTATTTAGAAATCCATGAAGTATATATTTTATTCATCATTACCTTGGATCATAAATATTAAATATCATCTATCACGGATTCCTTCTTACATATTGGATCCTTAACAATTAAAACTATCATGGGGTGATATCGGTACACGATATGCCTTACATGACATATCTACAGAAATTGGTAATTACCAAATTAATGAACTGGTGACATGTTGAGACACTATACTAGGGATATTGTATGTACTTGGTTTTTTAGTAACATTATTCCATTATATATTATATACATGCTTGCATTCACGCTGTTACATTTCCATTACACGTGATAGATGTTAAAGACACCATTGGAGGTATCCCATTGAGATTTATCTCACACCCTCTCTGGGAAACGTTAGGTACACAAAGTAGATTACATGGTTCAATGTGTTGATAATGTTAATTGCAAAGCATCAAACACTTGATTGCTCGCTATTTAGGATAGATCCTGATATAAGACGACTGAGATGAGTCACTAGACTATTTGGATAGAATTTTAATTTCCCTTATAATATTTTTTGAAAAATAATGCATACTATCTTGTATCAAGGTTTTCCAATTTACTAGATACATGACATATCGTTATTTACTGTATTTTATTTAAGTTATGTATTTTTTAGTTACTATTGAAGCTATTTTTATTTGTGTCATCTTTTTACGTAAATTTATTATCATATTTATCTCAATTTATATTTAACCATTATACTACAATTTTCTATTGAGGGAATAGTCTCTCAACAAACACACCCTAAGCCCTCGATGCATGTCCAAAGCCTCTGGAATTATTTGGGAAGTGCTTGAGGCCATGTGGCCCACCCGGATCAGGGAACCTATTAATTGGCATCTAGATCTAAGACATAAAATATAATAGGTATTTTGGGAGGTTTTCTGGGAATTTAATGTCATATAAAAAAGTTTGTGATGGTGTGGAGAAGCGAGAAGAATGAGTGTGCTTTTATAAAAATGGTGGTTTCTGCATAATAAATTTTATAAAAATAAAAATGTATTCCTTAATTATTCTCATACCAAAGTGATCCAATATTGACAATTCTAATGAAATGAACATTATGGGGCATAAATATTACAAAAAAATATATTCTACTAATGTCCGTTGGTGTTGTGTACCCTTATATTCTTAGTTTAACCCACACCCAATAAAACCATTTTACTTTAACCACGATCATTAATTTTAATTATTTTCACTATTCATTTTGTTAAAAAATTATGTTTAAATAATTTAATAATATAAATAATTCAGCTTCCAAATAAGTATTTTATTCCTAATTCTGTTCACAATTGTGGAAAATATTTATTTTGATTAATCCCATGGACGGGATGAGAAAGCACGTTTTTAAGAAAGAAAAGTTCAAATGTTTAAAATTATTTTATATGAAATTTCACTATGAAATTTATTACCATGAACTAAATTGTACTAATAGATTTATAATTGTAATAATTTAAATTTAAATAAAATTTAAAATAAATGGGTTTATTCATTTAAAAATAAATAATTATTTAATATTCAACTAAAAATTAATCAATATAAAATTATACCAAAAAATGACCCAAATATAATATTCAATTTTTAAAAAAAATGTAACTATTTTTAAAAAAATTATAAATGTGTGAAATATAAATTTTAGTAGAAACCTAATGATGTGAATAAATAAATTTTTTTCAATGAACTTACATGATGATTCTATATTAACAATATTTATAATAATAATCATTGTTTCAATATAAATTAAAATTTATTGATATAATATATATATAATTTATGATATTATTCATTATTAATTATTATAATTATATACAATAGAGAAAAATGATGTTCTTTTAAACAATATTAATGAAAATCTCTTTTTAATCCATATAATAAACTTATAATAAAATCCAACATACTTATTGTTAAAATTAAATAATATGATTTTATAAAACTAAGAAATACTAATGTTACATTTATACATAATGCATAATTTGTATATATTAATTTATTAAAAATAATGGACAATTATACAAAAATCGTTATTGTTCATTATTCACAAAAAATATATATTTTCGAAAAAATCCCAAAATTAAACCATGTGCTAATTTTGGTATTATAATTTTAAAAATTATGTTAATTTTATAAAATAAATTTTATAAACTCTTTAAAAATTCATTATAATGTTTTCTATTTTAATGATAGAAACTTATTTTTGGAAAAGAATTTAGGGAATATAATTACATTACAAAATTTGATTGTTTGTTTACGAAGAATTTATAAATAAATTTCAATTATGTAAGAAAATTTTAAATATATTTAATTGGGTATTTGGTTAAATTAAAACTCACCTATTTCATGGCTTGGTTATAAATGCCAAATTTAAAATAATATTAAGACATGGTTTGTTGAAGCTCTGTATCATGTGTCATGCATGTTATCAAAGATACTTAATGTTTCATGTAACATAAGATAAAAAAGGTGTTGTGAATAATGAAAGCTGTCTAAAATTAAAAATAATTATAAGAAATTATTTCAAATGATTCCATGATGTTATAAAAATACTGTTCCCGAGGGCTGCAAAATCCATTCCAATTGTAAATGTTGAAAATTAATACCCAATTCAACACATTTAGAAAAAGGTAATAATAAGTGATTCATTTAGTAAAGGTTATAAAATTTTCATTGAAAAAAAATTATAAATGAGGCTGAATAAAATTAAAATATTATTGAGAAAAAAATAATTTTTTGAAATAATTTTTTGAAATAATTTTTTGAAAATATGGAATTGGAAGACAATGATACTCGATCAAAAAAACATGATCTATATCATATAAAAAATACTTGATTAATGATCCATAAGTAAATAATGGAGTAAATAGAAAATAAAAATTTTGCCTACATTTATTAATATAGGATAATTAAACATATGTGTTTCAATAAAAAATTAACATATCATTTCTTCATAAAAAATGTTGAAAATAAAAAATTCTGAAAGAAATGATATTATTATATAATGCCATTTGAATTTGGAATCTGTTTAATTATAATCCCCAAGAAATAATAACCTAACATTATAATTAAAATAAATATTTACATGATATTAAATTACCAATGTCAAGTATATACACCTCCTCTTTATGATAGGTTAATATCATAAATAATGCACTAAATATTGGAATTTGGGACAATTAAGCCTTATAATGATCAAATTAGTGAATTTAGAGCTAATCAGTTGAGTGATAATTTTTGAAAAATATAAACACATGCCCAAAAAGTTGATGTAAATAAGAATCAATTTTGAGGACAGTCAACATATAATCATTTCATAATGCATTATATGAAGAAGTTTTATAATCTATCAATAGGAAATTGAGTTTTAAATCTCATTAAAACATGATAAAATTGTCGTAAATCACATTGCATAAATTAATTGAAATTAAAATATAAAATACGATTATGTATAAAAGATTCATTATATTGTATGTAACATTTAAATTTTATAAACCACACAATAAAAATATGTTTGAAATATGGCATATGTCTCATAGAAGTAAAAGAGATATAAAATCCCTACCATAGAGTCCATACATTAATGGAATATACCTTAATAACTTTATAATAAAAATTAAAAATTAAAAAAAATTATTACTAAAATTTATTCAGTTTTAATAAAACATACTTAATTAATTTATTTCATTTATTTTTATTGACATGTTTTAATACATATTTATTTAATTCTCCATTGGGTGTTTTGAGGAAATTTGATTGATTATTTCTAATGGGAATTAGTGTGGGACTATGCTCAATGAGGTAAATTTTAAATGATATAACTAATAAATATATTTAAATAATTATAATACATATTAATAAATTATATCTTTAAAACAACTCATGATTTAAAAAATAACTATGTTATGATCATGGAGATGATAAACCATAAGTATTCATGAGTAACATTTCCATTATTCCATCATCCTTATCGATAGATGTTATTCATTATTTTATATATAATTCATGATTATAAGACCATGGATAGAATATTATTTATTTAAATATACTTACATATTTCATTATTTTTATGTGGGGATAGAAAAATAATCACATCATTTCATGGAGGTTGTAGTCCAAAAGTACATGAACAACATTATCATTTTTTAGTGAAAGACATTAATTGATATATTATCATTTTAGAATGACAAATATATTAGGTGTATAATTTTTATTTAATTTATATAACATATATTAATTCTCAGTCTCAATAATACCTTCCTTGTAATGATGTAGTTAAAAAATAATAACATTTCTTTGAGGGGAGATATTCCAACGTACACATGATTGACATTATCATATCCCCCACATAATATAAATAAATAAAATTATTTTTGATATAATTACTCAATTTGTATTTATTTAAAAAGATAACTAATATATACATTAAACACATCATTATAATAATCCACAATATGCAATAATGTAAAATGATTGAGATCAGTTCGTGGGGTGGTAGACCACCATACTTTCAAATGATGCTTTCATATCCAATTTTATGGAAGTGGAGGTGTATTTTTATAATTTAATTTTTATAATAAAATCAATATATTATGAAGATACTGATTTTATAATATGACCATTTTTA
Organism: Viscum album; assembly: GCA_963277665.1. NCBI lineage: Eukaryota > Viridiplantae > Streptophyta > Magnoliopsida > Santalales > Viscaceae > Viscum > Viscum album. Next base: position 1,066,808,795 of record OY728160.1, read on the forward strand.
ATGATTTCTTTTATGATGTGGAATAATAAATAAAAAAATAATATTAAAACATTTTGACTCTCCTCAGACCAACACTTTAGGATTAATACTAAATATTTACAAGAATTATTTTTAACCAAAAAATGGTATATACGATGTGGGTATAGAATTTAGTATGTGATTTTTCATGGTATTATCCAAACCAATAGTTTTTTGAGGTGTGATGAAGATCTGATAGTTGGTGACCTTCTATATGCGAGGTTAGTGGAATTTTTTTATTATGAATAGAAAAAGTATGACCATGTTTTTTATGTGGCACAAGGAGAAAAAATTGGAGAATTATATTTCATAGTAAATTATGAGAAATAAATATTAAATTTAAATATTATTTAAACATGTTTTTAGGGAAGTTTGACTTTTTCTTTTTATGTTTAACCCCTCAGTATACATGTTTTTACATTAACTGGGGTAATTTATTTCCACTATTTACACTATTCATTATAGTAAAAAACTATGTTGACATTATCATAAAAAAAATTTACTCTTCTTCCAAATATTAAGAAAAATTCCAATTTAAAATCATATTATCGTTATTATTTAATTTAAAATTTTACTAGTATATGGGATAAAAAATGGGGTTTCACTAAGTGTATTTGTCAAGTAAAATATGATTTTATAATAAATATATGACTAATACTAATTATTATATAAATAAAAATGAATATTTATTGATATATAATCTAAAAATTTTATTTTAATAATTCATCATTAGAATTTTTGAATTAATTTAAATGGACTAATATTATTTAATTTAAAAAATTTTACATAAAAATACCTTTTTAAATATAAAGTCAAACTTATATTAAAATCTAAGATGAAGATGATTCAAGAGAAAAAAATTTCATTAATTTAAAATAAATAATACAAATATTAAATTTAATAATATTAAAAACATAATGGCACTTTTACGTTTCATAATTTATTGAAAAGAAAGTCATTTTTTAAAAAAATGTTATTTTAACTATTCATTAGAAAATCAATATTCTTCAAAAAATCCAAACATTTTACCCAAAGTAAATTTTAATATTATTATTTAAGAATTAATTTAATTACATAATATTAATTTTATAAAACATTTTTGAAGTAAAATTATTTATGAAGAATAATATTACATGACAAAAAATTGATAGATTATTTTCCCTAATTTTTTAAAAAATTAATATTTTTTAATCAATTTAATATAAATATCTATATATATTTAATGTGACACCCCATTAACATAATGTATTTATCTTCATAATTAAATTCAATTATATCATTAACCTACGCTGCATGCAACACTCAACATAAATGAATGGTGAAATATTATTATAGGATCATTACAATGTAGATGTTAAATTGGTAGCAATTAATATAATTAATTAAATTAAAAATCATTTCTATAATATATTAAATCAAATGTTCTTACATTTACCTAAAAAATTTTATAGGCATAAGAATGGAATTAAACCATTTGTATACATAAAAATCGATATTTTTCAAAAGGTAGTTGTGCCGAATTTAAATTGTAGAGTTGTTTTAAAAAAAATTACATGATTAATATATTTTATTTGGAACAATATGCATAATTTTTGAATTTTTTATATAAAAATTTTCTTTGGTGTGATTTTTTTTGGATAAAATTCATTTTTTATTAATAGTTAAAAATACAGTAATTTATTTGAAAACAAACATTTAAACTAAATAATTTATAATTATAAAATACTTTTTAACATGTTTATAATTAATAATCAGTTAATTTATACATAATTGAACACAATTTGTTTCATTAAAATAGTTTTCATCTAAAAATTTCATTTAAAAACATTTCAAAAATTTGAAAATTTTCACATTAATATCTCATTGATTCTCCCCATCTACAAGATTAATTTGGAGTTAACTTTAGTCAATTATGTAATTTTATTCAAAAATTGGACTACATATTTGGATTTATCTCTTCCAAATTATTTAAATAGGAATAGATATATTTTTTACATTAATAATATTAACTTTAGTAATTTTTTATCATAGTTTTGTTCAAATCAAGTAATTAAGGTTAAAAATAAAATTATAAATATTAAAAAATGACACTAACACAATCTAAAATTTTATTAAATGAGTATTAACCTTCCTTAATAATTATAGGGTATGTTCTGTGTTCTTTAATTAAAATTTAGATGATTTTATAACCATAATAATACATTATTTGAAGATAAGTTGATCATGTTAAACTTTTGCTTTGAACATGTTAAAACATTTTAATATTGGATTTACTATGGAATATATTAGACAATAAATAATATCTTGAAATGTATAAAATTTATCATCACCATTGTAATATATATTTAATATTTAGGGAATAAATTATTTTTTTAAAGGGTTTCACAATTATGATGCATTAATTATTTAATTAATGAATATATAAAAATATTTCTACAAAAATTTTAAAATAAATATAATTTGAGGTAATTAATGTCTAAAAATAATTGTATAGATTAACTTGTAATAATAAATATTTTTTATAGGAATTTTTTTGATATGTTGGTATTTTTATATTTATGGAAGTCGATGTGATGAATAGTGTCAAAATATACATTAATGATATTATCAAATATATAAAAATTCATCAAATTATATAAAAAACATTAAAATATTAACCAAGAACAACTAATTGAGGAAATTTTAAAAATTTCATATATGATCTATTTATTTGTGTTTTGGAATTTTATAGTAAATATATTAAGAATAAATGATTAAGAATCCATGTTGCCTTAGTAAGAGATATAGGGATGAGGTATGGGTTAAAACAAAATGCTTAGAGTATGAATGTGACCAATTATGATCAAATAATATTTGATTATAGGTTTAAACCCATTATTTTCATATAATTTAAATAACTCATTTTGGATTCATTTGGATTTGAAATTATATTTTTATTTATATAATAGTTTTGGATTTTCCCAAAGTTCCCCTCGCCTAAATTATAAATGGGAACTTCCTATCTCAAAAATTCACACCACATTGTGCCTTATATCTCAACCAAACCCTAACAAAATCTTTTAACAACATACCCAGAAATGCTTGGAAGGTTATGTTCCACCAAAAATACCAACCCTAAATCATTTAAGTAGAGATCTAAAGGGAGTCTACTAAAGAATAGGCAAAATTTTTATAAAATCTATAAGTTCATTTCATCTTAAAAATAAATTTCATTTCTTATTTACATCGTAAAATAATAAGTCAAATATTATCTATAATACTTGTCTTTATTATTATTATAAAACCATATTCAATATTTTATCCATCCTATAAAAAAATGAATCATTGATCATCCATATGTGCAGATTACTATCTCCACACCATGCTGTAATTTTATTTCATAACCAATTTACCTAGAAGGAAAAAATGATGTAAATAATTGATATATATGGTAATTATGATATTATATTTACTCTTGATAATTAACATATCATCTACATCCTTAAACGTATTCCATTAAGGGAATGATATTGTCTCTCGGGCGTACGTATGACCTACCATATCTACGACATGATATGACTCATTTAACATTTTCATAAATTTATTGTGATTATAAAAATTTAATTAAGAATTAATATGATATATTAAACTATATTATAAATGATAAGATAATGGAACAATATTCTATAAAAATAATATCACACTCTCATAAAATGAATGCATAGGAAAATAAAATAGTTAAAAACCAAAACAATGTTAATAATGAACAATTTTAACAAGTTGGTGATATGTTTATTAAAAATTATCATATATTATATAAAAAATAAGAATATATTCTTGAGATAAATTAATAAATTGATTTAAATTATTATATAAAAATTTAGTTCATGTTCAAGAAAATGAAATAATAATGTTAGGTTATTTGCACTCACTTTAATTTCTCTAGGACATATGATTTATTCACCACTTATTATTTTCTTTGTTTTATATATATATAGGAGTTGTCAAATTTTGTCTTCAAATTATTTATTCTTAATAAAATTACTATTTTAATAATATATATTCTTATATGGGGCTTATGATTCATTATATTATAAGATGGTAAGGGGTTTCTTAATTCATTTTCCATTGGTTGGGTTAAACTTCTACATAATTGATTATGTCATGCTAATATTCTGTATGAAATTATTTTTGATTGTATCGTATTGTATTTCAACATTTCTATGAGTATTTACATATGATATATATAATTTATTCATTTAATTATTGCATAAAATTTATACCATTTTTATATACAGTGTCTATGATGAATGTCAACTGAATTTATAACGTAATAATGTTATATCCTTGGAATCATGATGTTTAATAATTAATCATTAACATCATTATAAATCCAATTATTTTTACCCATGATATTTCCACTATGATATTATCCATGGATTTAGATTGAGAAAAGGTTGTTGATTAAATGGAATGTGTGTTTAAATATTCTAACATTTCATATTGATAATAAAATATTGATTGAAGGTAAATTCGTCTATATATAACTATTAAAGAGAATATGAGATCACCCATTAAATTGTTTCCTTTTCTCCAGGATCAAAAGATAAGATATTACAATAATCTTATGGATAGAATTTAATTTAAGTTATTATGTTATATATTTAATTAATAATGTAATATATGTTCCATGTATGTATTTTTTGTCCAAAACTACTAAAATAATGGGTCCATTGAAGGAAATATCCATGTATTTAATACAAATGTAATGATGTGATCTCTAAATCTAGGTTACTGGAACTTCGGTTTCCATATTTGGCATTATAGGTTGTTTAATAGAATCCTTGGGAACAATATTTTGGAAATTGTAGATTATAGAATGTAACCATGTGACTGAATTTGGAAATACTCCCAATAAAACCTAACATATTATTTATAGATTCTGTATACATTAAATTTCATTATACATTACTTAGTTTTGAGATTATATATTAAGTAACATAATTTTATGACTTAATATAGTGTATGTCATTATTTAGAAATGCAACATAGTTGAAGGGATTAGAACCTTATCAATGAACATAATCTTGATAGTTTTTTCCCTCTAGGAAAGAAAATAGTTCTGATGACGAAGCTATAAATGGGGATGGAGATGGAGATGAAAACATTATAACTATATTAGGATAGCTAACTCAAGTTTTGAGTAACAATCTTTCATATATAAAGTATCCTAAGAATAAATAAGTGAATTAATGTGAGAATTATTCATGGGATAACAAGAACATTCATTAAATTTCACTAAAAATCAATTTATACGTAATCAATGGATATGTTATTTACGAAAAAATATTTTTCTCTATGGTATATAGAAAATGTAGATGATTTTAATGGAAATTTATCATCTATTATGACATGAAGATCAATAGTGGCTCTTAATTCCAAATTGATTAGATTAAAAATAGGTTTAAATCATTGAATGGTATGCTTTTAATGAACATTTCTTGTAAATTTACTCTCCTCATGAAATTTGACGAGTTATGGGGAGACAATTATTGAGTTTGAGACAAAAGGAGGATAAGAATTTTTTTATGCATCAAGCCAAAATTACATGATTTGTATGGAATGTTAAAGACTAAAAATGTAACATGATGAGTATAATTCATAATTTCATTTATTTTTTAAATTCATTCCAATGAAGCGTAATGGACTTGTAAAATTTCGTATCATGTGACGATATATTATCACGGGATAAAAAGATATGGAAATAATTCTCTAATAAATATTAATTTATGGTAAAGGAAGAGAAGAAGACATTAAATAAAGTGAAATATATTTATAAAGAGTGTAATGTAATGAATTATTTTCCTATATTTGATAATTATTGAATGAAAAAATTCTGTCATGCTAAAAGGGAATGATAGTTATATATAATTATAGAGAGAAATCACACCAGGATAATGATTCCTATTAAATGGTTGATGTTATAAATTTTTAATGTTTACAATATAAATAAATGGGAAACTAAAAAACACATCCCAAATTATAAATGGAATATAGCTTAGAAGAACAAAATGGATCTAGATCAAGCTTATTTTATTGATAAATTCAAAATGGAATGATTTCTAAGCATATTTATTTGGATTAAAAAATTATGTTTTGAAATAATAAATGATATTATATTATTAATAATCAATATATAGAGATGGATTTTACTAGATTACTTCTTCTTATGGATTTGGAAGTATTTAATAAATATTATTAATAAATAAGTGAAGATATTTTCTTTCAAGATAATCATTTGTATGACACATGATTTGTGTAATATAATCATGATATGTGTTTAATGTTTAGATAATTATGATAATGATATTTATATGTCATGGTAATGGTGAACCTAAATGTCAATAGAGATTTTATGGTTTACACTAGGTTTACTACATGTCTAGATTTAAGGAATATAATCAAAAACCTGAGATCAAATTTTTTTAAAAAATATTTTTTTCATTAATGGTTAATGGTGAACATGGTATTCATATATTTGATATTTATGATCTATATTATGTGGTTAGGAAAATCTAATGTTGAGTTGGTTCTCAAAATTTAGTGACATTATTTCATAATTTTTTGCCTTTGAAATTGGAAGTCCATATTTCGGACCACCCATAAGTTAAACTAATTATGGAATTTATTAGGCATAAATATGTTTATCATTGTATTAAATCAATGTATTATTTATCATATTGGATAAGATGTTCTAATCATTTCTATTTTATTAAATATTTACATGCAAAAGGGCATACTTATGACTTTTTGGAAAAAAATAGATACATGAATAATAATTCATCTTGAATATAAATTTCATAGTTTATGTAATGAATTTAAGAACGATAAAATAAAAACCAATGATTGGGAATGTAATTATTATATAAAATCATCTATGTTGATGTTCAAAAAATAATTTGAAATAAAAAGTTATCTTATTACTATAATTTTTTAAGATACCAAAGACATATTTAGACATATTTGGTCTATATTGTTTTGGTCATTTAACTTAAAATAAAACTTTCAACTATCATTCTCCATCATAAGATGATAGTGAGATTAATCTTACATGATAATTTATTCACATCCAACAAATGTTATTTTTTTTCAAATGCCTAGTTTTGAAGTGACCTTCCAATTTCCATTACAATTTTATCAAAAATTATTTTTTTAATTATATTTATGATATGGATTTCTCAAAATTAAATTTAAATTTATTTAATGTAGATTATTAAAGTGAAATATCAAATTTCAGAAGGAAATTTTAATCATGATGGGACCATATAATACACAGTGATTTAAATATAATGTCTTTGAATTTCCATGTAATTTTTTTTAAAATTTCATTATATTTTTTGTATTATATGCGCTGAGACAACACGTGATTCCGAGGCCCAGGGTTACCAGAATAATCATTTGAATTATTTTATTTATTAAAAAATATCCCTTGTGAGATGTTTTACTAACATCTAAACAAGTTTTGGGATCACAAATCCAAGGGCACAATGGATCTTAGAACAATGTGATCATGCTATTTGGGGTCTATCATCGACTGACATGGATTAGTTTTATTGATTAATTTATGTAAAGTTTATGAGAAAAATAAAATATACTTAAAAATATATTTTAAATTAGTTATTCAATGTTACGTAGTGACTCAAGATCACTACAATGCGGCGACTTAGTGATGTTGTAGTGCATCATCATGGAAATGATGAAATGCAATAACATGTTTCCTGCAATAATCACAGGCATGGAATATTGTTAAAATTTATAATGTTGGAGAATTCCTCCCTAGAGCCTTGAATATTCACTAAGTCAAAGAGAATGAATGTCCCCTGAAGAACACCGATGAACAATAGATTAAAGACATTTGTGAACGCATATCCTCCAAAACTGATTCTATCATTGACTGTTCCTATTTCAAGGTAGGGGTTTATTTTTCTTCACGGTTCATTTCCTTGTTCTTGTTTCAAAAGTGAATGTGGAGTAACCCATGAACAAGTTGATCCACGTTTCGATCATTTTTTCTGGTTGAATAATCTATGGGATTAATGTAAATATACTAATAATTAATTCTTTGTCATAATCTTGAGGACATGAATAGACCAAGGATGACAAAAATAAGGCCAAATCCTTTTCAAAGGGTTTTTGTGTGCTCTTTTTATCCCACATTATTGCATTCGTCACTAATAGACCCTCATGGTCACATTAGGATTTTTTGGGAGTTTTTGTTCTTGTCCAACTAAGGGGTGATGGTATGAAGATCAAGAACCCAAGGTAGTGATGAACACTTCCCATGTATGATGAAGGTTTTCTCAGTTAAAAAAACAGGCTACTATGGCGAGGGTAGCGGCCCACATAAGAGGAGCATCGATCACAAACACCATTGGTGGCATGCAGTGGTCTGGCCACCATAGAGTATGAGACCATTGTCTATACAGTTGGAGACTTAGAACCATGTGTCTCAGAGGCCGCAGGTGGTAGAGATTGATTCCAGATCGACAGTCAGTGGTGGGCCGCAACTGGATGGTGAAAAACGCTATGTCAAGCGATGTATCGGGACTGTGGTGGCACCTCACAATAACCATTGATGGTAATTTCATTCGGTGGTAGACCACATTGAATTTAGTGGTCATCTATGTCGACCAACTAAGGATGTTGTGCTTGATTCATCTATGGCAGATGAACTGGCCTGCTCAAGTGGGTCTGGAAGGATCTGACGAGCTGAGAAAGCAGTGGGCTGAGCCCTATAGGGGCGGACCCATGGGTCGGTTGAGTCCAACCGAGTAGGATTGGAACAAAACCCAACCATCCCTTTTTACATAAATTCCCATAAAATTAAAACCATGTGTCTTTTTTATAGGAATTATTTGGTGTTGGGACCCTCATGATGAGGCGCTTATTTGAGATATTTTTATGAGAATTTTCATGGTGGTTGGCGTACACCCCTGTTGCTCGAGGAGTAGCTACTCCCAAAGCGAGCATGATAAGGATTAAATCGTGTGACTGGATGAGACGTATAGGGAGGGTTCCCCTATTATAGTGTGTCTCTTGCACACATAAGAAGCATGTCTCCTATAGAGTGTGTCTCTTGCGCCCATACAGAGTGTGTCTCTTAAAGGGTTGGCCATTGACACATAGATGAATTGTGTATCCTATTCATTCATGGAGTGTATCTCATGTTACAAGAGAGTTCATATATCAAGCACCTACATGATGTGTATCTATTGCACCTATATAGAGTGCATCTCATCCACCTATCCAGAGTGTGTCTCCTCCATAGACCTAGAGTGTGTCTCTGTATTTATGGATATGCCTTGAATTGATTTCTATATGTATCATGGTGTGATATGACTCTAGTGACTCCATTGATTTTAATTCACAGTGGATACACATCATATACATATTTGGTTACAACCTTGTATCTTAATTATTGGTTTACCTTTTTTATTTGGGGTCCCTACTGAGTATTTGTTTTAATCAAACATGCGTTGGCTTAGGCTGCATGTTTTCTATATTGTGAAAAAGATTGACCACTTTGATGGAGTCCATGGTGGGATGGAGATATGATATGCTTCCGGGTGACCCGGTGAATGTGGTACAATTTAGTGACATTAAAGAAGCATACTATACCTACTCTCTAGGTAGTTTTTCCAGTAGATGGATTGCAGAAGCATGTACACTTTTATTTTAGTTGGGCTTGTATTCTGGCCCATTTACCATTCAGATTTATTGTTACTCCTAGTCATTATCTTAGTGGGATACATATCAATTTACTTAGTGGTTTTGGTTTCCCTACTATACTTTGGGAGGTGTGTGTGTGTGTAGGTTCATAGGAAAATGCCTCCCTTTTGTGAGAAATTTCAATTCTCTACTAGTCACCAACCCATGGAATCTAGGATGTGGGCTTGGGGTATTCAAAATAGGGGCCCCAGTGGGACAGTACATGAATGATTAGTTTTAGAGGTTAGTCAATTTTACTTTTGTATTTGATAAATAGTGTTAACAAATTCGAGTTTAGTATTCATGCTAGGGTTCCCAGTGTTGGTATAGTGACTAACCTATCTATATCCCATGACATTGAATTCTGATTTCTATCTTAGTTCATAATAACACTAGTTTCAAGGGTAATTAATGGTTCATGAATTATATAGGCATTGAGTGTGTTCTCATGTCCTTCTTTAGTTAGTCTAATCTTACTAGATATACTATATTGACTATGGTATATATTTTCATTTTCAAAATTCTTCCACAGAATAATCCATCCATGATTTCAAGGAACGACCATGAAGATGGTCCACCAAGAGATGAGGCATTAGTGCATGGACTATTGAAGAGATAGAACCTCCTGGTGGATTACCAGTGATACCGGTACCTAGAGAGCAGAAGTTCTTAATATCATTATTCATAGGGGATGCACATAGGCTCAGTGCATTGAATGAGTTCCAAAGACAATCACCACCTAGGGTCCAAGGTGAGATGGATCCTAAAATAGCTGAGTCCTGGTTGGAGGTGTTGATGCGAGTATTCAGCATAATGAGGATACCTCTTTATGAGATGTAGGCCATAGACACGAGTCATAAACATGGATCAGTGGGGAGATATTGGAGCTTGAATATCAAGACACATGAGTAGGCGACCCTCTCTTAGACCTAATTTGAGAATATTTTCATGGTAGAGTTCATTCCTGGGACTTTACACTATGTGCGTATACAAGATCTCATGTGTCTACAATAGGGTAGGAAGAAGATTAAAGAGTAGTCACAAAGATTCACTGATCATTCACTCTATTATACATACATGTTGCAGGGCCCATTCATTAGTTCCCATACCATCAAGTAGGGACTACACAGGGATATTAGGGAATTAATGAAATACATCAGCATCCATAGACATATTGGGTGCAGGAGTGAGCTCAACTAGTAGAGAGCTTTCTTTCGGAACAGGTGCCAACTTTGGGAGATACCACAGGGTGCTAGGCAGCTGGGTCATCGATCATAGGTAGTCAGAATTTGAAATAGGGGACCAAGTGGACCAGAAAGTCAGGGGATATCACCTGGATATAGGATTATAGGTACCGGGCTTCCAAGGACTAAATGTTCTGTCGAAGGAATGATAATGTTACTCGTGCAACAGTCAAGGAAATATTGATAAATATTGGTCGACTAGTCATATGAACAATAAATATTTGGTAAACGGACATCTGAGGTAGTTGAGGAGGTAGGAACTAGATGGTCTGGCATGTGGAAGATATGTTAGTGGAGTAGGGCGAGGGTAGGAGGTGGGTGGAGGTCCGAGGAACTACCACCACCAACCCCATGTGTTCCAACCTGAGCTTAGGGATATGATGAACATGGGATAGGCTAGATCTAGGTGATGGGGGCTTACAATCTTCAGACTCAATGGATGATTTGAGGTATGATCTATTTATTTTCCAATCCTGATGTAGTTTTTATATACAAGGGTTCTAGTCATTCCATTCTCAGCATGAATTGTGTTTAATACATGGATATTTCAGTGGAACCATTGATTGGATGCATATTACTGGAGAATCGTACAATAAGAGATTCAACCATCACACATTGTTTCTAACAGTGTTCCCTTAATATTAGGGGAATGAGTTGCAGTTGTTATCTCTTAGTGGAACCGTCATGGCCATATTATTCAATTCTAGATATGGACTGGTAATCCACTTTTCATGCTTAGGTAGGCTGTTTTAGGTTAACAGTGTGGTGGGTACATAGATATGGGACCAGGTTTCCCTTTTTTGGTAAAAATTGATCTATAGCAGCATAATAGGGAGTCACATATAGGGGGTGTAGATGAACACATATTATATGGATAGAATGACCTCGACATAGGGGATGAGATGAGTTCTCATATTCCCTCATTGGTGGTTGAGTACAAGGATTTCCTTTTAGAAGATGTTCTAAGACAACCTTCTCACACAAAGGTAGACATATTCATTGACCTATTCCCCAGGACAACAATGATATTTACACTATAATATCTGATGGATCCAGTATAGATGCATGAATTGAGGATACATTTGGAGGACTTGTGGAGGAAGGGCTTCATGAGACCCGATGTTCCACCTCACACAACCCAGTTTTATTTCCCAAGATGACATACGCGAAATTGAGGTTATGTATGGATTCTCAATGCCCGAATCAGCTGATCGTGAAGAATATATATCCACAACAAGGATTTATAACCTCTTCAATTAGGTGAAAGGAGTGATATATTCCTCAAAAATAGATCTCAAATCATTCTGTCATCATCTTATGGTGTTGGATGAGGACATTCTAAATAAATATTTTAAATTTCATTACCGCAACAATGAGTACATAGTGATACCGGTTGGTAGGGTGAATTCTTCAGTAGTCATCTTGGGACCCATGAAAATAATAATCTAGACATACCTAGACTGGTTTGTAGTGGTATTTATTGATGGAATCCTGGTGTACATGGAATCCAAATAGAAGCATTCGATACCCATAATGATATTCCTGGACTAACTCCTAGAGCACGAGATTTAGGGGAAGCCTTAAAATTGTCTATTCTATAGTAGAGAATTCAAATTTCTAGGAAATGTCTTCTGGGAGGCTTGAGGTGCAGTATATATGTTGAATGTAGTGGTGGTGCATTCTTGGGATCCACCCAAGAATGTTACCAAGGTTAGAGTTTCCTTGGGTTATCTGGGTACTGTCAGAGGTTTTTTCATGATTTTTTTCTGAAGTTGCCTCATCCATAATAGCCTTGACAAGAAACAGACAACCATTAAAGAGGACTAAGATGTTATAATAGATCGTTCACCAGTTGAGATAGGGTTTTATGAGTTCTCACATATTTTTTTTTCATAGGAGGTTGTCGATTACATGGTGATCGGCGACGCATCATGGATCGAGCATGGTTGTGTCTTGATATTGGGGAAAGCATTGATAGCTTATGGTTCATTGTAGTTGGTACCACATGATAATGATTATGTGACCCATGATATGGAGTTTTATACAATAGTCATTGCTTTGAATATGTGGCAACACTTCCTTATGGGTGAGTATTTTATCCTCAACTATGACCATAAATGTATCAGGTATATCTTTTCTCATAAGGATCTAAACCTGAGATAGCGGAATTTTCTAGAGTTCCTCATGTACTATGACTTTAAGATTTTCTATACTCCTAGAAAGGAGAGCACGATGGAAGATACTCTTAGTTGGATATCATGTTCACAACTACTGAACGAGGCCTCAGAGTAGTTAGCCTTGATTCAGATATCCTTCATGGAAGAAGATGATGTAGCTTATCTCAAGTTAATGGTGGTACCCCTATACTCTTATAGCATGTGTGGGTGGAAATACTTAGAGATACTAGCTGTGAGACTACACGTGTTCAGATTCCCACAAGGCATTCCGCTGATGGATATTTTAAAGGCAAGGATCATGTCATCCTTTTTGGAGGATGCACAGTTGTACCAGATATGTTACGGGATAAGGTGTTGAGAGAGTTCCCAAAATCACCTATGGATGTAATATATGTGATGAAAAGATGTACCATGACCTCCAACATTATTTTTGGTGTCTGGGGATAAAGAATACAATTTTATATTATCTCTTTATGGGACTCACTTTTCAGAAAGTGAAGGTCAGGAACCAGGTTCTAGTGGGTTTGACTCTACCCCTTAAGATGATAGAGTGTAAGTGGAATGTAATATTGATGTACATAGTGAATGATTACAACATTCATCCATAGGGAAAATTAACATCTTGTTTATTATTGACCGGATCACCAAGTTGAACCACTTCCTAGCGATCTAGGAACAAGGTTCAATAGATATCTTAATATGCCTCTACATAAATGAGATAGTTTGACTCCATGGGGTCATGTCGAAGATAATCTATGATCATGATTATTGTTTGACATAATAGTTGTGGAAGGTCTTAAAGGAGGATTTTGGGACTCAGATGCACTTGAGAACAACATTCCACCGACAAACAGATGGTCTAACCGAGCATACCATTCAGGAACTGGAGGTCATGCTATGTTCTTGAACCCTCAAATTTGGCTGTAGTTTGGAGGATCACCAACCCCTAGTTGAGTTATCATTAAATAAATACTACCACTCCAACATAGGTATGGTATCATTTTAGGCATTGTATAGTTGACCCTACAGGTCTATACATTACTAGACTGACCCAGGAGAGTAAGAACGCATGGGCCTAGAGTTGGTGTCAGCTACTACGGAGAAAGTACATGCCATCTCGGAGCCGATAAAGAGTGAACCAAGTAATTATAAGTCCTATGTTAATAAGAAAAATAGGTCATTGGTGTTATAGGAGTGATACCATGTATTCTATCATCTATCTCCTCGATGTGTGATACATGGATGTGGTTGAGGTGACATGTTATCTCTGAGGTTTATCGGACCTTTTCTGATACTACTTAGGGTGGTCAAGGTGGTTTACCTCTTGGCTCAACCACCAATGCTAGACCGGGTTCATGACTTCTTTCACATATCCCAAATTATGTGATATGTACATGATCCTTCACACATCATTTAATGGGGTGATTTGGACATTCAGAATGGGAATAAATTTATGATGTTCTTAGGGGAGATCAGGGATCGACAAGAGAGGACCCTATGTGGGTGAATAATTCCTTGGGTCCACATTAAGGGGAAACATAGGTATCTCTAAGAGAGAATGTGAAATTATGAGGCTCAAATTAATTCTCAGTATAACCATTTGATTGTTTAACCCCTTTTTGGCTTTTGGTTATGTAAAAACATAATGTGGAGTGAATGTAATGTCTTGGATTTTCAAAGTTAAATATTATGGAAAATATATGGGATTATTTCAAGGCCAGACACTGAAATAGCATGGGATTTAGAGGCTTGGGGTGCCTTCAATAAATCATGAAAATGGTTTTATATTTATAAAAAATAGCATGTGTGTGTCATTTTTGTATCTTCTATATGGGTGACATTATTAGAAATCTAATTCCACTATTGAGCTCAGAACAATGAGTTTAACATAGGTAGGTCCTAACATCGACCGATGCAGGTTAGCATCAAAAGATAATTTATGGATATTTTAAGAGAAAAATTAAATATACTTAAAATGTTATTTTATTTTACTTATTTCAATGTTACATAGAGAATCAGTATCACTACGATGCGGTGACTCAATGACGCTGAAATGAAGCATCATGGAAATGCTGAAATGAATTAATTCATTTCTTCTAGTAATCATATGGATTGATCAGCGTTAAAATTCATAATGCTAGATAATTGCTTCCTAGATCCAGGAAGATTCTTTAAGACAAAGAGAAGGTAGATCATTCGATGAATGCTAGCAAAAGATAGATCAAGCACGTTCGTGGAATGATCACCTACAATGATTATTCTCTCTTCCAAATGATCCTCTTTGAAGTTGGGGTTTTTTTTCTTCGTGATTCATTTCACCATTATTTTTTCAAAAAATTAATGTGGTCCATTACACGAATATGTTGTTCTAGGGTTTGGTATTTGTTATGGGATAGATAAACTCTGGGATTTAATGGAATAAATTAATAATTATATCTTCTTCAAAGTCCTAATGACATGAATTGTCCAAGGATGACATGAATATGGCGAAGGTCCATTCTAATGGTGTTATTATTATCTTTATCTCCCCAATAATTGTGTTCTTATTCTACGTATTCTCATTGTCATTTTAGTATTTTATAGCAGGATCAGTATGTGATAGGACCCCAGAGCGATGGTAAGATGATAATAAGCCCACAATAGTAAAGAAGAATTCCCAATTATTGGGAAGATATTCCTAGTATGAACAATGGGCCACAATTGCGATAGTGGTGACCTGCAGAAGAGGGTCTTCCACTGGTCGTGCTGGGTGGGGGCATGGCCACCCAACAGCAGGAGGTCGATGGATCTATAACTGGATATGGAGGACCCTATGGAATGGTGGCTGCTAGTGGTGGATAGGGCTGTTAGATCAACATCTTGTGATAGGCCTTTACCAGATGTGAAAGGATTCCACATCACACGATGAAGTGTCATGGCCCAATAGGACCATAGATGGACACCGTGGAAACCACCTAGAGGTAGTTGACATGATTATCAACCATGTTTAGCATGAAATTTGGCCACATTGACTGGGTGGGGATGTGGAACCCATCCCATCTTGGGTGGATGGACTAGGAACCGTGAGTGGGTCGGGCTGGATACGATAGGAGGAACCGACAGTAGATTAGACTAGGCCAATCTCGGGTATGCCGAGTCAACCCGGTGGGTTGGGTTGGGTGGGACCCATACCCAACCAACCCCTTTTTATATAAATGACCATAACTCTAAAACTGTGAGTTTGTTTGAAGACTTGTTTGTGGTATTGGGACCCTTGCGATGAGGAAATACTTTTTAGATAAGATGTGGGAGTTTTAATAGAGGTTATTGTATTCCCATTTGGCATGAGTTGTTAGTGCTCCTTGAGTGAGCACACTATGGACATAATCCTGTGACTGGCTACATCCAATACAGAGTGTGTCACCTATTTAGTGTTCTCTTGCACCCATACTGAGTGTGTCTTATATATAGTGCGTCTCCTACACCCATACCATGTTTTTCTACTATGGAGTGTTTCTCATATTCATAAACAATGTGTTTCTCTAACAAAAACATGGACTACATTTTCTAGGCCTACTCGGAATGTGTCTCCATCACATAGGCAGAGAGGATCTCTGGATCCAAAGTAGAGTTCATCTTCTGTTCCTATGTGGAGTGTGTCTCCTATGGAAAATAAATGTGAGTCTCCATTGATTGGGAATTTCCTAGAAATTCATAAAATATATATCTTGGTGTGAGATAACTCTAGTGAATCTCTTGATTTTAGTTATCTGATGCAACACTCTGTGACCCTATTTTGTAGTTTGAATTGTGTCTTGGTTTTTGTTTTAACCTTCACAACATGCCCCCCAGGGCCCATGTTGTGGCTACCCAAATCCCACCACTAATAGGCCAGGTTTTGGAGACATGAACTGAGTAGAAATATTCCAAATTATGGTACACATTTTCCTAAGAACTTGTATACATGCACCCAATGCCATGTTGTAGTGGTTTGAAAGTGAAAACACGAAGTATTGAAAATGAAAGCATACACTACAACACAACAACATAGTTCAGAAAATTTAAAGTAGTAAAGTGAAACTAGATGTGAAAAAAATACCACAAAAATAAAGAATATTTTAATGTCTGGCATGTATACAAAGGTACTGAAGTTGTTGTAGGAAGCTGTGAGAAACACCTCAAGTCATATGATCTCACAAGGCCCCATATGACCCTAAACCTATTCTTGCATCAACTAGGACTCCACCAAAGTGTCAGTCATTTTCAAAATATGTGACTGGTGTGGGAAATACCATGAAGGTTTGGGTACTACAATATTCAGTTGTGGATTCAGAAAACCACAAAGTAAAGGACCACAAAGGAAACAACCCCATAAAGATACAGTCATCTCAACACAGGTATATTCCCATTTAATGAACCATGAAAATATAAATATAATCATTTCACAATCTAATAATCACAAGGTCCCAAAGTCATATCCAGAATTTGGACTATCCTCTAAGGCTCAAATGGTGACAAAAAAACATAGAGACCACACTCTATGAGCTCATCCATTCATGTTGGCACCCGTTTGAGAGATTGAATCTATTGGGTTTCACTCTATAACTACTGATGATATGTTTGATAGAATGTGCTCTATCGAGAACATATTACTAGGTTGAGCTCCAATTCTCATCACCAGAGGAACACTTATAATTTTCTTGTTCCCAACGCAAGTCTAACATAACAAATGTTGAGAGGCCCTCCCTCAAAACTATACATAGACAAGGGATCCCATCTCTTAACCATCATTAAAAACCTATGCCTCTCCTATAAGGATTAGTCCTCACCTCAGTCTGTCGTGGGATCAAAAACTCTAATATAGGTATCGTTTGCATCATGTTGATGGGACTGCTCCTCATAAATATTTTTGATATAAGTGGGACGTCAAACTCCAATGGAGGACCCACTCCCCATCATT
This sequence comes from Viscum album, assembly GCA_963277665.1. Taxonomy (NCBI): domain Eukaryota; kingdom Viridiplantae; phylum Streptophyta; class Magnoliopsida; order Santalales; family Viscaceae; genus Viscum; species Viscum album. The sequence continues at coordinate 1,066,826,920 of OY728160.1, forward strand.
GTTAGGGACGGGAGATTACATGTTTGTATTTGAAGACTGGCACCTTGATCCCATAGGGGTGTATGAATCATGAAGGTCCCACACACTGATTCCATATGGGACCATGAATTCGTTTGTTGAGGGGACTTACCTTACATGGAAGGGGATCGCAACTCAGGGATTAGAGGACCCACATCCTAGTGAAATAAAGTGTACCGACTTTGTCAGTTTTTGTGTCGAGGAACCGCACCCTAGAACGACATGGGAGTTCCAAATAATATAATAGAGCAGTTGAACACTACCATGTTGGGGACTACCGACTCTCTATATGTTAGATATAGAGGACCAACACCCTATTCATATAGTGGAGTACTGTATCAACGGATACATGACACTCTCCCTGGTCCCCCAAGGGAGTTCCTACCCTTCCCTCATGAATATATCTGGGAACCTGAACCCTAGTCCATCTGGGGAGTGACACCAATAGAGGAATCTACCCAAAGGATACAAAACTGCTCCCATGACCTGGGGAGTCCTATCATTATGGAACATGATGATTTTTTCTCATGCATACTTATACTAGGATGAAATACACCACAAACCATTAGATTGTATGTCAACCTAAAAAAACCCACATGGAGTATCTCAAAAGTACTGTCACATTGAAAAGGTCCCAACATTTTAGATGCCTAGTCAAATGGATGCTCCATTTTAATGTTATGAGCATTTTATTGAGAAAATGTCGGTTTAGCCTGAGTCTGGTCCAACAAAGAAATATCATCCCGACCCAACCCAGGTCCAACAAGTTTTTATGGCTCATATAGGCCCAACACAATATTCTGGGGCCTATCCTATGTTGGTTGGGATTGGCCTACCATCTCTAGCCTATCCTGCAGGGATGTAGTCCGATTAAATTGCCCCAGACACGACAAACACCATTTCTACTCCATGTCACGTGGTAGGCTCGGACGACTGCTAGTCCGCATGCCCCTATCAAGAGCCACATGTCCACCTCCCATCAGGGTATAAAGCATATAAATTTCGCAACATGGTAATCTGCGTAGACATGGCTGACACCACAGCTGCAGGCCGCTGGTGTGCTGGTGGGTTCTTCTGTGGTCCACCAAATGTGCTCCGATGGTCGGTTCTTCAATCTAGAAGAGGATCTAGAATCCAAAGTCTACGTTCATAATCATTAGGGGTTAGAATATTTATTTCAAACCATTTCTCTAAAAATATTGAATGGAGGTATCTCTCATGCCACCTTAATCTATTCATCATCATCATTGTCCCATCTCTACCATGTTGTCTCAATTATCGATCCATAATATCAGATCATTGCACCAAGAAACAGTTTCACAGGGATATATCATTAATTATCCCATTATGAAGATGTATAATGTAGTGGAGAAAATCACAATAATACACCCAAAAATTGATCATTATCCATTTTTTCATTTCATCCTCGATCTGATCCATTAGAAAGATAAATACAATAATGAAAAACAAATAATCAATCAATCAATCAGTCAATCCCCAATTTAAAAACCCCATGTCAATTCCACCCAGAAGAATGATTAAACTGTGGGTCAACCATTTCATGGTTTGATCCATGTTCATCATTTAGAAATCGAGATTATTAAAACTGAACACCATACCTAGATTTTGTTCAATCATTGATGAAGAGTGAATCTTCGTCATTGTCGATCATCGAACCACCGCCCTTCGTGTCTAAGTCTATATTATGATCATCCAATCCATTAGCATTCGTCATAGGTTTCTCAATATCCTTTAATCAATGGATTTCCATGGTTTTGGTAATAAACAAGAAATTTTGAAAAAGGTCTGGTAAAAGAAATATAAAATTTCATCAATAAAAAATATTATAATTAAATATTTTAATGAAATTAAGTCCAAATTCTAAAATTCATCCTCAAATCGCGCCGATCGGTGTTAGGAACCACCTAATGATATTTTTTTGTTCTATACATTACAAGGCCCTCATATTTCTGACCATGACATCTATTTGAAATTTATTAGTGTTAAATGATTTCATCTTGAGGGACTTTAATTAAAAAGTGATATTATTCAATGATTTATTCCATGAAAACTGGGCCTCAGAATCAAATTCATTCTCAGTGCCAAGTCCTGTACTTCTCAATTAACTATAAAATCAAATTCAGGAAAAATCTAGCTCATTGCATTAACTTTGTTGTTTTGGGTCCATACTGAGTATTGTTTTACTCACCCCCTGTATGGCCTTCGCCTGCATGTGTCATGTCTTGTCCAGATGATAGACAACATTCACAGAGTACATATGTGCCATGAGATAGGTGGTGCTATAGTGTGAACAGATGGATTTGGTATGCTTCAATGACATTCAAAAAAACTTATTTTACGTACCCTTTATGTAGGGTTTTCAGTAGATGGATTCTAGAAAATTATACTTTTCCAATTCATTTATTCTTATATTCTAGAATATTTACCTTTCAATTTCTACTGCTACTCGTAGTGTATGTATTTTTGGGATAAATATATGTTTAATTAGTGTTTTTGGATTTAGTACTGTTATTGGTGATAGGTGTATGTGGGAAATTTATAGGAAAATGCCTCTCCATTGTTGTAAATGCATTCTAAGAACTAGTCGCCAACAACTGTCCAATAAAAGGTGGGTATGGGGTAGTCACGACATAGGCCATAGGTGATAGGTAATTCCATTTATGGTACATATCTTCTTAAATATATTCACATTCTTTGAAAGCGTATGTTGCATGAATCACCAAACATAATCAAACAATTAAATATTATTATGTGATCATTAGAACCTTGAAGTTAATTTGGATGGAATGAATAGTATTAACATAATCCTAAAATATTGGTATTATATAATCAATAATGTATTTTCACATTAATCTAATATATTTTATCGGAATAATATAAGAGTAAATCAATTTTTACACATAAAAAGTGATATTTTTCTAAATACATATTTCCAACATTTAATGGAATAGTTTATTTAATACTAATGTTTAAAATGGATATAAATTTTATTTGACCAAGTAAACAAAATATATGAATTTATAATATTAAAATTTATTTTTATTAAATTTTGTATTTTTCTCGGTAGTGTTATTTTTCAATGTATAGTGAAAAAGTCATGATTTTAAATGAAAAATGATTTTTAAACTAAATAATTTATATTTATGAAACTCATTTTCATAATGCTTTAAAGTATAATTACTGAAATTATATATCAGTCAATCCAATTTATTTTAATGCTTTATTTTTCATATTATATTTATATATAATTTTTTTTTGAAATTCTAGAAATTATTACATTAAAATATTGTTGTTCGTCTACATCTATGGGAATAATTCTGAATTAATTATAGAAAATATTTTTTATTATGTTTTGAAAATGGATTCAATATTTGGTATTAGGAAGAACAAATTATGTTAATAGGTAACTTATATTTTTGGAAAATATTGACAAAATGATTTCTAATTTTTATCAGCCAGATTTTGCTAAATTGGGTAATTAAGGGTAAATATATCATTATAAATATTTTAAAATTACCCTAACAATTGATAGATATTATATTATTATGATTCATCAATAATCATTAAAGTAATGAAAATGGGACCATTTATATCCATTTGGATTATATTATATAACTTATAATATTTCATTCTATGAAAATTAAAACGCGTCGTACTTTGGTTTTGACAAGATATATATTTTTAATGTTGGGTTTCCAAGAAGATATATTGAAATATAAATATTATATTTAAATATAAAATATCTTGATTTACATCTATATATTTTTTATATTTTTTAGTTAAAAACTATTTACCTTAATGGCTTCCACAATGATAGTGCATTAATGTTTTTATTAATATTAATATAAAATAAATGATTTTAAAAATATGAAAATAAATAATCAATTCGATAATTAATGTCATCCCAAAATTTTCAGGACTACATAAACATGTTAGAGATGTTTAATAGGGTGTTTTTCAATGATATGTTGTTTTTAAAGCTATTGTAATAAATAGTGTCACAATTATAATTAATGATATTTTAAAATAAATAAAATTTTATTAAGTGAAATAAAAGTCCTAAAATTCCTAAATTTGGATACATTACTTATATAAAATTAAAAATGTCATCAATTTTCCATCTATTAGTTTATTTATCATTTAATTGAAAATTTATTTACACTCAATGTGTAAAAAACAATGTTGTCATGCTAAAAGTAAAACTGATTAAATTAGGGTTAAAACCAAAAGATAAGGTTAATAATATTACCTAAACAAGTATAAAAACAAGTTTATGATATTATTTATACCCATAATCATATTATGTTATAATGAAACGAATTTTTATCCATTGTGAATTTGATTTTAATATATTTAATTTAATATTTTGATATTTTTAAAAAGTGCCTCTCATCTCAATTATAAATGGGTACCTTCTATCCCATTTATTAACACCACATCGAGACTTTTAGATTGAATAAAACTAGACCATTTATCATCTAAAAATAATAATACCTACTATAGAGGCCACTTTATTTAAAATTTACGAACCCTATATCCTTTAAAAAGATATGTAATGGAAATACACTGAATGAGAGTAATCATTTTTATGAACTTAGTCATATTCATTTATTATTATACATTCTATTTCTTTGTTTATCCTTAATAAAATAATAAAAAAAATATATATATTATGATATTTTATTATTGTAATGGAACCACAATATTCCATTTTTTATCAATATTAGTAAAAAAACAATGAATTGTGCATTTGTACGTACGACTTACCATCTCGATGTCAAGGTGTACTTTTTCTTTCATAAACACATTACTTGGATGGATATACTGATGGAAACAATGGTTATATATGTGGAATCTGAAATTAAATTCATTATCAATCATTATTATGTCATCCAGTTTACTTCACATTCTCCATTATGTGAATGATACAATCGTTCATGCGTACGTTCGGCCTACAATCTCCATGACGTGATGGGATTACTTTTCCATGTTAACAATTCATAAATTATTAAAAACATTCATAAAAATAGAAATTATGATATATATGAACTTAACATCAATATATGTATTATGAAAATATATTAATGACATATAGACCAACACAAACATAAAAAACATTAATAAGAAAATTAAATAGTTAACAACAAAGACAAGGTTAATAATGGGATATAATTAAATAACTAGTGATAATATGATATAGATGGATAATAACTAATATCATAAATAAAAATTTGGGGTTATTGTAAATTAATAAAATGATTTAAATTATTATACAGTGTGTAAAATCATATTTTAATAAACGAATGTGAAAAATAATGGCTTTTCATCTCACATTTATTTCTATGGGTTAAATGATTTTCTAACAACTTTTTCCTTTTTTCTGGTCATTATAATGCCCCTTTAAAATATAATATCATGAATTTATTTATTATAATTATATTTAATAGTTTATTATTTTTTTCTTTTATGGTGCATAAGATTAAACTTATTACAATGTTCTGTGGTATTTCTTTACTCAATTTCCATTCACTAAGATAGACAATTACATCATTTATTTTTTCATGCTCATATTCCTTGTGAAATTTCATTTGATTGTATCATGATTTATATAACCATGTTTAATGTGGATTTACAGTTGATACCGATAATTGATTAATTTTAGTATTTCATAAACCATATAAAATTTTTAAAAATGGTGGCTATATTGAATGTTATTTGAATTAATGTGGAAATAATGTTAAATTCGTATATTTTACACAATTTAGATGCATTTTGTTAAGGATTATTCATTATTGGAATATATATTTAATTTTAATATATGATAAATCATTTATAAATTCATGAAAGGTGGTGGATCTGAAAAATAATATCTCTTATATGCATCGGTTGTCTCATGAGATGACAAAGCAAGTGAAATTAAATGGATTTTACACATAATGATGATACAGTCTTATGAAAGGTCGCGATGGTAATAGTACTATTTTCTAGGGAACCATGGAGTCCAATACATATGTATTACATTCATTATAAATTCGGTTATTTTTATCCATGATTTTTTCTATATAATACCAAATGTGAATTCAAATCCTAAAATTTTATTGAATATATGTCTTGTGTTTTCAGTTTTTTACATTTCAATATTTTTTATGCATTATTGATTCAAGATATCATCTACTATATGTAACTATAACTATGAATATTATATCACCATATAAATTTATTTTATTTTCCCAAGGATCTGAGGATAAAATTCTATATTGGTCTTAGGGATGAGATTTAAATTCCTTTGTTATTTTCTATCTTTAATTACTAATGTAATGAGGGTGACAAGTATGTATATTTGTACCTAAAACTAAAAAACTATTAGTTAATTTTGGATGATAATCAGCTTATTTAATAACAATGTAATAATTTATCCACATATTTACATGTTACTATAGTTAGGGTTGTGACCATTCATTACATATTTCGCAATGTTCATATACACCAATTTATTTGCTAGTTTTTAATGGAAATATTTTTCATCCGTTGTTTATTATCTTTGTTGCATGAAGAATAAAACATCATAAAATTTTCGGTTTTTTTAAAATCATGGGGTGTTACATCTTCCCACATATATGAAATTTCATCCTTTAATTTCTAAAATTTTATAAAAACTTAATAGTTTAACATTAGAAAATACATTTTTATAATTCCCACATGGTATAAAGGGTTAATAAAATATCCTCCTAATAAAAGATAAAACTAAGTATGAAGACCATATCAAACAATACATACAATGATTTCATTATGAGAACATAAGTAGGAAGTGAGGATTTATAAATTAATGAAAAGTGTAATTTATAACTAATAATATTGAGTGACAATGATCATTGATATCTAGAATGTGAATTATCAATTGAAAGATAGTTCCCAAAGAACCATAAACCAATGTGGACATAAAATGTTCATTGATTTCATCAGATGTGATGGTAATATGTAATTTTTTTAAAGATCCACTCCCTAGAGTTTAGGAATTCATTAACATATAGACTATGGTAATAGTAAAATATAATTACATGACTCGTATAATTCAATTATATTTACATTTTCATCCAAAATATATTCTTTTTCTCTATATGATTAGTATTTTAGAGTAATTTTATATACCTAGAGATCTATAACCATATTTTTAGGGACCACATTACCATAGAATGAATAATAATATATTACATCTATCTTTGGACATTAACCGATACCAAAGTTGTTTTCATAGGGAACCATAATTCCCATGATAAATAATCCTTCAACTCATTAATCTACACAATTCAATAGTAATACCCAAATATTAGACCAAATTTTTTAACAGATAAACCTATATATAAAATAACCTCAATATGGGTATCTATGGCTTTGAAGATATTATCAGACATACTCTTATCAACCTATTATGGTATTAAAATAACATAATATAACCTCACCTGAAAAAAAAATCTAATTTTCAAGGTTATCGAATGGGTTCATACGATACAGACTATGAGAGAACAAAACATGCATAATTGGATATGTTTCTATAATCACGAACATTACATTTCATTCTTTGGAACCTAAGAATGTGACCCTATAAAACCCATAAATTAAAATAAATGAACATGGTATTCATTATCAATTATGACACGAAAAATAAACCTTAGATGAAAATAAAACACACCGAGACATTAAGAGAGAGATATATATATATAATAAATACATTAAATATATTTAATATATTTAAATATACACAATACCTAGCTTAGCTATAATTACATGAAACATTTGTTTCTTCAATTTCTCCAGTAATGTAAAAGAACATGTTTTAAAAAACTACGATATAATACTACTACTATTATATAATATTGTAGTCATCATCTAGTTGTTGGAAAGGAGGGTATGAATAAAATTTACTAAATTATGAAATTAATTATTTTATACATTTTTATCAGTTACTTATTGATTATAAATAGAATATAAATCATTGAAAATAAGAAGAAATAATTTTGTAAAACTACTTCTTTTATCTGAAATACAATTTAATTTTTCTTGGATAAAAAAATTTTATAAATATTTTATAACACGTTTACAAACATTATATGATATAATAATAATTATTTATAAAATATTAATACAAATATTAAATTTGGATCAATTTAATGTATTTTCATAAAAATTTTCTCTATTTGAATAGTGTAAACTATTATATTATAATTTAAAACAACATATTCATATAAATAATTTATAATGATAAATTTTATATCGAAATTTCTTTATTTTAAAAATAAATAAAATTTTTAATAGTTAATCCTATTTAGTAAATTATTATAATTTTCATATTGAATTTATTTAAAAAACATAATAAACATTTAAAAATTTTTCATTAAAAACTAGTTTTATCATCAAGTCTGCAGGACTAGTATTAAATCAATTTATTTCCAATTAATGGATTTAAATTGAAAAAATGGATTAAATATTTGGAGTATTCATAATTTTTAATGTAAGATAAATATAACATAATTTTTTTACCAAAAAATGAATGGCATCAAAAATAATAATAATTTAGATTATGGTTAAAATAAAAACTAATTTATTATGGGGTTAAACTAAGAATATATGGGTAAAAAATGTCAAACTAACATGTAAAAAAACAAATTTTATGGCCATATATATACCATATATTTTAATTTTTTGTAATGGATTTTTTAATTTTTTATGATAAATATTTGGGTATGTTTGAATATTTTCCAATAATTATAGGTCGGACACTCACCTCTCTTATAAATGGTCACCACTCTCCTCTCATCATCACAACATCTATGATTTTTTTTTCATCCAATACCATCCCCAATGACTTCAAAAAATCTATTCAATCATCACTGTATTATTATTATTGACCTATATCCTTTATAGTATTGATATTGGTGAAATCCTCTGGAACACATGCAAAGAAGAGGTGCATTTTCTAATGAGTGTTTTTAATTTTTTTATGTGTACACCTACTTAAATTTTTATTAATACATTATGATATAATAAAATAATTTTATTAAATACACTGATAAGTTTTCTAAAATTGTGAGGACATAAAAACACCACCTCTTAAATAAAATTGGTTTTCAAATAATCATTTATGTGAACATTGAACTACCGATTCGAGAAATAATGCCATTCATTTTCCAATTACTACCTCTACTAGTTGGGTATGTTTATAGAATATATATATATATATATATATATATATATATTATTTATAAAATAATTTTACATTTGACTTCATTTTATCTTTTATATAATTTTATGTTCCATTCAATTGGGTATATGTTAACATCGCTTGTGTGTGCGGAAGTCTATTACCTCATGTATCTACATGAATCGTTTTGAAGTAACGATATACATGGAATTTTATATGGTAATAAATAAAAATTATATGTGATATACATGAAATAATTAGGATAGTATTTATATATATATTATAATTAAAATTTGATATTTTCTTATAATTTTTCAATCTATTAATGTTCATAACATTGTTTGTGTATGAGTGGATTACTGCCTCTACGATGTGAAGTGACACTCTTTTCATCACCACAACACATGAATGATATATAGAAGTATGTTTTAATAAATAATATGGTATATATGCTATTATTATAATTTTATATTGATAAAATATTACTTATCATCTTTCAATAATGTTGTTCTAAAAAATGGCTTGTTGGTCAAGCTTACATATGTCCCACCATCTCCATTATCTTAAGGTACATAATTTCACAAAAACTATTTTACATGACTGAAATTAAAATTAAAATTGATCTAATAATTTGAAAATTATTTTAGGATTATTATTCTCTAGATGGTACTATGATATAATATATTTACGAATTAAATCTTTAATGATGTAAAATGCGTGAGAAAAGAAGGAAATTAAAACTGAAAACAATTAAATAATTAAATATTATTATTGAATGACTGATATTACATTTTAAAGGATCATATATGATATTATAAATAATAATATAGTTTGTATAATAAGATAATAAATTTAATAAGACCTCTATACATGTGGTTAAATAATTTTCAACCAAAAGGAATCTGATTGTTTGAGATTTCGTCTAAATTTCATTTAATTGATGCATATTGTAATTTTATGAACAATGTTTCTTTCATATTTTTTATATTATAAACCTTTGAAATAAAATATCATTAATAAATAATTATTCATGGTATTTTATTTTTAAATTTATATTATTTCATCTATGTGTATTTTACATGAGTGTTACTATGTGGTAAATAATTTCATTAATCAGTTCCTTGGCATTTGGTTATACTACTTTTTCATTGAAAATGATATTCTCAGATTATTTTTCTAATTAATTTTAATTATATTTTAATTTACATCAATATTTTTATGTGGACATATATTCTTCAATCAACTATTTGATTTTTTTTTTAATTATAACTTTAACATTAAGATCATTGTAAGGGTTTATATAGAAATCACATTTCAATTAAGACTATTTATTCTTGAATTTATGATGAAAGTAATTATATAATAATTTCAAATTATATACATATAATTTTATTCCATTCTGTTTTTTTTGATATTTTCATCTAATAGGACTAATTTACCACTATTTTATGATTAAAATTATTGAAAAAATATTTTTATGAAAATTAAACATCTTTTGTCTCTTCAAAAGGAATTTTTTCTTCCGGGACCATGATTTAAAAAAGATTATTATGAAAAATGGTTTTATTCACGTAAAAATTACTTATTCAAATAATTTTGACCCATTCATAGTTTTTTAAAAAAACTATTGAATATATTTTTCATTTTCTGATCATGGATGTTTTCTAATATATTTACGGAGAAAAATAAATGTTCTTTAATATTGTATAGAATGGAAGAATTTACACACCATCATAGCCATTATTTGTTTTAATATTACATTTCATGAATACAATGTAAATTAAAATAGTAAAGGTGTTTCCAATTATTATTTAAATTAGGTTTTTTTATATTAATTTTCCTAAAAAAGTAATTTAAAAATGGTTCATGATATAAAAATGGATTTTCCAAATGAATTTAATATTTTCCTCAAGAAAGTTTTTAATGATGTTTTAATGTTAATTATATTCTTTAACAACAATAAAAAATTATCATTGAAATAATTCAATTAGAATTTGATTTATTGATACTGTCCCAATTCATCCTATGGATGGTTTATGATTGTTTTGTCATAACAATGTTTTGAAATTCAATTTCATATTTATTTTTTTAGTCATTAACATCCTCTTTAAATGTTCAGATTAATTTAATATTTGGACATTAAATTTACCCTAATAATACATATCATTTACAATGGATATTATTATTTCTTAAATGATGTAACATTTAAATATATGGTGCTTCACATTGAGTGATATTTTGTTTGTGGGAAAATATGGATAAATTTTTATTCTTTACTCAATATAGATATTTGATGATAAGTAAAATTGAAAGTCAGTAAAATATACTAATAAATATATGAGGAATGATTTTAACATACAAGACATGGGTGGGGTATGATTAATTTTATCCCATCGATGCTTCGGTAGTCTCATGGGATGAATCAATTGTCTCTCCTTAGATAAATTTTTGTCTACCCATCAGTTTTTCGTTGTCAGGAGAATAAAATATTAAGGTTATGTTTTAATGTGTTTGGGAAACATGAAATCCAATAAATATAAATTTCATCTATTCATAATTCAGTCACCATTATCTATTATATTTTTCAATTATATTATCTCTATATAAAAATAAATATTATTTATTGATTAAAATTTATGTGTTTTCAGTTATTTACCATATTATATTGATTTTTCCTTATCTAATATTTCTACTAAGTTATTTAAATGGATGTATGTTACTTTATTTACCTATTTATATTGTATACTATTATTTATTAATGATAGCTTACATTATAAAGAAACCCTTACTAGTCATTTTAGATGACTTTTATTTTTTTCCATTTTTATAGGAATTATTAATGTTGACTATGATTATTATTATATGATATGCTATATAGGATAACGTTTTTCTCAAAAAAAATATTTTCTTATCGGTGTTTTTAAATGTATTATGGGAACCGTGTATATATCCAGAGTAACAAGACAAAAAAACAATATGTCCTTTTGGGATGTGATTCCGTATATATTGTCCCAATGTAATGCAGCTGGCACCATCTCTAGGTTATTGGGTTTGGGGTCGTAATAGTTGGGATTATAAAAGTTTAGTATATTTCTTTAGAAAATGATTTAACAAAACATATAAAATGAATTATAAATCTATAATAAAACATGATGATATGTATATAATAATATACTAACGTTTTGTTAAGGATTATATTATTTGGGTTTTCATATAAATTCAACGTTATATAAATTACAAATGTTGATGTGGTTTTTTCACATTGGAAAATAAGTTTAATAACAATAATAAGAGTATATTGGTCAAGAACTGATCATCACTATGATTATGGCCATGATAATTACTTCCCACCTTTTTTAACAGTCCTAGTGTATATATATATAGAAAACTCACTTTTTAATTAGACATGAAAAATAATAATGTAAAAATAATGATATCTCCCAAGAATAAATGTCTACTATTATGAGATTATCTATGCATTATTTTTTAATTTAAATTATTCATTTTAGTAGTTTTGGGATTATAAATTTTCTTTTATAATGAAATGATCTATTATATTGAATTCCATCATTTAGAAATGGTTTATAGTAGCAGTAATTGGAACCACATCAGTCAACGTTATCCAAAGAGAAAGAATAATGATTTTATTGATAATAATAAGATAATGTTTTAAATGAATTAGTCTCCCAATAATTATATTCATATTGGGACATAGTATCATGTTATGACATTGACATAGAATAAATTTACTATGTATTATATCATTGATGGAAAATAAGATAAGAAATAGAAAACATAGAAAATGATGAATAAGGGGAATTAGTTGTGGGGAAAAATAACCATGATTAGGATTGTATGGGAAATAAAAATATTATAATGTTCAATTCATTAAATGTTAGGATATTATCATCTATGAAAAAAATTCCCCAATCATGAAAGGAATAAAATAAGAAGGTAGAACATAGATCATTGTAAATTTTATGTTGTTTCCACAGAAATGTTCACATGAGTAATGTACTTGTGTGTAGATTCAGGAACTATGTCATTTGAGTTAGTTTTCAATGAAGTTCTAGTTATTATAATTATTATATTTATAAGGATTTAACTAAAATAAATTTTTTACTACAGATTTGAATTCAAACATTGAACGACGCTAATAGTCATAAAAATGATTATATTGAAATATATCTTTTTTCAAAAAACATGATTATTGGAATGATATCACATAAAATGTTCTTGATGCAATGATAAGGATTTGGGAATGAAGTTAGGGTATAAATTGATAATGTAAATTGAATTATTGATCAAAGAACAAGCAAAATAATAATTTTCTAAGCCAAAATATAAAAATATAATTTAACTATTTTTCTTTATATTATTTCATCCAAAATTAACTACTCATAATTAAGAAAATTATGATGAAAAAACTCATCCTAATACCTTCATTTCTGTTGAACTAATAGTATTTTAGATAATAACATAATAATTGTTGTGAGGCCCGTAACATTCCATTTATCATTATGTATATTATGACCAATGTCCCTTATCAGTATATATATATATTTTTGTTGTTCCTACATGTCCATATCAGCACATTCCACTAATATTATTCTATGTTTAACCCTAGTTATATGTTATTACCTAATTCTTTTGTACAACCATGTCTCTCTCACTAAGAGGATATTTTATTAACCCTTTTCAGATGATGGTTTTTTTATTAATTTATTTTAATATTAAAAACCCATTTTTATCATGATTATGTTTGAATTTTGAGAAAAATAATTATTTAAGGTGGGTAGAATGTAACCCCCAAATGTTATAAAATAAGAACATAAAATTTGATAACGTATATCAAATGCAACGCCATGGTTCGATGAAAATAAATCACCATAAGACATAATGATATATTTATTTTTATATAATTTAAATATATTTTATATCTTTCAATGAATTAAATAATGTGTTTACTTTGTGTTATATTAATCAATGATTTTATTTGATTTCATTAATTACATACAAGACTGAGTGTTATAAAAAAATAATATACTGTAATTACACTTAATTATTATGATTGTAATTTTATATCCCTTGGATTGGATGGTATGAAAATAATTACAAATTATTTTAAACAATATATATTATACACATTTAGTAGTCAAATATTTATTATGTGTTGAATTAAAAAAATTTAAATGGAAAACAATATTTCTCTAAAAAAATATATTTTTTTAAAAAACACTCTTTGGTCACACATTGATAACATAATATAAAATCAATTTTTAACACTTCTTAATATTCTATTTTAATATGAAATAATTTTTAAAAACCTTATAGAAAAATTGACTTACATTTTTTTCATAGAAAGTTTCACATCATAAAAAGTATTGAAAAATGTTGAATTTTAATTTAAAATTTCATTTTAGTTTAAATGATCTATAATAATACATTATAATTTTAAATGTTTTTAACGTAAAATTATTTCAATTATATATCAAGAAATTAAATTTATTCCATTTAATCATTTTCATGTTCAATTTTGATATAAAACTTATTAATCTTTTAAAAAACATCACTTAAAAAACTCGTTTCCTTGTAACGTATGTAGATTTAAAATTAAAATTAAAAAATTGATTTAAAAGTATTTATATTGAAAAATTACTACCATATTAGGAATCGATATAATTTATAATTTATAATAACATCAAACTAATTTTCAATAAAAATTAATAGTTAAAATAGTGAAAATTAATTACCACTTTTAAGGTAAATATTAATTTAATGAGGGTTAAAAATATAAGATAAGTGTCACAAAAACATGGAAATTCGTCCAAAACACCTTATATTAACATATGTCAACCATAACTCTTATATTATAGATAAAATCATATTTTTTCTGTTCTCATGATAAAAATTCATGTATGATTGAATATATTCAAAAAATTACAGTTGTGCTACTCACCTTAATTATTAATTGAAAACCACTCTCCCATCGACAAAAAAAGTCCATCATATTGGTATCAAAAAATAAATGGATTAATCCCATAAAAAATTATCTATCCTCATCCCATAATTTTTAATGTTTCAATGAACCATTCTTTGGAAATATTTTGGAGCAAACAAAAGGAAGATGCCTGATAAATAGGTACAATTTTTTAATGATTTTATTTATTTTATATCTTATTCAAACTCCTATTATTATTAATAAAAAATGATAATATCATAACATTATTACATTTCATATAATATGACTTTTATAGTATTTTAATGTCCAACAACCTCATCCACTTCCATGAAATGTGTTATGAAATCATTGTTCATCTGTACATCTGACTACTACCTTATGAACTAATGTCATTGATTTTTTCATTACCATTTTTCACAGTTGTTTATGATGATGAATTTAATGTTTATATATATTATATATAACATAATAATACCTATTTCTTAATAATATAATATATATCATTATTAAATTCTATTATTTAGGTGATATTATAACGTCACAAGGGTGTACGATGGATTAACGCCTTACGAAGCAAAGTTAATCATCTGTCACTAACACATTACATAGAATACAATATGGTCACAGAGAATAAATATATTTTATAAAAATTGAATAATAATTATACTCAATACATACATGTTATTATAAAAATTAAATAATTTTTCACATCTATTCAGTCACATAATGATGATTACAACATTCGTGTAGAAGTAGACCTCCACCATCACGAAGTGATGTGATTCATTCCCATTACCACCCCACGTGGAGGTTAAATATAAGAATTATTAATGAAATAATATATTATATAAGATATTATTTTCATTTATTAATTACAAAGTATAAGTTACTTCATTTCTTTATGGACCATTGAAAAATGAGTATGATTCCCATGCATTAATATGACCTAACAGCTACATGACGAAAACATAATTAATTTAAAAAAAACAGCCATATTGATTGGTCTTAAAAGTAAAAAATATGAAAAAATATGTAAAATATTTAAAAAATATTATTGTTGATATTATATAACAAAATAATATGATTAATTATGCGATATTTTAGGATTAATCATGCATGGAAAAAACAGGGAAGCACAACTGGAAATAATGAAAATAATAAATGTTTAAAAATGAATAAAAGATAAGTTATTATAAATGGCTCATATATTACATAATAAATATTTATATGGTTCTATAATAAGTTAATAACTTATTCAGAACCATTATATTGATAGTTATATTATGTTCAATAAAAATGAATTCTGAGGTCTGGGATTTCATCTCAATTTCATTTCATTAAGAAATATTGTATGGATATGCACCTAATTTCTTTTATATGGATTATATACTACCAAAATGACAAGTAATATCATCAATAATTCGTTATTAATGTTTATCTTATGATTTAATATAAATTATTTTATCCATGTGTTTTCAATTGAACATTTCCAACTGGTAAAGAATTTCATTACTTAATGTCTTTTTATTAGGCTATATTACTTATTTGTTGTCTATGACTCGCCTTGATTATATGTGCAATGTGTTTTTTTATCTTATGATTTATTAATAATTTTTTTATTTTTATTTATTGGTGATAAATATAATCAATTTTTTTATTAATTCTTACTTCAATGTTATAATAATTATAAGTGTTTATCTCACAATCTAATTCTTATGGAGAATGTTTGTACCTGAATTTCAGTTCAAGGTGATTGTATGGTCATTGATTGATAAAACAATTAAATTTAATTATACTCTAGTAATTCATCCTTTTTATATATAATTACCATTTACACACACTTTATCAAAAAAATAATTTTGAAATTGTAATTATTAAAACCATTCTACATTTCTCTCTTTGGATGGAAATATATTTCATCAAAAATAATGATTTAAAAAATCATTTAAATTTTTTTTAAAACCAATTAAAAATTATTTATTAAATAAATATCTTCATGTTATATATTTATAAATTTTTTTAAAGTAATATTCTTTTTTAGAGTAATTCACATTTCAATTCTTTTTACAGATAAATATAAATGTTTTTTAAAATTTTATGTCTCGTATGGATTTACATGTTTTCCTAACCATCATTAATCTGAAGCATCCTTTTTATTTTTACATTTTTATTTTTAATGAAATTTTTTCCCTATTATTTCACCAATTATTAATTTTAAAATTTTATTTTCAAATAAAATTATTTTCAAAATGTTATGTTTATTAAAAAGTGATTATCGAAATTAAAAAGATATTTTCTTGAAAAAAAATTCAAAATATTTGTATGGTATTATTATTTATAAAAATCAACAATAACTTATTTTACTTATAATAAAATTAAGATATGTTTTAATGATACCATATTTATTATTCCTCTTTATAGTTTTATATTAAATTGACCAATTATAGTATTGAAATTCAGATCATTGAATAATTTTTCTACTCATTAACTCCCCCTTGATATATTATCTTTCTTATGATCCTTGGTCATTTAGATTATGATAACTAGCCCTGAATTTTATCATTGATATAATAATTTCAAATTTTCAATTTCATTTATTTATACGGTGTTCTAAATTCAATGTTATTTGGTTGATTTGGGAAATATTGATAAATTATTATTTTTTACTGGGTATATATATTTTATGATAATACACATTCATTATTACTTAAATCTATTATTTGTTATATAATCAATTAATTGGACCTATAAGTCATGGGTTGGGCGTATTTAATGATACCCCATGATGAATCATTATTTTCATGGGATAAATTAGTTGGATAGATTTAGTTATAATGGTTTCTGCTCACTAGTTATAAAAACATATGAAAATTGATCTTGATGGTAAAGTTACCATGATCCTAGGAAACATGAAATCTAATAAATATATAATTCCATTACTTTTAATTTAGTTATCATTATCCAAGATTTTTTCTCAATGTTATTATCTTTCTAGGCATATCATTATCAGTTATTTATTAAATAGAACATGTTTTAAGTAATTTATCTTTCCATGTTTGTGATTTCATATTTATTCATGTATTCATATTATTTTAATATAGTGTTTGATAAATTATTTTCAATTCCATATTGATTTCAATATTTATTCATAATAACCTAAATTATATTGAAAACATGTATATTATTTGAACTCACCCATATTTTTTTCCATTTCCATAAATCCATTTGGTTTAATATGATTTATATTCCAATGTATACAAGATGGAATAATGTTATTTTTGAAAAAAATAATTTTTTATGTTTTCTAATGTTATATAGAAATCATGTATGTGTCAAGATTACCGTAACTAATACACTCTGTGGTCAATTAGTATATGATTCCTTGAATTTTATACCTATGTATTATTGTATACAAAAACTCTGGGTTACACTGTTTGAGGTTTCTACAGACCCAATTTTTCCATATAAACATTGAAACATATAAATTAAAAGTAAAATCAATTAAATTTTCTATGAAATTTTTGGTTTATAGATTTTAAGTTTTCAAATGTACTCATACAAAAAACAATACCCATGAAATTAAATGATAATATCTCCCACTAACCCTTATTTTATTATTCACATTAGTTAAAAATTTTTATCAATATGAAACTATTCTAGAAATAATTTGTTCAACCAAAATCAATTATATATATGGAAAATAAAAAATAAGAAGACCAATCACAAATTCCTAATATGGGTAAACTTATGGATTTACAATTGATTTCTATTTTGGAATAGAATAATAAAATAAGCCTACGATGACATAATAATGTGAATGAATATAACATAAAAATATTCATACCCACCAGTATCTAGTTCATCATATATGAATACATAAAATAAGGCATGAACAATTGATATAGACATCAGAATAATAATTGCAAGCCATGTGATATCAATCATGAAAATGAGAAACATTATAAACCTATATAATGAATAGATCAAATATATTGGAATCATAGAACATTATCATAATATCACATCATACTCAGATAATTACCATTTTTTCTACATATATCTTAGTAGTACCCAATTCATTGAAGGTGCATGATGAAACCACCCATCTGTGGTAAATATTTTAACCACCCGTTCAGGGGTAAAAATATAACCACTCTACCTTAGTTTATAATACAATTACCAATCCTATTTTTATAATAGAATAATAATATTTTATAAACAATTTCCCAGAAACATATCATGAATAATGTATATATAATATTCATTTCATTAAAAACTCCTTGAATCATCTTGTATTACCCTCAAAACTCAATTTTCTCATGAGAATGAAATTATGTATACAAACATATATTTGAAACATGGATAACATATATTAAAAAAAAATATTTTCTAAAGAGTCTCTTTGAAACATGATTATCCCATGGAAAAGGAATGGGTTCTATTACGATCTCTTGAATGTAAGACTAACAATCAGAGAATAAATGGGTTCCAAATTTTTTTTTGAATGATTAATAACCCATATAAATGAAAATAGTTTTATAATAATCGCTTTGAAATGATCATAATCCATTCGAATAATGAATGAGGATGGTATTTTTACAAAATATCCCCATTTTAGAATAATTAATAACTATGTTTTTCAATGTAGATTAATCACAATACCTTTTAAATTTAATTAAATACATTTTATGATGGAAATAAAAATTTCATTATAAAATAAAATACAGAAACAAATAATCCAAATTTTTATTTAAAATATTATTTTCATTGAAAATAACATTGGAATCATAAAATTAATTTTAATATGGAAATAGTTGTAATTTAAGAAAAAAAATCTTTAGAGGTTGTAAATTTTGAAAAAAAATTAATTGAAATGTTTTTTTAAAAGGTTACAAAAATGAATCATTAGGAAAACATTAAAAACATTCCTTCCAAATAATTTAAATTAATGTAAATAAACTTGTAAAATATCTTTATGAAATATATTATTTTTAATAAAATAATTATTGATAACATTTTTTAAAACATATATATAGAAGATAATGATAACCAACGCAAATGAAAATACAAGATAAGTACCACTTAACAATGACAGTTTTGATGTTTTCTAAATCTATAATGGAGGAAATAAAAATGAGAGATGTGATACAAATTATTAAACAAAAGATAATTAATGAAATTTGGTTCCATAAAATAATATCATATTATTTGATGCAATGTAATTTTGAACATAATAAATTATGAAATAAAGGTGATTGAATCATAAATCCTTTTCCACTTATTCATTACTTTAATTTCATTCACCCTGAAATAATCACAACAAATAAAACATTAAATATAATGGTTATAAATAGATACAAGATATTTAAATACCAAATTTTAGTGTATTCTCCGCATAAACATGGTTGGTTTATATAAAAAACATATGTCTCATAGAATTGAATTTGGCAGGATGAACCCTTAAATTTATCATTTCCCTAAATTATGAGTCAATAAATGAAGGGATTGTGTGTAAAAAAGATAAATCCATACCAACCAGTTGTAAATAATGAATAAAAAATTTAGATTAATTCACACGTAATAATATTCATATTAGATTTTTTGGAGATGTTTTATAACCCTTCAATAGGTAATTGTGTTAAGAAACTCTTTTCAACATGGTAACATTAAAGTCACTCCCCATGGATAAATTAATTAAAATTCAATCATAAGATACCCTGATTTATAAAGGATTAATTTTAATACATGTATAATTTATAATATATAAAATATAAAATAAAAACAAGTGGTGAATATGAAATATGCATCACATAACTATAAAACATAAGATAAACCCTTACCCCAAGTCAAATGTTCCTTTTTATGTCCATTTAACCTTGCATAAATGAAATACATAAATTATTTTATTTCCTAGAAATATTTCATTATATTAATTACTTATACTAAAATAATTTTTTTATTTATTTTTAAATAAATATTTTAATACTTAATTTGGTATGTGCACATCGAGTGTTTTGAAGGCATTTTTTTCATATTTCAAGATGACATTAGTGTCATGACCATAGTCAAAGGGTCATAATTTCCACATCTAAAGAATAATAATGAGGATTTAATAATAATATTTATTCATAAATTACAAAAAAAACAATAATAATATGTGGTAATGAGAAATGGACTACATTACTATCATAGAGATGATAAGCAGTATATAAGCATTAGTTACACTCCCATTTTTGATATATAATAATGGAAATTATATAGGTATTATTTTATTTTTAATGAATTATCATAAAATCATGAATACCATAATATTTTATATATATAATTATATATATATATATATTGTGTTGATGAAAAAATGAATCCCCTATCATTATTGAGGTGGTAGTCCATATGTACATGAACGACATTATCATATTTCACTATAAGACTATAAATGATTTTGTATCTTGAAAATGATAAATATTTCATTAATATAATCATTATTTCATTTATATGACATAAATTAAATAAAATTATCTTTAACACCATCCATGTGAAGCATTAGTGAAAAATGAATCAGATCGATTCACAAGGCGGTAGTTTTCCACCCACACTAGCTATGTTATCATGTCCCGATGAGATGGAATGAAACAAGTAATATTTTTTATAATAAAAATAGAAGAATATATATGTTAAATAATCATATATAAATATTATGTCAATCATTATAATAATCAGTGATAGGTGGCGATAGAAAATGAATGACATCTATTCTTGAGGAGGTAGTTTATCGTACACACGAATGATAACATCATATCCCATTTTAGGGAAAATGATATGGATTTATGATATTAAATTAATATAACAACATCTCATTATATATGCTTTAATGGTTTTTTATATGATTATAAATGAATAATATTTTTAATTGGTGTAAATAGAAATAATAAAAAGACACATAGTTGTGAATTTTTCTACTTCTTTTACAACCTTTTTGTGATTATACATATTGTATTACTATAATGGATTTATGATAAAAATGATGCTACTATAAGAGTAATGAATTTTGGAATTTATTTCAAAATGTATAACCTAAACCAAAAGGGGTTTTAAATGCTTATAAGAGAGGATATGTTTTTACCTTTTATAATCTAGGAGATTGGAACACTTAATTTTTAAAAATATTCTTATGTACCCTCGTTTTTTCACACTAAAAAAGGTTCCAAAATGGATAATTATTAATCCCTTTATATAATATGGTTTGCATCATTCCAAACAATAGTTTCTAGTGTTTTTATTTGGTTATTTTTACCATTATATTTTTTGGATAATCCCCTGGTAAACGAGTTTTAACCATAACTGTGAAAATTTATTTCTACTATTTTAATAGTTAATTTTGATAAAAAATAAATTTTAACTTTATTAAATAATATAAATGTGTCTAATTATAAATATTGAATCCATTTTACCTAAATAAAATCCAATAATTGAAAAAAATTAAAATTAATCCCAAAATACGCAACTAAAAAGTGGAGTTTCAAGAAGTGTAATTTTCAAGGAAAATATTATTTTATATTAACTCTATGAATTATAATAATTATTTTTTGAATATAAATGATAATTAATTTTAATATTATATATAAATTTAATTCAATTCATTCATCTTTTGGATAATTTTATTTATTTAAAAATTAAAAACATTAATCACATTGAAATAGTCTTAAAAAAATATGTTTTTAATCCCATTGAGAAAAATAAACAAATGTTTAATATTAAATTGGTAGAAAAAAAATTAATTGGAAAAAATATAATGAATTAATAAATATAATAAATTAAATATTAATAAAATAGAAATGTGAATTATAAATTTCATAATTTATTAAAAATATAAAAAATTACAAAATTCTGAATGTTTCACCAGTCACCAAAAATCAATATTTATTGAAAAAATCTCAAAATTTCTCCTAATTATTATTTTGATATGACAATATCAAAAATGAAGTTCATTATAACAAATTAAATTTATAGTTGTTTCAATATAAAATTTTAATATTTTATTATTAAATATAATGAATATATTATTTTGATGATAACATATTTATAATGAACAAAATAAATTTTCTAAACATTAAATGGTTTTTTAATAATCATTTAAAAATAAGTTATATTTAATTATATATATATATATATATATATATTAAATTAGTTAATTTTATTTGTTACAGGCCACCCCTCAAAAAATGGTCTGGACGGAGGGTGAGGGGTTTACTAGCCTTATTTGATGCCCATAGGACACCGAATGATGGAAATAAATGCAAAGGGATTCATAAAAAACTGGGGAATGATTTCCCGTTTGAAAAAAATTATATCAAGATAACCATAACCATTATACCACTATATTATGAGTGTTAACAATGAAATAAAACTAAATTTAAACCAAACCATGGAAAACTATATCAATGTACAATGAGAAAAGCAAGACAAATATCAGAATACAATGTGGAAACCAAAATAAAAAAGACTCAAAGACACTGAAAACATAAAATAAATTAATCCCAATAGTCTCCAAGATCCAAATCCATAATCCCTTTCCAATGGAATCATGAATCATCACTATATAAAAGAGGAAAGCTTCCATTACCATTTTCTAAATATATCAGATATACAAACAAACCAAAGTGACTAAGTTTTTGGTGAGTATAAAATATTGTAGGAATTCCCCAGTGACATATCAACTCATGCCACTAGAATAGAAACTATTTTAAATTTTATATGAAATGGTTTATAAAAATATAAATAATATCAAATGAAATAGATAAAAATATATAATAAAAACATTTTACCATGGAATGAAACTAAATAAATATTTAAAACCATTACTCCAATTCAATTGTCACATACCCATTTATTTTCACACTTCTATGCATGCATGGAACCACGTGCCTCCCTACACTCAAATTTAGAGTGTCATCATTTCAAAAATATATCACTATGTGAACCATTTAATTATGGGAATTTTTATACTCTTATATGACCCATTTTTAGGGGGGAAACATCACACTTTTATCCATCCTAAATGCACATGAAGCCATACAACCCTAATTTCCAGAATTACATTCTGAACCAAATACAAAAATCTATTATTAGAGAATATAAAATCTATTGAAATCATTTATACGAACACATTTCCATGAATTAAGAAAAATAATTTAAAAATCACCATTATAAAACAAACAATGCATGTCTTTCGAAAAAACCACCTAATTCCACCGTTTCGAAAAACAATCACTAATGAGGTACTCCATCAAAAATCACACATCAACATGAAAATAAAGAAATTAAATTAAATAATTATTTAATAAATACATAATGATTAAAAATTTCGATTTTAATGTTAATCCAACTACCTGGCATTGCGTTTTGAAAACTAATATTGACATGAAACATTACTAACAAAGCATGAAACTCAAAGAAATAACAAAAGTTATTGTTCCCCTAACCCAAAATTACCATATATTAACATGATTATCATAAAAACAATGGTTAAATCCCCAATATATTATATCAATGATTTCAAGATAGGGGAAAAGATGAAATTTATAAAAACCAACATGAATGATAACTTAACAAAAAATTTAGGCCCTAACTCAAATAGATTTGAAAATAGATCCCTCTTGGATCCTGAGGAATGGTCTATTTAGATTATTGATGGGGTGGAGTTTTTTTGTGGTCAGATTACATAAATAATTAGTCATTTAGGAGGAAATATGAATACAATTCACACAATCTATATATGATTGTTAATGGTGCATGGTTAGGTTGTATAGATTGGAAAATAAAAAAGCTAACCTTACACTAGACACTGCCTCCAAAACCCCCTTGCATGTCCATAAAAACTTTTATCCAACCATTCTAAACCCATTATTCCAAATCAATTTGGTTTATTCTTAGTGCCTTCATAATTTCTATAAAATTCTCCCCTACATAGTGCATGTAGTTTTAGATTCATAGTATTCTGGATGTTTTTTAGGGTTCATAAAAACTGTCCACCTCTAGAAATCCTCCAAAAACATTACAGAACACCCTAAACCTCGATACACATAACGCTATTAAATTATATAATTAAAATACATAAATATTTCAAAAAATTACATGATACATAATGTTCCTAATTCCCTCGACCATTACTCTTTTCATCCACAGAATATTGAAAATCACTATTTTACTCAATGAGTTCAATCAATATTCAGTCCATTTCTTAAAACATATCTAATTTTCATCCTAAATCATACCATGTATCCATAAAATATGAAATGGAATAATATATTCCAAATAGAATACATTATATTTCCCAATCATAATCCACACTAACAAATTAAAAAAAGTAAAGTCCAACTCTAGGTGATGTTATCCTATCAAATCACTTTTTCTGGATCAAGTTGATAATTCTTCAATTAAGATAAACATAACACACTATTAACTGAAAATAATCTAGGTGGAAAAGAAAACAATTTAACCATATAACCAACCCATTAAATTATCAAAAAGGGAATACTTATCAAGGATATAATCTGACCTACATCAAAAAACGATGATTCCCAAGAATCATAGGGATTCATTTGAACATATGATCACTAAACATGAATGAAAATGACCATCTATGATGATACACATACAAATATAGATGTATATGAGCTGTATCCGTCCTCTTAAAATCAAATGACCCTTTTTTGACTCCATGAAATGGATTGGTCCAATTATATATGTCTCAATTATTATCACCCAAAAATCCAAGAATGGAAAGGATGACATTCAATTATTCAAAATGATCTATTTGTATCGAGGAATGATAACAGTATGTGCTCCTCTGATGATTTTCCAAAATCCCTTACACGTTCCCTGAGCAGTACTTCTAACATTTCAGTCATCCGTTCATATTTTCCATTTGTATGGTAACTATATGATGTTATAAAATTCAACATAGTTACAAGAAAATTCTATACGGATTTCTAGAAATTAGATTTAATCCTTTGTTCTCTATATTATATTATAGAAACTCATAAAAAATTCCACTTCCAACATATGAAATTCTTGAATAAGGATGAAATGTGGTGACTTTTAAAGTTATCAAACTATAAGGTATATTATTTAAAATTTCAATTCCATGACTATTTGTCCTTTTACAAAATCCATATCTATCTTTTCCCATTTCTAACTAAAAATTGTTAAAGAATGTAATACACCCAAAAGCCACAAGTGATCTACCTTATCCTACTGAATGGTGCGGTTTTTATAAAAACCCCTTCTAAGATTCTTTTCATTCCATCCCACCAAATTTTTTCGTTATTTTCATTATAAATATTTTTTATTCTAGGATGAATATACCATATAAAATGGGGATAAGAATGAAGATGTTTCTATTGAACCACTATATGTACGAACATTCAATCCTTAAAATAAAAAAATAATCCCCTATTATGCTCGAATCCCTCAATGGTCTCCTCACCATTGAGGGATCATAATATAGAAACACATTTTGAATTAGATGCATCTACCTATTTAACCATCACAACCAAATATTGAATTGAATTAACAAGAAATAAAAAAACCATATTACCTTAGTCATGAAAGAACATGAATTTTAGTGATCATGAACATCAACATATATTTTTCTTAATACTCTTATTTAAACTGATCATACTATATTCTACTTAATCCATCCATAACTGAATTTACATTAAATGGAGTATACATCAATTCAAGTTCCATAATTTTGAGATTTTTCACCAATCATAATTTCGATAGATTCAAATATCTTTGTGATAAAATTTGCTACAAGATCATATGATCTATAAAGGTAATAATTTTAACAGGAAATAGGTAATGGAAACAAGTCATCAAATAATGGACTACAGTAGCAATTCCCAAATCATGTTTTGGGATGATCTCCTCTTGTAGCTATAAATATCTTAAGCCATAATAAAAATCATTATCACCCTCCATGAGAGCACACCCCATCCCAGATTCCAAATCATTAAAATAACCCACATTACCGGGTCCTTATTTATATAATATTATCATTAGTGCTGATGTAGGGAAATATTTTTTGGCAAAAAGCGAATTCTGACATTCATCATTCTATTAGAATATAACAGTCTATATTATAAAATCTATAATTGGTGAATCTAGTCATGATAAATAATTAATGATTTTTTGTAACATGATATTCTACGGAATATGTATATCTCAAAGTTATTCATAGGGATGTCGAATAGGCCACAACATCTATCATTTTTAGATCCACAAAAATATTTTTAGTGATTAAATTGAAATATAAACAAACAAATTTTATAAAAAGATGCACTTTGAATGTTTTCCATAGTAGAGATGATCTAAAAATATATCTAATACTATCAAAATCTATTTCACATTTTCAATTATTTTTTTTAGAATACACTAATATATAAACCAAAAATTCCCCAAAATAATCCAGATATTTAATAAAAATTTATTATAGAAATTCTATAATGACTTCCATGGTATTCATTTGACTAAAAAGAATAACAACATATGTGTAGATTCCACATATACCCATAGAAGCAATTTTCAGAATATCCAATATTCTAACCTGCAACTGGTGATATCACAAAAAATAATAAATTTTCTGATTAAAAATGGGATCCATTAAAATGATTGAATGAATCATAAATTCATGAAATTGGATACCAATTCAATATTGTAACATGGTTATGAAAAAGAAAATTTACAGAAGGTTGAAGATGTGCACACACCTTTTCAAAATCTAAACTAGATCTTTCTTTAGTGACGTACTCCATCGAATGAACAAACTAGGCTACAAATCATAAAATAAGACATTTAATTCGTTAAATTCTTTTGTATATATCAGATTAAATGAATATGATATTGGGCTATTCCCTGGTGGAAAATCAATTATATTCTACAATTATCTTTTGGGTTTCAACTCCGAGATATTATCCTGAAAATGATCCAAAAGTTGATAAAAATAGTTGGGATAACAATATCTTCAATCTCATCCCCTAAGTCCATGGTCGGAGCATCAAAATATAATGAGATAGTTCCAATATCAAGTACCAAAAATCCTACATTATGTGTCTTTACATTCTAGTATCCTCTGCTGAGATTCGTCATGCATGCATCAGTTGTAAAACTAACCCTTTGTGTATAATTGTCGATATGCTACTTGAACCATATAAATCAATCCATTCCACAAATTATTTCATTTACATCCATCTAATTCAT
The DNA here is from genome assembly GCA_963277665.1 of Viscum album. Classification (NCBI taxonomy): domain Eukaryota; kingdom Viridiplantae; phylum Streptophyta; class Magnoliopsida; order Santalales; family Viscaceae; genus Viscum; species Viscum album. The sequence goes on from OY728160.1 coordinate 1,066,855,383, forward strand.
AGATATATCCCAAATAAATCCATCCCCATCTATTGATATAGATTAATCCTTTTACATAAATGGTCAATATTATCTTTGAAGAAGGATAGTTTTATGTTCAAAAAAATAAGACCTCATATAAATATATACACAGGGATTATTCCAATAATTATATTGAATAAAAATATTGGATGAAACTATATAAAGAAATACATGCATTAGGGTATAATTTAAAATTTTCTTACATGTCACCATGAATGGTTCATATTGATCACCAATGATTTATTTATCATCTCCATATAATTTCTTACTCACTAATCATTGGTATTTATGTCGATAAAAATATTTTATTAATAAAGGATTCATGGTATTCCTAGAATCACTATGTATTCCTTATTTCTATTTATGTGGGATATGTTACTTCACTTGTCCCATCACTGCATATGATATCTGCGAAATATTTGATGCGTCCCTAAAACCTAACCTTAGGGCACACTGACAATAGAGATGAACGTGTTCCATATGATTGAATGTATGAGATTCTATTCTTAGATTCATATAATATAGTTTCATAATTTAGAATTAATAGAATTAAAAATATTCCAAATTAATCATTGGTTTGGAGGATGAGTTAATGATCTAGTCATCTGATTATGAGTTATACCACTACATTGGATATAGGTTACCCCCTTCCTTATATTCCCAACATTAGTGTTCCCACAAATTCCCATGGTTATCAACATACTACACCAACCCGTGTTTCTCTAGATGTATATTTATGGAACCATATCCCTCTTTACAATATATGTATAAATTATTATATAATATATAACAATATTTTAGTGAATTAATTGCCTTATCCTCGATTCAGAAAGGAATTCCATCAAGGAATAACAATCAATAACATCCATTGAAAACAGGACTAAATTCATGAATTTATCAACATAAAATTCCACTATGAAGTTCTCAAACATATAGCATAAAAGACTATTATTATATAATTTCTAAATATGTGAGATAAAATTGTTTCTGGAATAATTCTTTATAATTCTCACATATAATGACATTGAATAATTTATCCATAACTACTAAATCAACAAATTTGATTGATAATTCAACAAGTATGTATATTTATAACATGAATTTCATCAAAGCTGGGGTGCCTAGGAAAAAGAAGATAAAATAATCATATTTAACCACATATATCCTTTTTTGATATAAATCACCCTAAACGATGGTTGGGATCTTCTTTAGAAACTGAATAGATTGTTCAACCTTCCTTGGTTTATCCCTTTAATTCCCATTATCTATATCTCAAATTGTCTATACAATAATTTGATGGATTATTTGGTACACCTGGGGCTTAGGTGCGACCACATTCAGAGCATCCTTTTCCAATAGGTTCCTAAGATTCCAATTGGGTGGCATTTTCTAGGACCAAAAAATGAAATTTAATGTCACTATCTATAATTATAAATATGAACAATTACAAATTTAACACATTACATTAATTACAACAAAAATTTCCATAATTCTTCAGTTACAGTCTCCAAACTATTTTTTAAATTCCCCCATGCTCTTTTAGAAAAAACCCATTTTCAACAATAATGATAAATAAAAAAATCACCAAATAATATACCATTTTCAAAAATAAAATATAAAATAATAGTGGGATTTAATTATTATCAATGATTTTAATTGAAATCTCATCACATAAAAGATTGATGATGATTTTACACTACCTTGACTTGTCTATAAAATTCATGTAAAATAACTCCCTAGTAACATGTTATTTTTCTAGAATTGATTAAATATGGTTCTTTATTCTTTATGATTAATTTTTAGAATATCGTCATAATTAATACAATGCCATATCAAGGACTATCCCAAAATTATTTCACAACTCTTAGATAGAATAGTTTGATACAAGTCGAAACATCATGCCCCTCTCCAATTTTAAAAGGAAGAGGAAGAGGGTGTTATATGCCATATGTAAAATCCCAAAGACACCAAAGAAATAAATAAATGAAAAGGGATTTATAATCAAATTGGTAATTCTTTTATCATTGAAAAACAACCATTCCAATATATCCATAACCAAAAACCCACTATATGATGCATTAGAACAATTAAATACAACTCAATGTAAACTGAACAAATCCAAACAATAAGTTATTAAAATACCTAAACTAATAGAAATATAAGAGTACATAGAATACAATATAACCAATAACACTCAAATCCAATAAAAAAATATGAACATATCCCAACATTATCCATGTTATAACTCGGTAATCTATGACTAAGTTTTGATGATGCATCACTCATGAATTCATATTCCTTTCCATTACACATGTCTTAATATAACCCATTTGTAAATACAACAACGTTCTGATACAGGTGTTGAGTATAACACTCAACATGATTTCTCAAATGAATTTCCAACTAAAAAAACATGGACAAAACATGATGTAACATTTATACAAAATATTTAAAAAAAATTAATGTAGTGTATTTAAAATCCAAAATCGTTAATAAATAAATTATTTTTAATAGAAAGAATCCCAAAATCATTGAAACCATTTCTTAAATTCAATATTCAAATACAATTCATTTCCATGCATCTAAACATGCATCAAACCATCGAACAACCTATACTCATGATTAGCGAGCCATCCATTCAACAATCTATCACTTAGTAAACCATTTGGATGTGGGAAAGTACATACCATTATTTTTACCATTTTGATGGAAGAAACATCACAACCTTGTCCATCCCAAGTGCACAAGAACACTCCCCAACCATGTGAAAAAATAACATGCCACATAAATCATTCCATTCCATTTTAATGGAATAATTATTCTACCTAAAAAACTCTAATAACATTTTTTCATGAACTAAAACAAAACCATAATTTTTAAATACCATTATAAAATGATTGCACTTGTTTATCCACAAAAATATAAAATTATCCCATTTCACGAAACCATTACTAAATTTATTTTAGATTAATTGTCAATCATCAATATACCAAAAATTAAATCAATTAGAATAATATCTAAATCATGACTTCACATTCTAAAAAGAGTATTTGAGAGTGAATCCACCTACCTCGCAATGTTTAGTGAAATTGATGAATGAAATAGAGAATCAAAAACTCATCATAAAACTCAATTAAACATCTGTATATCTTGTAAAAGTTATAAAAAACTACAATATCTCATCATTATTGGAATAAAAAACCATGGATCTATCCCCAATTGATTAGATATGTAATTCTAAGAGAAGGGAGAAGAATAAATATATTGAAAACCTTCAATAATGGAAACATACCATGGATTTAGGGCCTCTAACAGACATTGATTTTTCAAAAGGTAAGTACTAGATAATGAAGAAATATTGCTATAGAATTTGTATATTGTGGAAGTCCTTTTAGTATCTTATTATTTTAAAAATGGTTCATTTAGAAGGAAATCCAAATTAGATTTAAAACATCAGGATTATCTTTTTAATGATTCCAGGTTACAGAGAATAATTAATAAAACCATGTAAAACCCATTCCCAAGCATCTTCCTCTAAACACCCACACATGGTTATCTCATATGGTTGGACAAACCATAATCCAACCATACAAAACCCCTAATCCAAACATTTTACTTTTTTTGATGGGTAGCTCCATGATTTTGAATGAACATGGAACTAACTATGCAGTTCACTTGTGCCCACTATTTTAGTTTTATGGTATATGAGAAGGTGATTCACAGTTTCAAATAACCATTATCAAACCCTTCACATCTACAAATCAGAAAATATTTTTCAAAATATCGACAAACCTCTAAAAAGTAGTCAAATTAAATTATATATTTAAAATAGATAAATAAAGGGGAAACTACATGAAACCTGGAGGATTAACTATTTAAACACATAAATATAATTTGTAGTTTATAATGATTATATATGTCATGGGATGTTTAAAATCATTGTTTCATGTTGAAAACAAAACCAAATATGGATTTATTTTCTAAAAAACATGTTTCTATACCATATAATGATGTTATATGGATCAGATGGCTTGAAGGAAAAAATCATCTATACCTCATGATAACAAATGATACATCAAAGAATAAATTCTACAAATAATCATGATATCTTGTGAATCCATCGCATGAAGATTGTAAAATTTTATCATGAAAAGGTTTTTTAATTTACCAATATTTTTGAATGAGTCATTTATCATTGTCAAGAATATTTTTATAGGGTGTCCCATTCATGGGTGACCGATTAAGATCCATGGTATAACATGATCAAATAATTGATCATGCTATGCGATCACACAAATATGTAATCAATCATGTTGTTCAGGAACAAGCTCATACATTCATAATTTAAAATAATAAGGAAATTGTAATATCCTTATGAGCATTAAATGATTTATTCTAATGACAAAAAATCTGGAGAATATGTTTTGTATCCATTGATATATATTTTTATATATAAACAAGGAATATGGAATAATTGGATGTGTTATTGAGATAGGTATAGTGAGATATAATGTATCACATAATAGATAATTTCAATTCGATATTCATATGAATGAAGAATGTTCACTTATGATATAAGGACATAAAATTGTATCATGGGAACCAATGTGTTTAAACTATGATTAGGGCCCATGTGATTCAACTAAATTTTCTATATCCTATGAATAAAATATTATTTACAAGAATGTATTTAAAAATAAACAAGGGACGTTACTTTTCTATCATGGATGAAATGTTCAAGTTACATTATAGGTCCCATGAAGAATAGGATATGAAACCTATGATCTATAAATCACACACCTGGAGCATAAAAAATAATTATGTGGTTCAATCACAAGAATTCCATATGTGTTTTAGAGGATATCCCACATAGTGTTTTTCATCCTGACATGTAGTACATTATGAATAGAACCCTTAATAAACATGTGGATAACTATTTTCATTTTAATGAGGAATAAGATAGATTTAAAAATTCACTCTCATAGATGTTCATAGACAAATACATGACAATATTACCTGAATTAACTGAAAATTAAATAGTTTTTTATGTGAATATATTAGTGTGCGTGAAGAAACAAAGAATAAAGAGTGAATTTATCTAAGAATTATTCATACATAAAATATTTCATGAAAATGTTATAGTATCTGAACATTAATATAAACATAATGTAATAATAATAATAATATTTTATACGTTCTAGTTATTCTAAGAAAATTATACACCATGTACTTGGTGTAAATTAGCATAGAATTGAAATATGATTAATTATGAGATGTTTACTATTATTATTGAATAAAATATTGAATATTTTGGGTGAAACACTTGGAGACATAAATGTGTGGTTGTGTATTCCTTAGTAGGGGAAGGAAATACTCTATTATTGTTTCACTAGGAAAACAGTGAAAAAAATCTCAGTATATATACTTGAGAATGTCTAGGAAGCTACAAAGGCTCATGAAGTATACCAAATAATGTGTGATCTATATAAACCATGATGGAAGTAAAAGAGATCATTGTTCGTTGGATCAAGATAGAAGGGATGAATGATGTTATTACAATTGTGTTTAAATAGTTATAGAATATGTTCTATAATGGTTTGTCTGAATATTTGAGTTAAATGTATATTGGAATGTCTAACTAACTGAGGATGAAGATTTGGATCGCGTTCTGGTATAACATGGATCAATGAGAGTACTTATGTATAGACCCCAACCCTAATAGCTATGATTTAGTGGTTATATTATTACATTTGATCATGATACAATACACCCCATCACAAAGGATGTAATAATTTTTTAGTCTTAAGAAAATAGATAAAAACATTATTTTCACATCTCAATAAAGAAAAGTCAAAAAATAATTTTCTAAAATAACCCCAATATTCAGTTTTATTATTTCTACATATAAATAAAAATACATTGAATGAAATCTGTGGTAAAGGATAATAAATAAGGTGTGAGCTATAATTCTTTGTATAGTCTTGTGTATAAAATAAACTATCATGAAATAATGATTCATAACCAATATAATATCTAAAATATATGTAACATATTACATTTAATCAATATATTGAACATGAATAATTATATTGATAGAATAAATGATGATTAAATAATGATATATAGTTAATCAAATAATCTAGACACAAATCAATGAATATTATAATTAATGTAATAATCACATGTATGTTAATAAAATATCTCATAATAATGTAAGATATAATTAATATCTTCATAAATGTATATCTAAGGCCATTTTTGAATAAATCCTAATGAAATGGGTAAGGCCTCATTAAAAAACCCTTTATAGTTTATCCCAAAAACATCAAATAACTAAATTTAAAATATTAGAACACCCCAATAACATTCTATGTCAAATGAATTTTTAATATTAATTATGAGTATAATAATAAAAATAATCACTCATTTTGAAATAATATTATATGAAAGGATAAAAAATTTCGAATCAATAAATAATTGTTATCTTTTAGAGTACTATGATAAATTGTATCGAAATTTCACAACCCAATAAAAATTATCACAATAAGAATGGTAAATAAATATGATTGTATCATAAAAACATATTACTAATAAAGAAAATGTAAAATAGGTGTTTTCATGGTTGATGAATATAAATATTATCAAAAATACATTAAAACCATCTTGTGAGAATTATAATTATCACATAAGAAATATGTTTCTAAAATAATGAATTTGTTGAATATTATGGGGCTATTATAATAAGATAATTACCATATAAACGGGTAAATGTGGTTTCAATGAAATTGGTATTTATGATTGTGGGAAGTTCCATATAAGAAAAATTCTTTAAGACAATGATTTCATTCACATTTTTTAAAACTCAAAAGTACCTAATTCTAAGAATTATAAGAATATTTATAACAATTGTTTCCCAAATAATTACTCATGGGTAAAGTTGGATTTATGAAATAAATTTTGGTGTTTTAAAACAATATAAAAAATATTTTTGGAAAATATGTATATTGAGGAAAATGGATCTTCGACCGATGATAGACATAAATTATAATTTTATAAAAAAACATTTGTTAAACAATTTTAAGTACCATAGAGATGAAAATTTTAAAATTACATGAATAGATTATTAATTACCATAGGATAAAAATATTTATAGGATTTATGTTATAAATATAAGAAATCCCCCCAACAGAGAGACTTAAACATAAATAATATCTTATAATGTTGAGATTGTCAATAAAAAATTACAATTTTGGAATCTATTAAATTATATTCCCCTTGGAATAAATAAGATAAAACTAAAAATTAAATACCATGAAATTATATGGGATAAATTTTATATCATATAAGAGGGGTATTCTTAATTCCACACAAAATAAATATGTTGTGAATATGGTATATTTCTCCCAGAAATAAAAGTAAGATGAGAAACCTTTTCTATAGAAACCCCACCTTTTCTTAAATTACTATTACATAATTTTAATTATAAACAATATTATAGTATTACAAAAAGAGGATCGAAAGGTTTAGTGTCTTGGTCAAACTAGGACCATACATAACAAATACAACATCAACTATAAACATTTAATTTCTGCTTCTCAAGCTTCTTATTGGCACTTGTCCTCTCCTTAGTACATGTATCCAACTGAGGATATACATCAAAATGGATGACCTAGAAGCCCAGTAAAAAGATATCTAAGAACAATATAGCAATGGGTGAGCATATTCATAACATAGGAAAAAGATCATGAAGATGAGAGGAGGATAAATAAAAGACTTGAAATGTGGAAATGCATAAAAATGAAACATCATGTCTTAGTGGGTAAAAACCACACATACTTGTGAACCAAGCTAACATCTTGTTCACACATCATTTCACATTTACTCATGATATTAATCACTTTACCCAATGCATTGGAGCACTATATAATTCTGGGCGCACCCGTCACATTTAAACATTCATATTGCGCTATATAATTCCGGGTGCACCCATCACATCATAACATTATCATTTATCAGGAATTACACAATGAACATATAACATAAATGAACATAAATAACCCATTAAAAGGAATGTTTTTCATCCCATTAGAAAACATTCATAAACTTTTGGTTCCCAAAAGAAAGAGGGAACATCATACTTGATACTAGAACCATCATCCTTGAATGAGAGGTAAAAGTTGAGTTCTTAAGAGAAGATTTATTTCATAAAACATTTGGATTGACATAAAATTCAATAGAAAACATGTATATCCCAGAAAATTAAAGACAATTATGAACAAATGATTTTTATGGAGTGACCATATCAAAAATGGAGTGAAAGAGGAAGAACCAGAAGGATGAAAGTTGGGTTCGAGATTTCCCCTTACCTTGTATCTGAATGCTTCCTTCCCTTTAATGACTTGTATAATGAATTTATATTCATTAATTAGAAATAAAAAACCATTTTTACATTAATAGGGTATATTCTAGTATCATTATGTCATATTATGTTCTTTTGGATGAATTATAGTGTTTAAAAAACATTGTTCAAGGATGTTTGTTTTTATGGTTTTTCTTGGGTGGTTCACGTGTATTCTTAAACTGAAGTTCAAATAGAACATGGTAAAACATACAGAAATGATATTAAATGTTATTAGTTATATTAAAGGATCTTGAATAATTTTATAATTATTTATATTAGATCCATGTGGATGAATCAATAGATAAGAATTAAATGATGGTTAGTTGGGTCAATTTAGGCAGTTTTTGGATCACAATGAACTTGTTTTAAATTATCACTTTGTAATATGGATATAGGTCATTTAAAGAACTTTAAATACAATATAACACATATAAAATATTCTGGTTCATCCATAAAAATGGTTTCATGACCAGATGTAAAGGTAGAAATGGAAGAAGAAAGCATGTGGTTCTTGAAGGTGATGAATTAACACCACACGAACAACGTTCTCTTTAATAAAATAAAAGGAAAAGGGAAGGGGGGTTGAATGATATAAGATACCATTATAATCATAAAATTAACGTGTGTTTATTATACTTGAGTTACAATACAATTTTGAGGAAGATAGTTGGGGAGAGATCAATAAATGAACTTGAACTTGAAAGGAAATTAATGGAGAAGAGGGAGGAAAATAACCTCTAGAACCCTCCTCTTGAGAACCTCCTTAAGGGCCTAAGCATGGTTTATTGATGAGAACAGAAGCTATTGGACGTGGGGGAGGGGATACGGAGGGTGTTTGGGCAGAGTTTATAGAAGGCTTGGATCTTGAGAGGTGTGAGGATATGAGGGTGTGAAGGGTGTCTTTTATAGTGGAGGGGAGAGGGGTTTCCTTAATATAAAATTCAATAGTTTATTAATTTCCCCTAAGACAAGGAATAGTGAGTCTTGAATGACCAAAAATAGTAATTTTATAATTTAATCCCGAACCAGGTGGGCATACATCAGTAGAACATCACACATGACCCTATAATTAGCTTATTTAGTTTATTTTGTAAATTACGGTATTCCGCTATTCAACAAAAATTCAAGTATCTCAGAAAAATACCAAATATTTACCCCAACCATTTTATGACATGTAGAATCTAAAAATGAAGTCTATTTTTCAAAAATAATTTTCTAAATACTATTAATTTAATATTTAATTAAAATCATAATTTACTTAAATAACAGTTTTTATGATTAAAGCTGATTTATAGTGCTTTCAAAAATTATGTAGGGTCTTATAAAATTATCTAAAAACTATAAAACATTGATTCAATACATTTTAGGGAAATAAAGATTTCATTTAAATTAATCAATTATTTATTTATTTATGACTTACAAAATACCAAACCGTTTACTGAGGTCAAATTGTCACTTTTTAAGATGTCTAAAATTTATTTAATTATTCATATGTAATGTTACTCTTATGTTGGATGATTTAATATTCATAAGGGTCATATTACTATTCATAAGGGTATGTTACTATTCCTAAGGGTACATTACTATTCATCAAAAATTATTTTTGTTTCATTAGACTCAAAAAATCATCTTGAACACAACTGTGTATGTCAGATTTTCAATATTCCTAACACAGAAGTTACAAAATTTTGTTAAAGGTCACTTATCACTTAGTAGTTTATTATGTTGTGATTTCATGTTATTTTATGTCATAAATATAAGAATGTAATTTTCATTAAAAAACATAGGTTCATTTCATTATTCCCCCCTTAAGAAATTTCGCCCCCGAAATTTTACTTTACACAAACAGGTGACTGTACTTCTCCTTTATTGCCTCTTCTGGTTCCCAAGTTGCTTCTCAAAATTATGGTTCCTCCACAAAACATTGACAAGATGGGTTGTCTTGTTGCGTAGAACATTATCTCTCTGATCCAGAATCTTTATTGGATGCTTTTCATAGGAGATATCATCTTCTAGCAGCACCATCTCTGAGTTTAGTACATGTGAGGGGTCTGGTATGTACTTCCTCAATAATGATACATGAAACACATCCTGAACTTGAGCCATATTTGGTGGAAGTGTGAGACTATAGGCCATGGCTCCTATGCAGTCAATGATCTCAAAGGGTCCAATGTACCTTGGTCTTAGCTTCCCTTTCTTCTCGAATTGCATGACTCTATTCCATGGGAATATTCGAAGGAAGACTTTATCTCCAACGTCGAACTACAAGTCCCTTCGACAATTGTCAACATAGCTCTTTTACCGACTTTGACCAGCGTTGATGTGTTTCTGGATGGCTTGAACCATCTCAGTCACCTCTTGAACAAGATCAGGTCCAAGTAGCTTTCTTTCTCCAACTTTATACCAATAGGTTGGAGTTCTACATCGCTTCCCATACAGTGATTTATACGGAGCCATCTGAATACTCGAGTGGAAGCTATTGTTGTATGAGAAGTCAAACAATGAGATATGCTGATCCCAACCACCTTTGAATTCAGGAGAGCAGTCTCTTAGCATATCTTCAAGTGTCTGAATAGTGCTTTCAGACTATCCATCAGTTTGGGGATGATAGGCCATGCTGAAATTTAAATCAGTACTCAAAACATGTTGAAGGATCATCCAGAATTAAGATGTGAACCTTGAATCACAGTCAGAGACAATCGAGAGTTGAACACCGTGAAATATCACCACATCCTTCACATGTATCTTTGAATGTTGATCAAGTGAGAGATCTTCCCGAATAGCAATAAAATGGGATGTGTTGGTGAGTCGGTCAACCACAACCCATATCGCATTATTTCCCTTTGGCGTCTTCGGGAGACCCATGAAAAAGTCCATATTAATGTTTTCCAATTTCCACATGGGTATAGGAAATGGCTTCATCATACCTTTGGACTTTTGTCGTTCCTCTATAACTTGCTGACATACCAAGCACCTTGATATATATTCTGTAATCTCCTTCTTCATGTTATCCCATCAGAAGTGTTCCCAGAGATCACGGTACATCTTGGTACTCCCAAGATGGATAGAGAAAGTTGAGCTATGTGCATTTTCCAATAGCTCCATCTTTATCCCGGGTGATGAAGGTACAAAAATCCGCGTTCCAAACCAAATCACACCATCATCATCGATATAGAACTCTTACAGCTGCCCTTTCATTACTGCATTCACCCTCTTTTGTATCTCCACATTATCCCTTTGTGCTTCCTTAATCTTTTCTTGGATGGATGGTTGTGCAATAATTTGGGCAAGGTTGGATTCATCCCCTTCCTTTACGATTTCGAAATCCATTCTTTACACATCCATGAAGATAGGGTCTTTCTCAATCTGCAACATGGATAGAGTAGCAGGTTCTTTTCTGCATAGAGCATCAGCTACCTTGTTCGCCATTCCAGGATGATAGTGAATAGAGAAATCATAATCCTTGATTATCTCTAACCATCTCCTTTGACGCATGTTGAGCTCCTTTTGTGTGAATATATGCTTGAGGCTATTATGGTCAGTTTATATGTCACACTTCTCTCCATAAAAGTAGTGCTTCCAGATTTTCAAGAAACAAATCATGGATGCCAGCTCTAGATCATGCGTCGGGTAGTTCTGCTCATGGATATTCAACTGTCGTGAGGATTAGGCTATCAAATTATAATTTTACATGAGTACACAACCCAAGCCTTTCATTTAAGCATCACTGTATATCACAAAAAATTCTCCACTTTTGGGTAGTGTGAGTACAGGTGCAATGATCAACCTTCTCTTCAGCTCCTTGAAGCTTCCATCACATTCTTCCATCCATACATACATTACCCCTTTCCGTGTCAACTTAGTTAGCAGGCTTGATAATCGTGAGAAGTTTCTCACAAAATGTTGGTAGTGCCTAGATAATCCAAGAAAACTACGGATTTTTGTCACACTAGAGGGCCTGGGCCATTCCTCAATTGCCTTTGTCTTCGACGGATCCACGGAAATTCCCTCACTTGTGATCACATGTCCCATGAACGTGACTTGATTCTTCCAAAATTCACACATTCTGAACTTGAAGTACAACTTCTCCTTTCTTAATGTCGTCCAAACAAGTCTTAGATGTTATTAATGTTCCTCCTTGCTCTTGGACTAGATGAGAATATCATCGATAAACACTGCCACAAATTTTTTGAGGTAATTTCTAAAGACTCTATTCATAAAATCCATGACGATTGTAGTGGAATTATTATGTCCAAAGGGCATCACCAAAAACTCACAGTGCCCTTACCTTGTACGGAAGGCAGTCTTTTAAATATCTTCCTTCTTCACCTTTTCCTGATGATATATAGAATGAAGATCCACCTTTGAGAAGTATTGATCTCCTCCTAACTGATTGAACAAGTCATCAATCCTTGGGAGAGGATACTTGTTCTTTATGGTGATATTGTTGAGTTCCCGATAATCGAAACAAAACCGCATTGTTCCATCCTTCTTCTTCACAAAGAGGACTGGCGCACCCCATGGTGATGCACTAGGGCGTATGAAATCTTTGTCCAGATGCTCTTGCAGCTATTTCTTTAACTCCTCCAGTTCGATAGGAGCCATCCTATATGGGAGCATCGAGATAGGAGTAGCTCTGGGTATGAGTTCAATAGAGAACTCTACCTCACATTCCAGGGGAATTCCGGGTTACTCTTCGGGAAATACATTGCTGTATTCCCTCACGATGGGAATTTCTTCAAGGATGGAACATTCCTTTGACTCAAGCATTTGGGTGACGTATGCTTCTTCATAGGGAATGAACACCCACACCATTGAAGGACTTTTCAATGAAGATTCATGATCTTCCTTGCATTTTTAGAGGATCATGGGATGGTTCGGAATATGAAAAGATATTTTCTTTTCCCGACAGTTGATATGCGCTCTATATAACGAGTGCCATCCCATTCTCATTATAGCATCGAATTCCACCAAGGGAAGTGTTATGAGATTTTCCGGAAGAATCTTCCCACATACTCCAACAGGAGAAGAGTCAAACACTTGGGGTGCAATGATTGCACCACATGGTGTTTTTACAGATATTTATACTTCAAGGTTTCAGGGTTTCGATTCTATAGTTCTAGAAAACTTTCAAGATATAAAGGAATGCATAGAACCAGAATCAAATAAGACTTTTTCAATTCTTGAGTGAATAGGAAGTGTACCTTGTATGACTTCATTATCATTCTCCACCTCCACAGTAGTGATGTAATAAGCCTTCCCATGTTCCTTTGCCTTTGGTGGTTGTGAGGCTGATTACCCTCGAGAGTTCGAGGTTTAGTGCAGTAGTTTTCATAGTGCCCTAGCTCCCTATAGTTGTAGCATTGAACCATGGGTGGTAATCTCCTTTCATCAGCTACATTCTCCTTCCATTTCGTGTCTTTTCGACACTCTTGAGCATGGTGTAATTCTTTCCCACACTTGAAGCATTTCCCCATCCCTTTGAGGCAGTTCCCATGGTGCATCTTCCCACATTTTTGGCATGTGGGTCATTGAATTTTCTTCCCACATTAATCATTAGACCCACCAGCTTGAAACTCCATCTTTCTTTTCTTATCCCCATATCCATGGGTCCATTCTCCAAACTCCTTCTCCACTTTGAGATCACACCAAACAACTTCTTCATAAATCCCAAAGTCTCGAATTGCAAGAGCATTTCGAAGGTGTGGTTTTAATCCACTAAAAAATCTATCAATTTTTCTATCATTGTTGATAACAAAACCCGAAGCATACCTTGCGAGCCTTGTAAAATTTTCTTCATAGGATGTGAGAGATTCTCCTTATTTTTTCTCGAGCTCTATGAATTCTCTCTCCATCTTTGTGTGAAGAGTTCATGGGAAATACATGTCAAGAAACATTATCTTAAAGTATTCACATTCCATCTCTTCAATTTCCTCCCATGGCTTGGTGTTCTTAATCAAAGCCCACCATTGATCTGCTTCTCCATCTAGATGATAAACGGCTAGAGTCACCTTATCCATCTCAGAATAGTGAAGAATAGAAAATATCTTTTCCATGGATTTGACCCATTGTTCCTCAACTAGTGGATCAGAAGATCCACTAATCATCGGTGGTCGTTTCCGCATAAAACATTTGATAGCCAGTTGCTCCCTCTTTGGGGAAGGAGGACATTCCCCATTATTATGGTTATTTTTTATAACCTGAGATAATTGGGTAAGAATCCCCATGAAGTTATTAACTCCACCTCCCAAATAATTGGGGATGTCGTTTGGGCAATCCTTGCATTGGCCCTCGTGAGTGTTGTTGGCCTGATTTCTCTTGCTTCCCACCATTTTCTAAAATAGAAAATGATAGAACAAAACATAAGTAAACTATTCAAGAATAACTTAATCATTTAAACAATTTATACCAAAAACAGAACATATGGGATCCCTAGGTAAATAATCTTGTGTGCATATTTTTATTTAATCTTATACTAGAGGTTTTCTCTAGGGTTCACTAATCCTAATTCCCAAATTAACTAAACCTTTCCTCTGATACCAACTATAGCAACCCTGTCTTTTCTTAAATTACTATTAAATCATTTTAAAGATAAACAACATAATAGTATTACAAAAAGAGTATCCAAAGGTTTAGTGTCTTGGGAAAACTAGGACCCTACATAACAAATACAACATCAACATAAACATTTCATTTCTTCTTCTCTAGCTTCTTATTGGCACTTGTCCTCTCCTTAGTACATGTATCAACTTGATGATATAAATGAAAAGGGGTGAGCCATAAGCCCTGTAAGAGGATAGATAAGAACAATATAGCATGGGGAGAGTAGAGTCCTAACATAGGAAAATGATCATGAACATGAGAGGAGCATAAATAAAAGACTTGAAATGTGGCAATGCATAAAAATGAAACATCATGTCTTAGTGGTTAACTACCAAACATACTTGTGAACCAAGATAGAATCTTTTTCACACATCATTTCACATTTACTCATGAGATTCATCACTTTACCAAATTCATTGGAGCGTTATATAATTCCAGGCGCATCTGTCACATTATAACATTATCATTGATCATGCATGGCACAGTGAACATATAACATAAATGAGCATAACTAACCCATGAAATGGAATTCGTTTCATCTCGTAATAACACATTCATAAACTTTGGGTTCCCAAAAGAAAGAGGTAACAACATACATGATACCAGAACCATCAACCTTGAATGAGAGGTAAAAGTTGAGTTCTTAAGTGAAGAGTTCTTTAGGAAAACATTTGGATTGACATAAACTTCATTAGAAAACATGTATATCCCATAAAAGGAAAGAAAATTACGAATAAATGATTTTTAAGGAGTGAACATATCAAAAAACAGAGTGAAAGAGTTAGAACCTGAAGGATGAATGTTGGGTTCGAGATTTCCCCAAAACTTGTATCTGAATGCTTCCTTCTCTTTAATGTCCTGTATAATGACATTATATTAATTAATTAGAAATCCAGATCCATGTGTACATTAATAGGGTTAATTTTGGTTTCATTATGTCATATTATGTTCTTTTGGATGACTTATAGTGTTTAAAAACATTGTTCGAGGATGTTCATTTTTATGGTTTTTCTATGGTGGTTCACTTGTATTCTTAAATTTAAGTTCAGGTAGAACATGGGTAAACACCCATAAGTGATATTACATGTTATTAGTGATATTACCAGATCTCTAATTATTTTATAATGAATTATATTAGATCCATGTGGATGAATCATTAGAAAATAATTAAATGATGGTTATTTGGGTCAATTTGGGCGGTTTTTTGATCACAACGTATTGTTTTTAACTTATCACTTAGTAATATGGCCATAGGTTATTTCCAAAACTTTAAATAGAACATAATACATATAAATTATTCTGGTTCAACCATAAAAATGGTTTCATGACCAGATATGAAGGTAGAAATGGAAGAAGAAAGCATTTCGTTCTTGAAGGTGATGAATTAACACCACACGACAACGTTATCTTGAATAAAATAAAATGAAAAGGGAAAGGCGGTTGGATGATATAAGATACCATTAGAATCATAAAATTAAAGTATGTTCTTAATAATGGAGTTAAAATACAATTTCGATGAAGATAGTTGGGAAGAGATCAACAAATGAACAAGAACTTGAATGAAAATTAAAGGAGAAGAGGGAGGAAAATTACCTCTAGAACCCTCCTATTGAGAACTTCCTTAAGAGCCTAAGAATGGTCTTTTGATGAGACCAGAAGCTCTTGGACGTGGGGGAGGGGCTAGGTAAGGTTTTTGGGCAGAGCTTAGATATGTCTTGGAGCTTGAGAGGTGTGAGGAAATGAGGGTGTGAAGGGTGGCTTTTATAGTGGAGGGGAGAGGGGTTTCCTTAATATAAAATTCATTAGTTGGTTAATTTCCCCTAAGACAAGGAATAGTGAGTCTTCAACAACCAATAATATTAATTTAATAATGTAATCCCGACCCATGCGGGATTACATCAGCAGAACATCACACATGACCCTATAATTAGCTTATATAGCTTATTTTGTAAATTACGGTATATCACTATTCATCAAAAATTCAAGTATCTCAGAAAAATCCCAAAAATTAACCCCAACCATTTTTGATGTGTAGAATCCAGAAATGAAGTCAATTTTTCAAAAATAATTTTCTAAGTACTATTAATTTAATATTTAATTAAAATCATATTTTACTTAAAATAACATTTTTTATGATTCAAACTGATATATAGGGCTTTCAAAAATTACATAGGGTCTTATAAAATTATCTAAAAGCAATAAGACATTGATTCAATACATTTTAGGGAAATAAATATTATATTAAATTAATTAATTATTTATTTATTTATGACTTGTAAAATACCAAAACGTTTACGAAGGTGAAATTGTCACTTTTTAAGATGTCTAAAATTTATTTAATTATTCATAGGTAATGTTACTCTTATGTTGGATGATTTACTATTCATAAGGGTAATATTACTATTCATAAGGGTATGTTACTATTCCTAAGGGTATGTTACTATTCATCAAAAATTATTTTTCTTTCATTAGACTCCAAAAATCATCTGGAAGAAAACTGTGTATGTCGGATTTTTAATATTCCTAACATTGAAGTGAAAAAATTATGTTAAAGGTCACTTGTAACTTATTAGTTCATTATGTTTTTATTTCGTGTTATTTTTTGACATAAATATAAGAAGGGAATTTTCATTAAAAAACTTAGGTTCATTACATTTTCCGCCTTAGTATCTATTAAAATATAGGCCCTATGAAATAAATAAATTGAAATAAAACTAACAATTCATTGAATACAAATGGATTCACGATATAAAAAATAAAATAGATTATATATACATAATATTAAATAACAATTTGGTGAATACGACATATGCCTTGTGGAAGTATAAGTGAGAAGAGAATCTCTTACATTATATCAGGTTTCATTATTATGCAGTAGAACCTCATGTATTATATATATAAATATATTATTTATTAATGAAACATATTTTTATATTTTAAACCACATATGATCTACCTATATTATTTTATTACCTATTTATTAACACTTCATCATTAAAATCATGATTTCTGGTGATAATTGATTCATTTATCTGGTATGTTTTTATTTGGTAATTTTTGTCCATTTTCATTGATCATAGATTTATAATTAATAGAATTATAATCATGATAAAAATATAATATTCAATAATTATATAACTATTAAAAATTTTACATAAAATTTATAGATGGTAAAATGAGTTAAAACATTCCTAGACATTGTATACCATATGTTTATAGGAACGTGGTTTCTAATTTTACAATATATGGAATATATGAAAAGAAAATAATATTTCCTCAACATTGATCCATTATTATATAAAATATTCAATTCATATTCATTAATTATATCATTATTACCATCTATTTCATAAAAAAATGAAAAACCATTCACAACATTACGTGGATGTGGTTGTTCTCAAGTATGAATGAGAAATGTTATTTATTCCAATAGATAGTAATGAAAGAAGTTATATGTGATATTTTAATGAATATGGAAGATTTATGTAATAAATAACATATAAATATGTAAAATACATCATTTTATCTAGTCGTGAGTGGAGATAATGAAAAATGAATGACGTTATTTTGCAATGTGGTAGTCTAATGTACACACGATCGACATTTTCGTTTCCCATTTTATTGAAAATGAGATTGATATAGGTTACATAATTATAATGATAATATATAATTATACAATTTAAAAATATATTTATTTTATCAATGTTATAGAATAATTTAAGGAGTTATACGGAGAATTTACTTGAATCCTCATGGGTTAGAACTATACAAAATTCTTGGAGAACCTCTTTAGACATGTTTCTAGATCCTTAAAATATTGGTAGTAATATGAAAAAATTTCTTAAAGGTAATGGGGATGGTTGTAAGGTAGGTATTTTTAGGGGTTATAAGAACAAAAATACATTGGTGGTGTGAAGATGAGAGGAGTGGGGTGGCATTTTATAAGTAGAGGAGATGGTACACTTGGAATATATACAAGATCAGAGGCGTATATAAAATATTAAAATTCAAAAAGGCTAAATAAAATTATCATTTTAGAATTATGTATGATATATATGAGAAATGTTTCCATCCAATATTATTTATTCTAGTAGGTAGGTAATTTTAACTCTGATCTTCTTTTCTTAACCCATAATAATACTATTTTAACCATTACCATGATACCTAATTTTTATTTTAATAACAAATGATTTTGAAAAAATATAATTTGAAAACTTTATATTATATTATAGGAATTATTATTATACATGATATGGAATATACTTTTTCAAAATTAATTCATTGTATTGGAATAATTTAATATTCAATTAATCCCCTAGACATGAATGTAAAAAATATTTTCCAAAGGAAACAGTTTCATAGGTATAAAATGTTTTCATATTAAAATTTAAAATATAATTTACATAAATGACCTCAATTGGTTAGATAAAAGTTAATTGAACAATTTTTAATTTTAAAAAACTTCTAAAAAAATTTATCTCAATAAACACTTTAATATAAATTCAGTTTTTAATATATATTAATATGTTTTCACTAATCATTGTAGAATTAATCTTTTTAAAAAATTATAACAAATTATATATAAGATTATTTTTACAAGAGGATATAAAAATGATTTCAATTTTATAAAACATTTTTTCTAAAATTTTAATAACATAACTTTATAATAATTGTGTCAAATTAGATGATTTTTTTAAATATTGATTATTATAAAAACATATTTTTTTTCCTTATAATGATAATTATTTATATTTATAATAAATTAATAAATATGAAATTTTTTTATAATTTTTCTGACTCTATATATTTAATTATTTAGTTTATCTTTTATACAATTATATTTATTAAATATGTTGTAATATTATATTATTTAATAGTTATTTTATTCTTGTTCATTCATGTATCGATAGATTTGGAAGATATTGAATTTATTTATATTAAAATATATATATTCTATTATTATTGTGTTAAAATCTTCCCTCTTAAAATAAATTTCATCCTTTAAATTTCAACTAGTTCATGGAAATCATGTTTTTGATATTCAAAAATACCATTATTGATACTCCACATTGTAATAGTGGTTCATAAAACATCCCATTGATAAGAGAAAATTGAATGTACATAATTAATCATAATTAACCTACAACATGTCTTAAAATTAGAAAAACATAAGTAGGATGTGAAAATATGGACACAATGTAATAGTTGAAATAATTATAGATAGTCTTACAAATCATATATCATAATAATGTTAATGATCATGAAAATGTTAATGACCAAAAATCAATAAATATGTGATGAGTAAAGAGACCATCAAAACATAATATACCTTGGTAAGAAGATAACACTTCTATTTCATGTTCCATTTCCATGTGTTGAAGAATTATTTGACTATTGTAATAGAGCTTACCGGGAAATATACGTACAATTTCATGAATAATATGTTCTTTGATCAATTATCAATTAATTTATTACTCTAGGAAGATAATATCCGTGATGGATTTTTTATCTCTGAAGTACTGAAATTATATTTCAGTATATTATAATTTCCTTAAAATATAGACATTTTTTTCTCTTTAAATATAAATATTTATAAAAAAATTGATAGAATGAGTTATCCAATATAAAACATTAATCACAAAAAATAAATAGTATCACCCAATGTCCAGCATAATAAATTCCATAAGTATTTATCGTAAAACCATTTATGTAAAAAAATTCCAAATTAATAATTACATCATGAATGTATGTTGAAGCAGATATCCCTTTTTCAGATTTTGGTTGTGCGTTCAAGCCCCACAGACATTCAAGAAGAAACATGTTTTCACCTAACAAATGGGATGTATTTTTTAAAAATTAATATTCATATATTTACTACCATGATACCAAAAATCTTATGAATATCTTCATATATAAAAATTTTCATCAAATATCTTTTTAACCTCATGGGTTTTATATATGACATTATTTTTGTCCACATAAATAAATAATATTGATTTAAAAAATTTTTCCTTAAATTCAATGATATCATTTACTCTAATAGTTAACAACACCATTAATATTATTTACAACAATTTTATGGAATTCATCTTTAAATAACATTTTATGAAAAAATATACTTAAACTATGGGTTTTATTTGAAAACAAAATTAAAAAAATATCATTAATCCAGATAAAATCTCATCAAATAAAGCATCAAAATGAGGGTTAGAAGTTAATGATCAGATTGTCACACTTATACTCATAAACCCAAAATATTAACCATTAATATTATGTAAATATTACATGATGATAAGTATTCTTTCAAATTAATATAATCCATAGATTTTTCATGAATCTTATTAAAAGAATACATGTTGTAAAAATTATTTCTAAAAAAATGTTTTTTAATTAAAACACAGAAGAACATTATTCATTTTAATACAGTTGTATTAATAAAAAAACAATGTCCATGAAACCATACCTTATTCTAAGTTATATTCTATTTATGTTTGGGGAATTTTTTTGTGTAGTACCCTACCTCATTGATGATGAATCATTTAATATTAGAGGTTTATTTATTACCAAGCATTGCATTAATTTTCTTGATGACCTTCCACAAGAATATATATAAAAATTTCCATTACCATCATTCATATACAATGGTTTTTCATTCAATAATTATCACATGTGGAAAAAAATATTTTTTTCATTTTTCCCCAAATATATTTTTTATCTTCCATCCACTTATTCTCATGCTCCTTTCCAAATCTATAAAACATGGATATTTGTTTCTACAATCATTCTAGCACTTGGTAATATGTCCTCATATGATTAGAGGGCTTGGGATACTAGATACAATCTATGGATTTTCATAATTAATTAAATAAATTGTCAATTATTATCATTGAATTTTGATTGTAGTATTTCTCAGGTCTTTATATCATTTTAATTATGGAACTACATATAAAACCATATTACACTTTCATGGGTCCTAAACTCATGAATTTTCTTGAAATATCTTATCATTGATTGGAACGAAAATACTTTTTCATGAGAAGTACCTTAAAATCCATCCAATATATAATTCATCATACATTAATTACTTATATATTACATAAAAATTTAATTATATCCATTGAAACATATAATAATGATACAATTGGAACATATATGTATAGGGTCTCTAGAAACTAGGAATCATAAACAACTGGATAAAAAAATCTACAATGTCTCTAAATTATTTCTTTATAACTAGAGTCAATTTTTACATAGCTTACTTAATACTCTTATTCCTGATCTAGAGAATATAAACATAATAAAGTATGAGCTTAAAATATTAGTAATGTTATACAAGAGAAATATAAATAATATCATAATGATAAGACTTGGGAACGTAACATTTTAAAGTCTAATCCTACATACGAATGATTGTGATATCATGTCATGGGATAATTGTTCATATGAATTAATGATCAAAATCCTAAAATTCATAACATAAGACATGGTTTTTATTTTTGAATTCCAATAATCATTAAAAATATTTTCAGATTTTTTAAGGCTCATTTCCAATACCATCATAACATATAAAGACCATTACAGAACTGCGTTTACAGGCCCTTCCACCCTTGCATTACTAAAATGTATTTATATTCTATTACAATCATGTATATCTATTGAGATATAAAAACCATACAAAATTCATTGGAGGGATATATATGTTCTACCCATCTAATAATGGAGCCATTCTTACATGTTCCACAAAAACATAAACAATTCATCATAACATAACCCAAAAAACTACAAATGGGTTTATTAAACATAATTCAATCATAATATATTTAAACTGAATGAATTTCATTAATATAATTCAATCATAAACACAATAAAATCAAATTAATAAGAGGGACATAAACATAACCTTATGTTATCTTAGATGGCAGTTAATTGTGAAAAAATAATTGAAATTAATTCTTGATGAAAATATACTTTATTCGTTAAAAAATATTACATTTCTAAAAAAATTAAATAAATCAATTTAATTGAATATAATATTGAAATCTTGTAAAGTAAGATTCATTGAAATAACATGGTATGAATGAGTAAGAATACATTCATGTTTTTTAAGTTAAAAAAACATTCTCATCGTACTTTTGAAGGAATAGTAAAAAAGTACCGCAAATCAAATAATGAAAAAAATGCCTTTCATTCCATTTAATAATAATTAACATAAGGGTAAAATGAACTTTAAATGATTTTATAAGAATATAATTAATATAAAATACTTATGAAACATGGGTTTGGATGAAAAATATAACTCGGTAACTACTTACATATAACGATCTCGATTCAAATGAGATTGAAAAATAATGCATTACCTTTTACATTCAATTAGTTGAGGATTTGATAACCTAATGTGTTATGGTTATAATATGTTATTAAATTATTCTAGAAACATATAAATATTTATGATACAATATATTGTCCTTTTATATCATTTTTTTAAAAGTGTTTCTATATATTCATTATTTTTTGTGTTAACTGCTTCATTTTCCCATTCTTGTTTTACCGTAAGAGAAGTTTGTTATCTGTATAATGTATTTTATTTATATAAAAATGAAATTAAATTCATTATTTTTATTTTTACTCATCATAATCATTCTGTAATTGTTAATGTGTAGAATTAATCTCATTTTCACGACCAATCCCTCGGGGTCCGTATCGTGACTACCACCTTCCATTGTCCAGGGGTTAGATACTTGCACCAAAGGCATAAATCCATAAAGTGGGAAGGAATTTCCTTTATAACTATAAAAAAACACATTAGAGTACACAACAGGAAGGAAAACACTAAGTAAAACTGTATACAAAAGAAGTGCTGGAAAGTAAAAGGGACCGGAAATACAAGCCCAACTAGAACGTAAAAGTACAACTGAAAGCAAGTAGAAATGAAGAAAAGTAAAGAAACTACTGGGTTGTCCTCTGGGGTTCATACCTAAAGGGTAGGTACATATGTCCTCCTCAGCACTCCCGTCCATCCATCTCCTTCGTGTCCCGTAACACCGAGTGGTCCACATCTGGGTACCGTCCAGTCCTGCTACTCTCCGCCTTAGTCAGCGTTGTTCGCCATTTACAACCAACACAACGAGGTGCGGGAATAGGCCGTGCATGGGTGAGTATAAAAATAATCAGTAGGGACCCCGAGACCCTCAGGGTCTAACAAAATCCAACAAGTATAAAACAAAAATAATGAAATCAACAGATAACCATTACATAGGTATATGCCCATACATATACCTAATTTATCTAGTAACCACTCTCAATCATGAATAAAACACAAAATTCATTGACGAAACTCAATCTAGGATCTTCATTATCAAAAACATGGCTCCTAGATAACTCTTCCTCTGTCGAGTATAGTGGGTCTGTCACTACATAAAGGAGCTTCTCACTAACCATGGACAACTGAGGTACTCCTCCAGTCGAGTATCGTGGGTCTGCTACCAACTACCTAGAACTCCTCCGATTTGGGTCAACCACCCCCTACCAGGTGCTCCCCCTAATAGCCTATCGAGTTACTCCTCATGTCGAGTATCATGGTTCTACCGCCAACTACGAGGTGCTCCACCATCATGGGTCTACCACCAACTACCAGGCGCTCCCCACTAGGCTAGTCGAATCACACTGAGTCGAATCGGTCAAGAAGTCGTCAGGTCTACCAGATACTTGGTCTCCGCACTCTGTTTGCTCGTCAGTGGAAGGATCCGTTCCAAGAGCTACTGGAAAAAACTCCAACATTCTAGAAGTTCAAAAAATAAGTATCACAAAGGTCTGCCACATCCAAGGGGGAAAATCCAAGAAATACGTGTCCAAGACACAAAGACAAGATGACCAAGACATTTTCCAAAAACGTATATGGAATGTAGGAATGAGGCACATTCCATGTCTTTCAGACCTGGAGTACAACCTGTGTACAACGGCTCGTCGCGAAAGGCTGGTCGTGTAGAAAAATAAGTACACGGTGTGTTGTATGGTTACACACATTTTCTACAGACCTTGGGTACTTCCCGTGTGCAATGGCCCATGTCAAAATTCTGACCATGTAGAAATGTAAGTACATGATGTGTGGTATGGTGACACATCGTGTCCATGCTAGTGGAGTCGGCTCTGTGTACGCTGGCCATGTTCCCTTACACAGCCTCAACTCGTGTTCTCCAACCCATGTAATTGGTACACGGGGTAGCCCGTGCCACTGGCCATGCATGGACGTGTGGTGGAGTACATGCCCATATACTCCACCTCGTGTCCTAGTACCCCCGAAATACACACTGAGTCTCAAAAAGCCACTTATTCCAATCTTCGTAGAGAGTACACGTCGTGTATATTGGCCATGTAATTCTACCTGTGTCCGTGTATTTCCCATATTACAAGCCATGTCTTGCAAATCCACTTCTAACATTTTTCAAAGATAACACATGTCATGTGACTGGGGTCACACATCGTGTGTTACTTGTCCAACGTCCATATCTCAGGCCGTAGAATGCATGTAATACATGGCGTGTTGGTCAAAAGTACACGCCGTGTATTCAAGAATTTTCCAGAAACGACACCTCCGTCCAGAGCGCCTCCCATGAAGTCCGACCTTCATTATGATGGTCTGTTCTTCATGATACTTCAGACACTAGGTCGCTCAATGTCTCGTAGTCATCTCTGGTGTTTCTGGGCCTCTAATCTGCTCTAAAAACACAAAATTATTCACCCGCACGAAGAATGGTTGAAGAGCGGTCCTTCCCATTCTGGTACGATCTGTTTCTTGCAATCATCGTCACACCTCCTCTAGGTTTTTGTGATGTTGGGACCTCAATTTGGGTTCTTTGCATCTCTCAACGGTCTCGAAACGGTTGGTTGTTCATTACCCATGAAGAACGTGAAGAACACAACATATATTCACTAGAACAGCGAAGGGATCAGGCCATGTTCATTTGACCCAGTCATTCTGCATTAGTTTGGTAGCAAGCGGGTAAAGAGAAACAATTATTGAATGAAGATACAATCTTGCTTAAATCAAATTACACCCCTACCTCATATCGTTGTTTGTTGACGATGTTGCGGAAAGGCGGACATCGATTTATTGATGTTGAAAATGTAGAAGTCGAGGATGGTGTTGTCAGCGTTCTTCAAGGACAGTGCTCCCTCTTTTGTTCCGGTTGAATAAAGAAGAAGTTGTATGTCGTTTTTCGGTGGTCGTTCCTCTTTGGAGAGTTCTTTCATCCTTGGCATTCTAACTCCAAGAGCACCTTAATTCTCCCTTCCAACAAAGAGTGATGCCAACCAAATGGAATAATTGTTTGTCTATTATTTAATTTGTTGGCATGAATTCAAAATGTGGAGTTTAATTAAATGAGATAACTCACTTAATTAATGGGGTGGATTTGGTTCAATTAATTAGTGGGGAATATCAAGAGTCTTATCTATTTAAATAAGGAGTTAAAGGGGTTAAAATCTCAGGTGGTCCCAACCAAAATTTACCCTCCCAAGGGAGGTTATGTTTGGGTGGGCCCCACCACCATAACCTCTCATGGGTGGTTAAGGTGTGGTGGCCCCCACCTCCAACCTCGACTTGGAGGTTTTTACCACCTAATAAAAATAAGCTTCACACATTATTTTTAATTAAATTAATAATTAAATCCCCAAAACTAACTTTCATTCTTAACCAACTACCATCGAGGTGAAAGTTTTCTTTACCGAATACTGGCGCTGTGAGTTCAACGATGCCCTCAAATTTCAATTCCGAGTACCTATTCAAAATTAATAAAATCCCTCTTGTACTATTATTGAACGTACCCAAACAAAACATCATAAATTGATTCTGGGCACACTGGGCCTCAGAATCAAGCACTGTAAATTTTTGTGGACCCGTAAAAATCCCATGTATTTAAAAATTAAATAAATTCACATAATTTACAGGTGTTTACATTCTCCCGACCTCAGGGATTTACGTCCCCGTAAGCTACAACTCAAAATAAGGGAACAAATGGGGGTACTGAGCACACATCTGAGCCTCCCACTCCCATGTTCTCTGCTAATGGTTCTCGTGCTGCCAGAGAACGCACTCTAGAGGCATCGACCATCCACATAGGATCCACTCCTGTCGATCCTCAATCTCCAATGGAACCTCCGTAAAAGTCACCCCATCGTCAACGTCCAACTCTCCATGGATGATGATGTGTGAAAGGTCATGCACATATCTCCTCAATTGAGATACGTGGAATACGTCGTGCACCTGGTGCAACTAAGGTGGAAGAGCTAAGCAGTAAGCCAACTCTCCTACACTTCTATAGACCAGGAATGGTCTGTTGAACCTCAGAGATAACGTACCGCCTCATCCGAATCTTTGTAGACCTCCTCGAGGTGAGACCTTTAGAAAGACGTGGTCGGAATCCTCGAACACCACAGGTCTCTGTCTCCTATCAGCATACAACTTCTTCCTACTATGTGCGGTCTTTATCCACTCCTAGATGATCTGCACCTTCTCCATTATAGCTCATACCATCTCTGGTCCCACTAGTGCTGACTCCCTAGGGTCTGTCCGGCACAGGGGTGATCTGTAAGGTCGTCTGTACAATTCCTCGAAAGCTTCCATCCCAATGATGGAGTGATATCTATTGTGGTAGGAAATCTCCACCAACTGAAAGTGTTCCTCCCAACTATGACCAAAGTCGAGGGAACAAGCATAGAGCATGTCCTTGAGGGTGTACATGGTCCTCTCAGTCTGACCATATGTCTGAGGATAGACGTTGGTGATCAAGAGAAGCTGTGTCCCGAAAGTATCCTGCAACCCCTTCTATAGTCGGGATGTAAACCGTGAGTCATGGTCAGAGACATAGAGGATGGTACTCCATATAGTCGTACAATCTCATGCACATAGAGGCATCCCATTCTATCTACTGAACCCTTTACTTTGATCGGTACGAAGTGGGCCGACTTGGTGAGTCGGTCGACGATCACATAAATCGAGTCGTGACCCCTGGATATACGTGGAAGACCCATCATGAAGTCCATGTATATCCCATCCCACATCCACTCTGGGACCTCTCAAGGAAGAACCAAGCCTACTGGTACCTGGTGCTCTGCCTTCATCTGTTGGAAAGTGCGGCATTGTGGGACAAACTCCACTACCGCCTTCTTCATACCTGGCCACCAGTGCTGTCGTTGAAGATCCTAGTACATCTTCACTACTCATAGATGTACCGCTAGAGGGGATGTGTGTAAATCCCTCAAAACATCCTTATGAAGTTCCACTAGTACCAAGGTACATCCTCTGAAGAGGATGATGTGCTCCCCACCTTCAGAAAATCCATTAGGTGCCTGCCCTATGGATATCTTATTACGTCATGTCTCACAGTCTGCATCAGCATGCTGCGACACCCTGACTCGATGAAGAAGGGGGGGTGACCATAAGAGAATGTAGATAGACTGCTCGATCTCTATCCACAAAGGATATTTGTAAGGTATCCAGCTCCTTTTTCCCCTCTCCTAGCAGTTGTATACCAGATCTTTTACTGAGATCATCTACTACAACGTTCCCCTTTCCAGTAGTATACACTATCTCAAAGTCATAATCATATAGGAACTCGAGCCATCGCCACTGTCCCAGGTTCTGGTCCTTCTGAGAGAAGATATACCTGAGACTCTTGTAATCAATGTACAATGGAAAATGATCTTACATCAGATAGTGTTGTAACATCTTCCAGGTGAAGACCAATGCTGCTAAATCCAGGTCATGGGTAGTGTAGTTAATCTCATGGTGTCTTATCTTTCGAGAACCATATGTGATCACTGCTCTCTCCTGTATCAGGACACACCCATATCTGGTACCTGATGCGTCACATGAATCTACGTACCATACGCCTTCCTCTAGAAGCCTCAAGATGGAAGAACTATTCAACCTCAGCCTCAGCTCCTAAAATATTTAATGGAATCTCTCCGACCACACAAAGGGTTTCCCCTTCTTTTTCAAGGCTGATAGTGGTTCTGCAACTCTGGAGAAGTTCGGAATGAACCTTCGATAATATCCAGCCAAACCTAGGAAACACTATACATCCGTCACACTTCTGGGTGGCTCCCAAGTGAGTATCACCTCAATTTTCACTGGATCCACTACAACTCCATCCTCTGAGAAGACTTGTCCCAAGAAGTGAACCTCTAAAATCAAGAACTATCACTTCGAGAGATTACCAAAAATCTAGTGCTCTCAGAGTGTGTCATGTACTACCTGCAAATGGTAGGCATGCTCCTCCTCATTAGTTGAGTACATCAGAATGTCATCAATGAAAACTATGACAAAGCGATTGAGGTAAGTCTAGAAGATCATGTTCATGAATCCCATGAACACTACTAGAGCATTGGTTATGCCGAAGGGCATAACCAAGAACTCGTAGTGGTCATATTGACACCTGATGACCATATTTTTCACATCCTCATCTCGAAATCTGAGCTGGTGATAGTGTGATCTGATGTCTATCATTGAGAACCATCATGCTCCCTTCAGCCGATCAATGAGGTCGTCAATCCTCATAAGTGGGTACTTGTTCTTCACGGTCACTTGGTTCAGGTGACTGTAGTCGACACAGAGCCTCAAGATCCAGTCCGACTTCATGGAGATCAGAAGCAGGGCTGCCCAGGGAGAAACACTGGGTGTGATGAATCCCATCCCTTTCTAGTCCTCTAACTGTACCTGCATCTACTGAAGCTCATCTTGATCAATATGATATGTTGGAGTAGATATCGGTGCCATCCCGGTTAGTATGTCAACATATAAGTCCACCTCTATATGTGGAGGTATTCTTAGAACATCTTCAGGGAAAACCTCTGTGTATTGGTCCACCACTACAGGATAACTCGAACATTCCACATCTACTACATTGAGGGTATAGTTGGCTATCTGATTAGTGATTGGCTACACCCTCCTCCAAGTAAGTCTGTCCTGCACTGCAAAGGCTCTCTTATCGCCGATGAAGTTGAACCTGTTCCCATCTGTGCAATCACACCACACTTTGCACCTAATACAGTCAATCTAAGCATGGACTGTAGATAACCAATCCTTTCCACGATGACGTCGTAAGGCCTCGACGCCGCTACGAGGAGATCCCAGGTGAAGCTCTCATCTCCTAGAGTAAACTCACACTACTGGAACGAGTGCGTAATCATCGAGTCTACTCCTGTAGGGTTCTCTAGATGTAATTATTGATCCAATGGATCCATCAGAATCTTTGAGCTATGAACTAGGAAGTGGCAATTAAAGAGTGACTAGAACATGTGTCTATAAGAACTGCATCTATGGTGGAGTAGACATAGATCGTACCTCAAATCATCTCCGGAGTTCCATGACTATATGGCTCAGCTTCTTGAAGTTGAGCACTACCATGTCTACCTGCTTCCTATGGTTGGGGTAGACCTCCTGGTGGTTGTAGCGGTAACACCTTGTAATTTAGTCCACCTCCAGTTGCACATCCATCTCCTCTACCATGTATTCATGCTCCCTCCATACCGCCTCAATCGAATCTCTACCTCTATCTGGGGAGTCCCTCAAAAATCTAATTATTGTCTGTACGGTGGCTCAAACAGTCACGAGCCATGTGAACATGTCTACCGCATGTGTAACACAATCTTCTCCTAGCATGACTGGCTCGGTCTCCACTTCGGGTGCCCCGCACTATTGATCCCGAGTCATGCAGTCGACCAACTGTAGGTTTGTTCCTCTTGGACCTCTGTGAAATCTATCTACTGGAAGCTGCAGAAGACTCCGCTGCGTGTCGGCTTGTGGTGGGTCTCACGGCTATAGACAACTTAGCAAGTAAACTCTCCACTAGGAGGGCCCTCTCTAGCACCCCCATATTCATCGGGAAGCTGATGAATATCATCGATGCTCTAATCTATCACATGATCCCCTACTCGAATTTCTGGGCCTGGAATAATGGATCTCATACAATATCAATGGAGTAGCACGAGAGGTCAGTGAGCCTCGCTCTGTACTATGCTACTGTCATAATACCCTGCTATAGATGTAGTATCTCCTATATCTGCACTGCTCGAAGGGTGGATAGAAAAAAATCCACCTGAAACAGGCTCTCGAAGTCTGTCCATAGTAGCATCACCTAGTCATGCACCGGGAGCATCAGGCTCCACCATCTTATTGCTCCTGCCTAAAGGAGGCTGGCAGCAAGGATCACCATGAAGTCTGCTGGTGTCCCTACTAGCCTGAAGACTCTGACCACATCCTCCAGCCAATCCTCAGCCACTTGTGGGTCCATCTCTCCCATTAACCTGTGTGTCCTATGGTGCTAGAACTCTTGTAATGCGGAAAAGCGGAGTGTATCGTCTGTTGCTGGGGATGGTGGCATCGGTTTCCCAACAGGAAGGGGGACCGCTGGTGCTTCCACTCGTAAAGGGCCCTGAACCCAGGCCTCGCCGCTCGGTGGGCCGTTAGTGCATACAACTCTCTGGGCTCTAACTGGTCGTCCACGGGGAGGCATCCTGAAAGAAACAGATGCGACACGGTCAAAATATTATACCTGGTGAGCTGACCTGGTTGATCTGACGTAAAGAAAATCTTTTGAAAACACCAACACAATAAGTGTTTTTGTGCACTGAGTTAGAAATCAGTAGTCAGGGTTCTGGTGTATGGATACATCGGTCACCCACACCAACACTGGACTTCATGAACTGAAAATCACACTGAGTACCCTTAACACCATTGCTTCACAAAAAATAAATATCAGAGTCCTATTTTCTATAGTAGAACTAAATCCTTTGACACCATTTTATCACAACCCGTCCCTTAGGGCCAGTATCATGAATACCCCAAGCCCATCATCCATCTTCAAGGGCCTGGATACTAACCCCAAAGGTGTAAATCCCTAAACCGGTAAGGCATTGCCTTTATAACTGTAGACAAACACATCAGAGCACACAAATGGAATCAAAACACCCAGAAAAATGTATACAAAATAAGTGATGGAAAGTAAAAGCGGCCGAAAATACAGGCCCAATAGTAATGTACAAGTACAACTAAAATCAAGTACAAATGAAGAAAAATAAAGCAACTACTAGGTCATCCTTCGGGGTTCCTACCTGAAGGGTACGTACAGATGGCCTCCTCGGCACCCTTGTTTGTCTGTCTCCTTTGTGTACCATCAAATAAAGTGGCCCACCTCCAGGAACTGTCAAGTCCTACTACTCATCATCTCAGTTAGTGTTTCCCATCGTCTTCAACCAACATAACGAGGTTCTGGCATAGCCCGTGAAAGGGTGAGTATAACAATACTCAGTAGGGACCCTGGGACCCACAAGGTCTCACAAAATCCAACAAGGATAAACCTAGAGGAATGAAATATATGGATAATCATTACTTATGTATATGCTCATACATATACCTAGTAGATCTAGTTACCCATCTCAATCATGATGAAAACACAATAGTCATTGACTCAGCTCAAACAAGGATTTTCATTATCGAAACCATGGCAGCTAGAGAACTCCTCCTCTTTCTAATACAGGGGTCATGTCATGATATCAATGCACTTCTCCCTAACCTTGGACTACTGAGGTACTCCTCCTGTCGAGTACCGTGGGTCTGCTACCAACAACAAGGTTCTCCTCCGTTGTGGGTCTGCCGCCAACTACCAGGCACTCCCCCTAATTGCCTGCAGAGGTACTCCTACTGTCAAGTACCATGGATTTTCCGCCAACTACTAGGCGCACCTCCACCGTGGGTCTGCCTCCATCTACCAGTCACTCCCAACTGGGATAGTCAAATCACTCTGAGTCGAATCGGTCAAGCATTCGTCAGGTCTTCGAGCTACTAGGTCTCTGTACTCTGTAAGCTCATCGGTGGAAGGATCCGCTCGGCGAGCTACGGGAAATAACTCCAACTATCATGAAGTGCCACGAAGCATTATCTCAAAGTTTTTCCATTTCATAGTGGGAAAATACATGAAATACATGTCCAAGACACAAATATGATATGACAAAACCATTTTCCAAAAAAGTACATGGCATGTAGGAATGAGGCACACAATGTGTTCATCAATCATCGGGTACAACCCATGTACATTGGCCCATGTCTAAATGCTGGTCGGGTAGAAAAGTAAGTACATGGCATGTTGTATTGATACACGTTGTGTTTAAAGACCTCGGGTACTTCCTGTGTGCAACAAATCTTGTTGAAAATCTGACCTTGTAGAAAAGTAATTATACGACGTGTGGTATTGTTACACGCCTTTTCCAAGCTACTGAAGTCGGCTCCATGTACGCTGGCTATGAGCCAGTACACAACCTCAACCCATGTTCTCCAACCCGTGTAACTGGTACATGGGGTAGCTTGTGCCACTGGCCATGCCTGGCCCTGTGGTAGAGTTCATGCCAGTGTACTCCACCCTATGTCTGTGTACCCTCGAGATACACGCTGAGTCTTGTGAATCCACTTCTCAAAATCTGTGTAGAGAGTACTCGTCATGTCTCTTGGTTGAGTAATTATGCTCGTTTCCGTGTATTTCCCAGATTACACTCCATGTCTCGCAATGCTGCTTCTACCATTCATGAAGAGAATACATGCTGTGTGATAGGGGTCACACGCCGTGTGTTACTTGTCCAACATCTGTATCTCAGGTCGAAGAATTCCTATACTACACGATGTATTTTTCATAAGTACATTTTGTGTATTCTAGAATTTTCTAGAAACAACACCTCCGGCTAGCACGACTCCCATTAAGTTAGAACTTCATTCTGGAGGACCGTTCATCACGAAAAATCATACACTAGGTCCCCTGATGTCTCGTAGTCATCTCTGGTGTTTCCGGGCCTCCTATCGACTCTGAAAACACAACTTGATTCACCTGCTCAAAGAACAGTCGAAGAAAAGTCCTTCCTGTTCTGGTCTGATCCATCGACCACTATCGTCGTCGCACCTCCACTAGGTCTTTGTGATGTTGGGTCTTCAATTTGGGTTAGTTTCATCCCTCAACAGTCTCACAACGATCTGTTGTTCGTCACCCACGAAGAACGCGGAGAACACACCAATCATTCACAAGAACAGCGGAGGGATCAAGTCGTGTTCGTTTGACCCGGTCCTTCCGCGTTAGTTTTGTAGTAAGTAGGTCAAGAGAAACTATCATGGAAAGAAGATTCAACGTTGGTAAATTCAAATTACACACCTACCTCAAATAGTTTTTCATTGATGATGTTCCAGAAAGGAAGACGTTGATTCTTTGACATCGAAAAAGATGAAGCCAAGGATGGTGTCATCATCATTCTTCAAGGACGATGGTCCCTCCTTTGTTCCGGTCGAAGAAGGAAGAAGGTGTCTGTCATTATTCTGTGGTTGTTACTTGTTGGAGATTTCATTCTTCCTTGTCGTTCTAACAACAAGAGATGCTCAATTCTCTATTCCAAAAAAGAATCATGCCAACAAAATGAAATAATAGTATGTCTATTATTTTATTTAATGGCATGAATTCAAAGTGCGGGGTTCAATTAAATTTGATAACCTAATTAATAGGATGAAGTTGGCTCAATTAATTGGTGGGGAATGTCAAGAGTCTTCTACATTTATTTGTGGAGTTAAAGGGGTCAAAAGCTCAGGTGGTCCCCAAAAAAAGTTATCCTCCCAAGGGAGTATATGTTCTGGGGGGCCCCACCACCATAACCTCTCATGGGAGGTTAAGGTGTGGTGGCCCCCACCTCCCAACCTCCACATCGTGGATTTAACCACCAAAAAAAATAAACGACACAAATTATTATTTTTTAAATTATTCTTTAAAATCCAAAAACGAACATTCATTCTCGACTAACTACTATCGAGGTGAAAGACATTATAAGCGAATAACGTCACTTTGAGTTCAATAGTGCCCTCTTATTTCATTTCCGACAACTGGTTCAAATGTTATAAAATCATGCTCGTACGTTTACTAATCGTACTTGAACAAAACATCAGAAATTGATTCCGGGCACACCAGGCCTCAGAATCAAGCGCCATAAATTTTCACAGACTTGTAAAAATCCCATGTATTTAAAAAAATAAAAAAATTCCACAGAATTTCCAGGTCATTACAATCATCGTGTTGTGGTGATGGTAGGTCATACGTTCACATGTGAGACAATATAATTCCCAATGATGATTAAATGGTGTGGAATGAGATAGAATATTAACTGTATAGAATAATTATAATGATATATTATTGATTTATATGCATAATAATCATTAGTATACCCATACAAATAAATAATTATTTAATAACAAATTACACAAATTGATGGAGATGGTAAACCTCATGTACGCACGCATGGTGATATTTTTAATTGTAAGTTGAATAAAAGGAGGTATATGGTTTTCCAATAATTATAAGAACATATAAGCATGTATAAGATTCTAGATTTATTACTTTAGTACGGGAACAACATAATAAAAGGTTATAGAAGATGAGAAGTATTTTGAATGATGTGATAAAACAATTAGAACATTTTCAAGGATCACCTTTTGATTTGCACAAAAGGTGTCTGATGGATGGACTTCTATCCAAAGTGTGTCATCTAAGATAATGTGAGGGATTTTGAGAGAGGAAATGAGAAGTTTGTTGGAGAAAAAAAGGCTTTAGAGATGTGACTAATATAGAATGATATGTCTTCTTTTATAAGAGAAAGGAGGGGTACCTTTGGAAATAAATAAATTATTAAATTAATTTAAATTATTTTCCAAATTTACATGTTTCTAATGTGAATTTTTTGAAAAATAAGATCAGGATGGATCCAAATCAGTGCAACAAATAAAATATAGATATATTTTTATTTTATTTTAATCCTTGTAAATTAGTTTTATCCTTATTTAATAGATTTATTTTTAATTGTGGTAATAATATTATAAATATTGAAGTGTTATAAATATTAGCTATTGTTGTATCTATTGTCCATAATAGGATACTTTATGACATTTTGGACTCTATAATTTTCACATTTCAATTTTATAAATTTTTGTTATATTTATGTAATTTACCAATATGTTATTTTTATTAAATATTAATATTGTAAATTTTACACTTTTTCATTTATTTTAAATTAAATTAAATCAACACCAAAGATAACTTCAAAATAATATTGAATATACTACTAATATTGCATAGTTAGCATGAAAAATTTGTTTAAAACCTTAAATAATTCAAATTATATTTTTTCTAATATTTTAAAATAATTTATTTGATATTTCCTTTAATAAAATAATTTTTTAATAACTATTGTATCATCTTTAATGGTAATTATTTGATAACTAAAAATTATAAATACATTTCTCTGATGTCTTTATTTTTTTAGCTTTAAAAAAACTTTCTAAATATGTTATTATCTCTTGGTTATTTATATATTAAAATTAATATACATATATAAAATTAGATTGTGACATTTGTCACATTCATTAGTTTTTATTATATTCCTATCATATTCATATAAAAGTGTACATTTAGTGATTCTATTTCAAACAATAGATGATAAGGGTTTAATTTAGTTATCCAATCAGATTTTAACATGTGTTATAGTAAATTTTTAACATTATTTTTACATTTAATTACCAGATTTTCCTTCAGCCATGGTGATAAAAACAATTTTCAATGTTACTGTTCATACTAATTTACAATATGGATTTAATTTTTTCTATTCCAAACATTGATTTTAATTAATAAATTTAAAATCAATACTTTTGTCAGAAATAAAAATGTGTTATTGAAAAATTTAAACGTAGCAGAAGTCTGAAATTTTTTTACATATGAATTTGATGTAAAATTATTGATAATGACATTAATTATATTTAATGATAAAAATATAATCTATCTATACAATAAAAACATTCAATATTATAATTTAACTATATGAATTATTCAATGAAAACTTTTATTTTCACTTAAAATTTAATGTATTTTTACTCTTCATCAAAACCTGAATGTTATGAGAAAAATATCAAAAATTACACCAATGTAAATTTGTATATACCTATTTAAAATAACCTGTTAATTTTGTCCCATAAAATTTTTTAATGTCTCAAAATATTACTTTAAAAGGGGTTCTCCATTGAAAGGAGTAAGATTTCTATTTATAAAAATATTGGTTTTTATAATTTTTTTTAATCACACCATATGATTAAAATATACGTTGGATGAAAAAAATATTTTATTATTTATATGACATATATATTTCATTAATTTTTTTGAAAATATTAATTCACTCAGAAATACAATAATTAAATTTATATTTTTCATAACTAATTCATAGCCAATA
Source organism: Viscum album (assembly GCA_963277665.1). NCBI lineage: Eukaryota > Viridiplantae > Streptophyta > Magnoliopsida > Santalales > Viscaceae > Viscum > Viscum album. Next base: position 1,066,892,707 of record OY728160.1, read on the forward strand.
AATTAATAATGCATTTTCATAAGTTAGATATAACTATTCCCGCTAACCTAAAAAATTGGATATAAAAATAATTTTATACTTTGGGAATATTATTGTTAGGATATTCTTATGATTTATTGTAATGATATATATTATAGAATAAAAATTATTTAATTAAAATATTTCATGAAAACATCTAGTTGTTACATTCTACACCCCTTAAACTGAATTTTACACTTGAAATTTGTCACTTAGAAAAAACTGGATGAGGATATCTCTTTATCTTCATATGCACAGGTTCCAATGAAGCTTCATCAAATTGGTGGTTCCTCCATAAAACCTTAACCAATGAAGTGGTCATGTTTTTTAGAACTTTTCTGCTCTGATCTATAATCTCTATCGGTTGTTGTTTATTAGAAAGATCATTCACTAGTGGCATGAGTTATGTGTCTATTATATATGAAGGATTAAATATTTAAATTATCAAGAGAGATACATCAATCACATCATGAACACGAGAGTGATACTGTGGAGGTGTCAATCAATATGTTTCCAACCAAACATGATCCATACATTCCAAATGATTAATATACCTATGGCTCATCTTTCCATTCATTCCAAATATCATTACTCATTTTTAGGGAAATAATTGTAGAAACACGTTATCACCCACTTCAAAATATGTGTATATTCATTGTTTTTTAGAATAATCATTTTGTTGAATCTGATCTTCTCCTATGTGTTGTTGAATCCTTCTGACCATTTATGCCATTTCATAAAAATGACCAGGTACTAAATGATATATTTCCCCAACATCATCCCAGCAAGTTGGAGTTATGCCCATTATTCTATAGAGTGATTCAAAAGGATCCATCGGTATATAGGATTTAATGCTGTTGTTGTATGAAAATTCCATTAATGGTAGGTTTTGATCACAACCACCTTTGAAATCTATAGAAAAAGATCTCAACATGTCTTATAGAGTTAGAATTGTCCTCTCAAAATTACCATCTTTCTACGGATGATAAGAATTGAGGAAACATAACTACTGATCTCACCTGATTTGATAATATCAATTATGTTTTAATATGTTATTAAAATTCAATCTATATGTTAAATTATGTTGACAGTACTATAAAAATAATCATTGGAAGATGTTAGTCAATGTTTTTCTATGTTTATACATGCTTTGAAATAATTCTAACTCATTCTAGATATGATTTGCATAGAACAGATAAGTGTTATGTTTTTGATTCACTGATACAGGCCTACCGATAGAGGAAGTCCACTGGTATGCACAAGTCCACCGGTATGCACAATAGTCACCGATACAGACATAGTCTACTGATAAGCAAAGATCATTGATAGACAGATAGCTACCGATATCAATGTCTACCGATAAAGACAGACAGACAACTACTGATATAAAGTCAACTAATATACAGAGAGATCCACCACTATACACATCTACCAATATAGGTGTGTTACCGATAAGAAGAGTTATCGATAAGAAGAGCTACCGATAATAAAATCTACCAGTACTGAAGAGCTACCGATACAGATGTGCTACTATATAGAAGAGCTACCAAAAAGAGGAGCTACCGATACAGCATCATGGTCACTGATACATAGTATACCATTTCAAAGTAAAATATACCGATACAGACCTACTAACTCAAGTTCACTGATACAAGCTCACTGATACTAAGAGCTACTGATGGAAACCAGTCACTATATCTCTAAACCCGACTTATATTTTTTTATTTAGCAATGGTCATATTTGATGTTTTTAACACACCTACTAATAATTAATGATAGTTGTTGGCATTTTAGGAATCGTACCTCGTACATATAAAAAAGTTAATCATTCCCATTGACAGAGCTAACGCTATATAAGGGAACCTTGAACTACTAATGTGTGGTTGATTGGTGGTCTGTCGGTCTTTCCATTCACATACGGGATAATCTTCAAGAGACACTCAAGGACTTACATGCATTGATGAAAAAGGAAGAATACATACTAAATCTATAAAACCAAAACATTCGAGAAAAGAGTTTCAACAATTTCACCTGCACTCAAGCTGATCAGACCGATAAACCTGGACCATGAAGTCAAATATAAAAATGACATTCTTTTTTTCTTGACAAAATCCACAGGGGAACTCAAAGCTTATTCAGCATCAATCCAATGAGTCTAGAGCTTTACTCAAAACACATAGAGAATTCTAAACTCATCTCTATCTGTTTAGCTATATTGTATTGCATTTATCTACATTTTGAGCAGTGTGTGTGGTCTGTATTTTAGACACACACTGTCTCCTGTGCTGAACTATAGAATTTCTAAATCCACACTCAATCTTTCTAAATATTTTGATTCCCACTATGGATAGTGGTAGAGTTTAAGTGTGACCTGGATAGCATGCATGCTATTGTTTTGGGTTTTTCCATGTAGAACTGTGGTAGAGGTCTGAGGACCTGAACAAAACGAGTACTGTTGTTTTCCCCAATCCAGGGTGTGGATCAATGTTTATATAAACGTTTTGGGAGGAGTAAGTCTCAGCTTGAGACTGAACCACTTGGTTAAACTTGTTGTGCATCCTATTTCATTTAAAACTATATCAAACATTCTTCTGCTAATTACATTAAATATAAGTATATTTTAAATATTACCCTGATAGTTAAACTAGCTAGTGTTTATAATTTTTGTTATCCAGAAAATTTGTTTCAAAAGCTAACTTAATATTCAGATTACATTAACTGAGACATAATCAATATTTGAGAAACCAATTGAAAACATTCAAGCATTATACATTAACTATAGTTTAATTTATTATTTAATTGGGGGATTTTAATAAAAAAAAATTAACAGAAATTTTTAATTGGAACTCAATTCATCCTGTGACGAACCAACCCGAGTCAACCCTGAACCGGTCACTCGAGCTGGCCTGCGACATGGACTGAGGGGCGTTCCCGATCCCCATAGGCTGGAAACTAGTGCTGGGCATAAAACTTTAACAGGTGGGAATGATTAGGCCCAAAAGAAAATAAACTAAGCATTAGAAAATAAATAGAAAAAAAGAAAATAAATAAAGAACAACCAATAATGCTACTAACCTTACCACAACCAAAACTCCATGTGACCTCGTGGGTCACTTTCCAATACCACAACCTACGTTGCTCAAGGCGAACATCTGAAGCTAGAACCTGCAACATAAATAAAAACAAGAAAACACTATAGGAGTGAGTATTAAAACTCAGTAGGTGTTCCCAACAAACTATACCTAATGCACTACCTTTAAATAAGGAAATTTACAAACTCCAGGTTTGAACTAAGTTATACAAAATATGGGATTTCACACACACACATCCATTTCTAAGACAAGTAACAATCCATTTCGCTTTTAAATTTAAAACATGTTTAATGTTTGAAAGGAACATGTGTATTTCATTTTAAAACATTTCTGCGAGAAGTTTAGAAATTCAAATTTTAGTTGCTTGTCAAAGGGAATACCACACAAAACACACCACACAAACTAAGGGAAAGGAAAAATAAGTGGCACATATGGGCCAGCAACCGAACTATACCTCTCTATCATTCGCCACATAAAAAAATAAACACTAAAGGAAACATGGTTCGAACCTAGGATATCATGAACAATCCTGAACATACCATACATGTGACTCATCCTAAATGCATGCCTACTCTCGATGACATCATAATGCGCTAATGCCCGGCATATCCATACGTGGCCTAACCGAGGGGCCCAATCCCCATAGCATCAAAAACTCAGTATTCCCCTGCTATGGGTCCACTAGCCAGTGCATAATCTAAACCAGTGTAGCAATCATTCTCAGAAGATTCACTCACTATGCCAGGTTCCCATGTCAACACATGCAACAAAAAGGGGTGTGTCCACAATGTAAATCAATCAATCATGATGCAAAAACATCACATACAACTCACACAATCAACACACACCAAAGATCACCCTTGAATGGGTGTTCAAAAATAATTTATTTTATTAATGTGCCAAATGGGCCTTCACCAATTTTAATGAAAACCCTCATTTCTATAGAAAACCCAAAAAATCTGTTCAGACGAAATAAGTTATCATTAAAACTAGAAGTGCATTTGAAATTACGTGAATTATGTTTAAAGGTCAAATGGGAATTCTTCCAATACTGGGTGTCCGCTCATCAAGAAAATGTTTCAAGTTTTCATTATAAAATAAACGGCTCTTTTCACACCAAATAATCATTTAAAAATAATTATCTTATATTATTTCTCATTCATTAAAATTAATAAAACATCAAGCAATTAATAAATTCTAAATTTAAAGGTGAGTGCAGTGGTGGACCTACCTCAGCTCGCAGTCAAAATGAAATGGCATGTCACACCTCACACAAACACACAAGCAAGCGCAAGCTGGTCACCACAATATCACAGGGTAACCTTGCAAACGTGCTGCAACAAACACAGAGTAACTAAAATTACACAAACACGAACTGAAAACAATCCAAACAAGCCAAAAACGTAAAAGAACCACCTCAACACAATTTTAAATCACAACTCGCACCATTGACACTATTTACCAAACCACTTCAAAATTTATAAAACAACTTTCAAAAGGTATCTCATAGTTTTACACACCAAAGAACCTTTTCAAACCACTTTTTATATTTAACCATGCACTCGCAACACACCATACCAGAATGTGCCCCACTTGTATAGTTAAAATGAAAAACTGAAGAATTTAATAATAACTGTTAAACAATACACAACTAGATTCCATAAAAATGTACCTTAATTCCCATGAGCAGGATAAAAAATATTAAAAGTAAACCATGTTCATTTAAAAAATAAATAAACTTTGCACAAACCAAACATCCCATAAAACCCCATTTGTAAACATCGAACCAAAACAATACAAAACATTGACATATACATAATCAAAACTCATTTTTAACCAACAACACTCCAATAATTCTAAAAATTCAATTAACACCACAGAAAGGATACTAAATAACACACTTATAATCTCATAATCATAATAAATTAATCACACAAACAAAAAATTCACCCAAATAATTAGCGGAAGGCCATGCTAAAATAATCATACATGCAAATTAATTTATCAAACAATATTTATATGTGAAACCACCTACCTTGGGTGTTGAAGACCCCAACACTCGGCACGAAACATCAATTGCATGTCGTTCTCACCACAAAGAACCTAATGCGAACCCGCGAACATGAATTCAAACTAAAAAATTCATGTTAGAACCCCAAAAAAGAACATATACCCACTGAAATAAAGAGTACAACAAAACTAAAAAGAAAACAATGAAAAAAATAGCAAGGAGAAGGAGACATAACATGGGGGTCGATGCCGGTGACCACCGGACAACAGCACGCCAGGAGGAGGATCAACACCCAAAGGAGGCTCATCGTGATGGGTTGGTGGCCGAACGAGAGGGGAAGATGTCATTCATCATACGGAGAAAGAGTAGGGGTGGCGCTAGCTTGGAAGAGTTTCCGAAAAGGAGGTCTCGCTGGCCGAACGTGGGGGTGGCAGGCACGGACCCTCGGACATAATGAGAGCAGCTAGCTAGGGAAATCAAGGGTGGCACAGTGGGGTTCCATGGGGCACGACATGAAGCGGGGGTGAAGGTGGGGGTGAGTGGGCTGGTGAGGGTGTAGAGCATCACTTAGGATGTCTGGCAGGGGTGTTTCCAGGGAAGAAAATAGCAGCGTGGCTGGAATGGGGGGCAAGGGTAGTAGGCAGCGCAATCGGGTTCCCAGGGGGGGAAACGTGATTGAAATGGGTGTAAGGGAGGCCTGGAGGGCGGCTGGGTTTCACCTTGCACAGGAGGAGGCCACAACAGGGGGAGTGCGTAGCGCTGGACAGTAAAGGGGGGACTGGAGGCCTGGAGGGCAGCTAGTATGGACAGGGCCAGAGGCGACCTGCTGCTCGGGAGGACGACGAACAGGTGATGAAGAAAAAGGGGGTGCGCCGTTGGGTATTAGGGTTAAGTTAGTATTTTTTTCATTTTATTATAATATACTAATAACAATAACAAAATCTGAAATAGAATAATAGAAATAGAAATAAAATAATAATACTAATAATAATACCAAAATAATGATAATAATAAATTAACAATAATAAAGATAATATCAATAAAATTTATTAACCATTAAAATAATAAATAATAATAATAATAAAAATAAAACCAAAAATAATAATAATAATATAAATATAAATAATAATAATTTAATTAATAAAAATATAAAACCAATAATAATAATAATAATAATAATATAAATAATAATATAAAACCAATAATAATAATAATAATACATAACCAAAAATAATAACAACAATAATAATAATAATAATAGTAATAATAATAATAATAATAATAATAATAATAATATGCAATTTCACAACACTAGGGTCTGTTGCGCAGCTACCGCCAACCGCGCGGTGATTTCACATGGGTCTGAATCCATGTAAAAACATTAAACGTCAACAAATTTAATCTGGGACCCAACTAGGACCCCGTCGAGAGAACCCAGGGCCAAGAAACAATACAATATAAATAAATTAAAAAGTCCACGTATGATAATTATGCCGCCCACATACACTTTTTGCCCCCAGAAAGTCACCCTGTCACATGATAGAGAAGACTTAAATTCATCCCTGGTTGAAACCAAAAGAAAACACAACACAAGAGAACATGATAACATGAGAGGGTTATCCCCCCATAAGAAATCAACTAGCACAAAAAATTTAACACCCAAACATACCACCTCGGGAAGAGGAGCAACGTGGGAACTCCCAACCGTTCCAAACTGTCTTCTATAGTAATAGGGAACACCCCCACTGAACCTGAAACTCTCAACCCATACCAAAGATATCTCAAACTATATAGAAAACCCTCCAAGAAGAACTTAACCCAAGCGGTAAACCTGAGCATAACCGTAATCCTGGACTCCTCCCTAGGAACTTACATCTCCAAAAGAACACCGCTAAACCCAGATTGTCCTATAAAAGGGTCAATCACTCTCTTAAGAAAATCCCAAAATACAGAAAACCCTAACCTGACAATAAAACAGTATAGATTACATTAGAACATGTTCTACACAAATCCACGACAAAACAATGAACTTTCAACAATGTCAAAACATTAACAGTATAAAAACAAGAACGAAATGACTTTAGATGTTCCACCACCAACACGGAACACGAAACCCGAACTGAGGATTCACACCCCTGGAATCTCATGACTACGCGCGAGCTTCACCCCAAGACCAATGGTTGGGGCTCCGAAGGCTGAAGCATCTCCAGCCTCACAGTAAGGCACTGGAATCCTTCAGTCACAACATCTTCTTCAGGTGATTCTTCTTGAAAAACATCTCTAGATGACCCAGACAGCCACAACGACGACATGTCTTCAGAGGGATGCGACATGATAGATTCACGTGCCCAAACTGACCACATTTGTGGCACACCACTGAACGGTCCGATGAACTAGAAGCCAAAACCACTAAATATGACATTTTTTGAAATAGGTCCCTCTGGAACGCCCTACTCTCCAGATGGTGAACCTTCACGAGCAGCTGGATACGCTGGATTTCCAATCATCTATGCTCCGGAGACCAACTCTGCTAAAACCGCCTCACCCACCAACTTCTCGAAACAATGGTCCCTAGAAGGGAGGACCCGCTCCTTGATCACTGGATGAAGACCCCTGATGGAGGGGGAAGTCTTCATCTAGTCCTGTGACACTGCCCCAAGAAAAAGAGACACAAGATCCTTGAAATGGCCAACATACACTTTCACCGTCTGCTATCCATGTTGAACATGCATGAGCTCTTCCATTTTCATCATCTTCACCTCCACAAGTATAAACCACTGAACGAAGACGTCTTTGAATACATACCACATCATACCAACTGTAACAGCCCGAGATTTTATGAAAAATATTCTTTTTATTTCACTAATGTCTTGTGTTGTACGCTACACCAAAAAGAGCTTGCACAACACGCATCCTTGACTTACCTTGCATTACACGCAATCGCGACCTTCCTCGATAGCGTGTGTAGTACGCAATAACGAGTTTCACTAAACAGCGATATGCTATTAAAATGTTATTAAAACTAGCCGTTATGAATAGTAATAACCACTTTTTGAAATTTTGTAAATTTTATTTTTCAAAATGGATTTCATTTTTGGATTCGGAGTATCGAATTTAGCCTAAGGTGAAATTTCGGTACATTTCGGATAACTTTCATATTCTGATGAATAGTGGAAATTACTAAATTTTAATTAAAAACTACTTTTTTAATCGAAATAATTAATAATGATAAATTATTAATTTGAGTGGTTTTAAAGTATATTTAGAATATATTTTTACAATTTAATACAATGTTGGTCATTGGTTGTAATTTCACATTTAAACCAGACATAATCAAGTGTCAATCTTTTGATAGATATTGTTTCTTAAAAACACGCTATTTGTTTTAACAGCGGGATTTAATTATAAAAATAATTAATGAAACTTCTATGTTATGAATTTGGTAAAATAGACTTTATTTTTGAATTCGGAATATAAAATATAGCTTCGGATGAAATTTTGGCATTGTTCTGAAAAACATCAATTTTTGATGAATAGTGAAACTACTAAGTGGTAGTTAAAAAACTGAATTTTTCATAAAACATAATTTTACCGCTTCTGTGAATGGAATTTCAAAAATCCGAGAGACACGGTTGATGTCAGTAAGTAAAATGTGGTTCAATGAGATGAAAATAATTTTTTGGTGAATAGTAACTTTTTACTTTTTTTTACAGCGGTTAATAGTAAATAGGGTAACTAAGGGTAAATATGATATTACTATTACCCTAACACATGTCCTAATTCTATTGGATAAGTGTAATTCGACCAAAAACAACCTTATGAATAAAATATGACCATTTAGGCCCACTTGGATTATATTAGGACATTTATTATTAATTTATTTAAAGAAGGGTTAAAATAGTTAAAATCAAAGTTTAATAAGTAAATCATTTTTAATATGGGGTTATACATAAGATAAATTCGACTATAAATATTCATTAGAAATATAAAAAGATTTCCTACATAATGGTAGTTTATTTGTAATTTTTAGACATCAAATAATTTAATTTATTTATGACATAAAGATGATGCAGTAATTATCTTATTTATGGAATATTGACAAAATTGATGTTATAAACACCAAAATAAATGTAATTTGAGAATTTTTATGAATTCCACTAATTTTATATGTTACTATGATATATTATTGTTGATTTAATCAACTTGGTTCGAACATATAATTCTGTTATGACTTTCACAAAAATCATATATCAAATAGTGTAAAAATTGACAGAAAATAGTTTTTAAATCAAATATTATATTATTAATTTTTATTTTATTACTAAAAATCTAAGGTTAGGCCAAATGACTTAGATAAGGATATATGTATTAGTAATAAACAATTTGGGGTTCGTTTGGCATGTTATAGTAAGTGTATTAACCATAGAGTGAAAGAAAACAAAAAGACACGGTAAAAGTTAAATTATTTAACTTAGAGTTAAATCTAATTGATAAGGTTAAAATAATATCATAAACTTGTCTAAATCCTATTGGTTGATAGGATTTAGACCCATCCCCACTTTAGCTTCGAAATAAGACCCTTTGGAACCACTATAAACCGATTTTGACTTTAATATAAAATAATATTTTGAGATATTCCTAAGGTGCCCCTCTCCTCCCTTATAAAAGGGCACCTCCTCCCCCTTCCTCCTCACACCAATTTGAGCACTCAAGCTCGGACAACCTCTGCCAAAATCCCTTCTCCACTTCCCTAGAATAATCCTAGAGGTCCTGGTCTTCTTCAAAGACCAATCTTAGTTCCCTAAGTGGAGGATTCAAAGAGGTGTTTCAAAGAAGAAGTAATAACCATTACCGATCTTTTCAATTTCTTTTTCTTAAACTTCTTCTTATTTAGTTGTTTCAAAACAAAGTAATAACATTAGTATTACTTACATACTGATATGTTATTATAAATATGAAACAACCCTAATTCATCTTCTATCCATCCTACGGAAAAAATGAAATCACCGCGCGTGCGTACTTACGGAATACCGTCTCCACGCCGTGGTGTAATCTATTTTCCACCACCACATTACAAGGATGTGTATAATGGTTTAATGAGTAACTATATATGATTATTATAAAGTGATATTGATACTGAAATAGTATAAATACACTTCAACGCAATTCCACGACCATGGGAACGATATCATCGCTCGTGCGTACGTACGGACTACCGTCTCCACGACGCGATGAGATTCATTCTCAATGATTAACCATTAATGAATGATTATAAAGTATATATAATAAGTACTAATTAAATATATTACCTAATAACGATACTGTAATTATTTATATTTATATGTATGTCATCTACTTAATTCCATTCAATTCAATAAGGAAACGAAAACAGCGTTCATGCGTACGTACGGACTACCGTCTCCATGAACGGTGTATTTCATTCCATTTAATGATTTATTATATATGAATATTATGAATATATATATATACATAATGTTTTATATTATGGAATTAAGTAATCATGATCTAAGTAATCATATGAATAATTACAAGTTAAAAACACGAACGACAAATGAGACGATTTTACCCAAAACGCTAACATGAATTTACAAAAGAACGAGTAATATAAAGTCATAAGTGGACCATATATGATATAATAACAATGAATATGATTCTGGAATAAGTCAATAACATGATTTAAATCATTATACAGGAGGTTCGGACACTTACAAAGCAAATCGGACCCAAGGTAAGGGAAATATCACAGTCTCATTTTTATCCGAGATTGTTTATTCGTAAGTATTTATTGGGGTGTATTTTATCATCCACATCCATGTTCCCTCAATATGTAATATTGTTTCCATCCACTTACACTAGTTTAAATCCAATTTTACCCTTCGGTGAGTTTTTAGTAAAGAATATGAAATGAATCGTTTTTCGTTTTTTCGTACGAGGTACTTTTTAACTTTTCCGACAAAAGTACGAAGAATGTTTTTTTAACTTATACGGCATGAATGGATTTCTAAAACATTATTTCCAAGAATCTTCCTTTACAAGTTTTCAAGTTTATTTTTAATCAACTTCAATTAGTTTAAAATTGTATGACATGTTAAGAAAGGAAAAGTGTTTTTGAAGTAGAAAGGATATTTTCCTCAAGAATGAAGTTCAAGTATTTTATCAAAATTATTTTCCATCTAAGATAATAAAAAGGGTTCTGTTTTTATCCCTATTATTACATGGATTTGATTATGTTGTGATGGAAATATTTTTATGAATTCCTTTATCTTATATGAATTGTTTTATGATGTCATGTTGTTTAAGAATCCCCTTTTTATTACGTGGGTTACGCTATGATGTATGGTTTATGATTATGTGGCACACATAAGAAAGGATTCATTATAAGATGGGTGGGACCTATATCTCCCACCAATGCATTGGGTAAAGATTTTATATCTCATGAGATAGACAGGGCTGGAACGGTAGGTTATAACGGTTCAGTGAAACAGGACTGAAACGAGGGTAACTCGATTCAGAAAGGGACTTTGTCCACTAAGATATTCTTGGCAATGAGTCTTGACTAACAAGAAATGATTCTCTATGATTATGTGTGAATGCCACGAAGTTTAATGTTTTAGGTTATGATTATTGTGATTACATTTCACTTCCACGATTTACCCCATGTTATGAAATTATGATCTCTTTTGCAGGTTAAGATTTCCAAAAGTTATGTGCTTATGTATATGATGTGATTGATATTTCTTTTGTTTACCCTTACTGAGCATTTGAGCTCACCCTTTTATGTTTTCTTTTCCACAGGATATAAAGAAATGTTTTAGGTAAAAAAAAGGAAGATCTTTATAGGAGATGTTGAAGATCTTTCACCACGATTAGAAGATTACGTTCCGAGTTTCCAAAGACACTAAACTATTACGATCCTTGTGTGTGTGTTTTTGTTATGTACTAAGTATTCCTCAAAAGTAATGTAATGTCCATGTACGTCAAGTTTCGGGTCTCTACAGTTGGTATCAGAGGAAAGGTTTAGTCAACCTTTGGAAACTAGGATGCGAGAACTTTAGTGAGATCCCTAGAGATATTTCTAAGGTATGTCTAGGGATGTCCCTAAGGTTAAGTATATGTATAGGTTATAGTACTATAATTACACTTACGATCATAGAATTAAACCTAAGATGTTAGATATTTAAGGTACTCCCCCTTTATTATGTTGTTTTCCCTAGCATGATTTTTTCCTCTCACACTATTATTTTTGGGTTTTAGACGATGGATGGAACCCTAAGGAACCGTGTTGATCAATGCAATGGACAATGCAATGGAAAATGCAATGATTGTCCTCCTGAACAAACAAATGTTATGGGAGATGGAGTGAAAAATCTTATTGCTATACTTACACAAGCTATGAATCATTCTGGACTTCCAAATGAGAAGAGAAGGGAACAGTATTCTATTGAGTCTTTCATGAGGCAACGTCCACCTTCTTTCAATGGGTCTTCTGATCCACTTGTTGCTGAACAATGGATCGGTAGCACTGAAAAGATATTTTCAGTTCATCAATGTTCTGAACATGATAAAGTCATCTTAGTAGTGTATCGTTTGGAAGGTGATGCTGATCAATGGTGGAATCTTATTAAGAATACGAGGCAAAGGGATGAAATTGAGTCCATGGAATGGGACGAGTTAAAGAACTTATTTTTCAGTAAGTACTTCCCCCGCATTCTTCGAACAAAGATGGAGAAGGAGTTTCTTGAACTAAAGCAAAAGGATGATGAATCTGTTGGTATATACGAAGCGAATTTTACAAGACTTGCAAGGTATGCATCTGGCATTATCATCCAACCTGAAAGTAAAGTTGATCGATTTTTCAGTGGCTTAAAACTAAGTCTTCGAAGGGCATTAGCTATAAGAGACTTCAGTAGCTATGAAGAAATTGTGCGTTGTGCTATCAAGGTAGAAATGGAAGTTGGTGTTACATATCCATCTCATGGTTTTGACAAGAAACGAAAGATGGAGTTCAAGGAGAAATCTCAGAATAATGGTGAAAAGAAGATGAATGTTTCCTTATGCACAAAGTGTGGAAAGAAGCATGGTGGAGATTGTCTTAAAGGGACTAGAAAATGTTTTAAGTGTGGAAAAGAAGGTCATCGAGTAGCTGAGTGTCGTAGTAATGGAAAAAGGGTTTCTAATGATGTGAATAAATCAAACACTGCAGAGAACACACCACCAACACTTCAATGCTTCAAGTGCAAGGAAATGGGGCATTATGCTAATAAATGCCCTAATCCAAGGGTTAGTGATGATCAATATGAGCAACCACTGAAGGCAAAGGACAAAGGGAAGTCACATGCGATCACTATTGGCAATGTTGAATATGACAACGATGTGGTGGAATGATTAAGTCTTTATGTAATGGGATTCCAAAATAATGTTGCATCATTGAGTATTGCAATATTTATTGATGTGGTATTCAAAGTGATTGAGATATTTTTTGGAAATAAGATGATATGCGCATAATGATGGGAAAACAAGAAAATGAAATGTTTAATAGTATTCATGAGCTCATGATTGATAAAAGGACTAAGTGATATCATGGTTTGAGTATATAGAATTTTGAGGATTTTGGTATGTGGAAAGTGTTAACTTTAAACTGAATTCATGTTTTCACTAAGGTATTCAAGAGAATACATGATTAAGGACTTTGAATGTTTGGAATGTGACCAACAAAACATATCTTATGATATATGGGGATCAACGATGGTATTAAATCCCTGGTAATCGTTTTCACTATGTTATGAGAGTGGACTGCAGTATTATGGATAAGCCTAAAGATTGAAATGGATTATGTTGGACATAAGTGAGTATTGTTTAAAGATAGAAGTTTTTTTTATTCGATATTATTGATGGGATTTTATAGTAATGTAGTTTTAGAAATAGGACACTCTGCAGGATGGGCGACAGCCCATCGCGTCGGACAAGGCTGTAGGAATCGAACCCACAACCGAAGTGCGACTGGCCTTTATCGCCTACCACTGGCCTACAGGAAGTCCCTGTTTAGTAGAAACTAGTTTTATTATATTAAGCATAATGATATATGAAGTATAAGTCCATTTTAGGAACAATATATGATTAATCTCACTATAGATCGACTTATTTATATAATTTTTGCTAACCTTTTGTTTGAGACAGATGGAATGACCCATCATTCTATAACATGATCTGCTAACACATCACGAATGACAAATTCAACTTCATTTCTTTAAGAGATGAAGTGGAAATTGTTAAAGGCATGAACAATAGTGAGATTTTACCAAAATAAAGTAAGTATTTATTCTAATTCAAATTTTCAACTTTAGGGAAATGATCTTAAAAACCAAAAATGTTGTCCTAGTGATCTTATACCTGATGAATCAGATGGTACCTTATATCATCACAAATCTATGGATTTGTGATTACTGGCTTTTCCATAGCCATGTTCTCTTCCACTCTCCATCAGAACATGATGGTTAGATTTCTCTTCCATATCCATATTTTTACCTATGTGCAAACCCAGCGATTAGTTTATTTGGGTAATCGTTACATTTCATACATTAGTTTTTAAAGCCTAGTTTTGGTATTCCTTTTTACGATGTGGGGTTCTATTAAAGAAACTTTCAAATAGTAAACCATTTATAACGCCGACGAATTTCGAGGGCGAAATTCATTTTAAGGGGGGTAGAATGTAACAGCCCGGGATTTTATGAAAAATATCCTTTTTATTTCACTAATGTCTTGTGTTGTACGCTACACCAAAAGGAGCTTGCACAACACGCATCCTTGACTTGCCTTGCATTACACGCAATCGCGACCTTTCTCGATAGCGTGTGTAGTACGCAATAACGAGTTTCACTAAACAGCGATATGCTATTAAAATGTTATTAAAACTAGCCGTTATGAATAGTAATAACCACTTTTTGAAATTTTGTAAATTTTATTTTTCAAAATGGATTTCATTTTTGGAATCAGAGTATCGAATTTAGCCTAAGGTGAAATTTTGGTACATTTCGGATAACTTTCATATTCTGATGAATAGTGAAAATTACTAAATTTTAATTAAAAACAACTTTTTTAATCGAAATAATTAACAGTGATAAATTATTAATTTGAGTGGTTTTAAAGTATATTTAGAGTATATTTTTACAATTTAATACAATGTTGGTCATTGGTTGTAATTTCACATTTAAACCAGACATAATCAAGTGTCAATCTTTTGATAGATATTGTTTCTTAAAAACACGCTATATGTTTTAACAGCGGGATTTAATTATAAAAATAATTAATGAAACTTCTATGTTATGAATTTGGTAAAATAGACTTTATTTTTGAATTCGGAATATAAAATATAGCTTAGGATGAAATTTTGGCATTATTCTGAAAAACATCAATTTTTGATGAATATTGAAACTACTAAGTGGTAGTTAAAAAAACTGAATTTTTCATAAAACATAATTTTACCGCTTATGTGAATGGAATTTCAAATATCCGAGAGACACGGTTGATGTCAGTAAGTAAAATGTGGTTCAATGAGATGAAAATAATTTTTTTGGTGAATAGTAACTTTTTACTTTTTTTTCAGCGGTTAATAGTAAATAGGGTAACTAAGGGTAAATATGATATTAATATTACCCTAACACATGTCCTAATTCTATTGGATAAGTTTAATTCGACCAAAAACAACCTTATGAATAAAATATGACCATTTAGACCCACATGGATTAGATTAGGACATTTATTATTAATTTATTTAAAGAAGGGTTAAAATAGTTAAAATCAATGTTTAATAAGTAAATCATTTTTAATATGGGGTTATACATAGGATAAATTCGACTATAAATATTCATTAGAAAGATAAAACGATTTCCTACATAATGGTATTTTATTTGTAATTTTTAGACATCATATAACTTAATTTATTTATGACACAAAGATGATGCAGTAATTATCTTATTTATGAAATATTGACATAATTGATGTTATAAACACCAAAATAAATGTAATTTGAGAATTTTTATGGATTCCACTAATTTTCTAGGTTACTATGATATATTATTGTTGATTTAATCAACTTGGTTCGAACATATAATTCTGTTATGACTTTCACAAAAATCATATATCAAATAGTGTCAAAATTGACACAAATAGTTTTTAAATCAAATAATATATTATTAATTGTTATTTTATTCCTAAAAATCTAAGGTTCGGCCAAATGACTTAGATAAGGATATATTTATTAGTAATAAACAATTTGGGGTTCGTTTGGCATGTTATAGTAAGTGTATTAACCATATAGTGAAAGAAAACAAAAAGACACGGTAAAAGTTAAATTATTTAACTTAGAGTTAAATCTAATTGATAAGGTTAAAATAATATCATAAACATGTCTAAATCCTATTGGTTGATAGGATTTCGACCCATCCCCACTTTAGCTTCGAAATAAGACCCTTTGGAACCATTATAAACCGATTTTGACTTTAATATAAAATAATATTTTGAGATATTCCTAAGGTGCCCCTCTCCTCCCTTGTAAAAGGGCACCTCCTCCCCCTTCCACCTCACACCAATTTGAGCACTCAAGCTCGGCCAACCTCTGCCAAAATCCCTTCTCCTCTTCCCTAGAATAATCCTAGAGGTCCTGGTCTTCTTCAAAGACCAATCTTAGTTCCCTAAGTGGAGGATTCAAAGAGGCGTTTCAAAGAAGAGGTAATAACCATTACCGATCTTTTCAATTTCTTTCTTCTTCAACTTCTTATTCTTTAGTTGTTTCATAACAAAGTAATAACATCAGTATTACTTACATACTGATATGTTATTATAAATATGAAACAACCCTAATTCACCTTCTATCCATCCTACGGAAAAAATGAAATCACCGCGCATGCGTACGTACGGAATACCGTCTCCACGCCGTGGTGTAATCTATTTTCCACCACCACCTTACAAGGATGGGTATAATGGTTTAATGAGTAACTATATATGATTATTATAAAGTGATATTGATACTGAAATAGTATAAATACACTTCAACGCTATTCCACGACCATGGGAATGATATCATCGCTCGTGCGTACGTACGGACTACCGTCTCCACGACGCGATGAGATTCATTCTCAATGATAAACCATTAATGAATGATTATAAAGTATATATAATAAGTACTAATGAAATATATTACCTAATAATGATACTGTAATTATTTATATTTATATGTATGTCATCTACTTAATTCCATTCAATTCAATAAAGAAACGAAAACAGCGTTCATGCGTACGTACGGACTACCGTCTCCATGAACGGTGTATTTCTTTCCATTTAATGATTTATTTTATATGTATATTCTGAATATATATATATAAATAATGTTTTATATTCTGGAATTAAGTAATCATGATCTAAGTAATCATATGAATAATTACAAGTTAAAAACACGAACGACAAATGAGACGATTTTACCCAAAACGCTAACATGAATTTACAAAAGAACGAGTAATATAAAGTCATAAGTGGACCATATATGATATAATAACAATGAATATGATTCTGGAATAAGTAAATAACATGATTTCAATCATTATACAGGAGGTTCGGACACTTACAAAGCATATCGGACCTAAGGTAAGGGAAATATCACAATCTCATTTTTATCCGAGATTGTTTATTCGTAAGTATTTATTGGGGTGTATTTTATCATCCACATCCATGTTCCCTCAATATGTAATATTGTTTCCATCCACTTACACTAGTTTAAATCCAATTTTACCCTTCGGTGAGTTTTTAGTAAAGAATATGAAAGGAATCGTTTTTCGTTTTTTCGTACGAGGTACTTTTTGACTTTTCCGACAAAAGTACGAAGAATGTTTTTTTAACTTATACGACATGAATGGATTTCTAAAACATTATTTCCAAGAAGCTTCCTTTACAAGTTTTCAAGTTTATTTTTAATCAACATCTTTTAGTTTAAAATTGTATGACATGTTAAGAAAGGAAAAGTTTTTTTGAAGTAGAAAGGATATTTTCCTCAAGAATGAAGTTCAAGTATTTTATCAAAATTATTTTCCATCTAAGATAATAAAAAGGGTTCTTTTTTTATCCCTATTATTACATGGATTTGTTTATGTTGTGATGGAAATATTTTTATGAATTCCTTTATCTTATATGAATTGTTTTATGATGTCATGTTGTTTAAGAATCCCATTTTTATTACGTGGGTTACGCTATGATTTATGTTTTATGATTATGTGGCACACATAAGAAAGGATTCATTATAAGATGGGTGGGACCTATATATCCCTCCAATGCATTGGGTAAAGATTTTATATCTCATGAGATAGACAGGGCTGGAACGGTAGGTTATACCGGTTCAGTGAAACAGGACTGAAATGAGGGTTACTCGATTCAGAAAGGGACTTTGTCCACTAAGATAGTCTTGGCAATGAGTCTTGACTAACAAGAAATGATTCTCTATGATTATGTGTGAATTCCACAAAGTTTCATGTTTTAGGTTATGATTATTGTGATTACATTTCACTGCCATGATTTACCCCATGTTATGAAATTATGATCTCTTTTTCAGGTTAAGATTTCCAAAAGTTATGTGCTTATGTATATGATGTGATTGATATTTCTTTTGTTTACCCTTACTGAGCATTTGAGCTCACCCTTTTATGTTTTCTTTTCCACAGGATATAAAGAAAGGTTTTAGGTAAAAAAAAGGAAGATCTTTATAGGAGATGTTGAAGATCTTTCACCACGATTAGAAGATTACGTTCCGAGTTTCCAAAGACACTAAACTATTACGATCCTTGTGTGTGTTTTTTTGTTATGTACTAAGTATTCCGCAAAAGTAATGTAATGTCCATGTACGTCAAGCTTCGGGTCTCTACACCAACCTGCAGTAATGGCATGGTGAACAACTCTTACTCGTACATAGCTAGACCTTCAAATAGGCCAAGGATAGCATGCACTCTAACTTCTTCGGGAGTTCCCAATACCCTGAATACACGCTCGACCTATTCAAGCCACTCTATTGTCTCCAACAGACTCCAATCACCATGGAGGATAGACAACATCTGTGAAAGAATAAAAACATGGCATGACTCATCAAAACTCTGGGGACATTTCTGGGTGGAATTACTGAAAAACATATATAACACCATGCCGAAACCGATATCAATCGAAGAAACATCAATAAATCACCCTCATCCAAAAACAATAGGCTCAAAAAAAACAAACAACCACAAACACAACCCAAAATTCCCTTTCCAAAATTTCGGTTCTATTTTAGATTCCAAAACCACCCAATTTTTTTCAAAACCAATTTCTTTCGAGACCAATTTCCAAATACCAACTCCAATTTTCAGACCAAAGTCACTTTCCAAAAACATTTTTATCTTTAAATTCCAATTTGGAAGACAAGGTCAACCCTTTAATTTGAAACAATCCCAGGTAATCCCATGAACCGTTGCACATGTCTTCATCCAATTTCATTCATACGCACCAACACGCACTTTCCACACATCCTCTCACATGTGAAAATGTTCGTAAGGAGTACATGAGGTTTCACCACAAACCATTCTTGACCAATTTCCAAGAAAACACCAGTCTTCCAAACCAAAGGCTTTTAGTTTTAAAACCCATTTCATAAATTTAAAGTCATTGAAAATAAATCGGTCCCATTTTCAAAACCCCTTTTTTTCTTATCCCAAAACGCACTTACACTAACACGAACGAAAACGAAACTCAACTTGCATCAATCCACTAGAGTGAGGGACTAGCGGTTACACTAAACCTCGTGACATGGTAGTGGGCCATGCCCCATGTAAGCTTCAACAACTAGGAGGAATTCAAACTATGTACTCGGACTCCACATGGGTCACTACTCAATGTGAGATCACGATGTCACATCGGTCTACCTCTGTTGTCATCCCTCAATCCAAAACAAACCAGAACGAAACATAGACTCAATTCTCAGACTATCCCTAGCGACTTGAGGTGCGGAACGGGCAAGGTTTCATGACATCCTTCCCATACCTACCTCTTGAGTACTGATAATCCTAATATCCATGTACCAGACACCCCAAATAACAAAGGCCCCCTCTGATACCATTTTGTCACAAACCAACCTGAGTCAACCCTAAACCGGTCAACCGAGCCGGCCCGCGACATTGCTCGAGGGGCGTTCCGGATCCCCAATGACTAGTAACTAGTTCCGAGAATCAAAATTTAATAGGTGGGAAAATGTTTTCCTAAAATAAAATAAACTAAGCACCGGAAAATAAATAGGTAAAAGGAAAATAAATAAAGAACAACCAACAACGCTACTAACCTGACCACGACCAAAACTACATGTGACCCTGTGGGTCACTCTCCAATACCAAAACCAACGTCGCTCAAGGCAAAAAACAGAAGCTGGAACCTACAATAGAACTAAAAACAAGAAAACACTATAGGTGTGAGTATTAATACTCAGTAGGCATACCCAACAAACTATTCACAATGCACTACCTTTAAATAATGAAATTTTCTAACTCCAGGTTTGAACTAGGTTATACAAAATATGTGTTTTCAAAAACACACTTCCATTTTTAAGACAAGTAATAGTCCATTTCCCTTTTCAATTTAACACAAGTTTAATATTTAAAAGGAATAGATGTATTGAATTTTAAAACATTTCAGGGAGCAGTTTAGAAATTCAAATTTTTGTTTCTAGTCAAATGGAATACTGTACAGAACACACTACACACACTGAGGGAAATAGAAAAGAAGTGGCACACAGGGGCCAGCAACTGAACTAAACCTCTCTATCATCCGCCACATAAAAAAAATAAACACTAAAGAAAACATGGTTCGAACCTAGGAGATCGTGAACAATCCAGAACGTACCATACTTGTGACTCATCTGGAAGGCATGCCTACTCTCGATGACGTTATAACACCCTAACGCCCGACATAGCCCTACATGGCCTAACCGAGGGGCCAAATCCCCATAGTAGTAATAACTCAGTATTCCCCTGCTATGGGGCCACTAGCCAGTGTGTAATATAAACTACTACAACAATTGTTCTCATAAGATTCACTCACTATGCCAGGTTCCCATGTCAACACATGCAATAAAAAGGGGTGCGTCCACAATGTAAATCAATCAGTCATGATGCACAAACATAACATATATCTCATGCAATCAACGCACACCAAAGATCACCCTTGAATGGGTTTTCAAAAATAATTTATTTTATTTATGTGTCAAATGAGTCTTCACCAATTTTAAAGCAAAACCTCATTTCTTGAGAAAACCCAAAACACTTGTTCAGAAGAAATCATTTATCTTTAAAACTAGAAGTGCATTTGAAATTCTGTAAATTATGTGTAAATTCCAAATGATAATTCTTCCAATACGGGGTGACCGCTCATCAAGAAAATGTTTCAAGTGTTCTTTATAAAAAATGGCTCTTTTCACACATAAAAATCATTTAAAAATTAATTATCTTATATTATTTCTCATTCATTAAAATTAACAAAACATCAAGAAATTAATAAATTCTAAATTTAACGGTGAGTGCAGTGGGGGACCTACCTCAGGTCAAAGTCCAAACGCAATGGTGCGTCATGCCTCGCACAGATGCAGAAGCAAGCGCAAGCTGGTGACCACAAAATCACGGGGTAACCATGCAAACGTGTTGCCACAAACACATAGTAACAAAATTACACAAACAAGGACTGAAAACAATCCAACCAATCCAACAACGTGAAAGAAACACCTCGACACAATTTCAAATCACAACACACACCATTGACACTATTTACCAATCCACATTAAAATTTATAAAACAACTTTCAAAATGTATCTCATAGTTTTACACACCCAAAAACCTTTTCAAACCACTTTTTATAATTAACCTTGCACTCACAACACACCGTACCCGAACGTGCCCCACTTCTATAGTTAAAATGAAAAAACTGAAGAATTTAATAAAATTTGTTAAGCAGCACACAACTGGATTCCATAAAAACGTACCTTAATTACCACGAGCAAGCTACAAAATATTTATCATAAACCAATTTCATTTAAAAAATAATGAAACTTCGCACAAACCAAATATCCCAAAAAAACCATTTTGAAAACATCCAACCAAAACAACAGAAAAATATGACATATACTTAATCAAAACTCATTTTTAACCAACAACACACCAATAATTCTTAAAATTACATTCACACCACACAAAGGATACTAAAGAACACATTTATAAAATCATAATCATAATAAATTAATCACACAAACAAACAATTCAACAAAAATAATTAGCAGAAGACCAAACTAAAATAATCGTACATGCAAATTAATTTATCAAACAATAGATATACGCGGAACCACCTACCTCGGGTGCTGAAGTCCCCAACACACGGCACGAAACATCATTCTCTTATCGATCGCACCACAAATAACCTAATGAGATCCCGCAAACAGGAATTCAAACCGAAAAATTCAAGTTAGAACCCCCAAAATAGAACATATACCCAATTAAAACAATACAACAACAAAAATCAAAATAAAAGAAACAAAAAAATAGCAAGGAGAAGAATACATAAAGGGGGGGGGGGGTCGATGCCGGTGACCACTAACAACAGCACACCGGGAGGAGGAAGTACCACCGAAAGGAGGCGCATCGCGACGGGTTGGTGACCGAACGAGAGGGCCGGATGGAGGTCATCGGACAGAGCAAGAGCATGAGTGGTGCTGGTTAGGAAGAGTTACTGGAAAGGAGGTCTTGATGGATGGATGTGGGGGTGGCACGCATGGATTGTCAGATAGAATGGGAGGAATTGGCTATGGAGAGTAGGGGTGGCGCAGTGGTGTTCCAGGGGGCATGGTGCAAAGCGGAGGTGAGGGTGGGGGCGATCGGGCTACTGAGGGTGTAGCGTGTCACTTAGGAGGTGCGGCAGGGGTGTGTCCTGGGAAAAAAATAGCAGCGCGGCTGGAATGGGGGGAAAGTGTAGAAGGTGGCACAATTGGGTTCCCAGAGGGGAAA
Source organism: Viscum album (assembly GCA_963277665.1). Lineage (NCBI taxonomy): Eukaryota > Viridiplantae > Streptophyta > Magnoliopsida > Santalales > Viscaceae > Viscum > Viscum album. The sequence goes on from OY728160.1 coordinate 1,066,915,902, forward strand.
ACACGATGGCAATTGGGGTACGGCAGGCCTGGAGGGCGGCTGGGTTTCACCTCGCATAGGAGGAGGCCGCAATAGTGGGAGAGCACAGCGCTGGACAGTGAAGGGGGGACGGGAGGCCTGGAGGGCGGCTGGTGTGGAGAGGGCCAGAGGCGTCCTACTGCTCGAGAGGACGACGAACAGGGGATGAAGAAAAAGGGGTTCCGCCGTCGGGTATTAGGGTTAGGTTAGTATTTTATAATTTTATTATAATATACTAGTAATAATAATAAAATCTGAAATAGAATAATAAAAATAGAAATAAAATAATAATACTAATAATAATACCAGAATAATAATAATATTGAAATTAAAAATAATAAAGATAATATTAATAAAATATATTAACCACTAAAATAATAAATAAAATAATAATAAAAATAAAACCAAAAATAATAATACTTATAATAATAATATAAATAATAATAATATAAATAAAAAAATATAAAACCAATAATAATAATAATAATAATAATAATAATATAAAACCAAAATATAACAATATTTATATAAAACCAATAACAATAATAATAATATGCAATTTCACAACACTAGGGCCAGTTGTGTGGCTACCACCAACCGCGTGGTGACTGCACACGGGTCTGAAACCCTGTAAAAACATTAAACATCAACAAATTTAATCCAGGACCCAGCTCAGACCTTGGCGAGAGAACCCAAGGCCAAGAAACAATAAAATATAAATATATTAAAAAGTCCGGGTGTGGAACACCCCCCTCTAGAGTATCCACACGGACCATAATTTGGTATCAGAGGTGAGTTATTAATAATGTATTTCCAAACACTCAATTTCTCATCTTTGATTATAGTTGTGTTTTAAAGATCTTAATTTTCTGTAAGTTCTAAATTTTATCTCTTTAAATATATTTTCTAAAATCTAATTATAGAAGATAGATTAGAAGGTGTTTCTACAAACATGCCACATTTCTTTAATGGTGTTAATTATGCCCAATGGAAACTAAAAATGAAAATTAATTTAGAAAGTATGGGATTTGAAAACTGGACTGCTATAGAGACTCAGTAGAATATCACAGGTAATAAAAGAACTATTTGGGATGATCCTAGTAAAATATATTACAATAGTAATTATAAAGAAATGAATTCAATGTATTGTTCTTTAGGAGATGAATAATTTAATTGAATATCTTCCTGAAAAAATGCTTCTGAAATTTGGGATACTATGGGTGTTTCTCATGAGGGAACAACCAATGTTAAGGAAATGAGATTAAACACTTACACTATTAAATATGAATACATTAAAATGAAACCTGATGAACCTATTTTTGACATGTATCTCTGGTTAAATGATATAGTTAATACAATGAGCTCACTCAGAAAGGCTATTCTCGAAAAAGTGAAAATCGTGAGGTTACTCAGATGTCTTCCAGACAGAAGGAGAGGCACATCAGTTTCAATAAGAGAATCGTGTGACATATGTTCACTAACTGTTAAAGAACTGATTGGTAATTTAATTATGTATGAAGAATAATTGAAGGTAAACAAGGAAGAAGATGATGAACTAAGAAATAAAATAGTAGACTTCAAGATCTATGCTTCAAAAAACAAGGACAAAGGAAAAATTCAAAGTTATAGTGATCGCTCAAGATGTTGTGAAAGTGCATATGACAGTGATGCTGAAATGGCTCAGATAGCCCGACGATTTAAGATGTTTTATAGAAATAAGTTTTTCAGAAAATCCAATTACATGGGAATGTATGAAATTAAATGTCATTGGTAGAAAGATTGTAAAAGGACTGATAAAAGTGATAACATTGTGTATTACGAATGCAAGAGGAAAGGACACGTGAAAGTTGACTGTCCAATGTTAAAATAAAAGAATAAATATGATTACAAGTAAAATAATATAATAATGAAATGAAAGAAACCTAGAGTGCTTCAGAAGACAGATCAAGTGATTCTGAATCTACTCAGTATGAAAAATCTGAAAATGCTAATATGTGTTTCATGACAAACACGTCTGAGGTAACATTGGATACTCATGATTTAAATTCTTATTATTATGGAGATGATTATGATTATGAAAATATTTCTAGTGAAGAGTTATTTGAACACTGTAACATGCTAGAGGAAACCTTCAATGAGATGAAAGATAAGTATAAAAACTTAAAGAAACAATATGATTTAACTAGTACTACCAAATCTTCATTAGAAGTAGAAAAGGAAAATAATGCTCAACTGTTAAAGGAGAATACTCAAATTAAATTCCCCAATGAGAAAATTAGAATATATTTAGAGAAGTTCACAAATGGAAAGAATACACTTACCCAATTTCTTGTAAAACAAGTTGCACCAAAGTATATTACTGGTTTAGGCAATCAACCTAGACAGAGACAACCTGTTAAGAATAAATTTATTCCTAAATATGGACAGTATGCTGCTATTTCCAGTTTCAGAAATTCCTATGCCTCGACTTGATATTCACATAGTTATAGATCAAAAAAGTTTGTCTTTTAAAATAGTTTGTATCTATTGATTGTATGAGACCCATTAGACAAATCTGGGTACCAAAAGTTTTTCTTGTTAACCTGTCTGGACCCAAGAAAATCTGGGTACCAAATTCATTTTCTATTTAAACCTATTTTGTAGGAGGCTTGCTTGATGTGTTCATATAAGAAGATATGGTATGTGGAAATTGTATGTTCAAGGCATATGACTGGAGATTACTCATGTTTCAAAAGATTAATCAAGGTTGATGGAGGGCAGGTCACCTTTGGTGATAATACAAAAGGAAAAAATCATCAGCTTAGGCCAAATTGGAATAATTGATTTAGTTTTTATTTCTAATGTATTATTTTTTGATGGATTAAAATACAACCAATTAAGCATTTCACTATTTTTTGATGATGGTTTCAATGATAAATTTGAAAATTATGCTTGTAATATTTTTAATTCTAAAAATGATTTAGTATTTTTTTACTTGAGAAATGAAAATGTTTATGCTGTAGATTTAAATTCTTTTCCAAACAAAAGGATAACTATTTAAATGATTTTCATAGAGAATATTTCCTATGGAATTGAAGATTAGGATACTGCAATGTTCATTCAATTAAGATAATCACTATGAAAAATTTAGTAAGAGACCTACCTCAACTAAAATTCTCATCAGACAAAGTTTGTACTCCCTGTCAAAAGGGAAAGCAACATAAAGTTTCATTCAAATCAAAGAAATAAGTTTCAATTTCTCAACCACTCATGTTGGTTCACATGAACTTGATTGGACCTTCTACAGTTTCTAATTTAAATGGGAAGCACTTTGTCTATGTCTTAGTAGATGACTTTTCTAGATACAATTGGGTATACTTTCTTGCCCACAAAAGTGAAGCTTGTTCTTATTTTATGAAATATTCCAATTCTGTAGAAAACATAATTGAACTTAAAATTAAGACCTCAAGAAGTAACCATGGTCGTGAGTTTGAAAATCAAGATTTTGAATCTTACTTCTCACACAATGGCTATAGTTACAACTTTTCTGCCCCTAGGACACCTCAACAGAATGGTGTAGTAGAAAGAAGAAATAGAACCCTTCGGGAAATTGAAAGAACTATTCTCAAGGAATATGATTTACCTTTTTGTTTTTGGGCTAAATATGTGAATACAACATGTTATATTATTAATAGAGTCTTTATTAGACCTGTTTTTAAGAGGACCCCTTATGGACTGTCGAATAATAGGAAGGCTAAAGTTAGTTACTTCAGAGTTTTTGGCTGCAAAGTTTTTATTCTCAATACTAAGGATAATCATGAAAAGTTTTCTTCTAAAAGTGATGAGGGAATCATTATAGGTTACTCTGTAACCAGTAAATCTTACAGAGTCTTTAACAAAAGAACCAAATGTGAGGAAGAATCTGTTCACATAAAATTTGATGAAACTGATCTGCATGAACCTAAGACTTATCTTCAAAATCATGAAGAAGATCTGTCTATTCTCGAACTTAATGATAAAATCAGTGAAGCTATTGTAAAGACAAACAGTTCTAGAAATATTCCAGAATCTTCTTCTAGTGAACCCGAGCATAGAGAAGAACCTGAAATTTCTAGTCCTACCTTGACTAGATCAACTAAAATTCTAATGATTTGTTCTGTAGATACCGTTGTAGGTAATCTTGATAGAGGGACACAGACTAGAGCTTCTCTAAGAAACCCGGTTGAACATCAAGCCTTTCTTTCATAGTTAGAACCTAAAAATATCGATGATGCAATCAATGATGAATTCTGGGAAATGGATTTCCAAGAAGAATTAAATCAATTTGAAAGAAACAAAGTCTGGGAATTAGTTGACAAACCTAAGGACACTTTGAACATAGTCACTAAATGGGTTTTTAGATATAATTTTGATGAATCATGAAATATCATTAAAATCAAGGCTAGAATAGTTGAACAAAGATGTATTCAAGAGGGAGGAAAAGACTATGAGGAAACCATTGCACCTGTATCTTGATTTGAAGCTATAAGGATTCTACATGCTTATACTGCTCATCTGAATTTCATGTTATATCAAATGGATGTTAAATGTTCTTGTCTAAATGGTTTTATAATTGAAGATGATTTTGTTGAAAAGCCACCTGGATTTATTAATCCACATTTTCCCAATCTAGTTTTTAAGCATTTTAAAGCTTTATATGGTTTAAAACAAGCCCCACGAGCTTGGTATGATAGAATTAGTAGTTTTCTTATTTCAAAAGGATTTTGTAAAAGGATTTATGATCCAAAATTCATTATTAAATTAATTTCCAAAGATGTTTTGATAGTGAAAATCTAGGTTGATGATATTATTTTTGGATCATCAAAAAATACTATGTGTATTGATTTTTCAATGAGTATGAAAAAGGAATTTGAAATGAGTTTAATGGTAGAAAATTAAATATTTTCTTGGATTTCATGTTTTACAAAACGAAAATGGTATTATTTTAAATCAGAATAAATATACAAAGTACCTTTTAAAACGTTGTGGTTTTGATTGTATTAAGGAATATGATACACCGATGAGTACTAGTTGTCAGTAGGATGCTAATGAAACTGGAAAACCAGTGGATCAAACCAACTACAGAGGTATGACTGGGAGTCTGCTCTATCTTAATACTAGTAAACCAGTTATTATGTTTAGTGTGAGTATGTGTGCAAGATTTCAAGCTAATCTAAACGAGTCACACTTTATTGCTGTTAAAATAATTTTCAAATATCTTAAACATACTGACAACTTAGGATAATTTTATCCAAAATGACAATAATTCGATTTAATAAATTATTCAGATGCTGACATTGCTGGTTCAAAGTTAGATAGAATGAGCACTTCTGGAACATGTCATATTCTAGGTAAGTCCCTCATATAATGGTGTAGTAAAAAGCATAACTATGTTGCATTGTCTACTGATAAAGTAGAATATGTTGTTGTTGGTAGTTTCTGTGCACAAATTCTATGGATGAAACATACATTATTGGACTACAAATATCAGTTTATAAATGTATCTATAAACTGTGATAACACTTGTGCGATCAATGTCTCTACGAACCATATATCTCATTATAGGACCAAACACATTGATTCAAGGCACCACTTTTTGAGAGATCATTACCAAAAGGGTTATATTACTCTTGAATTTATAGGTATTGAACAACATTTAGCTGACATATTCACCTATCCTTTATGTTTAGATAGGTTAAGTTACATTAGACATGAGTTAGGTAAGATAGACTTTGTAGATCCAAATCCTCGCCATTATCCAAATCATCACTATTATCCAAATCCTCACAATTAGACAAATCATCACCATTACCCAAATGCTCACTCTTATACCTCACTGGTATGAACCTCACCGTTATACCTCACTGGTATGAACCTCACCATTATACCTCACTAGTCTCAACCCCACTGTTATACCTGACTGGTATGAACCTCAATGATATACCTCACTGTTATGAACCTCACCGTTATACCTCACTGGTATGAACCTCACCGCTATACCTCACTATTAGTGGACCTCACTGATAAAAATACCTCACAGTTAATATTCCTCACCAGTATGTATTAAAGTAAGGTGGTGCTATTTTTTAAAAAAATATTATATCTTTAGCTGCCATAATCTGTATCATTTGTATTTTACTTATTATTTTTTATTTATTTACTTTGTGATTCCTAAATGATAAAACATAATTCTTGAACTCATCTCAATCCACCTCAAACTCTTTACCATTCATGCCTTAGCGTCCAAACCTTTGTTTCTCTCGAACCCTAAGCCTCACGATTTTCAGAATGGCAAGAGTGAAGAGTCCATCAGTTAGCGAAAAGGATGATGAGCCAAATTACATGAGACTCAAATGAGAGTCTAGTGGTGGTAATTAAGTGATGAAACCTACAAATCCGCATATAATTCAATGGGAAATAGTAGTTGAGAAAGAGCTATACACGGAATGGTTGATGACCAGTAAGTCATTAGTTCTAAAAGTACTGGAAGAGCAGAAATGTACAGAGTTCTTCTCGAATAACAATGGACCTTATTATCTGAAGCTAGTAAAATAATTCTATGAGTTTGTTCATTTTGAGAAATCAGATGTTGCGAACAGAATGGTATCATTAGTGAATGGTAAGACAAAATATTTTTCTTCTATTGAGTGGGATGAGTGCATAAAAGTTCCACATGATGAAGATTTTGGGTATTTCTCAAAATCAGTACCTCCTACTAGTGACATCATTGAGTATGAAGCTACTTTGAAAGAACTAACTGGAAAAAATACAACAAGAAAAGTAGTTTCTAAAGAAATGGATGCAGAGAAAAGGTTGTTGTTCAAGTTCATCCAACATGTGCTATGTCTAAGAATAGGGGACCTTGCAATTATGAGATACCAAGATATTTATTTGTTTCATTTGCTGAGGCATGATGTCAATATAAATTTGGGTAGGCTTCTGATGATTTAGATTGAAGATATGACCAGGCCAAAGTCAAAAACGAATGCTAAATTTATTGCAAAGATGATTTCTTTTATGATCAAGGTAAGAGGTGTGGCTAAGTCTCAGGATGAGACAATGGTTATGAAAGAAAAATTTTGTATTACCAAAACAGTTTGTAAATACATGATGATCAATTGGAATCTGTGTTGAAGAGAATGGGTCAATGAAGAAGGAAAGTTGTATGATAAGTTTAATCCTATGGATCATCATTCTAGGCCTATGGATTTGAGGGATCCAGTTCTAGGACCTGTTGAAGATGAACCTACATATAGCAATGATGATGATGATGAAAGGGACACTACTATGGATAACATAGGCGATCCTTACATTCCACCTAGACCTGTTGCTCACGCCATATCATATTGGGAAGCCAGTCCTCCAACTTCTTTTCCAAGGAGACAATCTTTATTAAGAGATAGTGAAGTTGCTGAATCTAGTAAAAAGGAGGAAGACCTGCCTAAATCAGATCACGAGGAGACTAATCCAGAATCTAGTAGTTGTGATAATGATAAGGAAGAAGTCCATGAAAGTGGAGAACATGTTTCTGATAGATCAGATGAGAGCACCTTGAGTATGAGTCCATTGATTGGAAGTATTGTTGTGCCTATATGGGATGTTCTGGTTGATATGGAATAACATACACCCATTTCGGATGAGCCTCCTATTGTAGAAATGGAAATGGTTGTGGATAATTCTTTTGAGGAATACCAAGCGGCTAAGGATTCTATTTCTATAAATATATATGAGAATGCACAAATTGAGGGGGAGCATCCAACCAGACATAGCAATGATTCCGTAACTAATGAGATTGAAGACTGGGCAGATGACCTAGGTTTTGTAGTTTGTGGGTTGGACTACCCTGATTATGAAGATGATACCCCCATCAATAGACCATAAGTTAATTACAATATCCTTTCTATGTTTTTACCTGAGGATGTGGTAAGTAAAGCTGATCTATGCCAGTCGAAGTCTGATCTTAAGAACTCATTTGTAGAAGAGATAAGAATAATGAAAACCTATTTAATATCATCCATTCAATCTATTATGAATGGATCGGTGGATAGTATTGTGTTAGAAATAGCACTTGTAGTTGTGCCTAAAAATATGGTTACTTAGGGTGATCTAGAGTCTTTAAAGGATGATTTGGAGGAGACTTGGACTGAATATGTTGTAGACATAAAGAGCTATTTTATTGAAGAGCTGAGCAAAATGAAAAAATCATTTGAACTCTCTCTTGGATGTATTGTGTCAACCACTGGGGCAGAGATGGTGGATATAGTCAAAGTGTGTCTTACTCAGATTGAAACTTGGACAGAGGTTGTCAGTGCTTTGAAGCAATATGTTTCTTCATTATATACCTTGGATAGTTTCTAAACCCATGTTGCTACTGACATAAATTATATCACAATTTTAGTATTGTATTTACCTATAAATTTCAAGTAAATTTTTTTCTTAAATACGTAGAAATTTTACAAGTCCTCAGTTTCTGACGGTGCATGATTCTGAGGCCCAGTGTGCCCAGAATCATTTTATGACTTTTTTTTCGGGTATATTAAATAAACGTATGTGCGAGTTTTTCTATCTTTTGAACCAGTGATCAGAATTTAAATTTGAGGACACCGACGAACTCACAGCGACAGTATTCACCTAAGGGTACCTTTTCCGTAGTTGCAGTTGGTTGGGAGTAGAAGTTATATTTTGGAGATTCGTAATAAATTATATAAATTGTTGTGTTACCCAATTTATTTAGTTGGTGGTTATTATCTCCATAGGAAGGTTTATGGTGGGTCCCACCCCCACATAACCTCCCATGGGAGGATAATGTGTGTGGGGCCCACACAAACATCAACTCCCCATGAAACCCTTATAATCCCCCATTGATGAGGGTTAGACCTTCCACCTTCCTCTCTCATTTAATGTGCCAACAGTACTAATTAATTAATTGAGCTCCACAATTAATTATTTATTTATTTTGTCTTGAATTTATTTGAAATATTCTGAAATGCATGGAAATATTATAATTTTGAGGAGCCTTTTATTATTTCATTTTCCTTGGAAAATTTTCGGTGGAAATGCTTTCAGAGAATTCACCCTCTCCAGCGAAGAACATGAGGAATTCGATCATCTTCCCCCAATTCTACAACCGGGGAAAGAAAGGAGGCGATGCCACAAAGAATTCTACCTACTATACTCTTCCTCCATGTCAAGGGAGAAGACACTGCCTGTGAGGAACGTCGTCAATGACAATGACTCTTCCTCTGACAATGATGTAACAACACCATCTCCTACGACACCGTCATCCGCAATGTCGATTTATTTGTCTACGCACAATTTCGATTACGAGGTAGTGGTTATGATCAATTTTAATTTAATAAAATTATACCTCGTTCTTTGTTTAATATGTTGGATTGTCTTCAGCCTATTGTTATCGCGTAACATGGAGGGCGCTGGCCGAACGAACGCAACCCGACGACCCTCCGTTTGTTCTTGAATATCTTGGAGGCGGAAACCGGAGGTGGCGACGACCAAAGGCAGTGGATAACGGAGGTGGCGGCATCCGAAGGCGGCGACCGCGCACCGGCCGCGTGGAGAAAACCACGGCCCACAGTGCGGGCCGATCAGGTGAAGTAAACAGGCCGGTCGTAGTCGGTCGGGCTGTAGGACTGCGGTGCCTCCTTGTCACTATGCTATGGGAAGACTGCGGCCCACAATGTAGGATAATTTGTAGGGAGAACCGGTCGGCCACCTTCCAGCTATCCAGAAGAAAGCGGCGCCTCTTGGTGCCACGCTGCGGAGGAATCATGGCATGTGCTGGGCGGGCCACTTCAGTGGGCGAACAGGTTGGCCACCTGCCGGCCGGGGGGAAGAAACTGTGGTTCCAAGTTGCACCACATGGAGGTGACAAAGACCCGCTGTGTTGGTCGCTCACGCCGGAGAAAGATGGTCGGCATTGGTTGGCTTGGCATGAGAGGGGGCACCGCTCAACGCCGTCGTTACAGGAAACCAGGGGGTAGCGCCCCCCGCTCTTCTTGGCTAGCTGGCCAAGCTGCGGCCTACCGTGCGGGTCGGCGCACCCTCGTGTGCGTTGGGCTGCCCTCACATGGGTCGGGCCATAGCCGCTGAGCTGGGACGTGCCCCACCGGGCCAGGACAACCCCCAGTCGGGTCGGACACACCAAACTGGGTCGGGACGACCCGCCGGCCCCATGGGCTTGTCGGTCCGGGCCCGTTTCACATAAACTTGAATAACTTCTAGACCGTGTGTCTGATCGATGTGCCTTCTATGGCACTGGGATCCTCATGAAGAGAAAATACTTTTGCGATACTCTAAGTGAGATTCAGACAATTTTGGAAAACTGTCATGTTTGGAATGAGCCTAATTTCAATCGGGCCCTAGGAATGGAAAAGCCAATAAAACTCAGACAAGTCATTGGATTGACGTGTCGTTTGTTGCGTTGGGTTCCTTTTGATGAGAAAAAACTTCGAGATAAATAAACTCTGAACTTAGTGATAGTTGATGTGTCAACCCATTTACTTGAGGAGCGGACCCTCCCAGAATCGAGCATGTTGTGTGTAGGAAACCTAGAGATGGATGTGACTTCGATGACTATAGTACTTGGATCCTACGTGGGTTCGGCAGCGACAACTACTATACATAGATCCTACGTGGATTTGGTAGGAAGGACTACTATACTTGGATCCTATGTGGGTTCGGAAGTGACGCCTACTGTACTTGGATCCTACATGGGTTCGACAACGACGACTTCTGTACTTGGATCCTACATGGGTTTGACAGTGACGACATCAATACTAGGATCCTATGTGGGTTCGACAACTTAGATGAATCAGTGAATACAACTGATCATCTCTATAACTATACGAAAGATGTATAACTGTGTGTGTTGAGTCTTGACTTTCAATCATTATCATTGATATGATTAACTTTACTTCCTTTTTGTACTGGGTAGTGCTTCGTCCCGAGAGTTGGAGCCGAACTGAGATTGATAACTTAGGTATATGTATGGGCATATACCTAAGTAGATTTGGTTGATACTTCGTGGTTGTATCCTTCTTCTTTAGTTTATCCTTCGTGGATTCTAGGAGACCTCCGGGGGTCTCGGGGTCCCTACGGACTATCGTTATACTCACCCCTGCACGGGCTATGCCCGCACCTTGTTGTGTTGGATGCAGATGATGAACAACACTGACGGAGGCCGAGAGTGCCACGACTGGACATTACTCGAAGGTGGACCTTGCGACGAGTCGACCCATGGTAGATACTGATGGATGCAGGTGCTGAGGTGGCCATATGTACCTACCCTTTAGGTAGGAATCCCATTAGGAAGATCTAGGAGCTTCTCATTACATCCATCTATTTGTCCCTTTTTACTTGTACTCGTTGTTCAGTTGGGTTTGTATACTGGCCCATTTACTTTACTGAACAATCATTTGTATTGAGTTTACATAGTTTTTACTACCTATTGTGCACTCTGTTGTGTGTGTTTACTTTTATAAAAGCAATGCCTTCCCTTATTAGGGATTTACGTCTTTGGTTCTAGTCACCAGCCCCTGGCCTATGGAAGGTGGACTTGGGGTAGTCACGACATGGGCCCCGAGGACGAGTATTGAAAAGTTAGTATCAGAGGGGAGTTGATTCTACCACAGAACTCAGGAATCTGATTATTCTTTTCTGTGAAGTAGTAGTGTTAAATGTTTTGGGTGTGGTTATCAGTTTAGGGAAACCAGTGTTTGTGCGATAGCCAACGTATCCATACACTAGGACTCCGAGTCCTGATCTCCGATTTAGTGCACGAAAACACTAATTGCATGAGTGTTTCCTTTGAAAAAGTATTCATTGTGATTACTTTGTGTTAGCTCAATAGGTATACTATATTAACAGTGGCATGCCTGTTTCTTTATTAGGATGTCCCCACAAAGTCAACTAGCTAGGGTTCTGAGTTACGTAAGAGATGGAAGCCCACGAAGCGACGAGGCCTCGGTGCAGGGCGCCATCATAGTTGAGGCACTAGCAGTACCACTACCCGCTGGGCCACCGATACCACCATCCCCAGAATAAGAGAGTGTACACCGCCTGAGTGCGTTGTACGAGTTTCATCGACAGTGGCCACCTAGGTACTGGGTAGAGACGGACCAACAGGCAGCTGGGGAATGGATGGACGCTATCATGAGAGTTTTCAGATTGGTAGGGTCAATATCCAACCTTATGGTGATCCTTGCCGCAAGTCTCCTACACGCAGCAGCAATTAGATGGTGGAGCCTGATGCTCCAGCTGCACGACGAGGCTTCATTATAATGTAGAGACTTCGAGATCCTCATCCACTTGGAGTTTGTTCCGGACACCCTTCTTGTGGTGCACATTCAGAAGTTACTTCATTTATAGCATGACATCATGACAGTAGCTCAGTTCTTAGAGAGGTTCACTGACCTCTCACGATACTCCACAGATATGGTAAGAAACCCATTCTTCAGGGCCCAGACCGTTGAGCAGCGGCTCAGGTGTGAGATCAGGGCTTTGACGATTCCCCTCAGCATTCTGACGCAGGCGGGGGTACTGGAGCGGGCCCATCTAGTGGAGAGCTTTATCACTGAGCAGTCACCAGTACTGAGCCCCACCAAAGGGCGACATGTAGCGGAGTCTTCTACAGCCGACAATAGACAGTTGACGCAGAGGTCCAAGTGGACCAGTCCCTCATGTGGGAGACCATTGGATACAGGTTTGGTTGTGCGGGGCACACAAAACAAAACCATCCCTACAAGGGGCTGGTGGTGCTATGCATGTGGCGGGCAGGGTCACATGGCTCGAGACTGCCCGACCTCCCATGTAGATGAGCAGTAGACAGTACATGGACCTCTTAGGAAGAGGTCGAGGTTTGACCGTGGTGGTCCATTGGGAGAAGGCGGATGTGGAAGAGGAGTTGTCCAAGCATGTAATGGCCCGGACCTCTCCGGTCGATTACTTTGTAAAAACTTTTTTTTTATGTGGTCAATGTGGCAGAAATCAAAAATAATAATAATTATTAATAATAAATGGTGACGTGTTAATAAATTTTTTTGGGGGTTTTGTTATAAGTGTTATACTAAATAATTATAATAATAATGTTGGTTTTTTTTATAGATCTGGTAATAATGATTTAATGAGAATTATGTTTTGAATTAAATGCAATGAGATTTGAGATATGAGAATAAATTAAAGATGTTATGATAATTGTGTAAAAATAAATAAATAAAGGTTTAAAATAAATTTGGGGCGTGCCACAAGGAGAGAGAAGATGAAAAATATAATAATATGAAATAAAAGGGGAGGCGCACCAACAAAATAAAGATTAGAGAGAGAAAATAAAATTTATTGAAAAATAAATATAAGAGAGAGGCGCCACTTTTTGTGGAGAGAATCTTGGGTGAAAGAATTAATAAATATTGGAGAGAGGGAGGAGTTATAAGATATTAATGGGAATAAAATTAAGTGTGAAATAAATAGTAAAGGAGATAATTGGTGATGAATTTCCAGCGTGAAAAATGACAAATGGTGATTGATTGGAGTTAGAGAATTAAATAAATAAATAATTAATAAAATATTGTTATCATTTTTTTTGATAATAAAACACTTTTTTTCACAATAACTTCTTCGTGCGACCTCGGTTTCACGAACCGTCAGTGGTAGTGCGACCCTGACTACAAGACGAAAATTATGAGTCCAATATTGGATGTCTTTTTCGGGTTTTCGGATTGGGTACCTGAAACGCTCATGAATTAATAGATTTAATATTTTTATTATTACGAGATCTTGTATCCAACGTATCTCCCTCATACGGTATCGGATTGACGATCCTTCAGTGACAGCGTAACCCTGAAATTATGACGGACATTTTAAGACCATTAATGAGCTACTTTTATGACTCATGCCACGGGTCAACGAAACACCACATATTGATAGAATTATCATTATTATTAAAACGCGTGGAAACCGCGTGACGTGTTGTGTGTTAACCAATAAAAACATGTAACGTATGTACGGTCACATCGTGTATTCATTATTGCACGCTGAATACGGATTTACCTATTCGTTGCCTATATAAGAACGAGGTCATGTTTTATCTTCCATATCGATCGCTTCTTTGTCGCACGACGACGCTCTTGGATGATCGAGAAGTATTCCTCCTCTAACTTCTTTTTCTGAGCTCCGAATTACGATCCGTCAGCGGCCACAGGATCGTAGCGACGAGACGAAGCTTCTAAGTCCGGACTTGTCACCTTTCCTCCCGACCTTCCTTGTCCAGCTTCCATCCTAGGAGGCGTTTGTCGGGTTTGGCGAAGGCGGAGGACACCGAAGGACGTCGTCGGAAGCGACGTGATCGGGACCTTTTGAGGTAGGGATTTACCTTCGTCTCTCTTTTTGGTGCAACATGCGGGGTGGGATATTTTTCTTTTGTTCCATGGGATGCAGTTGATCTTTAAATAAAGATAATAACCGGATAAAGAAGGGTCTGAGGTTTTGTGCTGTTTCTTTTTCCTTCCAGTTTCTTTATCTTCTGATTGTGATTTTGGATTGAAAGGCCTTTGCCTACTGAATATCAAGGCCATTGGTGGCCTTTGCGTGCTCAATTGATATCTGAATTTTTTGTGGTTGGTTTTGCTAAAACATGGAAAATGGATAAGCACGTAAAGACTGGCTGATTAAATGAGAATGAAAACCTTGTGTGATCACCCCGATTGAACAAAGTTGGAATAATGAACATGTTGGTGGTTTGGTTGTTTTGTGGAAAATGCCTTTATTTATGAAAAGTGTTTTGATTATGAAAAGTGTTTTGAAGTAAAAGTTTTTTTCAAATGCGGAAATGTTTTGTGTGTGGAAAGGGTTTTCTGTGTGGAACATTGAAATAAATGAATGATGGAATGTTGTATGGTTGTGATAATCTCTTGTAAATGAAATGGCATGTGGTTGCTTGCATTTTACCTAACCTTGATTGTGGATGGCAGGGATATGTTTGTGAAAGGTTTTGTCTGGATATTAGTTGCCCAGTAGTAATAATTTGTTAAACCATTGCATGAAACATGAAAACCTAAATGGGGTTGGGGGGTGATTGTTTGGTTGTTGATGCATGCTTCGTGGTAGTAGTGCCGAGGCACATGCTCAGTTTCTCTTTTTAAGAAGCCATAGGTTGGGCTGTGTGTTTCGTATATGTAGATATATAATTGTATCTTTGTGTTTTGTCGCACCACACCCATGTCAAGCACCTAGTGCCAAACACTCCCATTTTATGGGAGATGGTGTTCCCCCTTAGTTACTAGATCCTTCCTGCTCCTTCTTCCATAGGCTGTGATGGCTTGAGGCGACCTTTAGCCCAAGACTCTTCGGGAAGGCTTACCGTTCCCAAGAACCTTCGGGATGAGGCCCAGGTGTCTGCGGGCGGGTTAGTGGTTGTGGCCCAGGTGTGTGCGGGCGGGATGCGTGGTTTGGCCCAGGTGTGTGCGGGCGGGAAGAGTGTGGTAGCATCAGGACGTTTGCCGTTAGGAAGAGCAGCATCTAATTAAGTGGGAAATGGTGCGGGGTACCCAATACTTTTGTTCTATATATATACTAAACTTGTTTGTGTTACTTGGTGAGTGTGACCAGTGAGGCTGGGTGGATAGTTTTTCCTTGTTAATTTCTGGTTCTTCTGTTTTCTCACGGGACCTTAGGGTGTCTCCCCACTTGTGCACGAGAGCTTTAGGTTCTCTACTGAGTATACTTGTATGCTCACCCTACGTTGTTTCAGGTTTTCAGGAGGACTACCAGGGCCGTGCGGGACCCTACTAGTCAGGCAGTGGGAGCTGTGCAGTTGCTGTTTTCTTGTTTTTCTTTTGGTACTGTACTCACTTGTACTTTGAGCTTATTTGTACTTGTACCAGTTTCAGTTTATTTATACATGCATATGGGACTAGTTTGGGTTTCTTTTCAGCACCTTTGTTCTTTTTCCTTTTTGGTGGTTGACTTGTCCTATTTCTGATCCTAACTATAAAAAGGGTAATGCCTCCCATGATTGAAAAAAAATAAACTCATACCCTTGGTGCTAGTCGCCACCCCGGGGCCTACTGGAGGCGGGACTCGGGGGTCATTATCTCCCTTTCACCATTGCCAGCTCAGGAGGGGCATCTTTGATGGAAGGGGGTCGTGACAGAATGGTATCAGAGGGAGGTTGATAGATAGGATGGAGTCTGGAGTTAGGCATAGTGAGGATTGCATGGGATGGTAGGGAAACAGTGTTAGCTGATCTTGGTGTGTGACATAGTCCAGGGAAGACTGGCTAGGACATGGGATTTTAGGGCCCCCCGTGTTCCGATTCAAGGACTCTGAGCCTACCGAACAACCAAGTGAGGCTACATTGATTTTAGGGTAGAAACCCTAGGAAAGGTACATGCATCATCATGTTTGTGTTTTACTTGATTTGGGGCGTTCTGGGAATAAAGTAAAATGATAAAATGAACCCTTGAGGAATCTCCTTACTACTCGGGCTTAGGTTTTCCTTGTTTACCGTACAGCTATGGCACCTGGACGGCGTTCTCAGGTGGCTCAGGCGGCCGAGGCCCAGCAGGTTCAGGCGATCGATCAACTGAGGATCGATCAAGAGGAGGAAGACAGCCAGTGGCAGAAGACCCTCTGTTCTTTCCAGCGTCAGACTCTCAAGAAGTACGAGGGAAGTACTTCGGACTTGGAGACAGAGGGGTGGCTTGAAGAGCTAGGGATCGCTTTTACCTTGATCCGTGCTCCGAAGGAGTACTGTGTCCCCCTAGCGGTCTGTCAGCTGAGAGTCGCGGCGCGCCAATGGTGGATGCTCTACCTTGGGGAGAGGAAGGAGGTAGAGATTCCATGGGCTGACTTCGAAAAGGATTTCTGAGAGGAATTCCTTTCTTCTTTGATAAAGGAGGAAAAGCGTCAGGAGTTGCTCTCCCTTCAGCAGGGGAGTATGACTGTTCGAGAGTTGGGAATTAAGTTCAAGAATCTCCTACACTTTGCTCCGGAACTCTTTCCGGATGAAGAGTCTCGGGCGAGACGTTTGGAAGAGGTGCTTCGTCCTTCGCTCCAGTATGCTGTGACCCCCTTCACCCTTCCGACATACTTAGCCGTACAAAAGAAGGCGGAAGTTGTAGAGAGGATGCACTTGCAGGGAGGTGCACCCCGA
The DNA here is from genome assembly GCA_963277665.1 of Viscum album. Classification (NCBI taxonomy): domain Eukaryota; kingdom Viridiplantae; phylum Streptophyta; class Magnoliopsida; order Santalales; family Viscaceae; genus Viscum; species Viscum album. The sequence continues at coordinate 1,066,933,102 of OY728160.1, forward strand.
GAAGGGATCCAGGCGGGTCCGTCGAAGGGGAAGGCAGTCAGTAGCAGACCTCCTGTGACCGGACCTTCCAGGTTCAGGCCGGTGGGGTACAGGCCCCAGCGGTTCCAGTTCAGGTCTTCAGGCCCTCGTCCTTCCTTCTCGAGTCCTGGACTGAAGTGTTTTTCTTGTGGAGGTTTCGGGAACGTCCGGAGTCAGTGCCCGACCAGACCTCAGCACGGTGGAGGTGGTCAAGATCAGTACACGCCTTAGCAGCAGTTGCCATCGAGGCCCTTTCAGCAGCAGAAGGGCCCTCCGAGGGTAGACCCTGTAGGAGGAGGCCGATCTTAGGGTGCTCCTCAGGGACCTCGACCAGGGCGTGGTCGGGGAGGCGGTCGACATCAGAGAGGTAGAGGATCTGGGCGTGGACAGTTGCACGCAGCAGAGTTGGCAGCTCCAGCAGGACCAGAGGTGGTACGAGGTACGATATGTTTGTTCAGCACTCTTGTTTCTACCTTGTTCGATCCAGCAGCTTTGCACTCTTTTGTTGCACCCAGTCTAGCCCATGCTTTGGGTCTAGACGTAGAGAGACTTTCTATACCCCTGGTACTGAGTACGCCTGTTGGAGGTCAGACCCGTTTGTCTTGTGTTTGTCAGGGATGCGAGCTGACGTTGGGACCACATCGGTCCATTGGAGATCTTCTTTTGCTACAGATGCAGCCATACGACGTCATCTTAGGCATCGAATGGCTGTTCTATGTTAGTGTTGTTATCGACTGCTTCCGGAGAAGAGTCGTGTTCTCCGATATGGATGGACAACGTGTGACGTTTGTTGGTGAGAGGAGCTATCAGGTTGGAAGCCGGCATGTGAAGCCTCTCTTTTCTTTGTTGGGTGGGATATCAGCGGTTCCAGCTGATACGGAGATGATGAATGTTCCAGAAGTTGTTGGGGAATTCCACAATGTCTTTCCCGAGGAGGTTGTGACTCTACCCCCTCGACGTGATGTTGAGTTTGGGATAGACTTACAGCCAGGTGCCCATCCAATCTCGATGTCTCCTTATCGGATGGCACCTTCGGAGTTGTGGGAGTTGCGGATTCAGATTGACGATCTGATGGAGAAGGGTTTCATTCGACCAAGTGTGTCGCCATGGGGTGCTCCGGTTCTGTTCGTGAAAAAGGCGGATGGTGGTCTCAGGCTATGCATAGACTACCGGAGGCTGAATCAGGTAACGATCAAGAACCGTTACCCCCTTCCAAGAATAGATGACCTCTTCGACCAGCTGAGGGGAGCATGTTGGTTTTCTAAGATTGATCTGCGGTCGGGATATCATCTGTTGAGGGTAAAAGACAGTGACATCCCAAAGACAGCTTTCAGGTGCAGGTATGGGCACTTTGAGTTTTTAGTGATGCCGTTTGGGGTTACGAATGCACCAGCTGTGTTCATGGGTCTTATGAACTTTGTCTTCCGAGAGTTCCTGGACCAGTTCGTCGTTGTGTTCATCGATGACATCTTGATCAACTCAAGATCAAAGGAGGATCACATTGAGCATCTCAGGGATGTCTTGGAAGTCCTTCGGCACCATCAGCTTTATGGAAAGTTGTCAAAATGTAAGTTCTTGACGCAAGAAGTACACTTCCTTGGGCACGTGGTGTCTCATCATGGAGTGTCAGTGGACCCGTCGAAGGTAGAAGCAGTTGTTTCTTGGACAGCACCCAAGAGCGTGGCAGATGTTCATAGTTTCCTGGGGTTGGCTGGATACTATCGGAGGGTGGTCTCAGACTTCTCTCGAGTTGCTGCTCCGTTGACAGCTTTGACTAGGAAGAATCAGGTCTTCCTGTGGAATGAGCAGTGCCAGGAAGCTTTCGACTACCTGAAGGAGAAGTTGGTTAGTGCTCCCATCCTTAGGTTTCCAGAGGAAGGATCCTTGTATGAGGTGTTTTGTGATGCCTCTGGCCTTGGCTTGGGATGTGTGCTGATGCAGAAGAAGGGTGTGATCTGCTATGGGTCTAGGAAGTTGCGTCCTCACGAGCGGAACTATGCCACCCATGACTTGGAGCTTGCAGCAGTAGTGTTCGCATTGAAGCTGTGGCGACATTACCTCTTTGGGGAGCGCTTTGTGGTCTTCACCGATCACAAGAGCTTGCGCTATATCTTCTCCCAGCGTGACTTGAACTTGCGACAGCGGAGATGGGTCGAGTTTCTCCAAGACTACGACTTTGAGATCTCGTACACTGAAGGTAAGGGAAACGTTATGGCTGATGCCCTGAGCAGGAAGCCGCATCAGGAAGTGGTTCCGGAATCTGTTGATGCTTGGAAGGAGATGGGGGAGTTGGCTGCCTTGCACTTGGATGCGAGGGTGGAAGGTTCTAGAGGCTGCTTGTTTCAGATGACGGTACAGTCCTCTTTGTTGCAGTATGTGGTAGAGTCTCAGTGGGGATACCCTGAGGTGGAAGTGTTGCGGGATTGTGTCGATCAGGGGAACGCTCCGGAAGGATGGTCGGAGGACAGCCGACATCGGATGCTCTTTCATGGAAGGTTTTTTGTTCTAGAGGTGATGCGTGATGAAGTCCTCTGTGAGTTCCATAGCTCAGCCTTGGCAGTATATCCAGGTGTTTCGAAAATGTACCAAGGCCTGAGGGGACAGTTTTGGTGGCCCGGGGTGAAATGGGCAGTGGCAGAGTTTGTGGCTAAATGCCTGGTGTTTCAGCAGGTGAAGGCTGAACACCGCGTTCCTGGTGGTTTGTTTCATCCTTTAGATGTCCCTGAGGGGAAGTGGGACGACGTCTCAATGGACTTCGTCACAGGACTACCCAGAGCTCAGGGCGGGCATGATGCTATCTGGGTAGTGGTGGATCGACTTACAAAATCTGCTCACTTCTTGGCCATCAAGGAGTCAGGTTCTGTGAGTACCTTAGCACAGAGGTACGTGGATGAGGTGGTGAGTTTGCATGGAGTTCCCAAGACTATCGTCTCAGATCGGGACACTCGGTTCACCTCACGAGTCTGGAAGGGTTTACAGCATGCTTTTGGCACCCAGCTACGCCTTAGCACTGCTTTTCACCCTCAGACAGATGGACAGACAGAGCGGACTATCCAGACATTGGAGGACATGTTGCGAGCATGTGTTCTGGATTTCAGAGGATCATGGGTACGACACTTGCCTTTAGTAGAGTTTGCCTACAACAACAGCTTCCACTCTACTATCGGCATGGCTCCTTTTGAGGCTTTTTATGGAAGACCATGTCATTCACCCTTTTGCTGGGCAGAGGTTGGTGAGACTGGTACTCTTGGACCAGAAGTAGTGCAGAGCACCACGGAGAAAGTCCAGCTAGTGCGGGAGAGGATGAAAGCAGCTCAGGATCGGCAGAAGTCTTATGCTGATCGTCGGAGGAGGCCCTTGGAGTTCGAGGTGGGAGATCATGTGTTCTTGAAGGTTTCCCCTCGACGGGGGCATCGGAGGTTCGGAAAGGGGAGTAAGCTCTCCCCTATGTTCATCGGACCTTTCGAGGTGCTGAGGCGAGTTGGCGAGGTGGCATATCAGCTGGCCCTACCACCTCAGTTGGAGAGGGTCCATGACGTGTTCCATGTCTCCCAGCTTCTTCAGTACTTACATGATGACTCTCATGTCATCAACTGGGGAGATCTAGATGTGGGAGAAGACGCGGCCTTCGAGGAACGGCCAGTCAGGATCGAGGATCGCAAGGAGAAAGTGCTCCGTGGACGAACCATCGGCTTGGTTCGTGTGTTGTGGAGGCATGGCGGCCTTGAGGAGAGCACTTGGGAGCGGGAGACCCAGATGAGCGCTCAGTACCCGGGGTTGTTTTGACTTGTACCTTCCTTTGTTTGTTGGTGTTACCCTGTACCTTTGATATATAAAATGTTGGCTTGTTGGATGCGAGATCTTTGTTCCTTGTTCTTCGGAAGTGTGTGGCTTGTCCGGATATATGGGAAAGGAAAAACTTGATCCTTAATCAAGACGCATTAATGAGGATGCGATTAAACCTGTGCAGGCGAGTCAGTGCCGCCTAAAGAGGATAGTATCTTGACATAGGAGAGGGAATTCCTAACTCATAGAGATGTTGGTTGGTTCCTTGTCATGACGAGAGCCCTGAGAGGTATCTTGTGGAGTGGTTCTTCATATCCTTTCCTTCTTCTGGGACAGTTTTTAATTCTCGAGGACGAGAATGTTTTGAGAGGTATCTAATGTAATGGCCCGGACATCTCCGGTCGATTACTTTGTAAAACAGTTTTTTTATGTGGTCAATGCGGCAGACATCAAAAATAATAATAATTATTAATAATAAATGGTGACGTGTTAAAATTTTTTTTTTGGGGTTTTGATATAAGTGTTATACTAAATAATTATAATAATAATGTTGGTTTTTCTTTATAGATCTGGTAATAATGATTTAATGAGAATTATGTTTTGAATTAAATGCAATGAGATTTGAGATATGAGAATAAATTAAAGATGTTATGATAATTGTGTAAAAATAAATAAATAAAGGTTTAAAATAAATTTGGGGCGTGCCACAAGGAGAGAGAATATGAAAAATATAATAATATGAAATAAAAGGGGAGGCGCACCAAAAAAATAAAGATTGGAGAGAGAAAATAAAAATTATTGAAAAATAAATATAAGAGAGAGGCGCCACTTTTTGTGGGAGAGAATCTTGGGAGAAAGAATTAATAAAGATTGGAGAGAGGGAGGAGTTATAAGATATTAATGGGAATAAAATTAAGTGTGAAATAAATAGTAAAGGAGATAATTGGTGATGAATTTCCAGCGTGGAAAATGAAAAATGGTGATTGATTGGAGTTAGAGAAATAAATAAATAAATAATTAATAAAATATTGTTATCATTTTTTTTGATAATAAAACACTTTTTTCACAATAACTTCTTCGTGCGACCTCGGTTTCACGAACCGTCAGTGGCAGTGCGACCCTGACTACTAGACGAAAATTATGAGTCCAATATTGGATGACTTTTTCGGGTTTTCGAATTGGGTACCCGAAACGCTCATGAATTAATAGATTTAATATTGTTATTATTACGGGATCTTGTATCCAACGTATCTCCCTCATACGGTATCGGATTGACGATCCGTCAGCGACAGGGTAACCCTGAAATTATGACGGTCATTTTAAGACCATTAATGAGCTACTTTTATGACTCATGCCTCGGGTCAACGAAACACCACATATTGATAGAATTATCATTATTATTAAAACGCGTGGAAACCGCGTGACGTGTTGTGTGTTAACCAATCAAAACAAGTAACCTATGTACGGTCACATCGTGTATTCATTAATGCACGCTGAATACGGATTTACCTATTCGTTGCCTATATAAGAATGAGGTCATGTTTTATCTTCCATATCGATCGCTTCTTTTTCGCACGACGACGCTCTTGGACGATCGAGAAGTATTCCTCCTCTAACTTCTTTGTATGAGCTCCGAATTACGATCCGTCAGCGGCCACAGGATCGTAGAGACGAGACGAAGATTCTAAGCTCGGACTTGTCACCTTTCCTCCCGGCCTTCCTTCTCCATCTTCCATCCTAGGAGGTGTTTTTCGGGTTTGGCGAAGGCGGAGGACACCGAAGGACGTCGTCGGAAGCGACGTGATCGGGACCTTTTGAGGTAGGGGTTTACCTTTGACTCTCTTTTTGGTGCAACATGCGGGGTGGGATATTTTTCTTTTGTTCCATGGGATGCAGTTGAACTTTAAATAAAGATAATAACCGGATAAAGAAGGGTCTGGGGTTTGGTGCTGTTTCTTTTGCCTTCCAGTTTCTTTATCTTCTGATTGTGATTTTGGATTGAAAGGCCTTTGCCTACTGAAAATCATGTTCGTTGGTGGCCTTTGCGTGCGCAATTGATATCTGAATTGTTTGTGGTTGGTTTTGTTAAAACATGGAAAATGGATAAGCACGTAAAGAATGGCTGATTAAATGAGAATGAAAACCTTGTGTGATCACCCCGATTGAACAAAGTTGGAATAATGAACATGTTGGTGGTTTGGTTGTTTTGTGGAAAATGCCTTTATTTATGAAATGTGTTTTGATTATGAAAAGTGTTTTGAAGTAAAAGGTGTTTTCAAATGCGGAAATGTTTTGTGTGTGGAACGGGTTTTTTGTGTGGAACTTTGAAATAAATGAATGATGGAATGTTGTATGGTTGTGATAATCTCATGTAAATGAAATGGCATGTGGTTGTTTGCATTTTACCTAACCTTGGTTGTGGATGGCAGGGATATGTTTGTGAAAGGTTTTGTCTGGATGTTAGTTGCCCAGTAGTAATAATTTGTTAAACCATTGCATGAAACATGAAAACCTAAATGGGGTTGGGGGATGATTGTTTGGTTATTGATGCATGCTTCGTGGTAGCAGTGCCGAGGCACATGCTCAGTTTCTCTTTTTAAGAAGCCATAGTTTGGGCTGTGTGTTTGGTATATGTATATATATAATTGTATCTTTGTGTTTTGTCTCACCACACCCATGTCAAGCACCTAGTGTCGAACACTCCCATTTTATGGGAGAGGGTGTTCCCCCTTAGTTACTAGCTCCTTCCTGCTCCTTCTTCCATAGGCTGTGATGGCTTGAGGCGACCATTAGCCCAAGACTCTTCGGGCAGGATTACCGTTCCCAAGAACCTTCGGGATAAGGCCCAGGTGTCTGCGGGCGGGTTAGTGGTTGTGGCCCAGGTGTCTGCGTGCGGGATGCGTGGTTTGGCCCAGGTGTGTGCGGGCGGGAAGAGTGTGGTAGCGTCAGGAAGTTTTCCGTTAGGAAGTGCAGCATCTAATTAGGTGGGAAATGGTGCGGGGTACCCAATACTTTTGTTCTATATATATACTAAACTTGTTTGTGTTACTTGGTGAGGGTGACCAGTGAGGCTGGGTGGATAGTTTTTCCTTGTTATTTTCTGGTTCTTCTGTTTTCTCACGGGACCTTAGGGTGTCTCCCCACTTGTGCACGAGAGCTTTAGGTTCTCTACTGAGTATACTTGTATGCTCAGCCTACGTTGTTTCAGGTTTTCAGGAGGACTACCAGGGCCGTGCGGGACCCTACTAGTTAGGCAGTGGGAGCTATGCAGTTTTTGTTTTCTTGTTTTTCTTTTGGTACTGTACTCACTTGTACTTTGAGCTTATTTGTACTTGTACCTGTTTCAGTTTATTTATACATGCATATGGGACTGGTTTGGGTTTCTTTTCAGCACCTTTGTTCTTTTTTCCTTTTTGGTGGTTGACTTGTCCTATTTCCGATCCTAACTATAAAAAGGGTAATGCCTCCCATGATTGAAAAAAAATAAACTCATACCCTTGGTGCTAGTCGCCACCCCGGGGCCTACTGGAGGCGGGACTCGGGGGTCATTATCTCCCTTTCACCATTTCCAGCTCAGGAGGGGCATCTTTGATGGAAGGGGGTCGTGACAAAGCAGTGGGTGGTAGACGACGTTTTGAGACACTACCACCACCACCACCACCAAGAGGTGCTCCCCGACTACATGGAGCAGGTGGACAGAGGCATGCTCAGCTCCAGGAAGTCGATGCCTATGACCACGATGCACCTAAAATGATTCAAGGTACTATATGTGTCTACTCCACCCTGGATTCAATACTTATAGACATAGGTGTGAGTCATTATTTTATTGCTGCTGACCTTGTTCGGAGCTCAAAGATTCCGAAGGATCTGTTGGCTCGATCCTTATGGAGAGAGACTCTTACGGGAGAAGCCTCGATGATTACACACTGGTGCCGATAGTGAGAGATTACTCTAGGATGTGAGAGCTTCGGCTAGGATATTTTTTTAGCATCGTCGAGGCCTTAAGACGTCATCTTGGGTTTGGACTTGTTATTTACAGTCCATGATCGGATCGACTATATTAGGCACAAGGTGTGGTGTGTCCGCATGGATGTGACCAGGTTCACCTTCATCGGTGAGAAGGGAACCTTGGTAGTGCAGGATGGACATACATAGAGGAGGGGGAAGCCGATCACACATCAGTTGGCTAGTCTCATCCTTGGAGTGGTTGATGTGCAGAGTATAACTTTTTCGGTCGTGGTGGATCAGTACATGGATGTTTTCCCTGACAACATTCTAGGACTACGTCCTCACTGAGAGGTATACTTCTATATTTATTTTTACCATAGGAAAGCACCAATATATTCTCCAGCATATCAGATGGCTCCCACTAAGCTTCGTGAGCAATAGGTACAGCTGGAGGACATTCAGGGAAAGGGAATTATCCGACCCAGTGTTTCACTCTGGGCATATTCAATTTTTATTACCAAAGAGGCGGATGGGAGCTTGAGACTATGTGTCGACTACTGTCACCTGAATCAGGTGACCATAATGAAAAAGTACCCACTTCTGAGGATTGAAAACCTCTTTCATTAGCTCAAGAGAGCATGATGGTTCTCGAAGATAGACCTCAGTTCAAGCTATCACTAGCTCAGAGTTCGAGATGAGGATGTGCAGAAGACAGCCTTAAGGTGTCGGTATGGCTACTACGAGTTCTTAGTTATGCCTTTAGGAGTAACCAATGCTCCAGAAGTGTTCATAAGTCTCATGAACTGGTTCTTGCAGCCTTACCTCAATAGATTCTTCATAGTCTTGACTGACGACATACTAATTTACTCGACTACTAAGGAGGAGCACACCTACCATTTGCGAGTGGTATTGGATACACTCTGAGAGAACCAGATTTATGGTAAGCTCTCGAAGTGCCAGTTCTAGATTCGAGAGGTTCACTTATTGGGGCATGTCATCTCGGAGGCTAGGGTAGCAATGGATCTAGGGAAGATTGAGGAAGAACATTCTTGGGAGCCCCCCAGGTGTGTGATAGAGGTTCAGAGTTTTCTAGGTCTGGCTGGGTACTATCAGAGATTTGTGCCAGACTTCTCCAGCGTTGCAGCACTGCTTTCAGCATTGACGAAGAAGGGTAAACCCTTCATGTGGTCAGAGAGATGTCAATAGATATTTCCAATGTGGAGGTATAGGTTGAACAGTGAACCCATATTGAGGCTACCAGAGGAGGGCATAGGGTACATAGTTTACTACGATGCATCAGGGACCAGACTTGGGTGTATCCTGATGCAGGAGCGAGTAGTGATCGCCTATGGTTCATGGATGTTGAGATAGTACGAGAAGAACTACACTACCAATGACCCGTAGTTTGCAGCAGTGGTCTTTTCCTTGAAGATGTGGCATCACTATCTAATGGGTGAGCGTTTTATAGTCTACTCTGACCACCATAGTCTTAGGTATATCTTCCCGCAGAAGGCCCTAAACTGAAGACAACGGTGATAGCTTGAGTTCCTCCAGGACTATGACGTCGATATTTTCTATAATCCTAGGAAGGGAATCGTTGTAGTAGATGATCTCAGTAGGAGATCAGGCATTAAGCTGCTAGGAGAGGCGACAGAGCAGATAGCGGCATTGCAAATATCCTTTGTGGATAGGTATGGAGTAACATTCCTTTAGTATATCACAATCACTCTACCACTTCTTCAGCGAGTCTGGGAGGCACACAGAGGGGACGTTGACTGTGAGACGCGACGTGCTCAGATATCCTCAGGACATGCACCTGATGGGTTTTATGAAGGCGGGGAACACTTTATCCTCTTTAGAGGACATACCATGATACCAATTTCTCTACAGGAGGATGTGTTGAAGGAGTTTTACACTACCCATCAAGCGGTAAATCAAGGATTGGAAATGTTGTATCCGGACCTCAGACGATTGCACTGGTGGCCGGGTATGAAGAAGGTTATAGCAGAGTTTGTATCACGGTGCCTCACATGTCAGTAGGTGAAGACAGAGCACCAAGTACCATTAGGCTTGGTACAACCCATACAGGTCCCAGAGTGGAAGTGGGATGGAATATCGATGGATTTCATGACGGGGCTTCCACGTACATCCAGAGGACATGAATCTATCTAGGTTATTTTCAACTGAATCACCATGTCGGTCCACTTCCTACTGATCAGAGAGAAGGTCTCAATAGAGTTCTTGGGATGCCTCTACATACAGAAGATCGTACATCTTCATGGTGTGCCATCGACTATCATCTCCGATCAAGATGCTCGTTTGACTTCCCGACTACGGAATGGGTTACAAGAGGCTTTTGGCACACAACTTCACTTGAGCACCACCTTCCATCCTCAGACGGATGGTCAGACTGAGAGGACAATTCAGACTCTTGAGGACATGCTCCGTGCATGTATCCTTGACTTTGGTCACTGTTGGGAGGATCGCTTACCCATGGTGAAGTTTGAGAACAACAAAAACTACCTCTCCACCATTGGGATTGAACCATAAAAGGCACTGTGTGGCCGACCATATAGATCACCTCTGTGCTAGGCTAACACAGGGGAGTCAGAACTTGTAGGACCAGAGGTGGTTCAGGCTACGACAGAGAAGGCGCAGATCATTTAGGAGTGGATAAAGACTTCAAAGAGAAGATAGAAGTCCTATGCTGATAGGAGATAGAGACTACTGGAGTTTGGGGATGGAGACCATTTCTTCCTATGGGTCTCACCTCGACGAGGTCTAAAATGATTTGGCCAAGGTGGTAAGTTGTCTCCTCAATTCGTCAGTCCATTCCAGATCCTCAGAAGAGTACACAAGGTGGCTTACCACTTGACCCTTAAACCTATGTTGCACCGGGTGCATGACGTCTTCCACGTATCTAATCTGAGGAGATATGTGCACGACCTGTCCCACATCATCAACCACGTGGAGCTGGACATCAATGATGGGATGACATTTACGGATGTCCTGGTGGAGATCGAGGATTGATAGGAGTGGGTCCTACATGGACGGTCAATTCCACTGATGTTTATTCGCTGGCAGCACAGGAAACTCCCGGAGAGAAAATGGGAGTGGGAGGCTCAGATGTGTGCTCACTACCCCTTTTGTTTCCCTAGTTCATGTTATAGAATTAAGAGGATGTAAAGCCCTGAGGTGGGGGTAATATAAAGACCTGGTAATTTCCAGGAAATTTTTTTCTTAAATAATTTGGAATTTTTATATTTCTTAGTTTCTAACAGTGTCTGATTACGAGGCTTGTTGTGCCCGTAATTATTTTCTGAAATTTTGTTCAGGTATGTTCAGTAAACGTACATGTGGGTTTTTCTATCATTTGAGCCGGTGCTCGAAAATGAAATCCGAAGACACCGAAGAACTCACAACGACAGTATTCTCCTAAGGGGACCCTTACTACATTTGCGTTCGTTTGGGAGTCGAAGTAATATTTTGGAGATTCATAATAAATTAAATTAAATGTCATGTTACACAATTTATTTAGTTGGTGGTTATTGTCTTCAAAGGAAGGTTGATGGTGGGGCCCACTACCACATATCCTCCCTTTGGAATATAATGTGTTTGGGGCCCACACGAACATCAACTCTTTAACTCCCCCTTGAAACCCTTGGAACCCCCCCCCCCCCCATTGATGAGGGTTAAACCTTCCACCTTCCTCTCTCATTTAATGTGCCAACAGTAATAATTAATTAATTAAGCTCCAGAATTAATTAATTATTTGTGGTGTGGTGAATTCATTTGAAATATTTTGAAATGCATTTTAATATTATAATTTGGAGGATCCTTTTATTATTTCATTTGCCTTGGAAAATTTTTGGTGGAAATGCATTGGGAGAATTTACCCACTCCAGCGAAGAATACGAGGAACTCTATCGTCTTTCTCCACATCTAGAACCGAGGCAAGAAAGAAGGCGATGCAACAAAGAATTCTACCTACCTTCCTCTTCCTCTGTGTCAAGGGAAAAGTCACGGCCCGTGAGGAACGTCGTCAATGACAACGACTCTTCCTCTGAAATTGACGGAATGACACTGTCTCCCACGACACCGTCATTCGCGGTACTGATTTCCTTGTCTACACTGAATGCCGATTACGAGGTAGGGGTTATGCTCAATTTTAATTTAATAAAATTATACCTCGTTCTTCATTGAATATCTTGGATTGTCTTCGGCCTATTGTTATAGCCTAACGTAGAGGGCGTGGGCCGAATAAACACAGCCTGATGACACTCAGTTGGTTCTTGAATATCTTGGCGGTGGCGACCGGAGGCAGCAGAGAATGAAGGCGGTAGCGACCGGAGGCAGCATCGTCAGTAGGTTGTGGCTATGCACCGACCGCGTGGAGAAATCCACAGCCCGCGGTGCGGGCCGCTTGTGCGAAGAAAACCGGCCAGCTAGGCTGGAGGACCGCGATACCTCCTTGGCGCAGCGCTTCTTGAATACTGCGGCCCGCTATGCGGGCCGCATTGCAGGGAGAACTGGCAAGCCGCCTACCAGCCGGCTAGAACACCAGGGTGCCTCTTGGTTCTGCGCTGCGGATGAACCACCTCCCGTGCTGGGCATGCCGCTTCTGCGTGTGAACCAGCCAACCACCTGCCGGCCAGGCGAAAGAAACTACAGCACCAAGCGGCGCCGTGTGGAGAAGACAGTGGCCCACTATGTGGGCCTCTCATGCCGGAGAAACCAGCCACCTTCGGTCGACCGGGCAGGGGAGGCAGCGACCCCATTACAGAAAACTGGGGGGCCGCCCCCCCCCTCCGCTCGGCCAGCTGGTGAAGCCGCGTCCTACCGCGCGGGCTGGGGAGACCTCGCGTGGTCCAGGCCACAGCCGCCAGGCTGGGCCATGCCCCACCTGGCCGGGCCGACCCCCAGCTGGGTCGAACCCGCGAAAGCAGTTCGGGCCGACCCGCCGGCCCACTGGGCTTTGTGGGCTGGGCTCATTTCACTTAAACATGAATAACTTCTAGACCGCAGGTCCGATCGACGTGCCATCTGCCGCACTAGGATCCTCGTGACGAGTTGATTCTTTTGAAATACTCTAAGGGAGTTTTAGACAACTTTTAAAAATTCTTGGGTTTGGAATGATCATAATTCCAACTGGGCCCCCGGAACAGAAAATCCAATAACTCTTAGACCGGGCATCTGATTGATGCATCTTCTATCATGTTGGGTTTCCTTTTATGAGACAAAACATTGGGATACATCAACTCTAGACTTCATGATAATTTATGTATCGACCCCTTTGATCGAGGAGCGGAAACTCTCGGAATCGAGCATGTTGTGTGCAGAAACCCTAGAGCTGGCTGGTACTTCGATGACTACTTTACTTGGATCCTACTTGGGTTCATCCGTGACGACTACTGTACTTGGAACCTATGTGGGTTCTACACCGACGACTAATATACATGGATCCTACATGGGTTCGGTAGAGACGACTACTGTACTTGGATCCTACATGGGTTCGACAGCGACGATGTTTGTACATGGGTCCTACGTGGGTTCGACAATGATGTCTTCTGTACTTGGATCCTACGTGGGTTCGATAGCTTAGATGAGTCAGTGACTACAACTGATCATCTCTTTCACTACACGAAAGATTTATACCGGTGCAATTTGAGTCTTTACATTCAATCATTATCATTGATGTGATTTACTTTACTTCATGTGTGGATTGGGTTGTGCTTGGGCTCGAGAGTTGGAGCCGAACAGAGACTGATAACTTAGGTATATGTATGGGCTTATACCTAAGTAGAGTTGGTTGATACTTTGTGGATGTATCCTTTTTATGTGGTTTATCCTTTGTGGATTATGGGAGACGTTCAAGGGTATCAGGGTCCCTACTAAGTATCGTTATACTCACCCCTGCACGAGTTATGCCCCGACCTTGTTGTGTTGGATGCAGACGATGGACAATGCATACAGAGGTAAGGAGCACCACGACTAGATGGTACCCGAAGGTGGAACTTATGACGAGTCGGCACACATTAGAGACTAACGAACGTGGATTATGAGGTGGAAATTCTTACCTACCCTTTAGGTAGGAATCCCCGGAGGATGATCCAGGAGCTTCTCATTACTTCCAGTTTTTTGTCCCTTTTTACTTGTACTCGTTGTTTAGATGGATTGGTATACTGGCCCATTTACTTTCTTGCACACTTTTTTATTCAGTTTACATAGTATTTACTACCTGTTGCACATTCTATTGTGTTTGATTACTTTTTAAAAGCAATGCCTTCTCAAATTAGGGATTTACGCCTTTGGTTCTAGTCACCAGCCCCTGGCTTATGGAAGGTAGGCTTGGGCAAGTCACGTCACGGGCCCCAAGGACGAGTCTTGGCAAGTAAAGTAGTTTTGGAATGTGTTTGAAGCCTTTAAAAAGAATATCAAAGAGCATGTCAGTACACAAGATTTGGTTGTCAGGAAGTTGATAAGTAGTTTGACCCAATCATTCATGGAAACTATTTCATTCACTGCAAAACCTCTCGGTTCACCCAGTGCTTCAGTAGACATTGATCAGTTTAGAACTGTGCTAAAATAAGAGCTTAGTCCAGCTAGTACCAGTAGCTCAACTGATTCTTAGGTACTGTCTTCCTCAAGAGATATCAGAAAATTTGTTCAGGAACATATGAGGGATGCTACTACTGCCCATAAATAAATCGAAGATAAGATTGATATCTACTTTCAGAAAGTTTATACCAAGCATCTGCTCAACTACCATTTCATGATTCTATTAGAGAACTTGAAACTACCTCCAGTCACTCAAGATTTCAGTGGACACGTGAGAAAGATCAAGGAGTTGACTCCTGCTCTATATAACTTTATGGATAACAAGGATGAATTTATCTCTATATGGAAATAGGATGAGGAAACATTATGGACATTAGGAATCAGTTGCTTCCATTTTTAAATATAGATATTAACACAATCATTGTACCTCCATCTCTGTCTGCCTCTGCTCGGTATACCTCCACTCTTTAGATGACAACAGCTCAATAAATTAGAAGTCTCTCTCCTATGATCATCTAGATACCTACACATTATAGTCCCGACACGGTATTAGTGGCTCAGCCTCCTCTGATTATCACTAGTGTTCCCAAGCCTCCACCTATATCTACCAAGCATGCATACTGTTCTGATTCCATGGGAAAATCCAAATCACATACTTAGGAAGATGATTTCATAGTAGCTAGGACATTTGATAGGAATAACATGTACTAATTTTGTTTTTCTCTTTATTTTTGCACCATGAGATTTATATGATCTTCTTCTCTTTTACCCTATGTTTCTTCCCTAATCCATTTTTTAATACATTTTTCTAATCACAAAGGGGGAGAAATATGAGCATAAGAAAGGGGGCGAAAGATGAGCACTAGAAAGGGGGAGAAATGTGAGAAATATGAGAAAAAGAAAGGGGGATAAATATAAGATATATGATCATAATAAAATTCTACCTTTGGTAAATTTGTTTTATAATTCTACATCTGATACACTGGTTTCATACCTCTGATACATTTGAATATAATACTCTATTCTCTGATACATTTGAAAATGTCATTACTCACACTGAGAAGTGAGACTCAATGTATTTTATAATGATATCTTAATGATTATTTTAGATTATAATACAACAATTTGTGATTATAAAAAAGGGGGAGATTATTGACCTCACCTGTTTTGATAATCTAAATTATGTTATAATATGTGTTTATAATCCTATCTATTTGTTAAATTATGATGAAAAAATTATCAAAATATTCATTGGAATATGTTAATCAATTTTTTTCTATGTTTATACATGCTTTGAAAAAATTCTAACTCAATCTGGATATGATTTGCATAGAATAGATAAGTGTTACGTTTTTGATTCACTGATACAGACCTACCGATAGAGTAAGTCCACTGGTATGCACAAGTCCGCTGGTATGCACAATAGTCACTGATACAGACATAGTCTACTGATAAGCAATGATCACTGATAGACAGACAGCTACCGATATCAAAGTCTACCGATAATGATAGACAGACAGTTACCGATATGAATTCTTCTGATATATATCGAGAGCCACTGCTATAGGCAGCTACCGATATAGGCAAGTTACCAATAAGAAGACTTACCGATATAAAGATTTACCGATACAGAAGAGATATCGATATAGAAGTGATACCTATATAGAAGAGATACCAATAAGAGGAGTTATCAATACAGAGTCACTGTCACTGATACATAGTCTACCTTTATAAAGTAATATCTACCGATACAGACCTAGTAACTCAAGTTCACCAATACTAGCTCACTAATACTAAGAGCTACCGATGGAAACCAGTCACTACATCTCTATACACTACTTATATTTGTTTATTTAGAAAAGGTCATATTTGATGTTTTTAATGTATCTGCTATTAATTAATGATAGTTTTTGGAATTTCAGAAACCGTACCTCATACCTGTAAAAAAGGTAATCATTCCCATTGTCAGAGCTAAATCTATATAAGGGAACCTTTAAATACTAAAGTGTGGTTGGTTGGTGGTCATTCAGTCTTTCCATGCACATACAGGACAATCTTCTGGAGATACTCACGGACTTACATGAATTGAAGAAGAAGGAAGAATATATACTGAATCTGTATAACCTGAACATTAAAGGAGAAAAGAGTTTCAATGATTTCACCTACACTCAAGCATATCAGACTGATCAACCTGGACCTTGATGTCAAATACAAAAAATGATACTATGATTTTCTTGACCAAAACCAGAGAGGGACTCAAAGCTTCATCTGCATCAATCCAAGGAGTCCAGAGATTCACTAAAAAACATAGATCTTTCTAAACTCATCTCTTCCTGTTCAGCTCTATTGTGTTTCATTTATTTACATTTTTGAGCAGTGTATGTGCTCTGTATTTTAGACACACACTGTCTCCTATACAGAACTAGAGGATTTATAAATCCTCTCTCAAAATTTCTAAATATTTTGATACCCACTGTGGATAGTGGTAGAGGTCAAGTGTGACCTGGATAGCCTGTGTGCTATTGTTTTGGTTTTTCCAACGTAGAACTGTGGTAGAGGTCTGAGGACTAGGACAACCTGAGTACTATTTTTTTCCTTGATCCAGTGTGTGGATCAATGTTTATATAAACTATTTGAGAGGACTAAGTCTCATCTTGAGACTGAACATCTTGGTTAAACGTTTTGTGCTTCCTATTTCATTTTAAACTATATCTTACATTCTACTGCTAATTACTTTAAATAAAAATATATTTTAAAGATTTATCTGATAGTTAAACTAGAAAGTGTTTATTATTTTTGTTATCTAGTAAATTAGATTCTAAAGAAAAAATAATCATCAGATTAAGTAACTGAGAAATAATAAATCATTGAGAAACACATTGAAACCTTTCAAGCATTATAAATTCACTACAGTTTAATTTATTATTTAATTATGGGATTTTAATATAAAAATTTTTAACAGAAAGTTTTAATTGGAACTCAATTTACCCCCTCTTGAGTATCCACTCTGACCAAAAATAACATTATATTCAAGTAATGTTTATGAATTCACTAGAACATCTAGTTAATCCTTGAATGTCGATCTTATATAATGTAATGTTATGCTTCATGAAATCCTACCACCTCCTTTACTTAAATCGTGGAAATCTGATCAAGAGAGAAATCCTCTCTAATAGAAATGAAGTGTGACAAATTTTTATGGAAATCAATTATAACCCAGATATCATTATTGCCATTCGATGTTTTGGGAAGTACAAAAAAATAGTCCTTAGTTATTTTTTCTCATATCCATTCAGATATGGGTAGTGGTTGTAACATATCCATATACTTTTGTCACTCATCCTTATCTTGCTGACAATCCATGAATCGAGAGTCATATTCGATGATATCTATTTTCATGCCATCCAACCCAAAACACTATTTTATGTCCCTATACATCATTGTGCTTCCAGGGTGAATCAATAATAAAGAACTATCGGCCTTATCTAATACATCCTTCTTGAAATCTTGCATGGGTTGAATACATAACTGATTCTTATTTATTATTATTAAATCACAATCAAGGTTGAATTAAATAAAATTTCTCACCTTATTTTTTAGCACTACATATTCCTTCAGTTCCTCCTTAATCTTCAATTGATTTGATAGGTTAAAATTATTTTGAGAATGATAATATTTCTCCCCTTCAATTAGAATTTCAAAATTCATCCCTTGAAAATCAATAAATATTGGATCTTTTGGGATCCTCATCATGGATAAGCTATAATGGTATTTCAGTCTCAAAGCCTATGCCACCTTGTTATCTTTCCCAATGTGGTAATGTAATGAGTAGTCATAATCATTAATAAACTCCCACCATTTTATATGGAACATATTAACCTATTTTTTTTGTGAAAATATACTTTAAACATTTATGATCAGTATAAATATAACACCATTCCCAATAAATAAAATTCCTCCATATCTTTAATGTAATGATTACTGCAGCTAACTGAAAAACATGATTTGGATAATTTTCCTCCTGGATTTTCAACAGCCTATATGTCTAAGCTATCCCCACATAATTTTTCATGATAACACATCTCATCCCCTTCTTTGTTTCATCACTATATATCACAAACCATTTTCTACTACAAGGTAGTGTGAGCCCAATTCCACTGTCTAACCATTCCCATCTATAAATCCTCCAAAAAAATTACATAACTCCACCAAACCACCATAAAAATAAACTTATTATATTATATAATTAAAATATATAAATAATTGGATTATTAATTGATACATAAGGTTCTTAATTATCCCCAGCATTACTATTTCATCCTTGGAATATTCAAAAACACCTTTGTCCTCAAAGCTTTCAGCCCATATCTGGACCATTTTCTTAAACAAATCCACTTTTATTCTTAAATATTTTTTATGATTCCCAAATACATGAAATGGGATGATTTTTTTCTCACATAATACATTATATTATATCCCCTCAATCCACACTAGCACACTAACAAATGTAGAATACAACTCTATGTAATGTGATCCCATTGAATCACTTTATCGGGATCTTGTTGATACTTCTTCAATTCAATACGCAAAACAAATTATTCACAAAAAATAATTTGTGCGGAAAATACATAAATTTTCCCACATATCCAACCAATTAATGTTTCAAAAAATGGTATATCTATCGATGATATAGTCTAAGCAAGATCTAATAATTAGTATTCCCAAGACATGTAGAGATTCAATAGAACACATGATAACTATCCTCGAAATGAAATGACCATAGATGATGATACACATTTTATTATTGATGAATATAAGTTGTCTCCAACCTCTTAATGATCAATTGATCCTATTTTGTTTTCTCTTGTAAAAGTTTTTGTCCAACTATTGATGTATCAATTATTTCCACCCAAAAAAGTATATAATGACAAGGATGCCAATTCAATGATTCAGAAGGTTCCATATGTATCGAGTCTGGATAAAAATTTATATATGAGAACTTCAATAATGATATGTGATCTTCCCATGAACCTCCATAATCCATTACACAGTCCCTAATCATTACTTCCAACATTTCAATTGACCATTCAGATAGTCTGTCTGCATGGGAATGATATGTTGTTCTAAAATTCAACTTATTTACAAGGGATTTTTATAAGGATTTCTAGAAATGAGATTTAAACATTGGTTATTTTGAATGATACTATTGAAATCGGTAAACCATGCCTTTTAACCACTACTCAAATATAGTTTTTTGATATGTCTTCCAACTTATAAGATTCATTAGTAGGGATGAAATGGGATGTCTTTTTGAGCCGACCCACTATAATCCATAATGTATCATCTTTCCAAAACAACATTGGTAGCCCTATTTCAAAATCCATATCAATATTATTCCTTTTCCAATTGTGAAATGGTATAGATATTGGTACACCCATAAGCTGCTGGTGATCTACCTTAACCTACTGATTGGTGTGGATTTTAATAAAACTATTTAGGATTATTTTCATGCCATCCAGCCATAATTTTTCATTATGTTATTTATAAATAAATTGTATACTTGTATGAACAACCCATATCAAATAGTGATGGTAATTTAGATGTTATTCTTGAAAAACCATTCGTATGAACACCATATCTTCAATCAACAAAAATGATCCTATATAAAGATTTTATCCCTCAATGGTCTCTCACCAGTGAGGATTCATCTTATAGAAACACATTTATAATTAGATTAATGATAATCTTTAATCATATCAACATAATCTAGAACTAATGTAACTAGAAATAAAACTATTACATTACCATAGTCTTGAAAAATAAGTGAATTTCATTTCACATAGACATCAACATACATTTAGATTATACATCTTCTTTAAACTGATCACACAGAATTCTACATAATGAATCCATCACTAAATATACATTACATAGAGTTTACATCAATTCAAATTTAATAATATTTTGTCACTTTAGTAATATTAATTATGGTAGATTCAAATACAATTGTAATAAAAAAGTTTCAAGATCTTTTTATTTATAAAAGTAATAAATTTACCACAAATGAGGTAATGGAACCATGTAATCGAATAATGAACTATTTTTTTTCAAATAACATTTTGGATAAATATCCTTATGAAACACTAAATAACTAAATCCATAATAAAAATCATGATCACCTTCCATGAGAGAAAACCCCAACCCAGATTCCAAATCATAAAAACAACCCACATTACTATGTCCTTCTTCATATAATATCATGAGCAGTTGTGAATTAATAAAATATTTTTTTCACTTAAAAATAATTATGACATTCATCATTCTATTGATATAGAACACTCTTCATTATTAAAGCTATAATTAGTATATCTAGTCAAGATAAATAATGAAAAAATGTCATTAGATACATGATAGTCTAGGGAATATGCATATCTAAAATAAATTATTAGGGGTTTCGAAGAGGCGATAACCTATATCTGCTTTGGATTCAAAGAATCATTTTTCAGAGATAAAATATCAATAGAAATATACAAACTATGTAAAAATATACACTTTGAAATTTGTGTATAGTAGATATGAAGAAAAATGTTACCTAATACTATCTAAATCTATTTATCATGCTCATATTTTTTATTACAATACACTAGTATGTGATCTAAAAATACCCCAAAAAGAATCCATATTTAATAGAATTTATTTTTTTCAATAATTCCATAAAGACTTCCATTTCATTCATGTTACTAAAATGAATAAAAATATATTTCTAATTTTCTCATATAGTCATGGTTGAAATTTTTAGGATATCGTACAGTCGAACATTAAATTGGTGATATCCCAAACAATATTAATTTTTTGATAAACAATTGGATGTGATCAGTTTTTTAAAAATAACATAAATTAATGATGGAGGATACTGATTCGTTATTGCAACTTGTTAAAGAATAAACTAATTTTAAAAATACTGAAGATTTTTGTCTACTTTTTAAATAATAAAACTAGAGCTTCCCATGGAGATGTACACTGATGAATGATCCATCTTCATTAAAACATATCCAACATGACATTTAGTTCCCTAAATTATATTGGTTATATCTATTCAAATGAATTAGAGATTGGAATGTCACATGTTAAGAGATAAATTATAAACTACACTACTTTTGTGGGATAAAAATCTGAGAAATTATCATGAAAATGATCATGGATTTGATTATCAATTATTGGGAACCCACTATCATAGAGATCATCCATTGAGGCCAAGCTCATGGAATCCATCTGGTATTAGATAGTTCGATCTTCTTGTACCAAAAATCCTTCTTCACCTATCATTACATTCTGGTATCCTCTGAAGAGATTATTGGTTCCATCATTAGTTGTAAAACTAATCTTTGGTGTATAAAAGATGATGTAATATTTGAACATTATTAATAAATCCATACTCAGGAATATTTTATATATATTCATATCATGTATATAGAAATCAAAAATAAATCTATCAATATCCATAGATATAGATCATTCCTTTCAAAAAAAGGGTCAATATTGTCTTTGTCTAGGAGGAGATTGATGTTTATAACCAGAAGGAATCATATTTATATATCAACATTGAATATATATATTCTAATATGGAATTATCAAATGGGATGCACAGATATATATAAATCCTTACATTATTATGTTTTTTATATTAATTTCAAATCTCACAATTAGTGGTCCATATTGATCCTCATGGATTTTATTATCATCTCCATTCAATTTCTTACTCACTGCACTTCGGTATTTAAGTTGATAATGATATTTTACTGGTAGAGAATTAATGGTATTCCAAATGTCAATATACATTACTTAGTTCTATTTAAGATAGTTATAATACTGAACTCATCATTTCAATAGAGATGATGTCTATGAAACAAGATAAGTGTCCCTATAACCTGACCTTGGAACACATTGGCAATAGTGATGATGGTGTCTCATCTGATTGAAATTATGATTCATTCTTGGTAGTTACATATAATATTGTTTCATAATATCGAATGAATAAATTTGTAGATATTATAAATTATTCTTCAGTTTGGAGGATGATTCAATGATACATTCGTCTTATTATGAGTTATACCACTACATTAGAAATATGTTACCATCTTCCTCATCTTCCCTACATTAGAGTACCAAATAGTTTCTATTTGTATCAACATGCTTCACCAACACATGTTTCTAGAGATGTATATTTATTCCACCATATATCTCTCTTCGATATATGTATATTTCACTATATAATATATATAAATATTTTAGTGAATTTATCGCCTTTTCCTCGATTCTGATATGCATTCCATCAAGGACGAACATTCAACAAATTCTAGTGAATGTGAGGATTAATTCATGAATTTATAATCACTATATACCATTCTATTATTATCATACATATATTTAATAATTCAATTATTATATAATTTTTAATGTCTGAGATAGAATTATTTTTTAAATAATTCTATGTAATACTCTTATAGGAAGACATGGAATAATTTTACCTGAACTAATAAATCCCCCAACTAGATTTATAATTATTCAGGAATGTATACTTATAAGATGAATATCATCTCGGTTGGTTTACATAGTAAAAAAGAAGATAATATTAGTCATATTTATCCACATGTATCATTTTTCCTTCTATGAATCACCACAAATGATTTGTGGGATCTTCTTTTGAAACTGAATGGATTGATCCACCTTCCATGGTTCATCACTTATATTCCCACTATCTATAGATTGAAAAGTCTCGAAAATAATCTGATAAATATTTTGGTTCAGCAGTGGCTCAGGTGTAACCACATTCTTAACATCATATTCTAATTGGTTACTATAATGCCTTATAGGGGTACATTTTCTATGACCAAAAAAGCGATTTAATATCACTATTTGGAAATAAAAGTATATATAATTTCAAATTTACCACATTACACAAATAAAAACAAGGGTTTCCAAAATTCTATATTTTTAGTTTCCAATCCATTTTTTAAAATTCCATCATGCTATTTTAGAATCAAACAATTTTAAAAAATATTGAAAAATAATAAAATTTTCACCGAATACTATATCATTTACAAATATTAAATATGAGATTATAGTGTGAATTCATTACTATCAACTCTTTTCATTGAAATCTCATGAGATAAAACATTGATGATGATTTTACAAGTCCTAGAATCCTCTAAAAAACAAATGTAAATTTACTCCCTAGTAACAAGATTTTCATCCTAAATTGGTTGCACTACTACAAAAACGGGCACGGGAAGCGCCCCCTTATATCAGCTCTAAGCAAAAAAGCTGATAAAAGTTACCCTGTATCAGCGCTAAAATTTTAGCACTGATACATGTGTTCTTTATCAGTGATTTTCTAGCACTGATACATGGCCTCTTTATCAGTGCTAAAATTTTAGCGCTCATACAGGGTAACCATTATCAGCGCTATATAAGCGCTGATAAAACAACCCTTTATCAGCGCTAAAATTTTAGCGCTGATACATGAATGATTTAACAGTGATTTTGTAGAGATGATAAAGAGTACCATTACTAGCGCTACAAACGCTCTGATAAAGGTTACATTTATCAGTGCTAAAATGTTAGCGCTGATAAAACCTTAGTCCATTTTTTTAAAAATTCAGTCACACAGTGCCCTCAATTTATCGTGGCCTAAAGCTCTCACGGTACTGGAACCCTGCAACTCCCCTCTGCCGCCCGCTGAGTTCTTGTTGTCGTACCTCCGCCACCCTCGCTTCTCTTTAACGGTACTCTGCTGCCCGCAATGCCCCTTCGGTTTGTCGTTCCTCTGCCGCCCGCAACACCCCTTCGGTTTTCCGGACCTCCGCTGCCCGCAACGCCCAACTTCTTATTGCCAGACCTCCACCGGCCTCTGTTCGCGTTGCTGGACCACCGCCGCCTGCAACTTCCTCTTCAGATTGTCAGACTACCGCCACCCGTAACGCCTAGACCTCCCTTTAAGGCATGCTTTCCAAATATTTTTTTAATATTCTTTTTGTTGTTGGTTGAATCATTTATTTGGGTTAAATATTTATGGTTATGATGTTTAACTACATCCTTAGGGCCTTTCATTAGTCCAGTTGGTGGTTTCATTCTGATTTTGTGAAGATATCAAGAAATAGGTAGGTTGTTTTATTATTTGACATAGTTTTAGGTGTTTAATATGATTTATTTGGTTCTAAAATGGTTTTATAAATTGTCTGGGTTGTGCGAAACATGTTTACCAAATTTTTTGTTGTCTGTAAGGGTTTTGTAATGACTTGACTATTGTAAATTGTTGTTTGTCATGTGTGTTTATATTATTGGAAGTGTGATTGTATAAAATAGATATAATTTCATATAGGGGGTGGAAATGAGCACAATGGAACCCTAGTTATCTAGGTGGGTAGACTAGGTCTAGTATATTAGGTGAATTAGTCTGGCTGATGATTGGTCTTCTGAATAAG
Organism: Viscum album; assembly: GCA_963277665.1. NCBI lineage: Eukaryota > Viridiplantae > Streptophyta > Magnoliopsida > Santalales > Viscaceae > Viscum > Viscum album. Next base: position 1,066,957,896 of record OY728160.1, read on the forward strand.
GATATACATAACAACACTACCTAAATATTCATGTTCTAGGGATTGGAGGCTCAAATAGGACCTTCATGTCTAAGAGATGTGATCACCAAGAGTACAAGGATCCTAGGACCCTAGTAACCCTAATACCTTACAGATTTTCTATAGTTCTTATACTATTCTTACCATTATCTTGTCATAATTAATATCTCTTTTATTTCAAAGAATGTTTTATTTAAATTGAATCTTCCTTTTTCTTAAAAAAATAAAATGTTTATGTTCATCATAATGTCATTACATGGAATCTATTTTTGTTGTGTCCTACTAGGAATGTTGGCTCACACCTTATATACACCCTCAGGTTTATGTAGACCTTCTTTTGTTTTACCCAGTTAAAGGCAAGGTTCCCTTGGTGGTGATGGTGCATATATGAGCTAGTAGTTCACCTTGTGGTGACTGTTATTTGTTGCGGAATGGGGATGTTAACCCTTATGTTTCATGGAGGCTTGGATGTGTTGTTGGTTCCCTTACCATTTTTTTGTTATTTTGGTTTTGGTTGATATTGTTAAATGCTTATCCCCTATTGCAGTGTTATATTTTAGTCTATTATATTGTGAAATATGGTTATGATATGGTGTTTATTTATTATGCGATATTTATGGTTTTTTACATGAAAAAACATTTCACAAAGGTGTTACTCAATGCCTAGGCACTAGTTACAACCCTTGGGGATTGGTAATTTCCTTTATACCTTCCATAGTATAGTTGCCTAAATCCTTTCTGTACCGTTTCCTTGGGAGGTTGCAACATGGTATCTTTTTTTACAGTCTTAAATTCCATGAGCCCCATTTTATATTCTTTTTTCTCCTACACAACTCTCAGTTGAAATCATGATTCTTTAAAGATTACAAGAGTCATTTTAACTCCCCCAAACTCCCTTCTTCTCATATAGAAGATCTAGTGGATGCGTTTGGTTTCTCTCTAATAAGGGGATCTCTCATCGATTGGAAATCCTATATCTCCTCTTATATCATCCTTATAGAGTGATAGATCATCATCGTTTTAGTGAATCTAATATTATTTTTTTATGAATCTTGATTATAGGTTAGACTACTTGATCTCATTATAAGGAAGTGGTTATCTTCTACTATATTTGGAATTCTTGTTTTGTGTACATGAACCATAAATACTAATATTTGAGATTCAAATAGGATGAAGTTGAATAATGATTGGATGGATGCTAATCGTTTAACAATAGAGTATGAGAACAGGGTGAAAGAGTTCATCAAGTTTGCAAAGGATCACGCAAAGGATCCTTCTAAAATCCTTTTTCCATGTTTACATTGTTGTTATTCTAGACTACTTACTCCAGAGGAGTTGGAATAACATTTGATATGTCACAGAATAGATCGGAGTTATAAATTTTGGAATAAACATGGAGAAAAAGAGAATGTAGCTACTGGATGGGGAAAAATGCATTTTATGTATTGTCAGATATGAATACAAATATGGATAATGAAGAAGACCATATGGAGGATAAGATTATAGATGTAAATGATTATGAAGATCGTATTGAGTAAATGAAAAAGACAATTCAAGATGAACACCGTGATCGCCCAAAATTGATTGAGAAGTTACAGAGTTGTGAAAAGATGCCATTGTATGCTGCGTGCACTAAGTATAAAACATTTTCAGTTGTAATCAAGTTGTATAAATTGAAATTAGGCAACTGATGGAGTGATGTCAGTTTTACGGAACTACTTGCTCTCTTGAATGACATGCTCCCTGAGGATAATGAGCTCCCAAGCTGGGCATATGAATCTAGAGGAATGCTACACTCGATTGGAATGATTTCTGAAAGAATACATGCCTGCCCAAAAGACTGTATATTGTTTCAAAAGGAGAAAAAATCATTTACAGAATGCCCAATGTGTGGTGCTTCTTGATACAATAAATATAAATCCAATCCTACGAAATTTTTATGTCACTTTCCAATCATTCCAAGTTTTAGGTGTATATATAAAAGTGAAGAAACTGCAAGACAATTGTCGTGGCATGCAGATAAAAGAAATAAAGATGGGTTATTACGTCATCCGGCTGACTCTCCTCAATGGAAGAAAATTTATCCTGAGTATCATGAATTTGAAAAAGAGCCGAGAAACCTTCGTCTTGCATTATCTACAGATAGACTGAATCCTTTTGGTTTTCAAACCACCACTCATATTACGTGGCCTGTTATGTTGGTAAATTATAACTTCCCACCCTGGTTATAAATGAAGCATAAATTCATCATATTATCTATGCTTATATTAGGACCAAAACAACTAGGTAACAATATTGATGTTTTCCTGGATCCTTTAATCAAGGATTTGAAGTTATTGTGGGACTCAGGTGTAATGTTGTATGATGCTAATAAAAGTGAATACTTCACGTTGAGAGTGATGTTTTATGGGACAATAAATGATTTCTCGGCTTATGGATATTTGTCAGGCTATAGAATTAAAGGAATTCAAGGGTTTCCGGTGTGCGAAAAAGATACAAAATCAATTTGGTTGAAACATTCATCGAAATCTGTGTTTCTAGAACATCATAATTTTCTACCTTTTCAGCATAAGTACCGATCTTGGATGACATCATTCAATGGAAGTTCAGAAAAACACGCAACACCATCTCCACTAACAGGTGATCAGCTATTTGAGAAAGTAAAAGATCTGAACAGTATTTTTGGTAAACCATTTTCGAAAAACCTTACGAAAATCGGTTGGAAATAGAGATCAGTTTTTTTAATTACCATACTAGAATTGTTTGTATGTCAGTCATTTTCTTGATGTGATGCATGTGGAGAAAAATGTATGTGACAGTGTTATCAGAACATTGCTAAATTCCCCTGGCAAAACAAAATCTGGAATTAAGGAAAGGTTGGACATGGTTTACATTGGAATATGAGAAGAGTTGGCTCCCGTGAAGGATGAAAATCGAATGGTTCTTCCTCCAGCTACTTATAATCATTCTAGGGCCGAGAGATATCAGTTTTGCAACTTCATCAATGATGTAAAGTTTCTAGAGGGGTACTCATCATATATCAAGAACATTGTGTCAATGAATTATTTGAAGTTAAATGTTTTGAAATCACATGATTGCCATGTTTTGATGTAAGATCTAATTCCTATAGCTTTACGTTGCATTTTTCCCAAGAATGTTCATCATACGTTAACCAAACTTTTTTTCTTTTTCAAAGCTATATGTATAAAAATTTTAGACCCGGTGAAATTTCAACTATGGAAAAAGAAATTGTCATCAAATTATGGGAATTAGATATATTCTTTCTGCAAACATTATTTGATATGATGGTTCATTTGATGATTCACTTGGTGAGAGAGATTCGACTTTGTGGTCCTGTGCACTATAGATGGATATATCTTGTAGAACGATATATGAAGATATTGAAAGGGTATGTCAAAAATCGAAGTCGGCCAGAGGGTTTTATAGTGGAGCGATATATTGTTGAGAAAGCCATTGAATTTTGTAATCAATACCTATCTGATGTGGAAAGCATTGGTCTCCCAATATCTTGTCACATTGGACACATTGAGGGTGATGGAATTTCTGGAAATGAATTTGTGACAATCAGTATTACAGATCGAGAGCAGGCTCATCTTTATGTCTTGCATAACAGTTGGGAGGTTGCTCCATATTTTGAAACTCACAAAGAAATTCTATTCAGTTGAATCCATCGAGGGCTAAAAAATGGATATCATATACACATAATCACCAGTTTATAGGATGGTTTCAGGACCATATTTATATGCATTTGGATGAAAATCTGAATTTAATTTCAGAACGACTTCGATGGCTAGCTGCTGGAAAAAGTGTGTATGTATTATCTTACAGCGGTTATGTAATTAATGGTTATACATTCTATACAGATGAACATGATGAAGATAAAACCATGAAAAATAGTGGAGTTACACTAGTGGATGAATCGATGCATGTTTCTGGTAGTAAGGAAAAAAATCCAATTTATGCAAATATGTCATACTTTGGAATTATCAAACTAATATGGGAGTTGGATTATATGACATTCCAATTGCTGATTTTCAATGCAAATGTATTGATAACAACATTGGTGTTAAAATAGATGAATGAGGATTTGTGAATGTTGATTTTAGTAAAGATGGGTACAAAGACGAATATTTTATAATGGCATCACAAGCGGTTTAAGTTTTTAATGTTCCAGATCCCGCAAACCTAAAGTGGTCGATTGTTCTGTTATCGTCAAAAACTACTAAAGGTTCCGATGAAAATTCAGTTTAGGATGATCCTATTAGTGGTACGTCGCAATCATTTCAGAGTGGTCCCAATGTAGATGATGTTTTGTATGATAGAGGAGACCATAATGAAGGGATTTTGATAGTCGATAGTGGTGTCAAATCCCTTCAACCTTTGAAAAAAGAAAGAAAGTTCAGTAAACAAGTTATATTTTTTTTGTAATATAGATCTTGTTATCTCATGTTATTATCTTATCATTACTGAATTTATGTAATCTGAATTAAATGTTCAACCACTTTTGCATATAATGACTTATGTATGTTCTGGTTCTCCTAACCTTGAGGTTGAAAAAGTCTCTCAAGAAGCAGCTGTTGCGGCTGCTGCTACTCCTACTGCTTCTGCAGCTCATGTTGTTGCTGCTATTGGTCCGGCTGCTGCTCCTGCTGCTCCTATAGATGCTGCTGCTGCTGTTGCTCTGGCTATGACTCATGTTGCTCCTACTACTCCTCCTACTGCGGCTCCTGCTGCTCCTGCTGCCGCGGATACTACTGCTCTTAGTGTTGAGGTCCAACAACCATCAACCCATTCTGTTGATACCATTCTAGATGAACATATAGATGTTGTTGATATCGATGAAATGGTCGGGAATAAAGGATCGACATCCCAGAAAACACAGGTGTGTCGTAGTTTGACAGTGTTAGCCAAAATTCTTAAGGCGAAAAGCAAAGGAATCAAATTTGAAGTCAGATGGAATGCATGAGGCCAACATGTGAATCCCAACAAAGCTATGTTTAGCTGCTACATTGGAGTTTTAACTCGACAACGAGTTCCGATTGACATAGATTCAGGGCACCATGTTTTGTCCAGGCTGAAGGCTGTGATTGTGGAAGAAATTACGGTAACATTATCAATTTATTTCTTTAATTTACTAGAAAATAAAATAATGAAACAATGTCTTACTCTTCTCAATCACTTGCAGAGTACATTTATAGTAGATGATTCACACAAGGATTATGTACTAAGGCTTGTAGGAAAGATTCATTGAGGTTTTCGCGCTATTTTAACAAGATTCCACCTGAAAGATTCTAAAGGTAAAATAAACCCACACCCACCCATTTTCTATGCTCAACTAATATCCCAAGAAGCATGAGATGCATTTATTGGCCGTCGTGGGGATGAGAAGTTTCAGGTACATTGTGGGAGATAATACGTTGTTCTAGGGTACGTGTATTCATTAATTTGATTGACAATATTTCATTTATGAAACAGAAAATTTCTACTGAAAATAAGGATCGTGCATCAAAACCAATATACCCCTATCGTAAAGTAAGTATGGGGTATGCTTCATTAGAAAATAAAATGGTACATATTTTAAATTTACAGTAATATTGTTATGTGCCAATAAACAACACCATAATTATCCTTCTATATTTATATGTAGATTGATGAGTCAAAAACCAAAAGAACTTCCATCCCACATCATGTGCTATGAACGGAGGAACGTGTGAACAAAGAACGGAAGTTAGTAGATGAAATCACATAGAAAGTGTGGGAAATATGTGTAAGTCTGACATGATGATAAAAAAATTTGTTTAAAATTTCTAATACATAAAAATAATTAGTTGTTTTCCTATATCTGGCAGTAACAGGAATCAGCTACTCCTGTAGCTGATACAGACCTATTATTGACGGCTTTGAAGCAGCCAGAAAAATAGAGTCGTGTCAGAGGTGTAGGGGTTAGTGTGACACCCCAAGTATATTTTGAGTAGAATAAAAAAATCGATGATACAGATGAAAAATTAGAACAAATGGGTGAAAAAATAGCAACCATTTAAAAATTATTTCAATGTAAGGGGGAGTTGCTAGCAACTTTTATGGGTGGGAGGAAAAGGGAAAACACAACTCAGGAACAACCGCCGTATGAACATCCCGCCCCACCCCCCACCAGCTTTGAGGCGAGCCATTCGCCTCAAAGAACTGTCTTAGCTGTGGTAATCAAAATTCTAATAATTGTTCCCATGAAATATGAATCAGACAAACCCAGTTAATTTTTCTGTACTGATCTTCTACAAGGTGATAATGATTATTATTTATATTTTTCAACACCCACCTATCACCTTGTAGCGAGGGATACAATGTTCAATATCCCAGATGCCACACTCCACAATAGGCCACTTCAGAAAGATCTTCTGAAAGTGACGATTAGTGTAGCTCATGAGCCAAATGCAGAGATACCGATTCCACTTGATGACGATGATATTCATATGATATAAAAGGCTATTAAGACATTCAATGCATGGACATCACAACTTGTAAGAGTACATACAGACAAAGAGGTATTTATTTCTTTTTCTTTTCAATCTAAACCATTAAGAATAAATGAAAAAAGGGTTTGAACCAATGATTATTTTTATAGATGAAGAAAGGGAAGGGGGTGAAAAATGTTGGCTCAAAACCATCTAAAGGATCTACCAACAGATACCAAGGAGATACTAAATGAACAATAACACCACCTGTTCTCTATCCACAATTACTTGCATTGAAGACTCTTGTGGATACGACGCTAAAGGATGGTAATAGTAATATAGTGGTTTTCGTAGAGAATATATACGGAGAGGAAAGTCAATATTTCGTTTCTGCTGAAAATGTAAATGAAATCCTTGAAAACGGTTGGCTAGGCACCACAGTTGTAAATGTATATATGAGGTATGTTTCCAGGAATTCATTTTCTAAAAGCTGATATAATGTGAAAATTATGACTAAATGCATTTTATATTGTTGACAGACACATTTATGATAAACAGTAGAAGGATTTTTCCCATGAGCCAAGATTTGGACTGGTTAGTCCTCATATCACATCAACACACCAAACAATAATAGAACCTTTGAAAAGGGATGAAATAGTGAATGACTTGCTGAAAACATTTGAACGCAAGATTATAGATGACAGACTTTTCCTAATACCAACCATGTTGGGGTAATACTCTATGATTAAAGAATATCAATTATATTTTTTACTTATTTTATTACTTATTCCCTTTTGTGTTTTTAGGCAACATTGGTTGCTAATTGAGGTGAACATGGATACTCTGAAGATTTATTTTCTGGATTCAAAGAAAGGATATCCATCAAACCGACCACATATGATGATGTTTGTGAATCTGGAGGACACTACATATTATGCTTTAGGTCTAAAAATAAAGCAATATAAATTATATTATCTTTTACTAAGGATTTTGTTATGATAGGTTGCTGTATCATTATTTTCTAAAAAAGGAATGAGGACAGGGGCTAAGCAAAGGGAGGCAAGAAAGTACTACGCCTGGACAAATATCAGGGTATATATAATAAAATTTCACTATCCAAACACATCTCAACACAAGTTAGTTATTCTCCTAATGATCAATTTTTTTTGCAGTGTCCAAAACAAACAAACGATAATGATTGTGGTTATTATGTTTGTAAATTTATGAAAGAGATCATTTTTCATTAGCAAAGTAGAATCCCTAAAGAGGTATGTTCAAAAACAACTACTAGTTTGTTTATGTTATTTATTAATTCTTTAATTTTTTATTTTGCAGTACTACTCTGACTGCCGAAAAGCCTCATACTCACAAGACGATATAGATGGGTTCAGAAACAAGTGGGCCGCATACCTGATGGCAGATTTTACACAAATACAATGAAGATCTAACTTGGGGACATCTACAATTGGTGGTCAATTTTAAGACGGGTTAAGGGGATCAAAAGATGAAACATTGTTGTATGTAAATGTTCATAGGAAAATTTTAATTGTTATTAAAAAAACATCATTTATCCAATGAGCCATTTTCCCATTTTAACAGATGATATGCTCCAGCAACATGAAAGAATGCTGAACCACTCAAAGGGTCTCTCTTTTGTTTAAAATGGACACAATTTTAATTGAAAACAACAACTGACATATGAAAATCCAACCAAACGCATTCAGATTGCCTTGATCTTTTATAAGAACTATCCAAGGGTCCTTGGTGACATTTACGAGTCAACCACTCCTCAATTTAAGGAACTATTTGACCACTATCACTCAAAGGGTCTCTCTTTCGATTAAAATGGAAACGATTTTAAGTGAAAACAAAAACTGACCTATGTAAATCTGACCAAACACTTTTGGAATGACTTAATCATTTATAAGAACGATCCAAGGGTACTTGGTAACATGTAAGAGTCAACCCCGACTCAATCCGAGGCACTGTGTGGCCGGTAATACTCAAAGGGTCTCTCTTTTGTGTAAAATGGACACGATTTTAAGTGAAAACAACAACTGACCTACGGAAATCCAACCAAACACATTCAAATTGACTTAATATTTTATAAGAAAGAACCAAGGGTCCTTGGTGATGTGTACGATTCATCCCCGCCTCAATCCGAGGCATTGTGTGGCCGGTAACACTCAAAGGGTCTCTCTTTTGTTTAAAATGGACACGATTTTAAGTGAAAACAACAACCGACCTATGGAAATCCGACCATACACATTTGGATTGCCTTTATATTTTATAAGAATGTTCCATGGGCCCTTGGGGATGTGTAAAAGTCATCCCCACCTCAATCTATGGCACGGTGTGGCCGGTAACACTCAATGGGTCACTCTTTTGTATAAAATGGACACGATTTTAAGTGAAAACAACAACTGACTTACGGAAATCTGAACAAAATCATATAGATTTCCTTGATCATTTATAAGAACGATCCAAGGGTCCTTGGTGATGTGTAAGAGTCATCCTCGCCTCAATCTGAGGCTCGGTGTGACCGTTATCACTCAAAGGGCCTCTCTTTTGTTTAAAATGGACACGATTTTAAGTGAAAACAATTAATGACCTACGGAAATCTGACCAAACGCATTATGATTTCCTTGATCTTTTATAATAATGATCCAAGGGTCCTTGGTAATGTGTACGAGTCATCCCTGCATCAATCTGAGGCATGGTGTGACCGCTATCACTCAAAGGGTCTCTCTTTTGTTTAAAATGGACACGCTTTTAAGTGAAAACCACAACAGACCTATAGAAATCAGAACAAACGCATTAGGATTGACTTGATCTTTTATAATAATGATACAAGGGTCCTTGGTGACGTGTAAGAGTCATCCCCGCCTCAATCAGAGGCATGGTGTGACCGCTATCACTCAAAGGGTCTCTCTTTTGTTTAAAATGGACACGATTTTAAGTGAAAACAACAAATGACCTATGAAAATCCAAACAAACGCATTCGAATTTCCCTGATATTTTATAATAACAATAAAATGTCCTTGGTGACGTGTATGAGTCATCCCCGCCTCAATCCGAGGCACGGTGTGGCCGGTAACACTCAACGGGTCTCTCTTTTGTTTAAAATGGACACGATTTTAAGTGAAAACAACAACTGACCTACGGAAATCCAGCCAAACGCATTCAGATTGCCTTGATCTTTTATAAGAATGATCCAAGGGTCCTTGGTGACGTGTGGGAGTCATCCTTACCTCAATATGAGGCACGGTGTGCCCTCTATCACTCAAAGGGTCTCTCTTTTGTATAAAATGGACACGATTTTAAGTTAAAACAACAACAGACCTACGGAAATCTGACCAAACGAATTCATATTGCCTTGATCTTTTATAAGAACGGTCCAAGGGTCCTTGGTGATGTGTATGCGTCAATCTCACCTCAATCCGAGGCATGGTGTGTCCACTACCACTCAAAGGGTCACTCTTTTGTTAAAAATGGACACAATTTTAAGTTAAAACAACATCTGACCTACGGAAATCCAACCAAACACATTCAGATTGACTTGATCATTTATAAGAACGATCCAAGTGTCTTTGTTGACATGTGCGAGTCATCCCCGCCTCAATCCGAGGTACGGTGTGGCCGATAACACTCAAAGGGTCTCTCTTTTGTTTAAAATGGACACGATTTTAAGTGAAAACAACAACTGACCTACATAAATCCTACCAAACACATTCATATTGACTTTATCTTTTATAATAACAATCCAAGGGTCCTTGGTGATGTGTAAGAGTCATACCCTCCTCAATCCAAGTCACTGTGTGACCGGTAACACTCAAAGGGTCTCTTTTTGTTTTAAAATGGACATGATTTTAAGTGAAAACAAAAACTGACCTACGGAAATCCGACCAAATTCATTCGGATTGCCATGATCATTTATAATAACGATCCAAGGGTCCTTGGTGACATGAATGAGTCATATCTTCCTCAATCTGAGGCATCGTGTGGCCGGTAATACTCAAAGGGTCTCTCTTTTGTTTAAAATGGACACAATTTTAATTGAAAACAACAAATGACCTACAGAAATCCAACCAAATGCATTAATATTGCCTTTATAATTTATAATAACAATCCAAGGGTCCTTGGTGATGTGTAAGAGTCATCCCTGCCTCAATCCGAGGGACGTTGTGGCCGATTCCACTCAAAGAGTCTCTCTTTTGTTTAAAATGGACACGATTTTAAGTGAAAACAAGAACTGACATACGGAAATCTGACCAAATGCCTTTGGATTGCCTTTATCTTTTATAAGAACGATCCATGGGTCCTTGGAGATGTGTACGATTCATCCTCACCTCAATTCGAGGCACAGTGTGACTGCTATCACTCAAAGGGTCTCTCTTTTGTTTAAAATGGACATGATTTTAAGTTAAAACATCAACTGTCCTATGGAAATCTGACCAAACACATTCGGATTGTCTTGATATTTTATAAGAACGATCCAAGGGTAATTTTTGACGTGTAAGAGTCAACCGCGCATCAATATGAGGCACAGTGTGACCGCTATCACTCAAAGGGTCTCTCTTTTGTTTAAAATAGACACGATTTTAAGTGAAAACAACAACTGACCTACGGAAATCTAACCAAATGAATTCAAATTGCCTTGATATTTTATAATAATGGTCCAAGAGTTGTTGGTGACATGTAAGAGTCATCCCTGCCTCAATCTGAGGCACGGTGTGGTGATAACACTCAAAGGGTCTTTCTTGTTTAAAATGGACACGATTTTAAGTGAAAACAACAACTGACCTACAGAAATCCATGAAAATGCATTCAGATTGCCTTGATATTTTATAAGAACGATTAAAGGGTCCTTGGTGATGTGTAAGATTCATCTTTGCCTCAATCCGAGGCACGATGTGACCGCTATCACTGAAAAGGTCTCTCTTTTATTTAAAATAGACACAATTATAAGTTAAAACAACAACTGACCTACGGAAATCTGACCAAACTCATTTGGATTGCCTTGATATTTTATAAGAACAATACAAGGGTACATGTTGACGAGGAAGAGTCAAACGAGCCTCAATCCGAGGCACGGTGTGACCGCTACCACTCAAAGGGTCTCTCTTTTGTCTAAAATGGACACAATTTTAAGTGAAAACAACAACTGACCTACCGAAATCCAACCAAACTCAATTGGATTGCCTTGATATTTTATAATAACAATACAAGGGTCCTTGGTGATGTTTATGAGTTATCCCCTCATCAATCCAAGGCACTATGTGTCCAGTAACACTCAACGAGTATCTCTTTTGTTTAAAATTGATACGATTTTAAGTGAAAACAACAACTGACCTACGGAAATCCGACCAAATGCATTCAGATTGCCTTGATCATTATCAGAACGATCCAAGGGTCATTGGAGACGTGTAAGAGTCATTCCCACCTCATTTCGAGGCATAGCGTGGCCGATAACACTCAAATGGTCTCTCTTTTGTTTAAAATGGACATGATTTTGAGTGAAAACAACAACTTTCCTACAGAAATCCGACCAAACGCATTCTGATTGCCTTGATCTTTTCTAAGAACCATATATGTGCTGGCCATATATTAATACATAGTCAGGACCCATTTTTGTTTCATGTTCATGTAATAGTACATGAATAGAACGTTATTGTACACATGTTATGTTAAAGTATATATATTGGTAGAATATTTTGGAGTATACAATGTTTAATCAAGGTACATGTCCTGTACTATTCCCTTATTACAAATTTGGGTACTCAGGGTGATTTTTCACCCTAGATTCAGAATTGTCAAAAATTGGAGACCATATTTAGTATTTATCTATGTAGATCATGATGGTGTAAGCGTTAAAGTAATTTTTAGTACTTTTAAGAGGTGATTCAAGGGCATCAATTTATGATAGAGCATTTTTCCTCTGTTAATTGAATATGATGGTATCCTAGGAGCGAGAAATGGTATTAGAACTAGAATAATGTCATGAGAATAGTTGGAGGAAATGAAATGGGATTTCCATGTTCCTCTAATGGAGTATCTTGGGACAACCCCAAGAAAAAGGGACTAGGTTGTTACTTGAGGATGTAGATAGGTTGGGTGTTCAATTCAACTTAGAGTAACTTATGTGGGAAATGGACATGAGGTCATATCCCTTATGATAATATCCATATATGGCTTGTGAGGATAGGATATATTAGAGATTGGGCTGTGGGATGTTTTACCACCAAGATATTGATGTTGGCCCAAGGGTTATTATTAAGATCAAGGACCCCAAATGGGGTGACTTGTTATATGATGACTTAGGGGACCCTAGTAGGTTCAATAATAACTTTTTGTACCTAGTGAGAATGCATCCATGGGAATGGGTAAATTCAATTATGGGATTTTATTATGTACAATAGCCAATGTGTTGAGCTTGTTAGGGTTGTAACCACATGGGACACACTCTTGAGAGTCTATCCATGTTGTCAGGGTGGATTTTTCATATGAACACTAATAATATATATATATATATAGGATTTTGATATAGTAATGGATATGTGTTTTTATGAATTAATGGAAATTCTCAAGGGGTATTAGTGATTTTTGGATAGGTTTATATGTGTATGTGTCATGTTTTTTAGAGTGAATCTTTATGTTATATCTTATAAAGGGTATTTAAATGGGGGGTCATGGCATGTGATCTTTCAGGGGACTCATATATATCATGATATGGTTGGCCTGGTATACTAGGGTGATCATGTGTTTGGGTATATGATACTTATGGGCTTATATCTGGATGAAAATACTCCCATATGGGAGGGTGTATATGCTTATGGGTCTTATTCCTTCAATGAGAATACTCTCATAGGGGAGGGATGGGATATATATAGTTATTATTCCCCAGATGAGAATACAACCATAGTAGTGGGATGAGATTCTTATTGGGAATATTCACTAAATGAAAATAATCCCATAGGGGAGGGCTGAGATGATTATATAGATTATGCCTCAATTGGGAATACACCCATATTGGAGGGTTGATATGCTTCTAGGGATTATTATTTGGATGACAATACTCCCATATGGTAAATAATATATGCTCCGTAGTATTATTCCCTAAATAAGGGTACTCACATAGTATAGTGATGAGATCCTTGTAGGTCTTATGCCTCATAATTGGAAGAACACATATGGGTGGTCTGAGATACTGTTGAGGGTATTCCCTGGATGAGAATACTCCCATAAGTGGATTTCTATGATGGAGTATAAATAAAACTCACATATTGGAGGTCAATGATAATTATGTATATAGTGGGGATACCATGGTATATTATATGTTTTGTGTGGTTCCTATGATGTACTCAGAGAAACCCTAACATTGGATGAAGTAGGTATGGTTGATCAAGCTTTAATAATTGAGGATCAATGTGTCTTGATGTAGATGGGGTAGGACTTGGTAAAACTATATTTTTATAATGTCGACACGATCCTTGTGACATGCTTGGTAAAATTTCAGTACTTGGAAAATAAATTTTTGTTTAATAATGGTCATGGATTTGAGGATCAATGATGATTTTTTATTGGGTTTATTCCAGTTATTTCTAAACTAGGTTGTGCATATTTCCTGATCATGCACTTACAATAGCCTATTGCAGGTTTAATATTGGGGGTTTATTAATGAGATTCATCCCCCCCCCCAAGTATGTGCACCTTAGTGTGTGTACAATACTTATAACTTCTTTGAGTTTGAGAACAAGATGCATAGTGGATAGAGAAAAGTCCAATGATTTATGTATTGATAAAACACACCCGTGTGGAGCCATAGAATTGAACTGGAGTTGGATTATAAGGTTTTAGAGAATGGTTATATTGTAAAGATCCTATTTTATTCTTATTATGTTACTTTTATTTATTTTATTCATTCATGTATGTGTTTTTGACCTGGTGGATGGCCAATTGATGTTTATAGAATGACCATTTGAGTTGTATCTGAAATTTCATTTAATTATAGTATGTTTTGTTTAATTATTCTATTTACTCTATTGTGTACGATGAATGATCATTTTATTTTTATTGGGCACTCTAATATGGATGTATTGTGTCCTTCAACACCAATCCACCCCCATGGACACCAATCAACCCCGTGGACACCCCCACCCTATATAAACCCCCCCACCCCCGACACCTTGGACACCAGCCCACCCCCTGGAAATGCCCCCGGACACCCCCAACCCCCCTGGACAGCAACCCCAAAAACTTGAATAGCCCCCAAACCCCCTGAATTACTGCTCTGAATTCCTTATGTAGTTAATTAAATTATGAATTATGTGTTAATGGTGTACGGATATACTTGTTGTACCGGTATACTTGGTCTAATTAGCTTATGATTTATGAGTTAATTTTGTATGGGTATACTTGCTTTAATGAGCTTATTTAGATGCTGATTTTTTTTACAGGTGTTCAGGTGTGCTGCTGCAGATTTATGGTAGCAGCAGAGAGGGAATTTATCAGAACTAAAAAATCTCTGATAAACTACAACTTTATCAGCGCTAAAAATTGCTGATAAAAGATGAGTTTATCATCTCTAAAGGAGCGTTGATAAAACACACATTTATTAGCACTCATTTAGCAGTGATAAAGGGTTGTTTTATCAGCACTCTTTTAGCACTCACAACGTATACCTTTATCAGTGCTTGTTTAACGCTGATAAAGGGTTGTTTTATCAGCGCTCTTTTATCACTGATAAAGTACCCCTTTATAAGCATCGAGCTTTATTTCAATTTTTTAGCGCTGTTAAAGCCCGTTTTTAGCGCTGTTTATTCCTGTATTTGTAGTAGTGTTGACTATAGTTCTTTATGATCTATGTTTCATTTACATAATATCTTAATTATTAATGTAATCCCAAATAAAGGACTATACATGAATGATTTCCCAACTTTATGACCGAATAATCTGATACTAGTTGCAACATCATTCCCCTATCCAATTTTAATGGGAAGTGAAAGGGGGTATTATAAGATATATGTAAAATACCCAAGACAACAAAGAAAAAAATAAATAAAAAGGGATTCATAGTATAATTGGGGATGATATTCCCATTGAATAAACAACCATACTAATATAACCATAAAAAAAACCACTAAATGATGGATGATAACAATTAAATACAAATCATTATAAACCAAACCAACCCAAATCATATTCGAGTAAAATGTAGAAACAATGACCAATATAAGATTACAAAGAGAAAAACATAACCAATAATAATCACAAACACCAATAACATAAACTAAATATCTCCAAACATGATCTATGTTATACGACCAAAATCCATGACCAAGTTATCTTGATTCTTCACTCAATAAACGATATACCTTTCGTTTAAACATGTCTTAATATATCATATCTATAAACACAACAATGTTCCCAAGTAGGTGTTGAGTATACAACTCAATATGTTTTCCCCAATGACTTATCAACTCAAAAGACATTGACAAAACATGATGTCATATTTATATATAATATTTAAAAAAAATTAAAGTAGCCTATTTCCAATCCAAAACCATTAATAAAAAAAGGTTTTTCCAAGGAATGAAATCTATCAAATAATTAAAACCATTTCTCATATTCCATTTTCAAATTCTATCATTTCCACACAACCTAACATGAATGATACCATGTAACAGAAGATACTAATTAAGGTTGAGTCATAGATACACTATTCTATCACTAATTGAACCATTTCAATGTAGGAATGTAAATAGCCTTATTTTTACCATTTCATTGGGGGAAACATCACAACCTTATTTTTCTAAAATGCATATGAACAAACCTCTACCACGTAGGAAAAATAACATGATATACAAATCATTCCATTACATTTAAATGTAACATTTACTATATCGATAAAAACTCAATAAAAATTTTCCATGAACAAAAAAACCATTGTTTTAAAATTCCATTATAAAATGAACTTCACATGTTTCTCCATGAAACCATAAAATTCCCCCATTTCAAAAAACCATCACTAAAATTTATTTCCATTAATAGTAAATTTTCAATATCTCAAAAACATAAAAATATTAGTGTCAATTTTCAATCATGAATTCCTGTTCTAATTAAAGTATTTGAGAGTGAATCCACATACCTCACAATAGATTATGAAAATGATGAATGACTAAAAACATCATAAACATATATGGAAACTCCTAGAAACATTTGGATATATTGTACCCTTTACACTAAAAACCCATATCTCAAAATTATTATAATAATACACCATGGATATATAGAAACTAATTAGATACAACATTCCAAGAGAGGGTAAAATAACAAATATAAGGAAAACATTAATAAGGAGAACAAACCGAGGAATCAGGGCCTCCAATGCACATTGATTATACAAAATTTAAATCATTGATCAAGAGAAAATGTATATCTAGAATTTGGATGATATTGAATTAATTTTTGGGTCTGATTATTGGGAAAATGGTTCATTTAGGAGGAAATAAAAATTAAATCAACTTTATCTGGATTTTATTTTTAATGGTTCAAAGTTACATATAATAGTTAATAAACCCATTTACAAACAATTAATTAGCCTATACATCTAATCACCCCTCGCATGGTTATCTTGTTTTGTTGGACAATCCCAAAACCAACTATACTGAACCTATTTGTCGATATTTTCACTATTTTGCATGGGTATAACCCTAATATGGACAGAACACAAAACTAACTATGAATTTAGGTAGTGACCACTATTTTTTTATGGTTTAATAAAAGGTTTTCTATGTTTTATAATAACCATTATCAAACCATGAACCTCTATATGCCTCTATTTTTTCCCAAATAATCCAAAAACAAAATAAAATATAAAATTATATTATATTATTATTATAGATAAAGAAATGGGTGATTACCCGAATCCCGTGGTTATAATGTATGTATACCGACCGATTTAATTTCTAGGTTATAATGACTGTATATTTTATGGGTCATTTAAAATCAGTGATTCATGTTGAAAACACAACCAAATAATGTTTTATTTTCTAAAATAGAATGTTGTTAAACCATATCATGGTGTTATATGGATAAAATTACACAAGGTATATAATAATAAATACATCACGAGAATAAATGACACAGAAAATAATAAATGATAACAATCATCACGACATCATGTGATGCCATTTATAGAATAAGAACATATAATTTTACCGTTATAATGTTCCTCCATTTACCAATATTATATAATGATGCATGTAACATTTTCAACCATATTTATATTGGGTGTCTCATTATGAGGTAACCAATTAATAACTATGGTATCACATAATTAAATAAGTGATCATGTGATGTGGTCAAAGAAATGTGTGATCAATCTAGTGGTTCAGGAATAAGATGATACATTCAGAACTTTAAATACCATTGAGATCCTAAGATATTAATGATCATTGAACGATTTATTATAATGACATTAAATATATAGAATATTAAGTGAATCCTATGATCTATATATTTATATAATACCAAGGAAAAGGGAATAATTGGATAAATCTATGAGATTGGGAGAGTGATAGATCTTTTATTAGATAATATAGAATTACAATGATATCTTCATGTGAAGGAAGAAAATACACATGTGATATATGCCCATAAAAGAGTATCATGGGAACCACTCATGATTGATACATATTTGGACCCACATGATCCAACCAAATTTTCTATATCCTGTGAATAATGAATTCTTTAAATGAATGAATTTGATAAAAAACAACGGACAATCATGGTCTTTCATGGATGAAATGTGTGAGTCACTATATTGCTCTTAAGACTGAAAGGATAATACTCATATGACCTATAAATCACACTTATGGATCGGAAAAATGGTTCATGTGGTTCAATCACATGAATCCCATATGTAATAGAGAAGATATACCAAACTCATTTTTTCATCAATACATGTAGTAAATTATGATTAGAACCATTTAGAAGCATGAGGATTACAATTTTGATGTAAATGAGGAAGAAGATACATTTCAAAATTCACTCTCATGAATTTACATTGACAGCTTCATGATAATCTTATGTGAAATATGTTAAAATAAACATGATGCTTGTGTGCATATATCAGTGTTCAGGAAGAAACAAAGAATACATAGTGCATCTATCAAAGACATATTCATAAATAAAATATATCATTATAATGTAAGAAAATTTTAAAATTAATATTAACTTAAAATAATAATACTATTATTATATAATATGTTCTAGGTATTTCATAAAAATTATACACCATGTACTTTGTATTATTTAGTCGATAAAATATGGATTAATTATGATGATATGTGTACGATTATTCTATAATAAAATATTGAATATTTTTGGTGCAACACTTGGAGAAATCAACGTGAGGTTGGGTCTTCATTAGTAAGGAATATAAATACTTGAGTACTGTTTCACTAGGTAAACATATCTAAAATGTTCATATTAAATATAATTGATAATGTCTAGGAAGTGACAATGGCTCAAAAAGTGCACCATAGCATGTGTAATCTAGAAAACACATAAACGAAGATAAAGAGATAAGCCTACATTGGATCGTGATTTAAAGGATGAATGATCTTATGACAATGGTGTTTAACCAAGTATTTAATAATTTCATTATAGGGTTTTCTATATAGTTTAGACAAATGGATGATGGGTGTGCTTAACTATTTGAGGAAGAAGATTTGGATTACATGGTGGTATAACTTGGATCAACTAGATTAATGATATATAGACCCCAAATCCAAGAGATCATAATTAGTGGTAAATTTATTACATTAATTCAAGATAAAATAATCCACATCCCAAAGGACTAAATATTTTTTTAGTATTGGGAAAATAGATACATGATTTAATTTTAATTCACCTTTGAAATAAAATTCTATATATAATTTTCTAAAAGAATACTAATATTCAATTTTAATATCTCTACATATAAATCATAATACAGAGAATGAAATAATTGTAAAAGGAAACAAAATAAGTGGTGAGCTATATTTATCATTAAGGACATATTCATGGAGTAATATATCATGAATAAATGGTTCATAACTAATATGGAATATTAAATAAATGTAAGACATCCCATTTAATCAATATATTAAACATGAAGAATAATATGGATATAATAAATGATAATTAAGTAATGTAATATAGTCAGTAATATATTATATATTCCTATCAGTGAATATTATATGTTTTCAAAAAGTCACATGTTCATAAATACCAAATCTCAAAATATGGTAAAATTTAATGTAGAACATCATAACCATATTTCCAAGTCCATTTTCCAATAAATAATAATGAAATTTGTATGGCCTTGACCAAAACCCCAATATTGTCTATCAAAAGACCTTTTAATACATCAATGGGAATGATTAAGAGTCTCTAATAACATTCTATTTAAAATAATAAATAATATTAATGGTGAGTATCATAATCAAAATAATCACTCATATTGACATAATTACATATAATTTTTTAAAAAGGTAAAATAAATAATCAATATTTTTATCTTGCAGAGTACTATGATGAATGGTATCAAAATTTCACTACCCAATAAAAATTATCATAATAAAAATGGGAAATAATTATGATGGTATCATTACAGCATATAACCTAGGGAGAAAATATAAAATCAGTGGTGTCATAATTGATGAATATAAATACAATAAAAATAGAAATACAACCATATTGTGGAAATTATAATACTCACCTTGGAAAGGAGTTTCAAAAATGATAAATTTATAGAATATTAGTGGTATATTTTCATTTGAAAATGATTTTATAAACATTTAAATGGTGTTTCAATGAAATGGGTAGTTACTATGAGGGGATGTTTCATATAAGATGAATACCATAAAACAAATATTTCATCAACATTTTTTTAAAACTAAGGATATACCGTATTCAAAAAATGTTAAGAATATACTGATCCTTTTTTAGTAACAATTCACTCATTGGTAAAGGTAAATTTATTAAATTATGTTAGGAGTTTTAAAAAATAAATATAAAATATTTTCTTAAAGCATGGATATGAAAAAAAATGTATCTTTGAATGAAGAATAAAATACATTAAGAATTAATGAAAAACATTTAATAAATAATTTTATGTACCAAAGAGCATGAAATTTTAAAATTGCATGAAAAGATTATTAATGACCATAGAAGAATAAAATTGATATATTTTATGAAATAATAATCAAAAAAATACTTCGATATAGAGTTAAACATAAATAATATCTAATAATTATGAGATTTTCAATAAATTATAACCAATTCTGTAACTATTGAATTATATTCCCCATGGAATAAAAAAACACAATACTGAAAAATTAAATTCCATGATGTTATATGGATAAAATATTTAACTTATAAAATTTGAATTATATTTTCCACACAAAAGAACAAAGTGGTGAATATGGTATATGTCACACCAAATTAAAAGTAAGATAATAAAACATTACCGCTTTGGTAACTTTTGGAATATAAGCCTCATGAAGGAAATAAATTCAGACAAAACATAAGATGCTATGAAAATAAAGGGATTCATGATATATCTAATAAATTTTAAAATATATAAATAATAAAAAATAACTATGTGGTGAATATGGAATATGGCTCACGGAAGTAAAAGTGAGAAGATAATCCCTTGCATTACTTATGATTTCTTGTTTATGTAGTAAAACCACATTTATTATATATAAAAATGTATTTTATGTATTAATGAAACCTATTATTATATATTAAAGCATATATTATTTACATATAGTCATTTATGACCGAATGGTTAATACTTCTCTTTAAAATATTTTTTTTGGTGAAAATTGATTCATTTTCATGTATATTTTTGTTCAGTAATTTCAATCCTTATTCATTGAGCATAAATACAAAAATTAAATTTTTTTAATAATTATATAATTATCATATATAATAATTATATAATAATTTATAATAGTATAAAAAATTTGGAGACGAGAAAAGGAGTTTTACCATTCATAGAGACGATATTCTATATGTATGCATTAACATTGATTCTATTTTTCTCGAAGATGTTATATATGAAAGGAATATAATATTTTTACAATATATAACCATTATTATACCAAATATTTCATTTATATTTATTAATTATATCATTATTACCATCCACAATAGAATAAAATAAAAAAAACATTTCACATCGTTTTGTGGATGTGGCTGTCCACAAGTACGAATGAGTGTTGATTTTTTCTCAAATAGATTGGATAGAAAGAACATATATGTGATATTTTAATGAAATATATATATTTATCTAATAAATATCATATAAATATGTAAAATATATCACTATATCTAGTCGTGATAGGATATGATGAAAAGCAAATTAAATTAGTTCACATGGTTATAATCTGATGTACACATGATCGAAATTTTCATTTACCATTTGATTGAATATGAAATTGAAATAAGTTATATAATTATAATAAAAAAATATAATTATACATTATATAATTTTTTTTTAAATTTATCAAATTTGGAGAAGAATTTGAGGTGTTATAAGAAAAATTAATTCAAAAACTCAAGGGTAAAACTATACCTCTTTCTACGGGAACCTCTTTATGAATATTCCTAAGGCATTCCTATATTGGTTTTAATTTAAAAAATTTACTAAATGTAATGTTAAGGAATGTAAGGGAGGTATATTGAAGGATTATAAGATCCGAAATACATTGGATGTGTGGTGGTGTGTGGAGTGGGGTGACATTTTATAAGTAGTAGATATGATACAATTGGAATATTTTAAATGAAATAGTCCAACATAAAATTTTCAAATTTAAAATGTCTCTAAAATATTATCACGACCCGTCCTCGGGACCCATGTCGTGACTACCCCAAGCCCGGCATCCATAGGCCTGGGGCTGGTGACTAGCACCAAATGCATAAATCCCGATAACTGGGAAGGCATTGCCTTTATAAAAGAAAACAAAACACCACAGAGTATAAGCGGAAGTAAAAAACTAAGTACAAAAGAAGTGCTGAATGTAAATGGGCCAGAATACAAACCCAACTGAAAGTACAGCTACAACAGAGCGAAAGTACAACAGAAAAGACAAGCAGCTGGAAGAATAGAAGCTGCTCCTAGTTCGTCCACCTCAGATCCTACCTGGAGGGTAGGTACAGATAGCGCAGCTCCAAGATCGTCCACCACGGATCCTACCTAAAGGGTAGGTACAGATAGCCTCCACAACGCTCTCACCCGTCAACCTCCTCTGAGTATTGTCTCATCGTGAAGTCCACCTCCGGATACTGACTCATCGTGAGGTCCACCTCTGGGTACCATCCAATCCTCGAACGCTCAGCCTCCGTCAGTTCTGTCCATCATCTGTCTCCAACACAACGAGTTGAGGGCATAGCCCGTGCCGGGGTGAGTATAACAATACTTAGTAGGGACCCCGATACCCTCAAGGTCTCTCTAAATCCAACAAGGATAATGATAAAGCAGAAACTCAACAGATAACCCTTACATAGGTATAAGCCCATACTTATTCCTATGTTATCAAGTAACCCATCTCAATCATGAGGAAACACAGAGGTTATGAAATCAATGGATAACCACTACTTGGATATATGCTCATACATATACCGAAGTTATCTAGTGACCCATCTCAATCATGAGGTAAACACAAATTCAATGACTTAGCTCAAACCCGGATTTTCATAATTGAAACCGTAACTGCTGAAGAGATCCATCTCTGGAGAGTATAGTAATCATGTCATGACTCCAAGGTACTGCTCACTAACCTAAGACTACTTAGGTACTCCTCCTATCGAGTACCGTAGGTCTTCCACCTCACAAAGTAGTGCTCCTCCGCCATGTGTCTGCCACCTCACACAGTAGTGCTCCCCCTCATAGCCTACAGAGGTACTCCTCCTGTCGAGAAGCGTGGGTCTTCCACCTCACAAATTAGTGCTCCTCCACCATGGGTCTTCAACCTCACAATGTAGTGCTCCCCACTAGGGTACAGAAGTCACTACGAATCGAATCAGACAAGCAGTCATTAGGTCTCAGCCAGCTACACGATCTCCATACTCTGTACACTTGTCTCCGGGAGGGTCCTCTCCATGAGATACAGGTCGATACTCTAAGTTTCAGAAGGTCCCATGAAAAAGTATCTCAAAGTACCGCATCGTCATAGGGGTCTCAATGCAACAGACATCGCGTCAATCAGACTCCCGGTCTGTGAGTTATTAGCCTTTTCTTCCCAGGGGCCCAGTTGGTTTCATGTACGAACCAACCCCACCGTATATCAAATGTACCCCGAAGTATCATATGGTATACTCATAGGGACCATTTCTCAATGTGATCACCAACGCTGTTGACGGTTCATCAATAAGACGTCTGGTCTGAAAGTTATCGGCTTTTCCGTTCTAGGGGCCCGGTGGGATTTCAGGTTCAATCCAACCCAGCCACTATCCAACTGCATCCAAACCTCAGGCAGAGTATGCCAAAAGATCCATCTCATCAAGAGGAATCCAACAAAGTCGACGACATGTCAGTCGGACGTCCAGAGCTCAAGTTATAAGCGTTTCCGCTCTGAGGGCCCGGTTGGTTTCGGGTTCGAACCAATCTGGTCGTACACAAAGTTCCCTGAAATCTTTAGTGTAATATACCAAAAGTACCGCCTTGATCCATGGATCGCATCGCAATGGACGGTGCGTCGATCGGAGGTCCGTAGCCCATGTTATAGGCGTTTGAACGAAAATTGCCCGAAATAGGGGGTTCGGGCCCGGTCCGACCCCGCCCGAGACCCCCTGGGTCTGCCTGATCCGGGTCGACCCGACCCGGGTTTGGGTCCAGACCGGCCCGGCCTGGGCGGCCCGGCCCGGTGTGGCCAGTCCGGCCTGGGGCAGCTAGGCGCTGGCAGAGCGGGGTTGGCGCGGTGCTGGCCGAGCGGACGTGCGAAGGGGGGGAGCGACAGCCCCCTCTGACTGGGTAACTATGGCCCCCACGTGGGGGGATGATCCTGCTAGATGAGGAGGCCCGAGGTGCCATATCTCCTATCGGTCCCGCGCGGCCGCGGGACCACCGCCTGTCGCCCCGGATTCAGCTGCGGCGGTTTCTCCTGGCGGCCGGCCCGTGCCGGCCGCCGCCTCCGGCCGCCGACGTTGTCGTGCCGGTGTGGTGCACCGGCAGGCTCTTTCGAGGACCACCGGATGCACTCCGGTGGTCCGTTTTGCCTACGGTCTTCTCCAGCGGTCCTTCTGGGACCGGCTCTTCACTGTGGAGGCTTAAAATTGACTTCGCGGCCTTGTTTTTCGTCACCCATCAATCTACGCACAACGATCAACCAGCGGAGTCTTCGAATCGCCTCCGCGGCCCCGACTCCGGCCGCGGTTTCATTTGGCCTCAACCACATGGTGCGAAGGTTCCGCTCTTCTTCTTCGCGTTCTTTCTTGTTTCCGCACAGTGCCATTGCACTGCGCCGCCTTTGTTCGAGCCACAATGAAAACAACATCAAAGGGGGAGAAGGGTCGGCCGTGTTTGTGCGGTCCGACCTCCTCCCATTATAACGATAACAGGTGGTCCAAATAGAAGTCGAAGAACAGAAAAGGATTCACGAACAATTAAATAAAACCCTACTTGGATATTTGACGTTGCACATTGGGCGTCATGGAGAATGACATCGTGGAGATAAGACGTCGATTCTGTGGACGTCAGGGTGCGTCCGAGGAGGAAACGACATCTCCTCACTTGTTGCGGAGATGAAGAAGGAAGGTACTTTGTCATTGGAGATGATCACCGCGGTCAGCGACTTCTCACTTGTTGTGGTGGAAGAAGAAGACGGAAGAATCTGGGTCGCTAAGTCATTCTATGTTGAGGGGTCGATGTTCATTGTCGGAGAAGAACCGTTCTTCACGGAGAGGGTGACGTTCTTTAATGAAGAAGGAGCTTCCTTCTTCTTTCACACAAAGGATCTTTCTCCAAAATCCTCCCACCACAATTCACGCTCAAAATAAAACAAGGTTTCCCCTTATTTTATTTTAATCATGCATTGCATTGTAAGTTCAAAATTGAAACACTTAATTGATTAAGAGTTTAAATATCTTAATTTAAGTGCTATTTGGCATGAGTTTTGAGGTAGAGAGGGAGAGAATGAGTTACCCAAAAATTAAGAGAGAGGTGAGGAGGTACAAAATAAAGTGGGAGTAAGGGGGGAAGTGAAAAGGGGGGGGCTTGTGTGGGCCCCACCTCACCGTTAATCCTCTCATGGGTAGTTAGGGGCTTGTGGATCCCAACCTAACTACCCCATGTTGGATATAACCACTAGGATAAATAATTAATAAAACGTTGTTCCACAATTATTTTTCATTCAATTCTTTATTAATCCACAAATTTTATACAACTTCTCCCGAGAAAATGCATCTTCGGTAATGGTCCTCTTATGAAATTACCAGTGCTGCGGTTTCATCGGTGCCCACGGATTTCGATTCCGAGCACCAAATTAAAACATAGAAAAACCCACACGTTCGTTCACTGAGCGTACCCGAGCTAAACTTCGAAAATTGATTACGAACACACCGGGCCTCAGAATCAGGCACCGTCAGAAACTGCGTTCTTGTAAAATTCCAAAGAAATTTAAAAAAATTCCTTGAAAGTTCCATGTCTTTACATTACTCCGACCTCAAGGATTTATGTCCCCATAATGCTTTAACACAAACTAGGGATACATAAGTAGTACATACAACACATATGAGCCTTCTGCTCCCAAATGCTCCCCTGGAGGTTCTCATGCTGCCAACAAAAGCGCATAAGAGGAATCGACCATCCTCGTAGGATCTGCTCCTATCGATCCTCAACCTCTACTGGAACCCCGCAAAAGTCACCCCATCGCCCAAGTCCATCTCCCCATGGTCGATGATATGCGTCCGGTCGAGCATGAATCTCCTCTATTGAGATACGAGGAAGACATCATGCACCCGATGCAACTGAGGTGGATGGGTCAAGAAGTAACCCACCTTGCCTACCCTGCTGAGGACCTTGAACGGTCCGATGAAGCGTGGAGATAACTTCCCGCCTCAGCCAAATCTCTGTAATTCTACATCAAGGAGAGACCCGTAAGAAAACATGGTCACCATACTTGAACTCTAGTGGTCTCTGCCTCCTGTCCGCATAAGACTTCTGTTGGCTCTGAGTTGTCCTCATCTACTCCTGGATGACCTGGACCTTCTCTGTCATGGCCTGGACCATCTCTGGTCCCACAAGATCTGCTATGATTTCTTCTTTGCCGATAAGAGAAATCTGGTCTCATTCCCTGGATGAACCATGTTCTTTGCATAATATAGTCAATCCAGACATGAATGATGCATTCATGCCATGGAAAACGTCGTAAGGCCTCGACGTTACTACCATGAGATCCAACCGTCACTCTCGCCTCTAAGGGTCGAGTCACACTGTCGGCATCAGCGTGAGGTAACTGGGTCTCCTCCAGTAGGAATCTTGAAAGTGAGGGTCAAGTCAACAGTTTAAACTGGAACCTCTTTGTACACAAAAAAGGAAGCAAATGTCACAAGGAAATGTGTCTTTTATTACTGTATCTCGATGTACAAATACATACAACAATGACAACAAGGAAACCAGAAGCACTAAGTCCAAAGGTACCATTACTAGAACTAGTCCTGCTCTTGTCCGCCAGCTTCCGGAGCTCCGTAGTCAAATTCTTCTGCTGCCTGAAGTTGAGCTATCCCATGTCCACCTATTCCCTGTGGTCAGGGTGGACCTCGTGGTGGTGGTGGTGGCAACACCTCGAAGTGTCATCCACCTCCAACTTCACGGCCAGCCCCCCTGTCTCAGTCTCTTGTTCCCTGCGGTCTACCTCGATCGATCCTCTGCCTCTTCCTGGGAGGTCATTCGTTTATCTGCTGGTCATCTGTATGGCGTATCAGACAGTCACATGCCATCTGACCAATCCCACTGCAGGAGTAACACTGCATGGCAGTTCTGGCTCTGTCATTACCCTTGGTACCTCACACTACCGACCCTGAGTCATGCAGTCGACCACCTATAGGTCTGTTCCTTTTGGACCTCTACGTCATCTGTCTACTACCCGCAGCAGAAGACTCTGCCTCATGCCGGCTAGTGGTGGGTCCTAGTGCTGGAGACTGCTCAGCAAGAAAACTCTTCACTAAAAGGGCTCTCTCCAACACCCCTGTCTACGTCATGATGTTGTAAGAAACAAAAGAAGATCTAATATCTCGCATGAGCCCCTGCTCGACGGTTCGGGCCCTAAATAGCGGGTCTCATACCATATCTGTGGAGTAGCGCGAGAGGTCCGTGCACCTCGTTGATTACTGCCCCACCTTCATGCTACCCTGCTGCAGATGCAGCAGCTCCAGTATACGCACCGCTCAAAGGGTGGCTGGTACAAACCCTCCCCGGAACAGGCTCTCGAAGTCTGCCTACAGAAGTTTCACCTCGTCATGCATCTGGAGCATCAGGCTCCACCATCTGCCTGCTGCCGCCTGAAAGAGGCTGGCAGCAAGGATCACCATGAAGTTTGCTGGCATCCCATCTAGCCTAATGACTCTCACTATAGCCTCCTTCCAATCCTCAGCCGCCTGCGGGTCCATCTCTCCCCTGAACCTGGGTGGACTCTAGCGCTGGAACTCATGCAGTTCACTCAAGCGACGTGAACTCTCTACTGTTGGGGCTGGTGGCATCGGTGGCCCAATGGGTGGTAGTACCACTGGTGCCTCCGCTGGTGCCTCAACTGGAATAGGGCCCTATACTGAGGCCTCGTCACTCGGCGGGCTGTCAGTACGTACAACTCTCGGAGCTCTAGCTGGTTGTCCGCGGGGAGGCATCCTGAATGAAACAAACGTGACACGGTCAAACGATTTATACCTGGTGAGCTGACCTGGTTTGAGAAGACTTTTTAAAACTTTTGGAAACACACATGCGATCAGTTTTTTCGTGCACAAAGTCAGAAATCAGTTGTCAGGGTCATAGTGTATGGATACATCGGCTGCCCGCACCAACACTGGACTCCCTGAACTAAAAACCACACTCGGTACCCTTAACACTATTTCTTCACAAAAAGAAAATATCAAAGTCCTGAGTTCTGCGGAAGAACTGACCCCTATGATACCAATTTTTCACGACCCATCCTCGAGGCCCATGCCGTGACTACCCCAAGCCCGCCTTCTATAGGCCAGAGGCTGGTGAATAGCACAAAATGTGTAAATCCTGATAATTGGGAAGGAATTACCTTTACAAAAGAAAACAAAACACCACAGAGTACAAGCCGATGTAAAACACTAAGTACAAAAGAAGTGTTGAAAGTAAATGGGCCAGAATATAAAACCAGCTGAAAGTAAAGCTACAACAGAACAAAATTACAACCGAAAATACAAGCAGATGGATGAATAGAAGTAGCTCCTAGGTTGTCCACCTGAGATCCTACCTGAAGGGTAGGTACAGATAGCGCAACTCCTAGATCGTCCACCATGGATCCTACCTGATGGGTAAGTACAGATAGCTTCCACAATGCTCTCGCCCGTCAACCTCCTCCGAGTATCATCTCATCGTGAATTCCACCTCCAGATACTGACTCGTCGTGAGGTCCACCTCCGGGTACCGTCCAGTCCTGGAACGATCGGCCTCCGTCAGCGCTGTCCGTTATCTGCATCCAACACAATGAGGTGCGGGTATAGCCCGTGCAGGGGTGAGTATAACGATACTGAGTAGGGACCCTGAGACCCTCAAGGTCTCTCTAAATCCAACAAGGATAACCACAAAGCATAAAATCAACAGATAACTCTTACATAGTTATAACCCCATACTTATACATAAGTTATCAAGTAACCCATCTCAATCATGAGGAAACACAGAGGTTATGAAATCAACAGATAACCACTACTTAAATATATGCCAATACATATACCGAAGTTATCAAGTGACCCGTCTCAATCATGAGGTAAAAACAATGTTCAATGACTCAGCTCAAACCATGATTTTCATTATCGAAACTGTAACTGCTGAAGAGCTCTGTCTCTGGAGATTACAGTGATCCTATCACGACTCCGAGGTACTGCTAACTAACCTAAGACTGTTGAGGTACTCCTCCTATCGAGTACCGAGGTCTGCCACCTCAAAAAGTAGTGCTCCTCAACCATGGGTCTACCACCTCACAATGTAGTGCTCCTCTGCTATGTGTCTTCCACCTCACAAAGTAGTGCTCCCCACTGGGCTACGCAAGTCACCCCAAATCGAATCAGACAACCAGTCATCAGGTCTCAGCCAGCTACATGATCTCCGTACTCCGTACGCTTGTCTCCGGGAGGGTCTTCTCCATGAGCTACAGGTCGATACTCCAAGTATCACAAGGTCCCACGAAGAAGTATCTCAAAGGACCCCCTCGTCATAGGGGTCTCAACGCAACAGACGGCGCGTCAATCGGACGCCCGGTCTGTGAGTTTTTAGCCATTTCGTCCTTGGGGCCCGGTTGGTTTTGTGTACGAACCAACCCGACCGTATCTCAACTGTACCCTGGACTTTCATAGGGTATACTCATAGGGACCGTTTCTCAACGTGATCACCAACGAAGTTGACGGTTCGTCAAACGGACGTCCGGTCTGAAAGGTATTGGATTTTCCGTTCCAGGGGCCCGATTGGATTTTGGGTTCAATCCAATCCGACCACTATCCAACTGCGTCCAATCCTCAGGAAACGTATGCCAAAAGTTCCTTCTCATCAAGAGGAATCCAACAAAGTGGACGGCACGTCAGTCGGATGTCCGGAGCTCAAGTTATAAGTGTTTCCGCTCGGAGGGCCTGGTTCGTTTCAGGTTAGAACCAACCCGACCGTACACAAAGTTCTCCAAAACTTGAGTTTAATATACTGAAATGGCCGTCTCGATCCAAGGATTTCATCGCGACTGACGGTGTGTCGATCGGAGGTCTGTAGCCCATGTTATGGGCGTTTGAACGAAAATTGCCCGAAATAGGGGGTTCAGGCCCGGTCCGACCTTGCCCGAGACCCCATGGGTCGGCCCGATCCGGGTCGACCCGACCCGGGTCCGATTCCGGCCCAATAGGGCGCAGCCCGGCGCGGCCTGGCCCAAGGTGGCTCGGCACTGGCCGACCGGACGTGCAAAGGGGGGGGAGCGGTTTCCCCCCCTGACTGAGTAATCGTGGCCCCCACTTCGGGGATCGCTCCTGCCAGATGACACGGTGCTGGGCACCGCGTCTCCTCCAGGTCCCACGCGGCCGCGGGAACGCCACCTGCCACCGTGGCTTCAGCCACGGTGGTCTCTCCTGGAGGTGCATCGGGCCCCGCCACCTCCTGGTGGCCAGCCGGTGCCAGCGGGGCGCGCCGGCAGGCTCTTTCGCGGACCACCAGACGCGCTCAGGTGGTCTGTTTTGCCTACGGTCTTCGCCAGTGGTCCTCCCGGGACCGGGTCTTCACTGCAGAGGCTTCAAATTGACTTTTATGCCTCGTTTGTCATCGCCCGTCAATCCGCGCACAATGATCAACCAGCGGAGTCTTTGAATTGCCTTCGCAGCCCCGACTCCGGCCGCGGTTTCGTTCGGCCTCAACGGCGTGGCGCGACGGCAAGACACTTCTTCATCGCGTTCTTTCTTGTTTCCGCATCGTACCGTTTCACCGCGCCGCCTTTGCTCGAGCCACAATAAACACAAAATCAATGGGGGAGGAGGGTCGGCTGTGTTTGTGCGGTCCAACCTCCTCCCGTTATAACAATAACAGGCGGCCCAAATAGAAGTTTAAGAACGACAAAGGATTCACGAACAAATAAATAAACCCCTACTTTGATATTTGACGTTGCACGTTAGGCATCGTGGAGAACGACGTCGCAAAGATCGAACGTCGATTATGTGGACATCAGGGTGCATCCGAGAAGGAAATGACGTCTCCTCACTTGTTGCAGAGATGAAGAAGAATGGTACTTTGTCGTTGGCGATGATCATCGTGGTCGGAAACTTCTCCCTTGTCGTGGTGGAAGAAGAAGACGGATGAATCCGGGTCGCCGAGTCGTTCTAAGTTGAGGGGTCGATGTTCTTCGTCAGGGAAGAACCGTTCTTCACGGAGAGGATGATGTTCTTCAATGTAGAAGGTGCTTCCTTCTTCTTTCACACAAATCCTCTTTCTCCAAAATCCTCCCACCACAATTCCGGCTCAAAATAAAACAAGGTTTCCCCTTATTTTATTTTAATCATGCCTTGCATTGTAAGTTCAAAATTCAAACACATAATTGATTAAGAGTTTCAATAACTTAATTTATGTACTAGTTGGAAGGAGTTATGAGGGAGAGAGGGAGAGAAGGAGTTACCCAAAAATTAATAGGGAGGTGAGGAGTTACAAAATAAAGAGGGGGTTAGGGGGGAAGTGAAATGGTGGGGGCACCTGTGGGCCCCACCTCACCTTTAATCTTCTCATGGGTCATTAGGGGATTGTGGGTCCCACCCTAACTACCCCATGTTGGATATTACCACTAGGATAAAGAATTTATAAATAATTGTTCCACAATTTTTTTCATTCAATTCTTTATTAATCCACAAATTTTTAACAACTCCTCCCGAGCAAACGCATCTTCGGTAATGGACCTCTTAAGAAATTACTAGTGCTACGGCTTCATCGACGCCCCCGGATTTCGATTCCAAGCTCCGGATTAAAAGTTAGAAAAACCCGCCCGTTCGTTCACTGAACGTACCCGATCTAAACTTCGAAAATTGATTCCGGGCACACCGGGCCTCGGAATCAGGCACCATCAAAAACTGCGTTCTTGTAAAATTCCAAAGAAATTAAAAAAAAATTCCTTTAAATTTCTGTTTCATTACAAGCATATCATTATATAATTATTTATGATTTATGTGTGAAATATTTCCATTCAATTTTATTTATTCATGTTGGTAATTAATTTTAACTACTGTCTTAATTGATTAAACCACATTAATCCTATTTTAACCTTAACTGTGATAACTAATTTTTATTGTAAAGACTAATGATTTCAAAAAAATATAATTGGACCATATTATATAATATTATATTAATTAGTATAATTCACGATATGGAGTCCATTTTTATAAATATAATTCTTTGTATGGAAGTAATATATTTTAAAATTAATCCCCAGACACGAAAATAAATACAATTTTCCAAAGGAAATGTTTTCATAAATATAAAATGTTTTTATATATAAAATTT
Organism: Viscum album; assembly: GCA_963277665.1. Taxonomy (NCBI): domain Eukaryota; kingdom Viridiplantae; phylum Streptophyta; class Magnoliopsida; order Santalales; family Viscaceae; genus Viscum; species Viscum album. The sequence goes on from OY728160.1 coordinate 1,066,990,641, forward strand.
AAAATAAAATTTATTTGAAAATATTAACTTTAGTTAATTGTAGTACAATTGAACTATTTTTACATTGAAATTTTTTCTAAAACTAATGTATCTTTATAAACACTCTAATCTAAATGTTTGTTTATAATATATATTAGTATATTTTCACTATTCATTACAGAATTAATCATTTTAAAATATTAGAACAAATTAAATATATGATAATATTGAAATTAAGATTCAAAAAATGAAGTTAATTTTAATTAATTAATTTTCTAAATTTCAAAAAACATAATTTTAAAATATGTTCGTCAAACATGATGAATGCAATTTTAAAATAGTGTTTTTGGAAAAAACATAACTTTTTCCATAGAATGTTTTTTATTTATTTTTATAATAAATAAATAAATAAATAAATAATATTTATATAAATTTATTTACAATATATATTTAATTATTTATTTTTTCTTTTCATATCCTCATATTTATTTACTATGTTATTATAGTATATTATTTTATAGTTATTTAAGGATTGGGCTTCCATGTATCGACAGTTGTCAAAGAGATTGAATAAAGATAAATTGATATATATATATATAGTATTATGGTGTTATATTCTTCCCTTATAAAATAAATTCAATCATTGAAATTTCAACTTTTTATTGGAAATCATTGTTTTGATCATCAAAAATACCATTGATGAAACCCTACATCGTAATAATAATTCATAATAAATATTCTTGATAAATAAAAGGAATTACATAAGAATTACATGTATAATGCTTTGTGAATCAATTTTCATGGACACAAAACACGTGTTTATGGATTTTAAAGGCATCAATAAAAAATTTTACGAGAAATTAATACCAAAATACTTGGACATAGGGAGATTGAAAAAGTGTATTATGCTTGATCATGGTAATTAGTATTTGATGGAGTATGATAATCACATAACTGATATCTCTATGTTTTCTTCAAAGGATGTCTTTATGGTGGAGATAAAAAATCAATGGATAAAAATTCGTATTTGTATAGATATTGGGTCATAAGCCTTTATATTTATGCTAACCACTTATGCTGATGTAGTGGATATGGCCATGATAATGTAGGATGAGTTAGTAGGTACCCCATGATAGACCATTGTTCCATTCAACTCTGGAGGAAGCTCTAATGGATTTTTCAATGGTAATAGGAAGAAGGGAGTGGTAGACTTGGGAAGTTGATTTGGGGAATTTAGAATTATATTGACCAATGATGATTAAATGACTGATTCTTGACATGTAATCAATGTGGTAGGATTGGACACACAAATCACCTTTGTCTCATTCCACATAAGATTTACAACTCGTGTGGGAGCTGGTGTCATTTGATAATGATTTTTTTTGTGAATATAATAACCTCACAATGATACTCCATCATATAAACCTAGAGGTTATTTTGAATAGATATATTATTCATAGACTATCAGTTTCATGGTGTATTCCAATGGAATAAAGCTATTTCATGTAGTGGAGGATTTTCCAGAAGAATTTAATGTGGGCCCTCCCAATTTGATTGGTACTATTTCTATTGCTTATACATTTTTTGAGTGTTATAATCCATACAGGTTACTCCCACTCTATTTGAATAACTTTTATGATGAATCTTCTAATAAATACAATACAGCTCAGGAAACTATTTATGGAAATGGGGACGCCTCTTGGAAATTAGATTGTGAATGTTTTTTGAAGTCCCTATTGATATTTAATTTTTTTATTGAGAATATTTTGGATTAATTAATTATCATAAAATAATTATTCATTTTATTTTTTAGTAATAAATGGTTGATCTCTCCCATGTTTCAAATTTATTTTTATAATTAACAGTTATTCATCACCACTTCAAATTGGAACTACCATGTGTTTCAATGCACATTGGATCCATGTTCTAGTAGGGAGGGTTCTTCCCATCCATGGAATAATATGTTACTGTTTATGTATATAACCACATTGAAAAAATATTTTCCAAGTTGTATTATTCCACTAAAAGATAATTAGATTTCTAATGTGATTTTATGTTTTTTCTCAATATTACTTCCAGAGTGATTAGTGGAGAAATTTATGAACATAGTTCCCTAGAGTGATCCAATATGAATAAATTGATACAATATATCTATAAAAAAATAGGACAACTAGAAATCTAGTTAGATGATCATATTTTGTAAGTATTAATATACCCCTCTATATCAGTATAGGAATTACTCATGTTTTTAATAATAATTATGATTTAACACATATCGTATGTGTCGATTATTATTATATTATTTAATTAATTAATAAGAACAAATACGCGTTCCTTAAATTAATTATATATTCAGATAGTTAAAAAATATTTCATGGATTTCTAAAATTCACTAATTTTCTAGTAATCAGTAACTCAGAATAACGTACTAATATATTCTATTTATCAATATTTAGAGAGGGTATTACAAAATTGTGTACCCTATGATTTCATTTAGTTGAAAAATTCTTCTTCATTGTTAATGGAAATGATAAATCAAGTCATTTAAGAGTATCTCAATAGATATGTCATATTATTTGAGGTTGAAATCATAGTTTATTATAAGACCAATCATGATCACATGTTTCACATGTGGGAAATTTTGAGAATGAATAGGTTTAAAAATATTTATTCTAAATTATCAAAACTACAATTATAGATTTGGAATTTTATGTTCTTAGGATATAGTATTTTGGATCATTTCCCCTCAGTTGATCAGGACATGGTTATATATATTATGACATGGTAAGAATCATAGTATGTGATCGAGATAAAAGGCCAAATATGATAAGAAGGATATTTTTATTTGTTCATAATGTATTTATTGTAATTTGTGTCACCTTTGAATACTCACTCTCACAAGGGTGAGATGGTTTTTGGGGATTCAATGTTCCAATCATAGATTGATGAAAAAAAATAGTTTCTAATACCAGTGTAGATTTTGACATTTCTTGAGGTTGTACATGGAATTGTGGTTTACTGTGAAGTTGTATATCATTCTTTGGTCTTTGATATTATGTAATGAAATAATATAATTTCATATAGATCATGTTATGATTGACCACATGAGAATAATTTTAACACTCATGAAATGGGACATGTAATGGTTATTAATTCCCCAAAAAGTTGGAATAACTACCTATTTGATTAAAATTTTATCATATACACTAAATGATGATGTTTGGTATATATCTATTTTCATAAATATTTGAACCTTCATCCTAAAATTTCGGTTGAATAGCTGAATTGATTGTAATTTTAAATTTTATATGAAACTAGATATGTTAATGTAGTTGACGATGTTATCAAAAAGAAGATTGAAAACCAAGCTACGAAGGGTAAAAATGATGACTAAAAATAATAGTATTTCTTAAAATTAACTATTATTTAAGAGAATAGAATAAATGCCTTTTTTAGAATGTGATCATTTGGAATCATCTCTTATCAAGATAATTATTCGGGAGATGCATCATGCCGATGAGTTTTAGAGTATCAATTATTCAATAAATTGATGATAGCTCATTAGTGTTTTGTATCCCTCCTTGGAGTTTATCCATTTCTTTAGGATATAATAAGTTTTCCTTGAATCATCATAAATTTAAATTTTTGGATATTTTCACCATTCATTGTGCATTATCAACTATAGAAACCCAATGATGTTTTTGGACATGAAACATATTTTTGGTGGCCTAGTATGAAGAAATAAATGAAAACATTGTATCTATTTTTTCTACATTGGAACATATAAAAGATATGAAACAAAGGCTTCATGGTTTCTTTAGCCTCTACCTACTCCTACATTTAAGTGGAATGAAATTTAGTGGATTTCACCATTTGGATACCTTTATCATCCCGTGTTATGAATGTTACCTCAGAATATATTAGTTTGATTGCTATGTCTACTTATTTTTTACCAATCCATGAAACCACTAATGTATTTGAGATATCAATGGTAATGTGTAGGAGACTGTATAGTTTCTTGGTAATCCAATATCCATTGTCTCAGATATGGTCCATTGGTATTCCACATGGTTTTGGAAGATCCTCAAGGGTGAAATGGGTACCTTGGTTGAAAAAATAACTATGTATCATCCTTGGATAGTTGGGAAAATAAGAATTCACAACTAGATTTTGATGATATTAATTTTTATTTTTTAATGAACTTTTGAGGTTATTGGGATATCAATTTGGGTATGGAAGAACATTCTTACAATAATAATATTGTGTTGGAAATTAAAGTGGAACATTTCAATTATTTTTATTATCATCCTTATATCTCTCCAAAATAACCATCCAAGGTTATGAAATCATCCACGGTTGATCCAAGATTTGTTCAAGAGACAATGGTGGAGACCTAGTTTGTTCATCAGTGTCTGGTGATGGAATAGAACAGATTAAAGTCGTTTGGAGACTGATGTCATCTCTTTCTAGTGATTTTAGTTTGAAAATTTATGTTCCTAAAATTCCCTCCATATTGGGTAATAGAAAAGATAAAAAGTATGGTAAAATTTATCTTCTGTTTGTGGGAGGATTTATTATTATAAAAAACATTCAATGGTTGAATATAATTTGTGTTTTCCAATATATTTGTCTTTGATTTGAAATGTCATCAATATGTCTCAACTAATAATGAATCTGCTGGACCTATCTAGGGTTTTGAATTGGAATAACCTAGTAATAGAAGTAGATTATAATATTGATGACCAACTACATTGGGTGGTTGATTCTAAATATAAATATATATGTGGAATGTAAATATTTTGGGTTTTTGTGATGTAGAAACATGGTTATCAATCTCTTGAGACCTAGGAGAATAATTATTTGATGACTGATTAAGGGATTAAACTCTTTTAAGGTCAATAAAAAGCAAAATTGATTTTATAAACTATAAATTAATATGTTATGATAATTGTAACTTCCCCATACCATTCTTTAGCACCACACCATCTGTGTGTTTTGTATAACTCTTACATTTGGATTTTTTTGGCTTGTTCCTATTTAATAAGTTGGTTTTAGTTGGTAATATTAATTCAGGTGAGTTTTTATTTATGTTTTGATAATTATATATTTCTCACAATAAATTATTATTGGGTTAGAAATGAACATATACATAACTGATATATAGGTGGTTCACCAATTAATCAGCAAGGTCTACATTCATGCAGATGGAAAGATGACAATAAGTAATTTATATAGGAATTACAGTGGCCATCAAATGGGATGTCTAATGATGTAGTGATTTTTTCTAGAAGAACTAGATAGCTAATGGAACCCCACCATCTACTAGTGATCCATCCAATAGATTCTTTATTTGTGAAAAATCCACCATCCCAACAATGGTAGCGCTATTGAATAGAAATTTCAGTGCATGTTTTATATTTTCCCCAAGCTGAAATGTGCATAATAATTCATAATCAACCTCCTTTAAATGATTCTAAAAATAATAATCCTGGAAACTCTCAAGTGGTAATTTGTATCCATATTATATAAGTTTATTGTTAAATTGGTGTGTCTATTGAATCAATTGAATTATATTTTTTGATTATCTCTATTTTAATCACAGTTATATTAACTCTTCCAAATTCATATTCTTTCATATTATATATCCACATCTTCAATGATAATAATTTATCACCAATAGATTATAGTACTATTCTTTGGGATCTATTTTGGAATGGAGAGTGTTTGATAGGACATTTAGACACTGAGTAGTGTTTATCAAGAATTGTGAGGGTATTTGATCTTTCTGGTTTTCAATATTCTAAAACACATCTAATTGGATATTTAAAATTAACAATTCATATTACATAATGCATTATTTTTTGATATGGACAACAGTGTGAAACATCCTTTTTTAAGCCATGGGTGTTCCAATTCTATGTTTTATAAGGATGTTGTTTCACTTGTCTAAAAATGGTCTTTAATGTCTGTATTTTTAACATCATTTATAAACAAACGTTTAATATAATGATGTAAAAAATATGGGTTTTTATGTGGTTTTTTGTAAACCAATGCCAAAATTTATTAACATATATTTTTTGGCATCAATATTCTTCAAAACCAATTCAAAAAATACATGTAAGTGTCATTTTATGTGAAATTTTTAAGGAAACTGATTCCAAAATCTAAAAATATTGATGTTAGATTTAAACAAAAATGTCTCCAATAAAAATAATAATGAAATTTGGTGTGAGTTTTTGAAAAATCCTATTACAATAATGAATTTATAGAGAATATCATAATATTTGAATTACAAAATTTTAGATCTAAAAGGGAGTTACACACAAATAGTTATGACTGTCTAAAGTTAGACATTTCAATGTTTAGATATATACAACATATTTCAATGAAATCTTGAGAAACATTAATGAATATTTCATAAACCAAATGAAATAAAATAAAAATATGTATTTAAGAATATTTCAATTATTTTACGAGATTCAATCAATTTGATATGTTATCTATCATCATATATTTTTTTTTGGGTTTAACACATGCAACAACTGAATGATGATTGATAATGAAATTTTCAATAATGTTTTTAAATCTCATAAGGCTATTTTATATTTTTATCTCAATCATAAGAATAATTCCACATTATAAACAATATCAGAGATATATTTAGTAGTGTAGGAGAATAATAAATAAACAAATTAAATGATTAGAGTAGATATCATGTTCTAATTATTTATTGACGCCTCAATACAAACATGATTGAATTGAAGATGTCAAAAATGAAGAATGAATGATAAACTAGATTTATATAGTAAATGAAAACTTATTCTACATAATTGTATTAATATTTAGGTGGGATTTTAGAATTTGAAATGTGCACTGTGAAAAAATAAATTAAAATACCAATCCTATGTATTTGCGGATACAGTTTGTGTTACTTGGGTTTAAAACCATTGCATAACTGAATTTACACTTTCTTCTGGGCATTCGTTTTTTAAAAAATCGGTGCAAAAACAATTTCCATCAATATAATTTTTTGAATCAGTTTTTAGAAAATTGATGAAAAAAAATATAACATATATTTCTAATGTTGATTATCTAAAAAAATGAAACAAAATTAGATATATTTTCTAAAATTTAATCGATCATTTGTTGTGATTTAATTTGAGTGGTCGTGGAGCTAAAATCGATGTACAAATTAAAAGTTAAGGATTTCGAACGTTAGAATTCTATAAGACATCTCATAGTGAATTTCAACATCCAACATTCATAAATATTAATCTGTAACTTCATTTTTGTTCTAATACGAGTCAAATCAAAGATTAAGAAATGATATAAAAAATTTAGGAAAAATTTTATTTCTTTTTTTCATTTCTTTAAAAAAAATTAAAAATATATTTATTTGTTAAATTTATGGATTCAGTTTTTTAAAAAAATGTTGTGAATAGTATTATTTCCTAATTTTTCAATTCGTTTTTTTAATCTGATTCCACAAATGATACTAATGGGTATTTTTGGAATACTTATTAAAATTAAATCATTGATTAAAATTTTCTAAAAATATATTTTTCTTTAGTTTATAAGAAATTGATGTAAGAGACCATTTTTATACTTTTTTTTATTTTCAATTATTATTTATATAAATTTACATCTATTCGTAAACAATAAAATTGTTTTTATAAAATAATTATAATGAATGGATGATAATTAATTCATTTTTATTGTTTTGGTTATTCTTTTGACAATTTGTTCCCCTTTTTCATGGTATTAAAAAACATTGGAGCATGTATTGTATTGTATCAATGATTGAATTCAGAAATATTTAATTCTTTACGTAAAATCTTATGTGATTTATTATGAGGCATATGAATCATAATGGATGAACCCATCCCTTTAGACCTGTGCTTTTGGGGAAGATTGTTTCAGAGGGTTCCTATGTTGAGGAAAGGAGTGACTCTTGGTAGGGTAATTTCACCACCATGGCATGTTCTATAAGGTAAATGGGAAAACCAGGTGGGCTACTAAAAAGAATACTGTTAAAGAGATCTTTAATGACCCAAATGTGTTGGTACTCAAGAGATTATTTACATTAGATATTGTATATGAAATTCTTATTTAGAATATTTTTTATAAATTCATTTTAAATCTATTTAATAAAAGAGTTTTGAAATTAAAAAAGGAGTGATATAGATATCATCTATGTACAAATAGTATCTATCTTTATTTTTTTTACCAGTGAAAATATTTTTTATTTTATAAATATGAATAATTAGAATCACAGTTGGTTCTATATAAGAAAATTTTCTCACCCAATGCATACAAAAATGTATGGATTCAGATCTTCTAATGTTTGATGCATGTAATGGAGAGGCTCTATAGAGTGGAAGAATTTTTTTCATTTTGATGAGTATTGGAGTCTTTATATGAAATCATGTAATATGGATTTTGTTTTTGGATGTTTTTGAGTACCATGGTTATTTTGATGTATTGAGGAATTTTTTTTTAGTATTTTGAAACTATCTATTGTTTTCTGATTTATGGTATAATAACACATTACATGTATTTACTTCTCTATCATAGGTTCCATGTCAAAAAATCATTCACAAAATTAGATTTTAATTCTTCTACACTTATATCCATCCAATGTTAATTGAGAAATCCATTCTGATCGTTCTTGAACTGATTTGAGTTATTGATTTTTATACAATCCAATTTTTTTTGTGACGTATGAAATCAATTTCGAAATAATTATAATTTAAATAATGTATAATTTTTCATTATTTAATTATTAATCACTCATATTCTCTATAATTCTTCTAAAAAAATGAAAAAATATAAATAATGATTAATTAATTCAACTATAATATGTTTTAAAATTAGTAGAATGAATCCCTTTTTTATTTTTCTATCTATGATGTCTATTTATAGATTAGAACAAGATATTTTCAATAACAATTTAATGAATGAATTCATTTTTTAAATAATTTTTTTATCAGTATTGAATGACAAGGAATTTATGTGATAAAATGATATCCAAATTTTGATTTATGGTTATTGTCGAATTTTTAAAATTAATTTCAAAACTGATAAATTATTATAAATTTTGGAATATACCACATTTTTTTTTCATAGGTGAACCACTGTTTTAAATAATTAATGAATTTTTATTTTTATATAGTTTTTTTAATCAAAATTTATAATGGTAATATTAATTTTATTAATATAATCAATATCACATGTTATTTATAAGAAAATATTAGATGATTCGTTTTATTTATATTAAATAATTGAAATTGATTCATTATATACCTAATGGTGATAAATAACTAAATAAAATCTATTTTTCACTTAAACATATGAGTTATTATAACCCTTTTTAGAAATCATGGTATATTTTTTTCCTAATTTGAAGAACTATTCGGTGGTAAATTAAATAATTCTATTAGTGCAGACTATAATGGTTATAAATAACATAGAATATTATAAAATAATATTTATAGATTATAAGTGATTATAATTTCATATTACTTCAATGAAATTGGTTTATATTGATGAGTTATTTTATTTATAGATGATTCCCCATAATCTGTTCAATCTAGAATGCATGTATTATCAAATTAATACAATTCATATTTTTTCCCATATCATACTATAATTTTCACATCACAAAAAATTAATAATTACTCTATATAAAATCATCTTTTTCTCATAAGGATTCTATTTAGATTATAATCACATATCAAACATTTAACCTATTGTAGATGGGAAATAGGATATTTAATAAAAATGGGTTTATTAGATATTTTAAATATTACTGGAAATCTTCATATCCTTGAAACATAAAAAGATTATAAAATACCTAAAAGCAAATATGTAGTTTGATAATTTCATAATTACTTACCAATGATATTTTTGACCATATTTTACTCATTAATCACACTTTGACCCACCTCCAATTGAAATCTTTTTAAAATTGGTTTCAAGAATACCTTCTGACATGGTTTTATTGATGAATAGGTATATATATTATATCCTCTTCGATTTTTAAACTTATCAATATTTCCCATAACACATGCCCACAACATTCCCAAGTAATCATGTAGTTTTTCCTTAGGTGTGACCCCCTAATCGCCAATGATTCACAATAAAATTTGATGACAAAAATAATTATATATAAGGTGGATAATTTCCTTTGATCATATTTAACTTCACATTCGATGGATTAACTGTAATTTTAGTAGTATTTTTCGATATATTCGATATATAAACACATTGGGAACAAAAAAAACAATTCACAATGGAAAATAAAATTATTAAATAAACTATTGATAGGAATAAATAACTCATATTACACTACACTAACATCCAAAATAAGAAAATTTTATAAAAGGTTTAATAAATAAAATAAAATGTTGACATGGCTAAAAAAATAATATTAGATTTTGGAGTGTCTAGTAGAAAACAAAATTCCACTACAAAATTTTAACACAACATGTATATAATTATCAAATCATTTTAACATAAGAGCTCTATAGTGATAGATATAATCCATATCTATAGTAATTTTTCCCCATAAATATATCACACTATACACAATGTGTACACCCACTAAGGTTTGTATATATGTTGTGAGTAACATGAACTGATAGGAAAAATAAAATACACCCCATGAAAATAAAAACCATGCATGATTTAAGTGATTTTATAAATAATAAATTCCTTCATAGGATATAATATATAAGTAAACCAATTATTTTTTCATATTAATAAAAATTCCTAAAATAATACCAAAAAATTGAAGAAATATTATTACACCATCCTTATCAAATCGAATGAGCTACCTCCCACACATATGTAAGATTTACCTAAATAATTATAATCCCACATCCAAATTTGAATAAATTTATAAATAAATATATCAGAATTTTCACAAAAATCATCAACAAAATTTCTATTTTATTACACTTTATTTTACAAAAATCACACACACGCTAATAAAATCAACAAATTAAATTTTTCCATCAAATTTTCCCATTATAAAATTTGATGTTTCTCAATCAAAAAATAACCATATTTCTATATATTTGAAACCCATAAAATTATTTAATTTGAAATCTTTCTTTTAACCCCACAATATATTGCAGCCAAAAACAAGTCTTTGAAGAGAATTACCTCAAAAACTATGTATGTGTTACCGTATGACCCAAACCATTATCCTAATTCTACATAAAATTTTCAAAGAAATATAAAACATATCTATATTCTATAGACCCCAAACACTATATTTTTTAAATCCATCATGATTTGGATTTTATATAAAAACAAATTATAATTAATATAATGTGGGTAAATAAAAACTAATAAACAATTTATATATCTATAGAAACCAATAAAAAATTATAAATATTTTTTAGAGGGAAAAAAACAAAGTACGCATTAATCCAAAAATATTTAATTCCTACATGTTCTATTAAAAAAATATGAAATTACACATGAAAAATTAAAAATACAATTTTTAGGTAATTATAAAGTGATTTCATGGTTTGACTACCTAGACATAGTTAATGTAAATCAAGCTATGAACCACATATTTATTCCATCTACCACACCTCATCATGTTCCACATTGTATAATAAAACTATTGTTGAAACCATAAAATCTCAAATTGTTTCCAGATCACATTATATATTGTTTCCTAATATTGAAACACAATATTATAATTAGGAAACTACCTCTAAAACCCCCCACAAAACCAATCCAACATCCAAAATTTTACAAGAATTTATAAATTTACGTGGACAAATAACATTAAAAACATACAAAACTCTAGTAAATTCTCTATGACATTACACATATAATCATATATTTTTTAGAGTGTTTTTCTAATATTGAAATTCTTTTAGCACTATTAATACTAATATAATTCACAATTTAATTCTCTATCCTACAATTTAATGTATTATCAGAGAACAAAAACATACAAAATATAACATCTATAAAATTTAATATCATTATGATAATAGATACATAGTGTTTTCAATATACATCAATAATTTATTAATAATTCAATGGGATCCCATCAAATGATGTGTGAGGGACGAGACACATGAATCCATTGTAATAAAAAAGATAATACATCCAGAATGTGAAATTATGAGTTAGTTATCTCCGACTTATATACACCTTCCATGATATATGTAACTCTTATTATCAATACAAAATATTTAGGTGATAACTGTACAATTATTAAATGATTATGGTGTCCCAAATAGAAATACATTCTAAATATTAAATGAAAATATACTAGAAGTACCATATCCTATCCACAATAATTATCTTCTTTTTTTATCATTTTCTACCATAACTACTAATTTTATAACAATATATAATTCTCTATCAACTCTTATATCATGCTTAGTAAAACTAGGTAATCATAAACGAATTCCTTCCAATAATGATTACAATGGCTCAATTTCCCATTAATTAACATCGATGGACCTATAACAATAATGTTCTACAAAAAATTAATATATAAAAATTAAATCATTGAAAAATGGGTTTCCCATGACTCACATAAGGTTACCAACCAATTCCATACAAATAAATTAAAAAATGATAGATGAATATTCTTGACATCTCACACTAAAAAACACCCAAAAAACATATATATTTAGTTAATTTGGGGATTTAATATATAAAAATTAAACATTAAAACATATTCAACCTATCATATAAATTTTCATATCACATAATACCAATTTAAAAACATCATACATAATGTTCTCCTCCTTAACCCAAGGAATGAGAAAATAAAAAAGTGTTTACCAAGATCATTTGTAAGGGAAATCATGACAGAAATGAAGTCAATATCATAAAGTAAAATTAGATAAACATGTAGGAATGTGAACATAATCAAGGATTTTTCTCATAAAATAAGTTATTCTTACAAAAAATTTAACAGTTCATAAATCATGTTTCATTGAATAGTAATTTTTTATAAAACAACAAATGTGAAATAATTATATAGAAACATGTACCAATAATCATGATCTATGAATCAATTACATAGACATAATAGTATTTCATAAATATAATAATATAAAATAATTCAATTAAAAAAGGATTAACTCAATGTCTATAATCACATAGTTGATAGATTACCAGAGGTAAGTGAGTTTTCCCCAAATCACTAATATATTAGATCATGAGAAATTAGTTTTCAAAAAATTCATTGGTGGGTTGTGAAATTTCAACCCAACCCATCACATAGTGGATAGATCCTTGTATGGTTTTTGTCCACTTCCCATTCATAGTCATAAACTAATTTAATTCAATACTCAATTAATTATAGTTATATATAATCATGTTACCTCCCATAAGATAATTAAACCATATATAAACATTAAACATCTAATTGAAATTATTCTTAAATTTTTCATTGATTAATTAACCGTTTTTAAAGGAAATGCATCCATGCTAACATCTATTAAAAAATATCACAATACATATAAAGAATGAATATTGATTGCATCATTGGATCATATGATCAATTAATTATAAGAGAAAATAATTTTTATTTACATATACGAAAAAAAATTATATGAGCATTAACAAATACACTAATAAAAAATATGACATACTTTTTACATTTTTTAATATTATTATATTAAATGAAAGTATTTTATAATAAGATGGGAACAAAATTCTTTACAAAAATATCAAAACATGGCGGTAAAGATTCTTGAAAATTCTAATAAATATTGCTTGAAAATGGGTTTTTACTAAAATGTTTTAAAAAAGAAAATATCTTCAATCATTATAAGGATGGTCAATGATAGGGAAAACTTACCATATAGAAAATTAGAAAGAATATTCCTTTTCATTTATATTAATAAAAATTTAATAAAAATAATAGAACATTATATATGTGGAGATAAATAAAAGAATAAAAAATAAAAAATATAGAAAATATATGGATATATTATCAAAAAATGATAGTAGGAATGATGAGAATCTCTTGTAAGAGTAGAATTGATATTTTTTTGAATTAAATGGTAAATAAAATTGATCTAGGAATAGTAAAACACATGAATTCACATATGATAATAATACTGATTTATTTGTTGTGGTAAAGATAATAAATTATACACTTAAAGACTCTTATTCAAAACAAAATAAAATTAAAAATCTTATTTGAATTCAAACCCTTACCATTAGTAAAATGATAATTAGAAGCCCTTAAAAGAGTGAACCATTGAGAAATTTATAAACCCTATTAATTTCAAAAAAAATGATGTAATATATTTTTTGAAGAATACAAACCACATAAATGATTATAGTTGTGAATATGTAGAATATCACAATGAATATAAAATTGATACCATAAAATCCTTTCCTTTTACTCCCATATCCACAAATATACATTAATATCCAATATAATGAATGCAACCATTATAACTAATTATTTCAAAACACTACTCATTACTATAAAATAAAAAATTTATAACATGATATGAAAACCATAATACATTTCTTATCCAGTAAAATTTCCCAAATGTTATTCCTAATTCAAATGGTTTTTCAAAATGTTCCTAAAAATATCATATAAATAACTGGAGAATGATTAGTTCCTAAAAAATTAATTCCAATAAAAAATAATGGAATTACCAAAAAACCAACATAACACAAAAATAAAAATATAGATTATAAAGAAAACTAATATATGGGGAATAAAAAACCCAGTGTAATTACAATATCTATAAATGGCTTATTCAATCATAAAAAAATATATATTAAAACATGACTTGAACAATATTACCTCTACCATGACGCAGATGGTTCAAAAAAAATTGAAACTCAAATCAGTGACCCAATATGTTAAATTTTATATAAATAGGAATCTTAGTTCTTATATAGAAATGAATCTACACACACTCATACAAGATTAATTCTATATGATATGAGTGAAGATTCCTAGTGGGAAATCAACTAGGAGTAAGTATAATTCATTTTATTAATATGTCCATTAAATCATTTTTAAATATAATATAAAATTTACTTTCCATCATTATAATTATGTGTAATGTAAAATCATATATCATAAATCACATTTAATGTAAAACATTATTTATATAGAACTGTATTTTGAATCATAGAGAAACAAATCGTTGTTTTCCTTAAAATAAACTATACCCTTTTATAAAAAACATGTGAAAACATCTAAATATATATATTTATAAATAATTAATTCAAAATAATATATACACAATGATTAATGCATGATATAATGTATGACCAATAATTAATGGGTTTGTAATAATGTTTTAAATTAATGGAGGGCCATAATAAATTCATTTAACTGATAATGGAAAAAAGGATAAAATAAGAAATCCCCAAAGTCAAAAAACCAAATCAGTGAATATGTGTTAAGATATATACTGTAAAATATAAATAAATTAATAGTACACCATGTTATTGAAATCTATAAGTTCATATTTTTCATCTAAAAAGAGGTCACATCTCAAATTTCCTCTAATAGGTGTTAGGGACCATATAATAATAACCCCTTATAGGATAAAACTATCCTATAAAACTAGATATTTTTCCTGAACCAGTCTAGATAAATTGACATCTAGAAAATATATTAATTTCCTTAGGTTCCCATTATGTCATTATAGCGATGGTTATAATTCCACAGTTGAGGAAAATTAATCGATATTATACAATATACTTATCAAAACTCCCATATAACCCCTAACATGAAACCAAACCATCATTAATCATAAAAAAACACATTATTCTAATAGAGATGCTAAATGGGAAAACCTAATAATTAATGGGTTTCATGAGGGCCCCTCAAAAGAAATATGGATTTCGTGTAAAATTTACAAATAATCCCCTATAAAGAAAAAATGGATTATGATGTTGGTAGCTTATTTATTTTAAATGACTTATTTTTACATCATTAAGAAATTATTCAGAACCTCATACCCAGAATTTACATTTTATATGTTACTTTTTAATTCAAAATGACACTTTTATATACCCATAGATTAATTTCAAAAAATGGAATATAATTACTATTATTTTTTTAAAGAAACATATAGAATTATAAATATAATTTTTTTTAAATATAATATTAAAAAAATTTAAAAAAACCTTGAATATATAAATATATATATATATATATATATATACGTGTGTGTATCTTCTATAGTAATCAATTTATTACACTTAATTACTCTATAAATTCAAAAATTACATTGATTCTTATTAACATATATATTATGTTGATCAAAATTAAATAATAAAAAGTCACCAAGAATGATGGAATACAATGAAACATGGAATAAACCTATTTAATTCATATGATTTGAATCCCCATTGCTTTAATAATCCTATAACAGCCCAATATTTTGGCGATTTTTTTCAAATTCATTTAATATATTAATATTATTCAATTCATGAAACACAAAAAAAAAATTTCACAAATTCAAGCATTATATTCATAGGGTGACAACTAAAGTATCTTACATGCAATCCCAACTTGGTTTTAGTTACATATATTAACAAGGATTGTGTGGATTGCATGGAATATTGTCTTTCTTCAATGGTTTGAATAACAAGTAAGACTCATTATTACATAACTATAATATATTATTAAAAATACTATCATTATGAAATATAAACAAGCCATTAATTTACCAAATATGAAATAGTGAAAAAATTATTTTGAAAACATGTTGTTTAAAAAAATATAATATGAATTAATAGGTTAACAATTAATGAATATAAAAATTCATTAACTATAAAAGAAAATTTTTATTAGACTCAAAAATATAATTTTACATGGAAAATAAAATTAATTACAATTGATAAGATATATTAATTTCATAGATATTTTATATAATCCTTAAAATATTTTTTATATTCATATAATATATTTTTTAGACAGAAAATAAGGGAAAACCTAATTTTATGAAAACAAACCTATTTTTTATAAATTTATTTTTACAACCATTAAATGGAGAACCCATTTTAAATCAATTTATTGGAATTTTAAAAGAAGAAATATGTCAATATAAATATTAATAATGGATGTGAAACATGATATTTAGGTTTGGACAAATTTTTGGTATTTTTATAAAATTATTCATAATTTAATGAATAAATAAAAATAATTTACGTTATTTCAAAAAACATTTTCATATAATTAATTTATCATTCTAAATTATATATTTAAATTTCATAACATTTTAGTTAGATATATATTTTACTAGTTAATACAATTTAGTTCATTAGAACCAATTTCACATTGAAATTGGATATAAAAGCATAACAAACTTTTTATCACTTTGACATAAAAAACGTGTAGTGTCGTCTTAGCATCAGAAAAAATTTAAATTAATTTCTTCAACGTCTATTAATATAATTACAAAAAATTCAATCAATTTCTAAAAAAAATTATCATTTTTAATAAGGTCATGTTTGATTCTTTAAAAAAAAGTATTAGAGAATGTGATTAAAATTAGGTTCACCCATTAAGGGAAAAATTAAGTAAATTAAGTAATAAAACTAAAATCTAAGACCCAAACGACATATAAATCCTTTAAAAACTCAGTAGATGTACAAATTTAGGAATTAAATCACATATTATTTTGTTTTTTTATATTCTGTTTCTCTTTTTAGGTAATAGATTTAGCACACATAACTTATTTCCAAAAATTTCATGTGAGTGATTTTCTTTATAAAAAACCACAACCTCTAACCATTCATCACACATATCCAACCTTTCTTTTTTTCAAAGATCATTCCACATAAACTCCAAAAAATCTAACCATAGACCGTTAAACCAACTATTGGTCACAATTCTTCTCAATGAATAATTTTGGCATAAACAAAAATGAGTCACCCAATTAAGTGGTAACATCTCCTGTCAAGCTCATTTCTGTTGTTTTCCTTCTTCACCCCAACAATCTATTTATTCCATTATATTATGAAAAAACCTTTTCCAATATATAGTATGATGTTTTTATGCTATGGTTCTTACTTACTCTTTAAACACCTCCATCCAATTGATATCGAACTTACAATTTCTGTTTTGGGTTAAGTAATGCCACTCGAAATGATGATTGTTCATTTTTCATTTACCACAAATCATGGACACCATTATGATGGAAAAAATGTTTATATATTGCATATATTTTATTATTTAGGTATTTAATATTATTTATTCCTTTTACAACCCACATCTCTCAATATTACATTTGGTGTTGATACAATAATCTTTTTGAGGGTTTGTGGACTACCACAACCTCAAAGCAACGTGATTCCTTCACACGACACATGGAATGTATTTAGGATGGGTATAGTGTAAAATATATTATATATCAGATATATTATTATACTATAATAATTATAAACATATAAACACAAATATATATACATATGTATGTTACATAGTTTCATTCAATATGATAATAATCACAGAAACAACGTTCATGAGTACGTATGTCTAACCATCTCCATGAATGGTGTATTCCATTTCATACTTAATTATTCTACATATTATTATAATATACACATACTGGATATAAATTGTATTTATATCATGATATACATTCACGAATAATGATTTAAGTATCAAGACCCACGATATTAAAAATTAAGACACATGCAAAAACAAAGCGAATATTACCCAAAGTGGATGCTTAACATAAGATTATTAACAAGAGAGTAATATAACCGTAAAATGAAACCATATATTGTATTAATTATAATAACATTTTTCTTTATAATATGTATAATAAAATTATATTGATTGATAAGGTGGTTTTAACAAGTATAAATGAGAGTCAAGACACAATGTTAGGGGATTTCATCTCTCTTTTAATTTTCTTGAGATTCAGGTTTATGTTCACCATTATTCACTTTTTTGTGGTTTATGTTCATACCATGATTTTATTATATTGATATAATACTAATATTTATGGTTACTCACATATCCAATTTATGATCGTTCTTTCACGGTGTTAACGATTCTGAAGATACCAAAATGATAAAATGATTTGTCTAAATTTACCATCATTGAGACTTCTGTTTTTATGCACCTAAACTCTTTTTTATAGGTGTATATAATTCTATTTTACATGTTACTTCGTGAATATAATTATTTTCATGATATTTTATGTTTCATGTAATTTCCTTTTTTTTACATGGAGTGTATTATCCCATGTAACCATGTTATAATATTTTATTAAGATAATTTAATATATTTTAATGATTATTTATGTTTATTATTCCACTGATTAAATATTATGATCCATATATCATGAAAACTCATGAGTTTCCGTATACAATATTATTTCATGATGAATTCATGTATTATAACCATGTTCAAATCTTATGTACATAATATATTTATTAATGTTTTTTTATGGAAGCCTGAATTTATACTCTCTTTGGTACAAAATTTTTGTTTTAGAAAAAGTGTTTCAAAAAAATATTATACCATTATCAACTAATATATAAAATAAATTATTAACCATTTTTATTTTTCCAATATCAACAAATTAATCTTCTTATAACTTTTCAAAAAATGTAAAATTTTCTAACCTTTTTAATATATAAAAGAAATGTTCTTTTCACCTCATACGACATGTACATATTACCCATCATTATATAATTGAAGCTTCCAATGAATTTTTATACGGTTCATATTTGTAAATTTTTTTAAAAAATTAGTTTTCAAGGAAAATTGTTTTTAAAACGTTTTCAATAAATATTTTAATATTTTTATTGATTTTATAAATTTAATTTAAAAACTTTTTCAATTAATATTTATTAGCTTCCAATGTGTTTCCAAGGATGCAGTTTTAAAAAAAATAATGCTAATTTTATAAGTTTTCAAGGAATTAAAATTTTAAAACGTTTTGAAGCACTATTTATATATGTTCAAATTATTTTCAATGAAATGGGATTCAAAAAAATTTCATACATTATTTTTTATTTTTTCAAAGTGACTTTGAAGAAAAATGATTTTAAAATGATTTTCATATTATTTTATAACTATTAATGGAAATAGAATTTCAGAAAGATTTCCTATGTTCAAAATTTATTTTCTAAGAAAATTATTTTCAAATGGTTTTATGTATTAAAAATAATTTTTCAAATATGAAAGTATATTTTACTCAGAAAAACTTTTTAGTTGTTATTTCAAAGAAATTTCCATTTATGATCGTATCTATTGAAGATAATCACAATTTATTGGAAATTATATAATGGTTCCATTCATATCCTTTCTATAAAAATGTTATTTTTTATGTATCGGTTTTTATGTAACCCATTTATCATTTAATGGGTTATTAATATCTAATACCCATTTCTTTTTTAAGGGTTATTATTTTGATGAATTCATTATGAAACCTCTAAATTTTTTCATTGGTTATTATATATATACCTATTTATGATACCATTTTCATTTCATGCGTTCTGAAATGTTTATTTATGATCTATTTAGACATGTATGTATTATTTCATTTTGTGACGGGTGAGACCTATATCTCCATCCAAATCATTTCGTAATGTTATAAATTTTATGAGATAAACTTAGATTGTATTGGGAGTGAATATTGACTACAATGATGTCCATGAGAGTAAACCGTGACTACTCAGATGGTATGAGAAGAAAGATAATTCTACAATGATGTATATTGTATTCAACAATGACTATTATGAGTGTATGGGGTGTGAACCCACACTACTAAGATGGTATAAGTAGTGATTCATTCAATACCATAGAAACAAATATATTATTGTGTGGTTTACATAATTCGGTGTTTTGTTCCAGTTTTATAAATTAATGGATTATGCTCTGTATTTCTTTAATATTCATTTCTTACAAACTACCAATATTTATGTCATGATATCTGTTATGATCATTGATATGCATGGAATGATATTCTATTTTAATGATCTCCTTTTCATAGCCTTATGCTCATGTTTATTCTTATATGTATCATATGATTACCCTTACTGAGAATTTTTGCCAATCACTTTTATGTTTCATTTTCCCCATTTTATGATTATTTGATCTATGTTTGATATGTCTTGAAATAGTGCTAGTCAAGAACTACATATTGGGAGATGATGTATCTCACATATTTACCAGTGTTTATGTTTCCATGATTCAAAACGAGCTATACCAATTATGGCCTTTGGGCATCTATATGTAAAATGGGTATGTATTCTATAAAAGTTATGTAATGTTAATGTTTTGAATAAAAAGTCTCACTATAGTTGGTATCATAGGAATGGTATCAATAAACTGCATAAACTAGGATAACAACACCTTAATGAGATATCATGGTATATTTCTAATTATATTTATACATATTTCTCTAATGATAAGTATAAATATGAGTTTTCATTTAAGAAATTTTCATGGAATTTTGGTAATGGATGAAGTTAGTAGTTTCCAATAAATGCATACATGTATAGATAATACTAGTGAATGTTGCTCGGGAACAGATGTAATAAGGGATAAAAACTCTGACAAGACATTTTAGGCTTGACTCAGGGTAATGTGGTTCCAGAAAATGGGTCATACTACATACCTGGTTTGAAACACCTAGGAGATATTCTTTTGGAATTCACAAACACTTTACAAACTATCATGAAGGATTTATATATATATAGGCTGCGAATAACCTAGGATAAACCCAATTTGTCATATATTATGGGAGGTTTCATGATTTAGAAATCCTATAAGTAATTATTTTCATTGATATGTGGTAATCATCAATTATATGTAATGATAATAATGTGCATCAGGTCTTATCCTATGATTGGAATCAAAAGGTAGTGGATTAATATTAAATGTGATGTAATATTTCTTAACGAGCAGTCATGTGGGATGACGTAACATCCTATGTAAATAAAGAAATAATACATTTTAATAATTATTCATATTTTTTAATTAAATATTTCTTTTACTTTAAAGGGGTCTCTATGTTCGATGTCTTACATGATACTCAAGAATGGGTTTCATTGTAATCTTACGTTTCTCACTAATAATATATTAATATTTTTTTAAATGTAGTTAACTCCATGCCATTGTATTTGCGGGAATAAATATATCATACTAAAATATGATTATACATTTTTTTATATTTTTTTATATTTATTCAATAAAAATTAGAGGCTTAAAATGTGAATTAATATATTTATAAGAATAAATACACTAATATTCTTTAAAAGGTTGATTTACCACCTTTTGATGGTGAAACCTATTTATATCTATTTTCGGTCACATTTCACTATTCTATTTTACATAATAAAATTCTTCATTAGAATAGAGTCATAAAAATTCACTTTGGGAAAAATTTTAGTATTTTCCAGATAAAATTCATTTTTTAATGAATAGTGAAAATATTGTATTTTAAATTAAAAGTGCATTTTAATCTAATATATTTATATGGTTATATTATCTTTTCTGTTGTTTTTAAAGTGTAATTAGATTCTATTTTTACCATTTAATTGAATATTGTTCTTTGGTATTAATTTTACTTTAATATTGGACATAAACAATATCAATCTTTTGATAGTTATTGTTTCATAAAAACACAATTTTTTTTGAAAATGGGAATTAATTTCAAATTAATTGATGAAAATTATATGTTTTATAATTTTTAAAATAGACATCATTTTTGAATTCAGAATATCATATATATTTTAGGATAAATTTTTGGATGTTTTAAAAAAAATTATTTTTTATGAATAGTGAAACCCCAAAGTAATAGTTAAAAACTGACTTTTTCCTTTAAATAATATTTTAATTCTTATGTGGATTGAATTTTGAAAATAATACATATGTGGTAGTTGTTATTAAGTAAAATTTGGTACAATAAGATGAAAATATTTTTTTGAATAGTAAATTTTGACTTTTATTTATCACGGTTAAATGTAAATGGGGTAATTCAAGGTAAAAAGAATATCATAATATTAAAAAAATTTCTTAACAGGTGTTCTAACCTTATGGGTTGGTTCATTGACAACCGTTGGAATATTTGGGTCAATTTTGGGACCCCATGGTGCCACGTGAGAGTTATAATGACACTTTATTTTAGTTAACTTAATGTAAAGAAAAATATTTCATAAACCATTATATTTTAGTAAATTTATTTTTACATGTGGTTATATAAGATATCATTTTTAATATAAATATTCATTGGAAAACTAAAAATATTTCATAAATTATGGTATTTATTTTATAATTTTTAGACATCAAATAAATTAAATTATTTATGACATAATAATGATGCAATATTTACCTCATTAATAAATGATTAAATAAATTTGAAAATAAATAATAAAACACTATACAATACATTAAGAATTCTTATTGAATGAATTTATTTAGAACTTGAGTCATTATAACTTCAACTTTAATGAGTTCTAGATCTTTAGAATCCGATGATAAGTTTATAATAAAATAATATTTTCAAACTTTCCAAAAGAGCACCTCCTCCCCCTTATAAAAAGCCCTAACACCAAACCCATTCCACACACCTCTCAGTCCCATTGCCTCATCCAAACCCTTCCCAAATAAGCTCTCAATATTCCTCTCAACCTCTTAAAAGCCTTACATTAGGCATAAGGTACATTAAGAAGTCCTTTTGGTTCAAACCCAAGGGAGTTAACCGATTTAAAGGTAATGTCTCCTTTTATTTTCTTTTGATTTATTTTACTTCTCCACACCTAAAATATTTTTATTAATTTATTTGATAATAGCAAAAGTATCTTGAACATACTAGGTTGTTTTTATGAGATGTATTCTAACTACATTTATGCACACCTTCATCTAATGGATGAAGAACATATGGTTTATGTGGATGGAAAACTAACATCTCACGAAACGATGATTGTTCAATTATCTCATACTGCCTCTCACGGTGTACATTAATATGGAAATTTGTTTATATATAATATAAATTATGTTATGTTTTCTTTATGCTTCTGTATTTTTTTCCTAGCATACGTTTATGGTTTTCATTATGGGTAAATGGGATAATTTCATTTGAGGAAGTGCTGACTATCGCCCCCTCAAAACGATATGACTTGTTAATGCCATATGTGGGAAATATAAGGCTAGGTGTTAATAATATTATATATGATATTATACTGTAATTATAATATACCTATGTATCATTATGTTTTTATTCAATTAAAATAATAAATAGAAATGAAAGTAGCATTCATCCGTACGTACGATGTACCATATCTATGAACGGTGCATTTCATTTCTTACCTCAAAATGTTATATACTATTACAAATAATTTTCTATACTGGATATATATTATATATTTGATATATAAATCATTAATGTAATTCTGGATATAATGATCTTTTGACTATGTGATCAACTTTTAATTATAAGTAGTGCATTTTATACTCAAGTACCAAATATCGAAAAAACAACCGTTATTAACATAAATGATTACATAATGTTTATAAAATGGTAATAAGTGTTATTAACGGAATAATAAACATTAAAATTGTTCTAAATCAGGTTAAAATTAACATTAGTTTATTATTCAGGAGATTAAATAACGAATGGGTCATGTCGGACAAGAGGTATGGGACTTCGTCTTAATCTCATTTCATTGAGGCATATTTTGGTTCAGTATAAGACATTATTTTATACAATATATAAACACCTTTGAAATTACATTTCATTCAAATGGAATCTTTTTCTACGAAGCATTTTACTTATCCATTAAAAAAATGTTTCTTTTTAGCTTAATTATTGACAATGACCTTTCAGCCACCACGAGTATTATTTTATCATTGGATTCCTTAACAAGCCGTAATATTTTTAAAAGGGAAAAAATTACCAAACAGTTTTTTATGTATTTTGGTATCGAAAATGGTTTTCAATGTGGATTTGTGATGCCAATATACTTAAATGATATATTGTGATTAAATTTTAGAAATTATATATTTCCTTTAAGATTGTTTTATGGTTTATGAAAATGTTATGGTTCTTGGGCATTGATACATATACGGGTTGTTTCGTGATAAACCTAGGGTGGGTGATCCCGAGATAGCTCTCTAATGAATTGGGTATCATGATAGAGGTAAACATGAATTTTTCTCCTAAGAGATTTATGGAATATACTATGATGGGTATTTCAAATGTAACACCCTACGTTGTTTTGACAACTACAATGTAAGTATGATATTGATGCCACAAGTTACCTTTATGATTTATGATTTCTATGTGTTATTCATAAATATTTTTATTTCATGAGTTATGTTATAGAGATTAGGTTATGTATGCAATGATGAACTATTGTTTTCCTTCTTTGTTTTATAAACCTTACTGAGCTGTTCATGATCATCCTAGGTTTTGAAATGTTTTTCACAGGACCAAAAGATGAGTAGGGTCAAGGATGGGATCAAGGAAAAGTCATGCTATCTAAAACATGGGACTGGACATGGATCTTTTTTTCAAGAGTTTTTATTTTATAAAAAAATGGAAACTGAATAGATGTGTCTACCTCATAATTGTTGAGATGTAAAGTAAGAGTAATGGAATAATTCTATAAAACTATAAACCTAACCAAATCCTCAATGTGTATTATTCATTTAATTAAACATTATGTAATGTTTAAGGTTTGGTCCTTATATTTGGTATCAGAGGTCGTTTTAGATAACTGTAGGAGTTAGGGTACTGTTAATTTAATATCCATAAATTATGTTATGTTAATATTGAAATGATATAGTATTTATAGATTATCATGTCCCTTCACCTAAGATATTTTTATGTTCATATTGTTTTTTCACAGAGGAAATAGGGTAGCTATGTTGTGAAGACATCAGAAGGAAGACAACCTTCCATATCTGCAACCTGAGATGGTCCAAATTATAACTGAATAGTTTATTGTAGTGATGGAATAATTGAATATGGCTCTAAATGGTGGTGGTATCCATGCATGAGATATTCCATATAAACCATATAAGAACATTTCAGAAGTGGAGAATTTCAAGAGACAACATCCTTAATCATTCAGAGTATCATCTGACCCTATGCTATCTGAAGGGTGGATTAAATCACTGGAGAAATTTTTTTGATGTCATGGGCTGTTCAGAACATCAATAGGATAATCTCAATATTTACAGTTTTGAAGGTGAAGATAATCAGTGGTGGTCGATGGTGAAAAATATCATGGATAGTGAGGAGATTTATTCTCTTGATTGTGATGAATTCAAAGGTATGTTTCTTGAGAAATATTTTCGTATGGTTGTTCGTCTTCAGATAGAAAAACCATTCCTAGAATTGAGACATGAGGATGACTTAGTGAAATCTTATGAAGCAGAATTCACTTGATTGGAATGGTATGCTTCAAATTTCATACATGATCTTGTATTAAAATAAAATATTTTAACACTGGATTGATGAAAAAGTATCTAAAGGCTTTAGCTTCTTATGAGATCAAAATTTATGAATTTTTTTCGTTTTGTAGAGAAGGTGGAAATATAGTTTCCCAATGATTAGGTTTTCTTTGAATAAAATCAAAATAGGTGGTCTAGGTGGAGGAAAAATGGAATAACTTTTCAAAAAACTCTTATGGTGACAAACGTATGTTTACAGTTTATGAAAATTGTGGTAAAATCATGTTGTGGAATGTCTATTGAATTCCGGTAAGTGCTACTGATGTGGTAAAATTGGACATAAGGCTCGTAATTGCACTGAAAAAGAGTAGGGTAATGGTATGATAAAATCTAATTAACAATCAGAATTTTTTTTATGTGTAATGAAATGAGTCATTATGAAAATGAGTGTCCAATGAAGAACTCAAATGAGGGAAAGGAGCCAGACTACTAGCAGAATGGGGTGGTGAAGTCCATTACAACTACATTAGTAGATGTTGAGCCATCAAATGAAGTAGAATAAGGTATACTATTTGTTTGTTCAGATTATGCCTATGTGTTGTTTGATTTGATGTTTACACATTCGTTCATTTATAAGAAGTTTTATATTAATTTGGGAACACTATATCAAGATATGAATCCTGAAATTTTTTTAAAAATAGTTGTAGGAAATGTTGGAACAAAAGAAATTATAAGAACTTTCATGTCCTTGTGTGTGAAAAGAATATACCTGAAAACCATATTTTTTTTCCTCTAGTAGAGTTTGATGTTATTTTGGGAATGTATTGGATTTCTATTTATCACGCTAAGATTTTCTACCATGCAAAAGATATTTATTTTCAGAATGATTTTCTGTTTGTGTACAGGAATGAACCCAACATTGGACAACATATCAGGAAGCTGAAAAACTGGTAAAATATGGAAATGAATGTTACCTTGCACATATTGTTGAAAATAATGGAACTATTCAGATAAATGATGTGCCAGTGGTAAATGAGTATCATGATGTTTTTTCGAATGAGTTTCCTAGTAGTATACCTGATCGGGAAGTTGAGTTTACTGTTGACTTATTTCCTGATGCTAAGCCAATTTCAAAACCCCCTTATCAAATGGATTAAAATGAAAATTTAGAGTTAAATAAGAAATTGAAGTAGTTATTAGATAAATGGTTCATTCGACCTAGAACATCACCGTGGGGTGATCCTATCATGTTAGTTAAAAATACATATGGTTAAATGATACATTGAATTGATTTTAGAGCATTTAATAACATCACTATTAAGAACAAGTATCCATTGCCTCATATCAATGATTTATTTGATCAGCACCAGGGATCTCAGTATTTTTCGATGATTTATTTGTGGTTGGGGTACCATCAGTTGAATATAAAGGAAGAATACATTCATAAGACTACATTACGTACTACATATCGCTATTATGAATTTGTAGTTTTTCCTTTTAGTTTATCCAATGCACCTACTGTATTCATTGATCGTATGAATAGAATTTTTCCTGAGTTCTTGGATATGTTTGTGGTTCTGTTCATTGATGATATTTTTCAGTATTCTAAAAGTTATAAGAACATGAAATACATTTAAGGGTTGTCTTTAAAACATTAAAAGAAAATAAACTATTTGGGAAATTCTACAATTGTGAGTTTCGGTTATAGAAAATTTCTCTATTCAGTCTCATAGTATTAAAAAATGCCATAATTGTTGATCCTGCTAAAACAAATGTTGTTGAAAAATGGCCAAGAACAACAAATATAACTGAGATTCGTAGTTGACTTGGTTTATCAGGTAATTTCCAAATGTTTGTTGATAATTTTTCACAATTATATAGTCTAATGACTATGTAAACATGAAAATGTGTTATGTTCATTTGGATAAAAGAATGTGATGATTATTTTCAAGAATTGAAAATACGATTGGTAAATGCTTTAGTTATGGAACTACCTTCCAAAAATGGTGAGTTTATTATTTAATGTGATGCTTTTTTGAAAGGACATGGATGTTTCATAATGTAGAATGATTATGTAATTGCTTAAGAATCAAATCAGTTGAAACTTTGTGAGTTAAATTACCCTAACCAAGATTTGGAATTAGCTGATGTTGTGTTTTCTTTAAAAATTTGAAGGCATCACTTGTATGGAGTAAAATTTGTAATTTATACTAACAAAAAAATATTGAAATATATATTCTCTAAAAATAAATTGAAAATGAGATAGAGGAGAATATTGGAATTAATCAAGGATTATAATTCAAAAATCCATTACCATCCGAGAAAATCAAATAATGTGGCTGATTCTTTGAATCGAAAAAATAATGCTTCATTAACCATGCTACGTTTGCAATGAGATCCATTGGTTTTTTATTTGATTAAATTTGGCATAGAAGTTTTTTGTGCTGGAAATTTTTCTTTACTATTTCAGGTGTCAGTGAAATCATCTCTATCATAGAAAATAAAGCAAGCATAGATGGAAGACAATTAGTTGCCGAAAAAGGTAGAGTTGGATCAGAAGGGTAAGTTGCCTAAATTAATCATTGATAATTATTGTGTTTTTAGGTTTTTAAAGAGATTTTTTGTGCCTTGTGATTCACAGTTAAAAAATGAGTTGTTATTTAAATCACATAGTGTCCTATTTTCATTTCATTCTAGCAGATCTATGATGTACAGAGATCATCATGAGTATTACTGGTGGGATGGAATGAAAACAGATATTTTTTATTTTATTATGAAGTGTTTGAATTGTAAGCAGGTTAAAGTAGAGAGGCGGTTATCAAAAGGGATGCTTCAATATTTACTGGTTCCACAGTGGAAATGGAAGAATATATACATGGACTTTGTTGTGGGATTACCAAAGACATCTCATGGTAATAATTAAATTTGGGTTATTGTTGATCGGTTGACTAAATCTGCTCATTTATTTCCAATTCATGATTATTTATCTCTAGATCAAATTTATCGATGGTATGTTAAAGAGATATTCAGGTTTCATGTTGTGCCCCTCTATATTTTATATGATATTGATCCTAGGATTACTTATAACTTTTGGACATTCCTTTAGAAGTCATTGGGCAATGAATTAAATATTAGTACAGCTTTTCAGCTACAATCAGATGGGTAGTCAGAATGAACAATTGAGACCATGGAGGATATGCTATGTGATTGTTTACTAGATTACCATGGATGTTGGCACCATCATATTTCCATGGATGAATTTTCTTATAATAATATTTTTCATTCCAGTATACATATGTCTTCATTTAAGACATTATATAGAAAGTGGTGTCAAACTATAGATTTTGGGATGATGTTGGTGAATGAAAGCTGATGGGACCAGAATTGGTAGATGAGGTGGTAGAAAATGTTCAATAGATTTAGAATCACATGAGTTCAACTCTGAGCAGGCAGAAATGTTATGCGGATAATCGGTGGAAAGATCTCTCTTTTGAGATAGGTGATCATGTCTTTCTCAAAGTTAATCCATGGAAAAGTGCAATGCATTTTGGAATGAAAGGGAAGTTGAGTCTGAGGATCATTGGACCCTATGAAATCCTAGATAATGGTGGATCAGTTGCATTCAGAGTGGATTTACATACAAGCTTGTCTCATTTTAACAATGTTTTTCATTATTCAATGTTGAGGAAGTATTTGCCATATCCATCTCATGTTTTATGTTCAACGATAGATCTGTTGGAAGATAATCTCTCTTATGAGGAACAACTAGTCCAGATTCATGATCGAAGAGAGAAAGTGTTGCAGAATATGGTGATTCACCAGGTAAAGGTTTTATGGTAAATACTTATGGTTGGGAAGGCAATGTGAGAATCTGAAAACGCTATGAGGGATAAATACCACCACTAATTTGATAAGTGTATTAAAATTGTGAGGACGTAATTTCCAAAATGGGGGAAGGAAGTAACATCCTAGGTAAATAAAGAATTAATACAATTTCATAATTATACATATTTGTGAACAAAATATTAATTTTACTTTAATAGGGCTTACCCGATATGCAATAACGTGTTTCTTTGAAATATTACGTTGAACACTAATAATAGAATAATATTATTTTAAATGTAGTTAACACCTAGCCAATGTATTTAAAAAAATGAATAAAAATAACTTAGATATGATTATACATGGTTGTTAAATGATTTTACATTTATCCAATAATATTTATAAGCTTAAAATGTAAATTTATCTAATTTTAAGAATAAAGACACTAATATTCTTTAAAAGGTAGATTTACTGTGTTTTGATGGAAAAAACTATTTAATTATAGTTTTGGTCACATTTATATGTTCCATTTGAAAAACGAAAATTCTTATTTAGAATATGGACATCAAAATTCACATTGGGTAAAATTTTCGTATTTTTTGACAAAATTCTTTTTTTAATGAATAATGAAAAACATTGTAGTTTAATTCAATAGTGCCTTTTAATATAATTTAATTATATGGATAGATTAACTTTTTAATTGGTATTAACGTGTAATTTGATTATGTTATTACTATTTAATCCAATGTTGGTCATTGTAATTAATTTTACGTTAAAATTGGACATAAAAAAGTTTCAATCTTTTGATAAATATTGTTTCGTTAAAACACTCTATTTGTTTTGACAACAATAATTAATATTTAATTAAATAATGTGACTTCTATCTTTTTAATTTGTTAAAATAGAAATCATTTTGGAATTCATAATACCAATTATATATTAGGATGAACTTCATGTAGTTTTCTGAAAAACATAAATTTTTTATGAATATGAAATAACTAAGTAGCAGTTAAAAACTATCTTTTTCATTTGAATGAAATTTTACTACATTTGTTGATTGAATATTGAAAATATTACATACATGTTTTTTATTATTATGTAAAATATGGTTCAATTATATGAAAATAATTTTTTCTAAATAGTAACTTTTAATTTTTATTTTCCACAATTAAAGGTAAATATGGTAATTAATGGTAAAAATAATATCATAACAATACAAAATTACCTTAACACTTATATAAAACTTATTGGATGAGTTATTTATGACCATTTCCATATTTGGGTCGATTTTGGGACCCCATTGATCTACTTGAGAGTGATAATGACACTTTATAATAATTAACTTAAAGTAATGGCAGAAATGGCATAAACAAATATATTTTAGTAATTTTATTTTTACATGGGATTATATAAGTTATAATTTAGAATATAAATAATAAATGGAATGATAAAAATATTTCTTAAATTACTGTATTTATATTATAATTTTAGACATCAAATAAATTAAATTATTTATGACACTATAATGATGCAATATTTACCTCATTAATATATGATTTAAATAAATATGATTATAAATATTAAAACAATATCCAAAAAATGACCAATTCATATTATATGATTTTATTTCGAACATGAGTCATCCTATATTCAAAAATAATGAGTATTGATTCTTTTTAAACCAAAGATAAATTTATAATAAAATAATATTTGCAAACATTCCAAAAGAGCCCATCCTCCCCCTTATAAAACACCCACCATTATAACCCATTCAGAACACCTCTCAAGCCCTTTGGATTGTCCATACCCTACCCAAATGTGAAATTAGGATCCCTATCCACCTCTTAAAAGCCTTAAAATAGGAAAAAGGCACTTCAATAAGTCATTTTGGTTAAAACCAAAGGGAGTTACCCGATTTAAAGGCAACGTTTTCTCTTATGTTCTTTTGTTTTATTTTACTTCTCCAACCCCATAAAATATTATTATTACTTTATTTTATAAAAAAACCAGTATCATAAATATAATAATTTTTTTTATGAGAAGGATTTTAACTACACATACACACACCTACATTTAATTGGTGAAAAACATATTTTTTGTTTGGATGGAAAACTAATATCTCATGAAAAGATGATTGTTCAATTTTCTCTTACCACCTCTGATGGTGGCCATTATGATGGATATGTATTTATATATGATATATATTATGTTTATGTTTACATTATTCTTCATTATTTCTTCTTTTATAGCATACCTTTATGGTTTCCATTGTGGGTAAATACGATAATTTTATTTGAGGAAGTGCGGACTATAGCACCCTCAAAATGATATGACTTGTTAATGCCATATGTTGGACATATAAAGTATTGAGTTAATGATATTTTATATGATATTATACTGGAATTATAATATAAATATGTATCATTATGTTTTAATTAAATTAAAAAATGAAACAGAAATTAATGTAGCATGCATGCGTATGTACGACATACCATCTCCATGAATGGTGCATTTCATTTACCACCACCAAATGTTATGAAATATTATAAATATATGTATATACCATTTATATATGAAATATATGATATCTAAATAATGAATATTATTATGGATATATTGATCGCTTGTCCATGAGAAAGACTTGTAATTATAAGAATTTCATTTTTTACTCAAGTACTGAATATCGACAAAACAACCGTTATTAACATAAATGACTACACACTATTAAAAACATAGTAATAAGGGATATAAATGGAAACATTAACATGAAAAAGGTTCTTAATCATGTATAAATTAATATTATTTTATTATTCAAGATATTAAAGAATGAACGGGACATGTCGGGCACGTGGTAACGGACTTCATCTTAATCTCCTTTCATTGAGGACTATTTTGTTTTAATACATGACCTTATTTTATACGGTGTATAAACAAATTAGAATTTTCATATCTTTCAAATGGAATTTATTTCTACGAACCATTTTACTATAAAAAAGAATGTTTCTTTTTTAACGTAAGTTGTTACAACAACCTTTCCATCGTCGCGAGTATAATTTGATATTTCCCTTCCTTAACAAGCCGTAATGTTTTTAATAGGAAAAAATAACATATTCACATTTATGTATTTTGGTATTAAAAATGGTTTTTATAGTGGATTTGTTGTATAAATATTTGTAAATGATATATTGTCACTGAAATTTTGAAATTCTATCTTTCCATTATGATTGTTTTATGTGTCATGAATATGTTTTGGAACTTGGGAATTGTTACATATATAAGTGGTTCCATGATAAACCTAGGGCGAGTGAGACTGAGATAGCTCTCCAATGCATTGGGCATTTTGACAGACATAAACATGAATGTTTCTCCTAAGAGATTTATGGAATATACTATAATGGGTATTCCAAATGTAACCCCCTATATAGTTGTGACATTGTATGTATGATATGGATGCCACAAGTTACCTTTTTGATTTATGATATTTATGTGTTATTCATAAATCATATGATTTCATGAGGAATTTTAGAGAGCATATGTTCTATATACAATGATGAACTATTGTTTTATTTTTTTTTGTTTTATAACCCTTACTAATATTTTTATGCTCATCCAATGTTTTGAAATGTTTTTCCAAGGACATAAATATGAACATGGTCAAGAATTGGATCAAGGAAAATTCATGATATATAAATCATGGGACTAGACATGACTCATTTTTTCAGGAGTTTTTATTTTATAAAAAAACAGAAACTGAGTAGAAGTGTCTACCTTGTAATTTTTGAGATGTAATGTAATAGTTATGGCATAATTCTCTAAAACTCTAAACCTGAAAATATCCTCATTGTGAAATATTCATTTAATTAACCATTATATATTGTTTAAGGCCAAGTCCTTTTAAATGATCATTGAATTCAAAGATATCATGGTTAGGAATAATCAATTTTCATAGAACATGATTATGAATGATTACCTTAACATGCTGTTAGACTCACCAATGAAGAGAAAGAAGGAATTCATGAAGTGGTCATGTAATTGACAACATGAGGTAAATAAGAATTGGTTTCCTTTATGTTAAGAATGTGTAATGAATCACCTAAGTGAATGTATTAGAAAACAAGACGGTGTATTGACTATTGAAAAACAAGAAAATAAATAAAGTGACTATAAGGGAAAATTGAATAGTTGGGATAACTAAATCGATTGGAATATTCTTATCCTTATTTGTTCATCAAAGGTTATGTGTTTTAAGTGTTGAAAAAAATTTCACTATGAAAACAAATATCAAAAGAGGAATGTTCCTTCATAGAATAATCAAGTTGGTGCGAGTAATCATTACATTTTTTATGTTGATGAGACTACAAATTAAATATGAATAGAATGAGATATTATTGATAATGTATTAGGTATGAAGTAATAGAATTATTTATGTATTTGGATTAAAATGTTTATGAATTTAGATATATAAATGCATTATTCTACTTAGTATTTTTTATGACCTAGTATTTACATGTTAATTTGGGATTGCCAATGTGAATTAATTAAAAAATATTTTTTTACTTAGTGAAGGTAACCCTTAATATGTTCTTTATGATAATATAATATTGTATAGATATTGATACATGTGATATGAATAAGTAAATTGGACAGTATTGATTAACATGGAAATAAGTAAGGACTTGTTTATAGTTGGCTTATTCTACAACTGATGTAGTTTATAGTAATTTTGTATTTAAGGATTAAATCCAATATTCTTTTAAATGAGGAATAATTCATGTTTTTGAAAACGTTTAATGGTAAATTAGGTTGTTACCATGTTTCCAGAGAAAATATTTTGAGGGTATTCACATGTTTGGAATGTGACAACCAATATATACATTGTTATATAAAGGGGATTCATTTTTAATCTCATTTCCTAAATCTAATTCAAAAATATTAAAATTTTCATCTATTAGAAGAGTAATAAGTCTAAATATTCATGAAAAGATTATGTTATACTTTAGAAGAATTATTTGTGCACTAACTTTTTGTTAAAAACTATTTTTAAAAGGATAATCAGTGATTAACCATACATAATGGATTTCCACCTTAGATAGTATTCTATTGTGGATTTAAAAATAGGACATCAAGTATTTCAGGTGAAAATCAATAAATTATAGGAATTCTTTGGGTCTTAAACTATTGACTGATAAACATTAATTATTTCATGACTACCACCAGCAAACATGTTTTATTGGTTAATGAATAATAATTTTTTAGGAATAAATATTTATGATGAACAACTAGTGTTACTTATATATCTATATATAAATTCATTTTTATTTTTATTAAGAGACAAATGGTTTGACATTTTATTCTTCTATGGGCCTTAATATCTGTTAAAAGCATATTTTGTTGATTTATTCATCAAAGTCAATTTCTGGACATTCATTCAATGAGATAATGTATGTATATAATATTTTTTAAAGAAAAACCCAAGATTGGAATTTTTTATATAAATATATTATGATCTACACAATGTTATGAATGTGATAAAAATTGTTTCCACAATCCCTTAATTATTGTTGAGCTAATTTCCTTTTCAATCATCATAGATTTAAGATTTTGAGGCCCTCAACCATCCAATTATAATTCACTTGTTTGTGATTAATGAACTCAATCACATCCTATAAATATTTATTCATTTCCTCCAGATCCACTCATCTATCTAATATTATGTTCTTTTAACTGGAATCCAAGTTATATTTTACTCTAGGTAACTGTTATTGTTTACAATTTCCCTTATTAATGGGAAGTTTAGTATTTATTTTTTCGAAGTGTGTTTATATGAATGAAACTAAAATGTTTTAAATCACTGATAACCTAGAATATATTTGACGGAAAAATTATTTTAAGGGGGTTTAATTTAACACCTAGAGGTTTTGGTGAAATTATTTTCAAATTAATTTAATCTTTTGATATTATTCATTTCTTGCAACACTAAAAATAACTTTTCACTATGTTAAAAAATACATCCATATAGAGAAAAATTAGATTATGTTTCACATAGTCCCAAAATGGATTAAATTATATAGAAAAAAAGGATATCATATATTACATGCATGATTTACCTTCCTCAATGGATTGTGTAACACGTATGACAAAGTTTTAACTAGCAGAAATATATTATTAAATATATTTTTATAATAGAATATAAACTATATGTTAATTTTATATATATGAAATAGTGTTAAAAATTATTTAAATATGTGTTTTACACTCAGATAATATGAATTCATAGGTTACTAATTACTTAATAAGAAAACTGATTGAATATAAATTTAAATATAATTATATTCACAAATCTAATTTAAACTAGTAAATTAAATTAATTACTATTGATATGTATTATTAATATAATAAATATTTTATATAATTAATAAAATATTGTGGATATTAATACAATATATTTTACATATAGAAGATATGGGCAAACACAATTTTATGTTAAACACCAATTTTTTTTTAAAAATTTATGTTTTACAACCTATTAATAGAGAATCCATTTTAAATAAAATTTTTGGAAATTTTTATAGATTAAATTTATCAATAATAATATTAGATTTAGAATAGAAAAAATAAATATTAGGTGAGGAACTTTTTTTCTATATTTTTAAAAAGGGTTTCATCTTTTAATGAATAGTTAAAAACAATAGATTTTATTTCAAAACTACTTTTTCATATTATTTATTTATAAGGTAAAATTATATTTTTAAATATTTTAACAGTTTATCAAGATAATAATTTAAAATGACCTGAAAATTCAGTGGAAATATATTTTTCTTAATTACATGGGATTTTTATGAGTCTGTGAAAATTTACGGCGCTTGATTCCGAGGCCCGGTGTTCTCAGAAACAATTTCTGAAGTTTTGTTTAGGAACGTTCAGTAAACGTACGAGCGAGATTTTATAACTTTTTAACTGCTACTCAGAACTGAATTCTGATGGCATCGTTGAACTCACAATGCTGGTATTTTTTTAAGAGGACTTTCACCTCGATAGAAATTGGTCAAGAAAAAAAGTTAGTTTTTTCTTTTTATAAAAAAATAAAAAAAAATATAGTGTGAAATAACATTATTTTATTTGAGCCGCCTTTAGGTGTGTGGAGATTAAAACCTCCAAGAGGAGGTTAGAGGTGGTCATAATCACACCTAAACCTCCCATGAGAGGTTATGGTGGTTAGGCCCACCCGAACATAACCTCTCATGAGATGTTACGTCGTGGGGACCACATGAGACTAAAACCCCCAATTAAAGGGAGAGTGGAAAATCTCCCAACACCCTTCATCAATGAGGAGGAAGTCTCTTGATCTCTTCTAACATTAATTGGAGCCACCTATCCCCTAATTAATAATTCCAACATGTGTGAAATAATTAAGGGGAGCCACATAATTCCAATCTCTATTTGAATTATGTGGCAACATAGAAATAATAGACAACCTATTATTTTTTATTTGAAGACATGCTTCATTTTAGTGGAACAGAGGAAGAGGATAGCTTGGGAGAACCATCCTCCCAACGAAGAAAGTGAAGAACTCCAGTGATGCTTCTTCCTCAGTCTTCTACCATAAAAACTTTCTGACGTTGAGGTACATCCCTCTTTATAGTCACCAACGAAACGATGCACGAGCTTCGATTGGGAGTGCATGACGAATGTTGTGAATGAAAAACATCATCATCTACTTTCCGCAACACAGTCAACAAACGATGAATGATGTCTGGTGAATCAACGGTAGGGTTTTAGTTACTATTAAACTTCATGTTCTTCCATTCTTCTAAAAACTATGAATGATGATGTTTATCTTTGCTGATGGAATGTTATGCTTCCTTCTTGAGAACTAATTGTTACCACCCTAAACGCGGAGGGTGTGGGCCAAACCAACATGGCCCGACCCCTCTGTCGATCATGTTTTGATTGAACCTCGGCATGAAAATGAGGTGATGACGATGATGGTAGAATTAACGAAGGTTGCGCTACCTGTGACCTCCGCGAATCACGCTACCCCCGTGGTGCACCTGTGCACCCTGCCGAACACCATCGTCCGAGCGGCGCCTGACCCGCCTACCCGTGGCCAGCCCAGCCACTCTATCACCCTGCCTGATACCCGCACACGCTGCATGTGCGCCTGCGCACTTCCTTGCAGCCTACCCGGCCCCGCTGGCGCCCTTCTCGGCGCCCCCGCGCGCTGCTCGTGCCACTGTGCGCTGCCCCGCGGCCTGTGCGGTCGCGCCAGCGCCCTACCCTGTGCCCTCGCATGCTTCCCACACCCCTGCGCGCTGCCCCGTGGCCCGCTCGGCCCCACCGGCGCCCTACCAAGCACCCCCTGTGTTCTGCAACCCCCTGCGTGCTGCCCGGTGCCGCTGACGCCCTGATGCGCCCTACCTGGCACCCCAGCTGAACCCGCAGCCTCCATGGCCTGTGCTACGTCCTGCCCGGCACCCCCTCAACCTGACCCGTGTCCCCACAGTGTTTTTGATTCCTCGCGGCCACCCGACTGAGACGATTAACCAGTCCCCAAAATGGAGCCATGGCTGAACTGGCCCAGCTGCACCCTCTGGGCCGAGCTATGCCGGGCCACACCCTCTAAACACTCCAGGTCGAACTAGCCCCAAGCCCAGGCTGTAACTCCCTTGCGGTCCGCTGGTACGAGCCGAGCAGACGGGTTCAAAACATAGTGGGATTACCTGCCCAGGGGACCGGGTCAGACCTAGCGAGTCTGACCGGGTCAACCCAGACCAGTTCAGCCAAGACTATGTTGGGTCAATTCGTTCTGACTAGGTCAGACCGAATACAGGCCCATTGCTGCCCCTTTAATATTTTTGGCTATAACATTGGAACCGGACGTCCGTTTGATGAACCGTCGGTGGCGCTGGTATTATTGGAACATAGCCATCCCTTTGAGTGTACCCCAATAGAGTACTGGGATTATTTGAGTTACAGTAATGTTGGACCTCACACAAATCCAATTGGGCCCCTGGGACTAAAATGCTAATAAATAACAGACCAGGCATATTATTGACGTGCCGTCTATTTCGTTGAGACCCCTATGACATGGCAGACCTTTGATATACATCTTCGTAGCACTTCACGATAGTTGGAGTTTTTTTTCAGTAGCTAATGGGGCTAAACCTTCCAGTGATGAGCATATAGAGTGCAGAGACCAAGTAGCTGGCAGAACTAATGACTGCTTGACCATTTCGACTCAGAGTGATTCGACTAGCCCAGTGGGGAGTGCCTGGTAGTTGGTAGCAAACCCAAGATGGAGGAGCGCCTGGTAGTTGGTGGTAGACATGCTGTAATCGATAGGAGAATTACCTCTGCAGGCTATTAGGTGGAGCACCTGGTAGTTGGAGACAGACCCACCGAGGAGGAGTGCCTGGTAGTTGGAAGCAGACCCATGGTACTTGACAGGAGAAGTACCTCAATAGTCCAAGGTTAGTGTGAAGCGCCTTGATGTCACGACTGGCGCGCAGTACATGACAGTGGAGGAGTTCTATAGAAGCCATGGTTTCGAAAAAAAAATCCTCGTTGAGCTGAGTCAAAGACTTCAATGTTTTCCTCATGATTGAGATGGGTTACTAGATAACATAGGTATATGTATGGGTATATAACTAAGTAATGGTTATCCGTTGTTTTCATAATTTTTTGTTTATCCATGTTGAATTATGTGAGACCTTAAGCGTCTCGGGTTCCCTACTGAGTATCGTTATACTCACCCCTACACGGGCTATGCTCTCACCTTGTTGTGTTCGTTGCTGATGACAGAAAACATTGACTAAGGAAGAGAGTTGCAGGACCAGACGGTACCCAGAGGTAGACCACTTGGTGTGACAGTACACGGATGATACGGAAGGACATGAGGGATGAGGAGTCCATATGTACCTACCCTTCAGGTAGGAACCCTGGAAGACGACCCAATAATTCCATAATTTTCTTTAGTTGTACTAGATTTTACTTGTACTTGTAATTTCTTTTTGGGCCTGTATTTCCAGCCCCTTTTACTTTCCAGCACTTCTTTTATATAATGTTTTATTTAGTGTTTTTCTTCTAGTTGTGTATTCTAATATGATTGTCTACAGTTATAAATTCAATGCCTTCCCAATTTCAGGATTTTCGCCTTTGGTTCTAGTCACTAGCCCCTAGCATAAGGAAGGTGTCCTTGGGGTAGTCACGATATGGGCCCCGGGGGACGGGTCGTGAAAAATTGATTTCTGAGGAGTCGGTTCTACCGCAAAACATAGAACACTAATATTTCTTTTCTATGAAGAAATAGTGTTAAGGGTCCTAAGTGTGGTTTTCAGTTCATGGAGTCCAGTATTGGTGCGGATGGCCGACATATCGATACACCAGGACGCTGACTTCTGATTTCTAGCTCAGTGCATGAAAAAACGTATTGTGTGTGTGTTTTCAAAGGTTTTTCATTAAGTCAGCTCAACCAGGTCAGTTCAGCAACTATAAATATTTTGACTGTGTCACATCTATTTCGTTTAGGATGCCTCCAAGTGGACGACCAGATATAACCTCGAGAGTTGTACGCATTGATAGCCCACCGAGCGATGAAGCCTCAGTGTAGGGCCCTCTTCCAGTTGAGGTACTTGTGGAGGCACCGATGGTACCACTTCCCATTGGGCCACCGATGCCACTAGCCACGGTAGCAGACGATGCATGCCACTTGAGCGCATTGTATGAGTTCTAGTACTAGAGGCCACTCAGGATTAGGGGTGAGATGGACCCACATGCAGTTGAGGATTGGCTGGAGGCTGTGGTGAGAGTCTTCAGGCTAGTAGGGACACCGGCAGACTTCATGGTGATCATTGCATCCAGCCTCTTTCAGGTAGTAGTAGGCAGATAAGGGAGCCTGATGATCCAGGTGCATGACGAGGCGATGCTACTATGGATAGACATCGAGAGAATGTTTTGGGTGGAGTTTTTCCTAGCCAAACTTTGAGCAGTGCAGATAAAGGAGCTACTTCATCTACAGTAGGGTAGCATGATGGTGGCGCAGTACTCCGCGAGGATCACTGATCTCTTGTGCTACTCCACAGATATGGTGTGTCACCCATTCTTTATGGCCCAAACCTTAGAGTATGGGCTCAGTAGAGAGATCAGAGCTCCGATGATCTCACCCAGCTTCCTGATGCAGGCGGGGGTTCTAGAGAGAGCCCTCCTAGTAAATAGTTTCCTTTGTGAGCAGTCTACAACAATGAGACCCACTACTAGCCGACACACAGTGGAGTCTTCTGCAGATGGTAGTAGATAGATGTCACAGAGGTCCAAGAAGATCAGACCTACATGTTGTCAATCGTATGACTTAGGATCAGTTGTTCGGGGAACCCAGAGTGGAGACAGAGCCAATAATTCCAGGAGCGGTCAGTGTTACTCATGCGACGGGCTTGGTCACATGGATCGTGACTGTCCGTCCTTCCATTCTGATGATTAGTAGATAGTTGAGGGACCTCATAGGTAGAGGTAGAGGTTTGATCGAGGTAGTCTGCAGGGAGGAGACGGGCATGGAAAAGGAGTTGGACGTGGAGCTGGTGGTGGACGACGTTTTGAGGTGTTGCAACCACTACCACCAGAAGGTCCACCCTTACTGCAGGAAGTGGGAAGACATGGGAGATCCCAGCTTTATGCAGTTGAGGCTCATGGTCACAGAGCTTTAGAGATGATTTGAGGTACGATCTATGTCTAGTCCACCTTAGTTGCAGTTTTTATAGACCACAGGTGCTAGTCACTCATTCATTGCCACTGCCCTCATTCAGAGCTTAGTGATTCTGATGGAGCCGTTGGCTCGATCCTGAATTCTAGAGACTCTTACGGGAGCTAACTCGATGATTATGCACTGGTGTAGGCAGTGTGAGCTTACTCTAGGAGGCGAGATCTTCGGTTGGGATCTCCTCATAGCATCGTCGAGGCCTTACGACATCATCTTGGGTATGGATTGGTTATCTACAGTCCATGCTCATATCGACTATGTTAGGTGAAAAGTGTGGTGTGTCTGCACGGATGGGACCGGGTTCACCTTCACCGGTGAAAATGGAGCCATTGCAGTGCAAGGCGGACTTACTCAGAGGAGGGGGAAGCTGATCACCCATTGGTTGGCCTACCGTACCCTCAGAGTAGTATATGTGGAGAGTCTGAGTTATACTATAGTGGTGCACTAGTTTGCATATGTTTTCCCTGACGAAGTTCTAGGACTACCTACACGTAGAGAGGTGGACCTCTACATTTACCGACACCCCGAGATGACACCGATATCTACCCAAGCATAACAGATGGATCTCGCTGAGCTTCATGAGATGCTGGTACATCTAGAGGAATTTTAATGGAAGGGATTCATCCATCCTAGTGTTTCTCCCTGGGCAACCCCAATTCTGTCACCAAGAAGGAGGATGGGAGCATGAGGCTATGTGTTGACTACCGTCACTAGAACAAGGTGACCATGAATAACATGTACCCACTTCTGAGGATTGATGACCTCTTTGATCAGCTGAAGGGAGCACTGTGGTTCTCAAAGATAGACCTCAGATAAGGCCATCACTAACTCAGACTTCGAGATGAGGATGTATAGAAGAAAACCTTCAAGTGTCGGTATGACCACTATGTGTTCTTAGTTATTCCCTTCAGTGTAACCAACGCTCCAGAAGTGTTCATGGGACTCACGAATAGGATCTTCTAGCCATACCTCAATTTCTTTGTAGTAGTCTTCATTGATGACATTCTGATCTACTTGACTACTGAGGAGGAGCATGCCTATCATTTGAAGGTAGTACTGGACACACTCCCAGAGTACCAGCTTTATGATAAACTCTTGAAGTTCTGGTTTTGGATTTCAGAGGTTCAATTATTGGGACACATCATCTTGGGGGCTGGTGTTGTAGTGGATCCAGCAAATATCGTGGCAGTACTAGCTTGGTATCCACCCAGGAATGTGACGTAGGTGCAGA
This sequence comes from Viscum album, assembly GCA_963277665.1. Lineage (NCBI taxonomy): Eukaryota > Viridiplantae > Streptophyta > Magnoliopsida > Santalales > Viscaceae > Viscum > Viscum album. Next base: position 1,067,033,814 of record OY728160.1, read on the forward strand.
GTTTCATGGGTTTGGAAAGATACTATTAGAGGTTCATTCCTGACTTCCCCAGAGTTGTAGCACATCTATCATCCTTGAAAAATAAGGGGAAACATTTGGTGTGGTCAGAGAGATTCCAACAAATCTTTAAGGAGCTAAGGCAGTGGCTGACTAGTGCCCCCATCTTGAGGCTTCCAGTGGAAGGATTTGGGTACGTAGTCTACTGAGATGCATTAGGGACCTGACATGAGTGTGTACTGATGAAGGACTGAGTAGTGATCACATGTGGTTATCTGCAGTTGAGACAACATGGGCAGAACTATGCTACCCAAGACATGGAGTTAGCAGATGTGGTCTTCGCCTTGATAGTGTTGCGGCACTATCTGATTGGTGAGAATTTTACCATGTACTGTGATCAAAAGAGTCTTAGGTATATCTTCTCTCAGAAGGACCTGAATCTGTGACTGCGCCAATGGCTTGAGTTCCTTTAGGACTATGACATCGAGATAGTCTATAATACTGAGAAGGGGAACATTGGTTCGGATGCACTCAGCATGAGATCTGGTATACAACTGTAAGGAGAGGCAACAGAGTAGCTAGTTTCTTTACATATATCCTATATGGATAGAAAAAAAATCCTATCTATAGTCTCTTATGGTTACTCCCACACTTCTTCAGTGAGTCAGGGAGGCACAGAATGGGGATGATGACTGTGAGACTTTACATGCTCAGATATCCACAATGCGGGCAGTTGATGGATTTTCTGAAGGTGAGGAGCACGTCATCCTCTTCAGAGGATGTACTATGGTACCAGTGTCACATCAGAAGGAAGTGTTGAGAGATTTCCACACGTCCCCTCTAGTAGTACATCCAGGAGTGGCAAAGTTGTACCAGGACATTCAACGACAACACTGGTGGCCATGTATGAAGAAGGTAGTAGTGGAGTTTGTCTCATGGTGCCTTACTTGTCTGCAAGTGAAGGTCGAGCACCAAGTACCAGTAGGCTTGGTTTAGCCTTTAGATTCCCAGAGTGGATGTGGGATGGGATATCAATGGACTTCATGATGGGTCTTCCACGTACATCAAGATGTCATTAATCGAATTGGGTGATCATCGACCAACTCAACAAGTCATCCCACTTGCTACCAATTAGAGAGAAGGGTTTAGAAGAGAGATTGGGATGACACTTTGTGAAAGAGATTGTGCGGCTACATGGTGTACCTTCGACGATTGTCTCTGATTGTGACACACGGTTCACTTCCAGGCTATGGAAGGGGTTGTAGGAGGCTTCCGGGACACAGCTTCGTTTGAGAACTTCCTTCCATCCTCAGACTGATGGTCAGACTGAGCAAAAAATCCAGACCCTCGAGGATATGCTAAGTGCATGTGTCCTTTACAATGGCCGCAACTGAGATAAGGTTTAGATCATCCAGGAGCGGATGAAGACTGCATAGAGTAGGATGAAGTTGTATTCTGATAGGACATAGAGACCTCTAGAGTTTGAGGATGGTGGCCAAATCATTCTACGGGTCTCACCTTGACGAGGCCTATAGAGATTTGGAAGAGGTGTTAAGTTATCTCCAAGGTTCATCAGCCTGTTACAGGTTCTCAGTAGAGTAGGTGAGGTGTCTTGCCACATGGAACTTCCACCTTAGTTTCCTCGGGTGCACGACGTCTTCCACGTATCCCAGCTAAGGAGATATGTGCACGACCCTTCCCATATCATCCACCATGGAGAGCTGGACATCGATGATGGGGCGACCATCATAGAGGATCTAGTGGAGATTGTGGATTGATAGGAGAAGCATCTACGTGGATGGTCAATACCTCTGGTGTGCGGTCACTGGAAGCACGAGATCCTCTAGGAGAGCACCTGGGATAGGGGGGCTCATATGCGTGCTCAGTACCCCAATTTGTTCCCATTATTTGAGTTGTAGATTACGAGGACATAAATCCCTGAGGTGGGGATAATGTAAATACCAAGAAATTCCATGGAATTTTTTTTCATAAATACATTGGATTTTTACGAGTCTGCGAAAATTTATAGTGCCTGATTATAAGGCCCGGTGTGCCCAAAATCAATTTATGATGTTTTGTTTGGGTACATTCAGAAAATGTATGAGCATGATTTTATAAATTTTGAACCGGTGCATGGAACTGAAATATGAGGGCACCGTTGAACTCGTAGCACTGGAATTGGATTAATAGGACATTCACCTCGATGAAAGTTGGTCGAGAATAAAAGTTAGTTTTGGGAATTTCATAAAAAATAATAAAATAATGTGTGCAAAAACATTATTTTATTTGAGCCATCGTTGGGTTTGTGGAGGTTAAAACCTCCCTGACGAGGTTGGCGGTCGGGGCCACCACACCCAAACACCCCATGAGAGGTTATGGTGGTGGGGCCCAACCGAACATAACCTCCCATGAGAGGTTACATCATGGGGACAACACAAGATTAAAACACCAAATTAATGGGAGGGTGGAAAATCTCGCAACTCCCCTCATTAATGAGGAGGAAGTCTCTTGACCTCCACTACAATTAATTGGCACCACCTCTCCCCTAAATTACTATGCCAATGCGTGTGAATTAATTAAGGGGAGCCTATTAATTTCATTCTCCATTTGAATTGCGTGCCAACAATAAAATAATAGACAACCATTTTTTTTATTTTGTTGACATGCTTCATTTTGGTGGAACGGAGGAAGAGGAGAGCTAGAGAAAACCATCCTACCAATGAAGAATTTGAAGAACGCCGACGATGATTCTTCCTCAGTATTCTACCCTGAACACGTTCTAACATAGAGCAACATCCCTCCTCATCGTCATCAACGAACAGATGAATGAGCTTGGATTGAATGTGTGTGACGAACGCGTCGAACGAAGAATATCATCGTCTTCTTTCCACAACACTATCAATGAATGATGATCGACGACCGATGAATCAAAGGTAGTGGTTTAGTTTATGTTAAACATCAAGTTATTCCATTCTTATAAAAACAAGGAATGATTATGTTTATATTTATGGGTGGAATATTTAGCTTTGTTCGTGAGAACCAATTGTTACCACCCTCAAAGCGGAGGGTGCAGGCCAAACCAACATGGCACAACCCCTCTGCCAATCTTATTTTGATTGAACCATGGCATGGCGATGTGTCCATGACGACGAAGGTATAAATGATGAAGGTCACGCTACCTGTGGCCTCCTCAAATCGCGCCGCCCCCACGGCGCACCAGTGCACCTGGCCAAACACCGTCAGCCGAGTAGCACCCAACCTACCTAACTGCGGGCCGACCGGCCTCACCGGCTCCCTGCCTGGTGCCCCCATGCACTGCCCTTTCCCCTACATGCAACCCCATGGCCTTCCCGGCCCCACCAGAGCCCTTCTCGAAGCCCCCGCGCGCTGCCTGTGCCCCTGCGTACTACCCCGCGTCCTGCCTGGCCCCGCCGGTGCCCTGCTGGCACACCCACTCACTGCCTGGGCCCCTAGGAACAACCCTGCATCCTGCCCGGCCCTTCCGGTGGCCTGCCCGACACCCCCACATGCTGCTACACCCCTGCGCGCTGCCCCGCGTCTTGCCCAGTCCCATCGTTGGCATGCCAGCGCCCCCGACTGCTGTTGTGCCCCTGCGCGCTGCCCGGCGCCCACGACGCCCTGCTGAGCCCTACCCGGCACCCCGAACGAACCCATGGCTTGCCCGACCCCTGCCTCGGCCTGCCCAGGGCCCCCACGCACTGCCTGGTACCCTCCCAGTGTCCCGGCTTCCTCGCGGCCCCGTGGCTGAGCCTATGTCCTGGTCCCCCTTGCGGTGCCCTGGCCGAACTGGCCAAGCCGTGGCCTTCAGGCCGAGCTATGTCGTGCCGCGTCCTCAAAATGCTTCGAGCTGAACTGGCCCCGAGCTCGAGTTGTACCGCCCTCACGGTCTACTGTGCTGGGCCTAGTGGACTGGGTCAAAACATAGCGGGGGGACCCTCCCAGCGGGCTGGGTCAGACCCTGTGAGTCTGACCGGGTCGACCCAGACCAGGTCGGCCCAGACTGGGTTGGACTGAGTTAGTCTGATTGGGTCAGACTGGACCTGGACCCATTACTGCCCCTTTACATTCGTTGGCCATAACATTGATACCAGGCGTCCATTTGATGAACCGTCATCGGCACCCGTATTCATGGATCATAGTCGTCCCATTTATTATCCCCACTAGAGTTCGGGGTTTATTTGGGTTACAGTCTGGTTGGATCATACACAAATCTAGCCGGGCCCTCGGGACTAAAACGCTAATAACATACAGACCGGGGATCCGATTGACGCATCGTTTGTTGCGTTGAGACCCATAAGACATGGATGACCTTTGAGATACTTCTTCGTAGCACATCGCAAAAATTGGATTTTTTTTCCAACAGCTCGTGGAGAGGATCCTTCCAGTGACGAGTCGAAAGAGTGCGGAGACCTAGTAGCTGGCAGAACTGACGACTGCTTGAACATTTCGACTCGGAGTGAATCGACTAGCCCAGTGTGGAGTGCTTGGTAGTTGGCGGCAGACACACGGAGAAGAAGGGCCTGGTAGTTGGTGGCAGACCTGTGGTACTCGATAGGAGGAGTACCTCTACAGGTATTAGAGGTAGAGCCTAGTTGATGGCGGTAGAACCACAATGGAGGAGCACCTGGTAGTGGGAAGCCAACCCATGGTACTCAACAGGAGGATTACCTCAACAGTCCAAGGTTAGTGAGAAGTGAATAAATTATGTGACATTCCCACATTACACGATAGAGGAGGAGTTCTCTACCAGCCATGGTTTTGATAATAAAAATCCTTGTTGAGCTGAGTCATTGACTTCTGTGTTTTCCTCATGATTGAGATGTGTTACTAGATAACTTAGGTATTTTTATGGGAATATACCTATGTAATGGTTATCTGTTGTTTTCATACATTTTGGTTTATCCATGATGGATTTTATGAGACCTTGATGGTCTCTGGGTGCTTACTGAGTATCGTTATACTCACCCCTACACGGGCTATGATAGCACCTCGTTGTGTTGGTTGTAGATGACAGACAACGCTGACTGAGGCAGAGTGTAGCAGGACTGGACTGTACCCGGAGGTGGATAACTCGGTGTGACTGTACATAGAGGAGACAAAAAAATGAGATTGCTGAGGAGGCCATCTGTACCTGCCTTTCAGATAGGAACCCCGGAAGACGACCCAGTAACTGCTTTACTTTTCTTCAGTTGTACCTGTACTTTCTTATTGGACTTGTATTTCTGGCACATTTTTCATTCCGGCACTTCTTTTGTATACAGTTTTACATAGTGTTTTGCTTCTATTTGTGTACTCTGATGTGTTTGTTTACTATTATAAAGTCAATTCCTTCCTAGTTTAGGGATTTTCTCTTTTGCTGCTTGTCGCTAGCCCCTGGCCCATGGAAGGCGGGCTTGAGGTAGTCACGATACGGGCACCAGTGGATGGGTCATGAAATAATTTTACCAATTAAAACAATTTATTTAATTGTATCAAATTTTAAATGATAATTGGATATTAAAACCGAGTAATCATTTGAATTGTTGGACTTTAGAACCCTATAGTGTCATCCCAACAAGGTGATTAATTTAAAACTTATTTCTTCAACTTTTGTGATTAGAATTTTAAAAAATGTATTCCATATTATAAATATGAATAATTTATAATTTATAATATTTTAATCTTTTCTTTTGACAAATAAATATTAGTGAAAGTGATTAATATTAATTAAATCAGTTAAGAATAAACTTTTGTGAGTTAATTACAAAACCATAAAAAAGACCCATATCATCCCATAAACTATTAAAAACCCATTGGATGTCCATATTTAGGACATAAACATTCCATTATTGATTATAATTGCTTTTATATATCTTTGTTCTAGGTAATTTCATTTTCAAACATAACTTGTTTCCGAAAATTCCATGTGAGTCATTTTCTTCCCTATAAAGACCACCACTTCTTTCATTCCTCACACTAATAAAATATTATAATTTAGTAAAATATTTATCCATGTAGCCTCAAAAAAAACCATACTCATAACTTGACTCCTACATTTGGTCATAATTCTTCTCTTGGAAGCCGTTTGACATAAACCGAAAGGAGTTACCCGATTAAGAGGTAATGTCTCTTCTCAAGATCCTTTCCTTTATATTCCTTCTTCACCGCTCCATTATATTTATTCCATTCTTGTGTCAAAAAACCATTATAATAAATATACAAGTAATATGTTATTATATTGGTTATACCTAAAATTATATACACCTTTATCTAATGGATATTGAACATATTGTTTCTGTGTATGGTGAATTACTCCCTCACAAAATGATGATTGTTAATTTTTCATTTACAACAAATAATGTTAGAAATTATGATTGATTTTTTTATATATTCCATTTAATGTAATTATTATGTATATAAAATTATTTATTACTCTTAAAATATACATCTTCCTATATTCCATTTGGTGTTAATATGATAATCTTGTTTGGGGATGTGTGGACAACCACCCACTCAATGCAATACGATTTGTCCACACACCGCATTGAATATATTAAGGATGGGTATTGTGAACATATCTATTATATATGATATATTAATAATAATTAAATAATTTTATATATATATACATTCATATATATATACATATGATATTTTCATACATATTTTCAATAAAATAATAAAAATGAAAACAACGTTCATACGTACATTCAACTTACCGTCTCCATGAACGGCGTATTCCATTTCATACATATAATAATATAAATATATTGGATATAACTAATATTTATATCATTATCTACATTTTGGAATCATTGTAGAAGTATAAGGACAAATGATATAATAAATTAAGACACATACAAAAAACAATGAAAAAATTTCCCTAAGTGAATCCTTAACTTAGGATCATTAACAACGGGTAAATAAAAGGTCATAAACAAACCATATACGCTTTTATGTGTAATAATATTCATATTTAAAAGATTTATAATAAAATTATATTTATTATATAGATGGTTTTAATGTGTACGAATGAGATTGAAGACAAACAATAAGGGGATTTCATCTCACTGTTAATTTATATCAGATTCATGTAATTTTAAACACTCATACATTTTGTGTGATGTATTTATTGACCATGATTTTAATCTATGAATATTATAATTAAATTTATGGGTAATAACATTTTAATTTTATGATCCTTCATTAATGGGGTTTACAATTCAAAAGTTACGTAATCCGTAAAGTGTTTTATCTCAATTTTTTTAGACTCATTTTTTGTTATCAAAATAATCTCTTTTTTAGAGGTTTATAAAAATACTTATTTCATGTAATTTTTCTAATGTCCTTATTTTCATGATTTTACATTTCATTTAATTTAATTTTTTTCACATAAAGATTATGTTTCCCGATTACCGTGTTATAAGAGTTTATAGAGACAATAACACCTCTTTTCAAGATTTTTTATGTTTATGCTTCCATTGATTAAATAGTATGATTCATATCTCAAAACAAATGATGTGTTTCTTTATCCTCTATTATTTCATGATATTTTCACGTATTTTTACCATGTTCTACTCTTTGAAAAAAAACATATTTATGGTTTATTTTAATACTAATGTTATCCTCTCCCTTGTCATAATCCATTGTTTTCTAAAAAGGATTTAAATAAATATTATACCATCATCACATAATATAAAAAATAAATTATTACCCTTATTTATTTTACCAATATCATTAAATTAAAATTCTTTATAGTTTATGGAAAATGCATTTTTTATCCTTTTTTACTTAATGAATGGAATATTATTTTTTACCTTGTATGACATGTACAGAATACCTACTTTCATTCCATTAAAACATCCAATTATTTTTTTTATAAGGGTCAAATTTTATTAAAAAATTAACATATTTTTATAGGAAAATTAATTTCAAAATTTTTTCTAGTTTTATTTTGTAGTTTTCTATTTTCTTAAGAAAAACGTTTTGAATACATTTTCAGGCCCTATTTACATGTTTTCAATGACTTTTCAATGAAATGGATTTCAAAATGTTGTCATGATTTATTCATAGGTTTTCAAGGATTGTTTTTCAATTTTTTTAAATATATTTAGTATTACTCAATGTATTATCATTGAAATTGATTTATAAATGTTTTCAAACATTCTTTATATGTTTTCATAGGGTTTTTGAGAAGTTGTTTTGTTAATAGTTTTAAATTATATTTTATTATGATTCATGGATGTAGTTTTCAAATATATACTTTATGTTATCAACATATTATCTATGAAAATTATTTTAAAATGGTTTTAGGTATTAAGAATACTTTTAAAAACAATAAATGATATATTCCTCCAGAAACGTTGTTGAGGGATATTGTGATGTTATTTTTCATTAATGATGAAATCTATCGATGATGCTCATGAAATTCTAGGAAATGATCCAAAATATCAATTCATATCTTTTCAATGAATGAGTTATTATTAATTTCATAATTTTTATGAATCCTATTTATAATTATTGTGTAATAATTATATGAGATCTTTTTCTATTTGACAGGTTATTATTTTGATGAAATTATAATTAAACCTATAACTTTTTCCATAGGTTATGATATTTTACATATTTATTATTTCAATTTCATTTCATGGGATATGATATGTTTATTTATGATCTATTCATACATGTATGTATTAATTAATTATGGGATGAGTGGGATATATATCTCCTTACATTGAATTGGTTAATGTTTTAAATCTTGTGAGATAAACTAATATGGTCTAGAGAGTGATCATATACTACTATGATGGACATGGGAGTGAAATATGACTACTTAGATGGTATAGGGAGTGAAAAAAGGCTACTATGATGACAATGAGATTAAACCATGAAAACTATGATGGTAGGGGGAGTGAAGAAATACTACAAAAATTTTCTTGGATGTGATTCCTTGATACTATAGAAATTCTCACAAACTTATTTGTTTTCCTCAATTCCATGTGTTTTTCTAATTCAGGCATTAATGGATTATGCTATATATTTCAATATTATTCATGTCTCATGAACATAAAATATTTATTCTAGGATCTCTAATTTGATCAATAAAGTGCATGGTATGATCTTTTATTTTCATTGTCCCGTTCTCATACCCTTATGCTCATGTTTATGCTTACATGTATTATTTCTCAACCCTTACTTACCATATGATCTCAACACTTTTATGTTTCCATTTTTCTATTTTCTGATGATATGTACTACATTTGATATATCTATGAAGGGTTCTAGTAATGAAGAACTTAGTGGGAGATGATATAACTCAAATATGTTCCAGTTTTTAAGATTCCATGTTACAAAATGTAGTATACCAACAATGCTAATTGGGAATCATTTTGTATAATGTTGTTGTAGTCTGCAAAAATTTTGTTATATTATTTTTTAGAAAAGTTAGGGTAACTTTACAACCCAAACTAAATGAATGTTGATATATGATATTTATAAAACAATAAATATGTTTAATGAATATAGATTCATATGGGGATATTTTATTGGAGTTCCCTTGAAATAATATGTTTGTGGGTCTAGGATTTAGGGGGAAGGAATAATAGTGGTCTATGATGGGATCCAAAGGGTTTAATGTTTGAATGAGAGAAAAAGGGGGTATGATAAAACACAACTCATGAAGATAAAATAAATTATATAAATTATTAATTTATTATAGGATATTTTAGGGTTTTGAGACAACATTTTCAAATCATACAACAGCCATATGAGAGCTACTAATTTAAATCCCACTAATGTAATGATTATATGTATGGTTTGCACTATGCATTTTGTACATATGTGAGTGTACTATAAAACACACAAATTTCAAATAACACTTAATGGGAAGCCTTAAATTGGTTCTAAAAACCATGTTATGGCCATCAAAATTGGCATTTCAAGTCTTCCACACCATTAATAGGGTTTCTACAGAGATTATAATAATTGATCGTAATCCATTTAGAACCAAAAAACAATAGTAATTTCAATCATTTTTTCATGAAAACCATTAAATAATTATACAATTATAATAAATATAGAATAAAATATATATATATATATATATAATTAATAATAATGTATTTTTATAATTATCCTTTTATATTCCTTAATTATAATGACTCCTTATACATTAATTGGTTAGTTGAGTTTTATTTTAATCAATGATTATTAGTATTTTTTTTATTTCATTCATGTTTCATCACGACACAGGCATAAATTATTCTTTGATTACATGTTCAACATTCATAGATTATAAAAAGGAATAAAATCATTTTTTCAATGATTTATTTTTCAACATTTTTTTATGGAATTTATGTGTTTTGTTTCCATGAATAGAATTCAAGATGACAATTTTAAAACAAATATATATATAACCATCTATTTTATTATATTCATTGTTTATAACTACTAAATATTGAGAATCCAGTATATTATTATTATCTTGGATAGATTCAATAGGAGGAAATAACAAACTAACTGAAAACATACCTAAAATGAAAAAAACATTGCAAAATTATATGAATAATATAATCAATGGTAAATAAAAAGAAAATAATAAATATAGATAATTAATTATTTTTATTTTTATGGATTTATTTTTTTATGAAAAAGTTTCCTTTCAAATAACAACTATGAAATTGTTAATGGATTTACCATAAAAAATAAATTTATAAAAATTAGTTTTTATAATAATATGTTATATTTTAATTGTTTTATATTTAAGGACATGTTAAATTATTTATAAATTTATGTGAAATATGATTAATGGTTGATAGTGTTTAAAAATTACATTTTTATTAATAACAAGTAGTTTTATAACATTTATTTTCAATTAAATAAAAAATATTAAAATTTTATAATATAATTAACTAAAAATAATTTCTTTTTTTAATTTATAATATCGTAATATTGTTTGGATAAATTTTTTATATTTCCATGATGGTATTATTTATTTTATGAAAAGGGTAAACCATTTTTTTTAATTTATGGAATTTTTCCCATATCATTATATGAGTGAAACCTACAAGTTTTTAAAAAAATAATTGATCATAATCATATCTAATGAGAAATATATATATTTATAAATGATATTAGGAATTTAAAATAGCAATGTTTAATGTTTTATTACCATTTATAATATATGAAATAATTAATTTTTTTTATATTTTATTTTATATTAATTTTATTTTGGTAAAATATTGGTTTAAAATGACATTAAACACACATAATTGGTAATTGTTTTATTATAAACCCATATATGTTATAAATAATGATGAATGTGACAACTATTCCCAACCCATAAATTTTATTCTTTAGGATACAATTTTTTTACAATATGGTTTCATGGGGTACAAGAACAAATGATAAAAATGATTTTAGAACACAAATAAATATTTTTATCATATTCGGAAGCTTTTTTTCCATGTAATTTAATTATATCAATTTTTTGGTTTCAAAAGTTAAATTACGTTGGTAAAAACTAGTTACCACTATAAAACCAATAATTGAAAGAGAATTGTTTTAGAATAAATGAGTTTAATAAAAGATTAAAACATATTTAAAAATTAATAAATGAGGTATTCTCAAAATTACCTCATCACCCAATCTATTATTTTCCATTTTTGAGTCTTATTGACATGAGAAATATGTCTTTTCTTTTTAATAAATTGAAATTCTATAAAACTAAAGGATTTCACACCATATATTAAGAGGCATATAAGAAACAATTTTAAGAAACCCTAAAATTTGAGTTTCTCTAGAAACAAATTATAGTTTTACATACCCCATTAAATTATATCCCTTTTGAATGATCCTCTCTTCACAATATGTTTTCCTAAAACATCTCTTTCTAAGATGGAATATAGTGCAACACCCAAGCCCTCAACGTGATTACTTTTTCCCCGTTACATTCTTAATTTTCATTATTTATTTACTAAATAAATTATTATAATTCCCATATAATGAAACGGTTATTTTTTATACAAAATATTATCATTCCATAGTGATAAATATTAAGCATGTTTCCTCTTTTTTTCTAAGAATAATCGAACAATTATTCATGTGTTGTGAGGATCCCCACCTCAATGAAGTCTGAAATTTCCGTTTTTCACAACCAACTCTCATCATATGAAATAAAAATTAAATTACATAATAAATTTCTAATATATTATTTAATTAATATTATTAATATAATAATTATATTCTACCATTTCCCTTTAATTCTCTATGAATTGAAAGCATTAATTGTGTGTTTTAATGACTACAAGCTTTACAATGTAATTTCTTTTTTCATATAATTTAATTAATAAATATTAAAATATAACAAAATATAATTATGAACAATAAAATTAAATATATAATGACATTATTATTAGGTAATAATGAAATTATTAAAAAATAAACCTCTTCTAAAAGGATAATCACACATTAAATATGGTGTGTTTATGTTTGGGTTAGTGTAAACACCTACTTTATAAATTATATAATACAGAGGAATGGATTAATATGATATCATAATATATAACAATATATTATATAAATAATAACAAATTCTTTTTATAATGCACGGTAACATTAATATTAATATATTTAATTAAAAAGTCACATTTCCTGTGATAAAAATCACTAAAACATGCTTCTCACCAACTTTATATACATTAAATGTAACAATTAATTCTATAAAATTTATTGATTACATAATAAATCATTATAAATAATAATTTATTTTAACATTTATTCAATTTAAATGATGATATTTTCATGAATAATATTGAACAACATCACTTTTATGAAACAATTATATAACGATCATAATTACTCACACCTGATTTTAGAATTATAAATATAATAATTAATATACATGTAGAGAAAAATTAGAAATAAATTTCATTAATTTATTTAGATATTAATAATATTTTATAATTTAAAATTATGGTATTTAATATTTTTATTGGAGGATAGATCAAAATTGACTTTTATGGGGATATATGTTTAGGGGTTTTTCTTAAATTTTTACCAGTAGATATGAATTTCTAATTATTTATGAAGAAAATATATAATGATGTACCCAATCCACATTAAATATATTGTATCATTATATACAAATTATTTATTGTATAAATACCATCATTTCAAATGATATTATTCAATGGGTTCTAACTGAAATGTTTTTATGACTTTAAGATTTTTTTGTGTCAAGCCTTATTTCAATACACCTATTTCATTTTCTAGTCATTGATATCATTGATATTTTTTATTGATATAAAAATAATTCATATTTATATATTAATTTTTTTAAGATGTAATAATACATATATTTTTTAAATTCATTAAATGTATTTTGATTCAATGGTACAAATTTTGTAATGGGATCTGTTATCTCAACATACATCACCGAGTTATAATTTATCCTCATGATATTATTTAATCTATGATTTTATTCAATCAATGTAAGATATCACTTTTTCTATTTTTTCATTCTCTATGGTGGGATATGTCTTTTTAATTAAGATCATCTAACGTAATAAATTTTCACTATAATATTGTATATCATTTTTTGAGAATAATTATCACACTCATTAATTAATGTTTCCCCTAAATGTAAATATCTTTCATTCCCACTAATGATATAATTTTTAATTATAATATTTTATTGTGTGTTATATCATGTTACCTATATATGTTTCTCACCCTTTTAATGATATATTTTTTTCTCTTATTACACATGTTTTTTCATCAAATATATTGTTAAATATTTATCATAGATTTTATATTTTTTTAGATAAAATGTTCTATATACTACCACACATTTCATTTAACAACATTAATTTTTTTTCTTCATTAATTTATGAAATTATATTTTTCAAATAATGTAATTCTTTTCAAAATATTTAATATAACAATTTTGAAAAATAATTTGAATGGACCATAAAATTCATCTATTTATTATAATTTTAAAAATGTTTCCTAATTTATCTTCCTTTATTTTCATCTCTGTGAACACCAAATAATACTATATTTTTAAATTAATAAAAAAATATCCCTATATGTTAATGATTAATAAATTAAAATACAGGTTTATGTGTTTTATAAAATATTTCTTTTAATACAATTTCAAAAGACCAATGGTTTTAAGTATTTCCCAATCGATTTCTCTAAAATCGCCAAATGTGTTTTTTATCTAATTAATTTTATAGTGATATATAATCATCTTGATCATGGATAATAATAAATGATATATTATACATTATTAATAAAATTATATTAAAAACTTTTTTACAAAATGATTAATCAATTTTCATTTATAACAAAAATCTTATCCATCATCGCATTTGTTTACATAACCATCCCCACTGAATATGAATTATTTATCATCTAATGTATGTGATTGTAAAAAAATTTATTCCATTCTTATGATTTGTTTTTTATCACCTAGATTAAATATATAAATTGAATGGGTAAATTATTGACTCAATTTTATAGCCTTAATCTATATAATGAAAATTACATATCCATTATTTTATTAATTGAAGGTTGTTTACCAAGAATTTCACCAAATAACATTGGGTACACATTTATTCACCATGGTATTGTCTCTATATGATTATTTATTGAATTTTCAATAATATCGTTGTTTGGTTCAATTTGAAAATGATATGAATCTCATTTTAGTTACCTGGGTTCTTTAAATTTTATCGAAGAAAACCCATTTACATTCAATGGTAAATTTATGATGATTCCAATGAATCACATTTATTTTCCCAGGGTTATTTATGATATGCTAAATGATTCAATAATTTTGGCCAAAATAAATTTATATGAATAATTGGTGTGGTATTATATCAACTAAATTTCATTGGATAAGTATATATATATAATGACAAAATTATTTACAAGTACAATCTAGTTACTCGTACGTGTGTAAATAGATGGAGTGGGTCAAAAATTATGGTTCCTTATAAAAACTTTCTATCCACATTTGAGATATATTATATATTATTATCTAATTTATATAACATATTTCATTTTTATTAAATAACTTTACATTTCATTTTACAAACAAAGGATCATTAAAGTATAGTGTCATGGAAAAAGGTACATAAAAATTAAAATATGAAACATTATTTTAACACCGTTGAATGATTTTTAAAAAAGAAATCCTATGAAGAATTACTTAATCTCATAAACTGGATACATTCATCAAAGTAAAGAGTGATCAGAAGGCACAATACAGAACAATGAGAAAAAAATTACATGTGAACTTGAGGGATATGAATAAGAACCTAAAATATATTAAAGGAATGATAAATAGGAATATCATTTAAATAATAACTTGAATAATAAATATAAAATATGTCTACAACATTTAATTTATACATTCATGAACATATCACCAAGGTATATTTCCATAGTGTCATAAAAATTACAAAGGTTATTCACCATGTAATCATAAAACGTGTCTCTCTAGTGATTAATTAATTTACCCAATTTACTAGAGAAATATTAGGGAACGCCATTATTATGTATTTATATCCATGAGATCCACAAATATCATAACCAAAAACTTCATAAATAACAAAAAAAAAATGGAAATGGCTTTCATATCAAAATCATGATGTTTTTAAAAATTACATAAAAACATGAGAATTATGTCCTTTTTTAACCATGAAAAATGAAGGAATGTTTCATATATGTAATTAAAAGAAATAAATATAACATTTTGATATATATATTAATATTTATATAGAATATGTAGGTCTGGGTATTCACAAAAAAATGAATGAATTTCATAAAAAATTGATATGTATCGAGACAGTACTTCTATAGGAAAACATCTACGAAACAAGGTTTTATAGAAACATAAAAATAGAATGGAAAAGAATAATCCCCATATAAATAACTCATTATAACGTGTATATACTTAATAAAATACAATCATGATCATGGTATAGGTATTTTAATGTTATACAACATGAAAATCAAACATGAAAAAAAGTGAAGATACAATTTCGTTTAGGAAAATTTTGGAGACTTATAATGTCTTTTAAAAATAAAAAAATAATTATTTTGGAAAAAATAGTATATAATCACATTGAAATAAAAAATAACTAAATATGGATACTGAATACTATACCCCAACATAAGAGAATCTAAATTCTAAGACATAACCTAAAAAAATTCTCAGCTAAAAGAGGAGGGTGAAAGGTTCCCTTATCTTGAAGAATAACATCAATAACACGAAGGTTGGGACCATGGGGGCCGGAGGTAACCCTGTGATGACCCATTGTTAGGTATAATGTCAAGATATTAATTGATGTTTAATTGGTTATGAATTGAATTAAAGAATGTGTTATCAATAATGAAAAACTGTTAATGGATATTTTATTAATTTCCATGGGACACCTCATTATTTGTATTTGAAAAACCATGGGGATTCCCATGGTATTGGATACATGGGACACCTCATAACATATCTCAATGTACACCAATATACCACAATTATTACATCATTATGATGTCATTTATGATTTTGTTAAACATGCCAAAACTCAAAACTGTACTTCATCTTTTCCCCAAAAAAACATATTATAAAAATATAATAAATTCACCTTAAAATAATTTCAATACTTGGAATTCAAAAATGAAATATATTTTATGAAAATAATTTTATAATTATGAGATTTCTTTTTTTATGTAAAACAATAATTATTTGAAATTAAACTAATACTTAAATAAGAAATTTCAAAATAGTTATTTATTTATTATAATATATAAAATTATCAGTCAAGAAAACTACATTATGTTTATATATTCTTAAGTGTGGTTTCAATTACATTGATCACATTACTATTCATAAGTTCTATATTAGTATTCATCATTTAAAATTCACCAAAAATTTTGAATCTAAATTTTATAATGATCACAAAAGTAGCCATCAATTTTTTCAAAATCATTTCACAATAATAATTATTTAAAGTATAAATTATTTTTAAATAATCTTTTTTAAATTCTCTTCAATAATATGTAAATTCTATAAACACATACTATATTTATCTTCTTATTTGAAATTCACAAATTTTTCCATAATAAGAACGAAATTTTTTATTTATACAACAGGAGTACACATTGTAAATAAAGCCTCGTTACATTGTCCATTATAACACATACGTAGGACAAAAAGAGTAAGTTGTGCTATAGTAATAGAATCATCAGGATAATAAATCAATAGTGCATGATCCATGATTTCTATCATCTTTAAAATATTCCATAAGTGATTATGTTCAAGCATAACATGTATGAGTCATCTTGGGCATGGTTGAGAAAAATCCAAATGGTGCTTCCTACTTCCGATGCTTTGATAGATGGGCTTCGTAATGCCCGAGTCTACTAGATGTGGCCATCAAATCTACAGTCTATATTAATTAAAAATGATAATTTGTACTTGTAAACAATAATCATAACATTAATAAATATATTCCAACTTTTGAATTGATAAACTGCCATATTAAATAATAGTCATAAAGTAGTCAAATCCTAACAATATCTATTTAATTATAATCAGACTATTAAAAAAAGGATATTGTTTTTTTGATTATAAAATAAAATAACCCAAAAATTCAAGAAACAAACATTATTCAAAATCATGGGTCATAACTTTATTTTCCCTTTTGAAATTTTGTCCCCAAAATTTTAACACTTACCCTTAAAAGATAAATAATGGGGCTACATCTTCCTCAAATACTCCTCTAGTTCCCTATGGCATGTTAACATTTGTGGTTCCTCCACAACACCTTAATAAGGTTGGTATTTTTCTGGCATAAATCCTTTTCAATACGATTCAACATATCCATTGTATACTCCTCATAAGAGAGGTCATGTTCCAGATGTAACACCTCTAGATTTAGTACATGTGAAGGGTTAGGTGGGTACACCCTAAAGAGGGATACATGGATGATATCACAGACATGTGCTATATTTGGAAGAAGTGAATGATTATAGGACACTACTCCAATAAAATCAAGGATATTGGAGGGGAAAATGTACCTAGGGATGTGCATCCCTTTCTTCCCACACTGCATGACTCTCATCCAAGGTGAAATTTGAAGAAAGAATTTATCACCGACATCAAAATCCAAGTCCCATCAAATGTTGTCAGTGTAGCTCTTTTACCGACTCTAAGAATCATTAATACATTATTGGTTGGCATGGACATTTTATGTCATCACTTGTAGAAGATCAAGCTTGAGAAGCATTCTCTCACAATCTTCATCCCAAAATGTAGTTGTTCAACATCGCTTCCAAATTGAGCTTCAGAGATTTCCATTGGAATACTCAAATGGATAATATTATTTTAAGAGGACTCTACAAATGGGTGATGTTGATACCACCCACCTTTAAATTCTATTGATAATGTTCTCATCCCATCCCCAAGTGTTTGAATAGTCCGTTAATATTTTCCATCGGTTTGTGGGTGAAAGGCCGTACTGAAAACATATTATGTAATCATAGAATGTTGATATCTTCTAGGGAATTTTAATTTGAACCATGGATCGTGATCATATATGATAAAAAGTGGAACTCGTTACAGCCTTAACAATGTCTTCACATAAATCCTGGAAATTTTATCAAGAGAGAAATAATTCTAAATAGAGATAAAATGGGTGGTCTTGTTTAGATGGTCCACAATAACCCATTTCACATTACTTCTATTGGAATTTAATGGTAGACCAGTGAAAAATTATATAGTGATACTGTGCCACATCCAAGATAGTATGGGAAGTGGTTGTACTACTCCTTTAAGAAGATGTCACTATTCCTTCACATACTGAAATACAAGGAACCTTTTATTGTAGTTAGCTATATATCTATGCATATTATCCCACCAATAATGTTCACAAAGGTCCCTATACATTTTCATGCTTCTAGGATGTATTGAAAATGTATATCTATGAGATTCATCCATTGGATCCTTCATTATTTCAGGAATAGATGGAACATATAGTCTTTTATGAAGATTTAGTACAACGTCATGATCAATATTTATCTCAGGATACATCCCATCCTTCATAGACTCAAACTTATTCTGTAACAAATGATATTCTTTTTCAGCATTCTCTATCTTCACTAGTAATGATGGGTGATAAATCATTTTTATGGTGTACATGATGTCCCTTACTGAATAATTTCCATTTCCTTTTTGACTAGATCTTGGATCAAGGGATCACATTGAGTTCACGTTATAGAAAAAACAAATGTGAATTTCTTACATTATGCTTCAATGATTTTTTTCTCTTCTAGGATGATAATTAATTGAACAATCACAGTATTTAAGAAGTTCCATCCATATCCTCTATCTCATGTGCAATTTATTTTCTGTGTAAATATACTTCAAACATTGGTGTTCAATGTATATATCACATTTCTCCTTATAAATAAAGTATCGTCATATCATCATAGACAAAAGAAACCTTAGCCAGTTCAAGATCACACATAGGATAGTTCTTCTCATCAGTCTACAACGTTTGAGATGCATAATCAGTCACCATGTAATTTTTCATGAGGATTAACTGATTCACTTTTAGGGATGCATCACTAAAAATAATTAATCCTTCTTCACTTAAGGGAAGAGTTAACACATGTGTAGTAACCAATATCTTCTTCATATCATGGAAACAATCATCAAACTCACTTTTCCAGATGATATTTACCCTCTTTTAAGTTAACATGGTTTATGGATAACAATTTCATGAAATGTTTTTCTAAAACCACAAAAAATTTCCCACAAATATAAGGATACTAAGAATATATACTATTGTTGTAGGATAAGCCCACTCCAAAAAAACCATTGTCTATGTAGGGTCCACTGTGATTCCATCATTGTTTAAAATATTCCCCAAGGAATAAACTTGTTGTAACCAAAATTCACATATGATGAATATTCCATAGAGCCTCTAATTTTGTAGAGTCTGAAAAAAAAACCCAGAGATTATACTCATCCTCCAAGAAATATTCAGAATATTTGAAAAATTAATCAATAAAATCTTCAACAAAGTTATCAAGATAGGATTTAAAGACACATTTCATCATATCAATAAAAATAGCAGGTAAATTAGTCAGTCGAAAGGGTATAACAACAAACACATAATTTCGATATCTTGATCGGAAGGCAGTTTTTGAAATATCATCTTTCTTATCCCTTAATTAATTTTAACCATATTTAAGATCAATCTTAGAGAATCATTGTTCCCCATATTCCACTCATTAGCCTCAACCTCCACTCATGGTCTCTTGTTTTTAATTTGTTCCCACAACTGATCATCTTCTCTATCTAAGAGGTAAATATACATATTGAACTTCTATTTTTCTGAACAACGGGGCACAGAAAAGATCTTATCGATAGAGCTGATCCCCTATTTAGCAATAAATGTTTCTGTTGATCCACTAAAGGTTGGTAGTTATTCACATATAAAGTAATCATCACAGTGTATTCCCATTCATGGTGAAATAATTATTTAATCTTGATTCATGTTATTACCCATAACTTGAGTTAGTTTTTTCATCATTCCATGGATGTTTCTATTCCAGTTTATATTAGAGGGTCATAATCATATGGTACATTGAGATCGTCGTTGTCATGGTATTTTCAATTTTACACCACTTTTAGACGAATAAAACCTTAGTTATAATCTTATTTTATTTAAAAATATTTTAAAAATGAATATTTTTATTTCATAAAACCTTTTACTTAAAAATATTATTATTTAACCACAATTTCATTTCTATATAAATCCACCATAATGATTCATAAAAAGAATGTGATTTACAAGAAATATCCCCTTGGTGTGTCAAACCTGGAGTGTACCAATGCCTATTTTCATATCCTAGGATACCCCTAGTCATGCTCAGAACTCCTAGTGGGAGTTTTCCCTCCAAGGTACATCTATTACATAACCACATTCACTTTTTCATGTCTAGATAGAGATTTATTTTTTCGAAAACCACTTATATAATATTACACCAAAATACGATTAAGTTTTCCAATATTTAAATTTTTTTATATAGTTCTTCCTAATGTTTTCATTGCCTTATTTTTGAAAATAAATAAACAATCCTTTGTTACCAACTATTTCATCTCACCTTCTTATTATAGAGCTTTACATTTCATTTTACAAGTAGAGGATCATTAAAGTCTAGTGACTTAGAAAAGAGATACATAATATATGAAAGCAGAAAAAATTATTTTAATACCTTTGAAAATATTCATGAAAAGTTCATCATATGTAAAATTACTTCATCTCATGACTAGAAGATAACCATCCAAGTAAAGGGTTAGTAAATAGCCCAATAAGAAAAAAAATGAAATTGTTTCCATTTGAACGTGAGAGATATCAATAAAAACATGAGGAATATGGAAAAGGAATTATAAAGGGGAATATCATACCAATAATAGCCTGAATCATAACCTAAAAATTTTCAACAACATTTAATTTCGAAATTCATGAACTTATAAACAATTTCCATCGACAATGTGTCATAAACGTTACCATGGTTATTCACCAAGATATCATAAAACATAACATCTATAAGGATTAAATTATTTACCCAATAAATTAAAACTATATTATTTAAAACCCTTAATATATAATTATTATAAAGTTATACAAAAATATAATATCCAAAAATATCATAAATAACCTTAATATAATAAATGAAATGGGTTTTATAAAAAATCGTTACATTTTAAAAATTGCTTAAAACACATAATTTTTTGGTCATTTTAAACCCCTGAAAAAGGAAGGTAAGATTCATGTATGTTATTTCCCAAAGGAAATAATTTTTTTTGAAATAAATGTGAATATATTTAGTGGTTAAATAGGTTTAGATATTCACCAAATAAAATTAATGAATTTCTTAAAAAATGATATGTTTTGATATGATAATTCTACATCATAACACCTGTATAACATAGTTTTAATAAAATTAAAAAAAGGATGGTACAAGGGAAAAACACTAAAAAAATTAATAATAATATAGTATAGGGACATAATATAAAATAAATAAGATCATGTAAGAGACATTTGAATGATATAACACAAAAAGGAAACCTGAATGAAAAGAGAAGATACAATTTCTTTTATGAAAATTCGGCAACCTAATGGTGTCACTTAAAAATTTATAAAACGTTTTTATAAGAGAAAAATAGGGATCCTATTCAATTAACATAAAAATTATTGCAATAGGGATACATAATATTATACCCAAAAATAAGATAATGGATATTCTAAGACATAATATAAAAGATGTCACGACTAAAAGAGAAGGGTGAAAGGTTCCATTACCATAAGAATTACATAAAAATTATAAGTTCAAGACCTCTGGAGGTGTGGGGGAACCTTGAGAGGACTCATTGAGATGTTAAAAGATCATAAATTCGTTGAGGAGGAATTATGATTGAAAGGAATAATGCAATGGGTTGGTATTTATATCGAAAGTGGGGGAATATTTTATGAATTCTCAAGTGAAACCACATTAGTGGTATTTACAAAACCATGGTCTTCTACATGGTATTGGAAAAATAGGACACCTAATAACATATCATATTATATAAATTGTGACCTGAACAATTACCTCATTAATTATATCTTTAAACACACTAAAACTCTAAACTGTACTTTTATTATTAATCGTAAAACAGAACATTTAATAAAAATCTTCTAAGTTAGGTTACATTTCTATTTCAACCTGTTATAGAGGTGGGTGTAACCTATGACATGTATATAAGATAATATAATAATTTTATATTATTGAAAAATAATTCAATGTTTTTTAAAATCAAATTTTCTTTGGAATTATAACTAAAACACACTAAACAAATTTGTTCTATGAGTTGTGTAAAAAATTAGTTCAATGTAATAGTAATGTGAATGTGGGAAATTTTTAGCATAAAACCACTAGTGTTATATCAATGTTAATTTTTTAATTTAAATTTTTTTAAATTTTTTATGCGAGTATGGGTGTAGAGAGTATCAGTTGTTAAAAAATTATTATTCAGTTATTTTTTTGTATTAGTTTAGTTATTTATTTAATTATGATAAATAAATTAGCTAAAACTATTGGACAAGTCCTAGTGATAAGGATAATTATATGATAATTATATAAGACAATATAATAATGTAATATTATTTTAAAATGATTACATTTTATGTAAAAAAATTTCCCTATGGGATTAGAACTAAAACATACTAATAAAAAATGATCTATGAGTTGTTCAAAAATTTAGTTATAGATATCGGTGTAATCTATGAGAGTATATAAGATAATATAATTTGGTCATATTATTTAAAAATGTTTCAATTTTTTTGAAAACACTTTTCTTATGAAATTAGTACTAAAACACACTAATCGCTATTTTCATATGAGTTGTTTAAAAATTTAGTTATGTGTAATAGTAATGTGAAATTTGGAAAAAAAATTCTGATTCTACACGTGTGGTATCAATGTTACTTTTTAAATTTATATTTTTTTAAAAAAACTATTATATGAGTATGGTTGTTAGAGTCTATGATGATAAAAAATAATTTTTTAGTTAGTTGTTTTATTTGTTTAATTATTTATCAAATTATGATAAATGTTTTTTGCTAAAACATTTTGTTAAGACCATGTGATAAGTATAAGTATATGATAATATACAAAAAAATTTAATGTAGGGATTGTGTGGTTCTCCATGAAATTACATACTTGTATGGATACAATATGGGTTAGAATCCACGAGGATATATGTTCTTAAGGGAAAAAACACTACAAATGTAGACTAAATATTAGATTGATTATCAGATCGTGCATAATAATGAGGCCTAACTAAACACCTAGGATGAACCACATGAGGTAAATTACGATTACAAATATTTGTATATAGAATCCCACCTATCATATAATATAATAAAGTAGAAAACATTAATGGTTGATAATTTTAGTATATTTTTGTTGTGATAAAATCAATTAATTTCGTAGTCTTGAAAATTTTTTGAGGTGGATATTTAAATTGAAATTAAATCTTGAATCCATTACATAATTTCATTAGTTAGTAATACTTTTCAATTAAATTTTCTTATATTCTTAATGTTATAAGTTTTATTTGGAATTCCAAAGGATTTTTCTGTATTAGTATTTTTTAATGGATTTTAAACATATATTTAATTCTACGAGTAACCATGAAATGTGAATATATGAATTTTTAGTATTTCTCAATATTACTATCTATGAACACATGATTGTGGGATGGATAACCATTACGATTAAAATAAATATATATTTTCAGAAAAGTTCATTAGATATTATTGATATCCTTAGCATTTATTAATTATTTATTTATTAAAATATTTATGATATTTTTCTGTGAATATTGTCTATTATTTTGGATTTGGATTTATTTTTACTGGTGTGTGATATTATAAATTAGTTTTTATTACCTTTTTGGGGATAACTATGGTGTTAGTTTTTTGAGTAATATCTTATCTCACTATGGTATAATGTATGGGATATTTAAATGGTATTTTGGAAATGTATCTTATGAAGAATATATTGTTATAGTATATATATACATGGGAATAATATTTCATGAATTATTAATGTTGTTTTAATTAAGGTAAATATCAGTATATATTGTAATAGAGTTAGGTATACGTTATATTAGATGTTATATAACAATATATAAACATTATAAGAATTTCTTCAACCACAATCCTTAGTGAGTAATAATTAAAATTATGCGAAAGAAACGTATTTTAGCTGTTATAATGTAAATACATAAGATTTAATACAAATTAGAATGAAAATATATTTGATACCACATATTACATTCATCACAAAAAAACACTTGACTAAAACGAACAGTGAAATATTAAAATTTCCTAAAGGTTGTGATAATTTATAAATAATAATATTATAATCAATTAAAATATTAAGATATGTAATTGATTATTTTATTTTTAAAATTATATATTATGAAGATTATTTAAAAAATGTTAATATTCTATAAAAACCCTGGCATGAAAAGCATGGATATCATATCATTTTTTCAGAACAATACATCCATTATAAAAACACTTTCCCAAATAACATTTTATTTCAGTGCCCTTGGAGACATGGAACAAAATCATCAAATTAGGATAAATATCTTTATTGTTTCCCATAATGATTATCCCCCATAGTACCCCTACCTAAAAAAATCATTATAACTTAAGGGAAATAGTAACATAAGAAAAGGGTGAGATTAGATGTTAAGTAATTCTAAATAAGGTTGATATGGATTGTAATATAAATATAAGTGAGTAATACTATTATCCCAACTTTTGAAAATTATATCATGCATATCAACGATCATAATTTTCAGTCATTGAATAAATCATTTAAATTCATAAGACATGAATTATAAAAGAAAAACATATCAATAAAACATGAAATTGTGGAAAACACATAATCATAGAAAATTATTTTCATATTAGTCATGTCACATTTCCAAGACCATCCTATCAGAAAAATCTATTTACCAAACTGATTTTACATGTTGTTCTATCTCTATATTACAGTAAAAACTTTTCTCTAATTTCGTTTCAGTATTACTGAACCAAGATTACATCTATTCTTGTCCTATATTACTGAACCATTATTTCTCTCATTTTAGTATTGTCTATCTCATGAGATTAAAATCTATACCAAATGAATTGGAGGGATATATATGTCCTACCTATATCATAATAAAAACCATAAATATTTGAACCACAAGAAAATAAATCATTCATCATATCATAACCCATGGAATTTAATGGGCTTCATAAACATCACTCAATCATAACATACCCCATGGGAAGGAAATGGGTTTCATAAATATTGTTCCATCATACTAATATGCCATTATTAGAAATAATAGGAATGGTGGGATTGAATAATATCTCCAGAAAAACAAAAGTAACATCAAATAATTTTATCCTATGTGGAAAGTAATTTTGAGGGATGAGAGAAAAGTAATTCTTAAGGAAAATATCCATTATTATTTGAAAAATAAATCTTTTCATAAAATTTAGCGTAATTTTAAATGAAAAAATTTTATTTCAAAATAAAAGTTTGATATTGTAATAGATGACACAAATCGTTATGGAATCATAATGGTGGAAAATTCTCTTATTTCTATATTTGATAAAAAAACATTCCTTTCATAATGTTTCCAGAAATTTCACTACGTATCTCGTCTTGGAGAAGATAACAACATTCCTTTCAAACAGTGTATAAAAAAGTAAAAAATGTGTAAAAATGAAATTATACATAAAAATAATAATTTTTTTAAGAAAATTTATATTTTTTAGAAAACATAGACACGAAAGATTAATATTCCCCTACTGAGACATAAAATGAAACAATCCCAAAAATTGAAGAGATTGTGACATAAAGAGTAATCAATTTATAAAGAGTAGGTACTTATTCCACATGCAATTAAAATATATTATATGGATATGAATATACCATAAAATCTTAATAAGACTCATAAATGACATTTATGTGAATTATATAAACCACATAGAAGAAAAAGGCAGTGTATAAGGAATGTGTCCCACATAAATGAAAGTGATACAAAAATCCATTATTTTATGTCTTGAACTCCTTAATATATAGTCAAAACTAATGTATAATATATATAATATTATTATTTATATAAAACAGACCAAAATCCATATATATAATACCATATATTGTTTACTTATGAATTAATATTATTCACGTATTAGAAATTTAATGTAAGTTTTATGTTTCGGATAACAACCGCTTTGTTATTTGAATAGGTTTTGACATATTAGAATTGTTCCTATGACATATATCATTATTCCATCGACTAAATAATGGTAAAAAGAATATAAATATCATAAAAACCTATATATTAAGTATTTTTTTCATGTTGATTCATAAATGTTAGTGGTAGAAAATAAAATACATTCTTCCTGGATACAGTTGGCCATAAGTACGCATGAACGTTTTTTTTCATTTATTTGGAATTATAATTAAAATAAATGAATATGTTATATTGTCATTCCAAAATTGTTTTTTGTAATGGGCTGAACCTCTCTGGTCCATTCCTTTAATGAAATATGGTATATGAGGTGCTCTTGGTGGTCAAGGTGACTTATCCACAAAACTTTTCTAAATTTATAGTGATGTGAAAAGTGTTTCCAATTTTGTGAACAATTCCATCAGTGAGAATGATGTAAATAGTGTTATCAGTAAGATAGATGTTAATAGTTTCATCAGTCATATAGATGTATACAGTCGGCATCTGTGAGTCATTTGTGAAGTCAGCGTCGGTGAGTCATTTTTATTGTTAGCATTGGTAGGTGTACAATGTTTCTAGGTGTTGGTAGGTGTATAATGTTTCTGGCCATCAGTTGTTGTACAATGTTTCTAGATTCCTATTATTTACCCCATTTTTCATTTTCCTGGACAAAAAATGAATTCATGGCTTTTTTTTAAGAGATATAAGGCTGATTCAAAGCCCATAAGTTCTAAATTGATTTTCATAAGGCTCGATATTCCTATACATAGACAAACCACATGGTTTAATTTGATCCCATTTTAATGGAAAATCCATCTTATATTAAACCGATGCTCAAATAAATATTCTAAATTGATGAGAAATCTTCATCCCTTCTTCTACCTCGTGTTCTCTGGTGTGAGATTCTCAAACCATTCCTTTTTTCCCATTGGAGTGGTGTTATAAAACTATAATCTATGGATCATTTCCACATGAAGATTCTTTTTACATCATGTGCACCCCTTATTTTGGTTCAAGCACCAATTGTCGATCCATCATCAATAAAGGTATAATCTCCCTCCATTCATGTTTTTTCTTCAACCCCCCTCTTTTTTTTCTCCATGCCATGTTATGGAATGAGATCTCTATGATCCGAATAGATTTATCTTCGATGTCAGTTTGTCTGGTCGGGTCGTGGCATCCTCGGGTTGATGAAGTTGTTGTGCGGGATGCGATCATTATCGGTTGTGTGGTTCGTTCTTTTGTAATGAAAGTGTATGACCATTTGGGGTAGAAGATTCATGTATTATCCAGTATTTTACATGAAATCATAGAGTTATCATGATTTATCCGACTATATCACAATGTAATTGATATTATATGTATTTTTATTGGGTTTAATGAATCAGTATTGATCTTTTGTTATTACAATTTATTTTATTAGATATTGCGTTGTCTATGGATGACTTGTTTAGCATGTCATTAATTATAGAAATTTTTTAAGATGGTAGGATGGGATTAATTTTAATTATTTGTTAAAGATAACAAGGAATGTAAATGTATCTGGATATTATTGTTGTAATTTTATGGAAATCAAATTGGTGTAGTAAGCATGTTTAATTATTTTTGATAGCTATGATGCCATTCATTTTTGGTTTCCCATAATTGGAACCTACAAATAATGATCTTGTTAATTTAATATGGATTAATGAACTGGTTTTTTGATAAAATATAATTCCTTGTAGGTTTTTGAGTTACCCTCTATCTTGAAAAGGACAATAGACATTTTCATGGAGCCATGGGAGATAATTGTGTGTGAAGGATGAATGCCTTGCTTAACGGTCCAGGGACAAGTAGATATAATGTTTATATCCTACTTCTGGTGTTTTTATGTTATCTAATATGGTTGTTGAGATATGTGGTGGTAATGAATCCTATTGGTTTTCATAGTATTTGACTTTTAGGTTGGTGAGATGCATCAGTTTATGTGTGTGGGTGTCGGGGAGGACACCAGAGATGATGAAAGGAGGTCGGATGTGAATGTTTGGATTCTTGATGAATCATTTTTTGTTTATCTTGTTTAATTTCCCATATTCTTATGGAATATGGTGTATCTTACTCTCAATCAAATGTGTGAATGATGAACGAGGTATGCCACATTCCATTTGGGTTTAGTTTCTTAAGTGGGGATGGGCCTATAATCTTACTATAGGTGGAAAATACTCAATGGGTAGTTAACCTACTCACCGTTTTGAGCCCTGTATTTTTGGTAGCATAGAATGTTTTTATTGAAATCCTCTGTATATAGTGAAATATTATTACTATTAATAAATTATTGAATTAATGATTTTTACCCATAGGGTAGGAACTTCCTGGGATGCAATTTTATGGTACTATTTCTTAGAAGTTATCTACTTGGTTTGGTTATTCCTAGAGGTCATGAATCATTTGATTGATAATAATGAAATATAATGTGAAATTATTAATGGTTAATTAATGTTTTATTAATTAAATAACATAAAGTGAAACATGTAAAAAGTAATAAATTAATGTAATAAATCACGTTTAATGGTTGTGTGCTTATAGGAAACATAGTCTTAGCCCTTGAAGGAGGGAGTCCCAGAGATGTTATATGTAGTTGAGTCTCAGAATAGGTTATGACCATGGTGTATTTTTGAGCTTTAGTATGTTCTGTACTTTATGTGAATCTATATAAAACTCCACCACATTAGTTTGAGAAAATGACACCTTAGGGATTCTGATCCATGGGGGTGTTTTCCTTAACATTCTGGTGGGAGGATGGATGGATGACTTCCACCATTGGCCCTAATCTATTCTCTTGGTGGTTATATGTGATGGTAGGAACATTGTTTAGTTTTCCAAAAATATGTTTGTAGAAGGATATAATGTCTTGGCGTTATTCAAACAGATATATTCTTAATATAGTTTCATATGGTCAACTATAGGTGTAACATGTATATGTTGTGATGACTTGAGGATACTTACTCAGCATACAGTCTGTAATTTCTTGAGGCATAATACCTGATGTACGATACACATTATGTGGGATTTGGGGAATCCCATAACAAACCTAGTTAATTTTTGTTTTTTGGATAATGTGGTGTTATGATTAGGTGTCTATAGGAAAGCATTATTATGCACAAGGTGCATATAGTATTGGTTTCCCAGGTGCCAGATTAACCAGTATTGAGAGATGTGTCTTATGACATACGATGTTGGGTAAATGAGGAAAACTAATGAGGATGTGGTAGCAGGGAACCCATGATATCCATTATTATATTATATACTCTTGTATGTGATACTGGTTGAGAGTTGAAATGGTGAGGCTAGGAACATAGTATACCTATATAGGAAGCTATGTAGTTTCACATGTGGTACATTGTGATTTAGAATGATTTTTATTTAATTTTTCATGAATTGATCCTAGGAGGATCCTTCTGAGAATACTGTTATAGTAAACCTACATATATATAAGCTTTTTTCAAGTCACTTGGAGCAGGTGGGAGATCCTTCTAGTTACTAATAGATTGTGGTTACATCAGCTGTTCGGGCTTCGTGGTCACTACGGTTTATTTTAATTTCTTTTGGAACATGTAGTTTTCTGTTTCAGTTGCATTAGTTCATTCCTGGAATTACATATGTGTATTGGGATTTATTTTTTATTGCAGTATAAGTTGGAGTTGGTTGGTGTCTGTCTTATCTCTATCTTTCCCATGTGTTCTCTTAGAGTGTAATGACTTCCATTTTTGTATTTACTATACCCTCTATGCGAGTTGACAAAATGATCCTAACTAGAGGCGGGTCTCGGGGGGGTCATTATCTCCCTTCTGGCATTTTCAACCAAGTAGGGGTACAATTTTTGGGGTGGGGGTCGTGATAGAGTGGTATCAAAGGAGAGATTGAGGGATATCATGGAGTTTGGTCTTAGGATCTAGTGATGTTTCATGGGTTGGTAGAGAAATGATGTTGGTCAAGATTATAAAGTGATGTAAACAATAGATACTTAATGAGACAATGGTGTTTATGGACCAATGTGATCTGATGCATGAACCTTTATGTTTCTCGTGGCTTTTAAAGTATATGATAATGGTTATAGGTTAAATAACTATGAATGGATCACACATAATTATTTTTTGTTCATATGTTTTAATGAGTTGACCATTGGTTAAGATATCCTAAAATGAATAAACAAAGTTAATAAATTAATGTTTATTCTTCCATATATCTAGTTTAGGAGTTCTAACTGTTTTTTATTTTGAAGCTATGGCTCTAGGATAACATCTTCACTGGGTTTTTGAAAATGATGTCTAGTAGGCTACACCCAAAGATCATCATAGGGTGGAGGATGACAATGATGAAAAATTGCAGAGGGAACACTAAATGTATTAGTGCCAGAGTATGCAGAAGTATGGGGCTTCATTACATATCTAGTCATAGAAGACTGGTTAGAAGAGGTTGAGATATCCTTTAGTTTAATATTTGCTCGGAAGAAGCATTGAGTGTCATTGGATGTGATGATGTTGTGTGGGGAAGTGAGGAAGTGGATGTTATTGTTCATTGGGGATCACGAGGAGTTGGTTATATAGTTTGAGGATTCCCAAGAAAATATCAGAGTCATGTTTCTTTCTTCAACTGCGATGTCGTATAGTCACCAGGAGCAACTTACCCTTCAACCAGGGGTGATATAGTGTGCATTTTTTTGGAATCTGATTTAAGAACATTTTATAATTCTCTTTAGACCTCTTTCTAGATGAGAGGTTTGGGTGTTGAATTTTGAGGAGGCATTGCATCTAGATATCCAGCGCCAGGTTGCCCCGTTTATGGGGAAAACATATATTGAGGTGCTGGAGAAGGTATAAGTCATCTAGTAGATTTTACCCAGAACCAGATCTTCATGAGAGGGGAGTTGTCAGGATTACACATGAAGTAGAGAAATGCTCTAGGGTTGTTTTTTGCAGGGAAAAAGAGTTTCTATTTAGTTGGGCGTAGGTCCTAGCCCACAACATCTCATTTTTATGGGGGTAAAGGCTCTCAGGCCTATGAAAAGGGATTATATGCTTATTTTTCTTGTGCATGTCATGGTCTTCAGCAGCGATTGTTCCTGACCATTTAGAATTTTTAACATGCACTAGGTGTTCCACTCTAGGTTATTCTATTGAGGATGTTCCATCCAAGATAGTAGTAGCAGGATGCACCACACTTGGATCAGCAAAGGGGAAATGGGGAAGTCATAGGACATCCCCATGATGCACCCAATGATTAGAGAGTAGAAAAAAAGCATGGTGGAGACTGTGACAGTTGGTGGTCAATATGACTTGTTTGAATTTTTTAGAGACTGTGAGCAATATCGGGGGATGAACCACACTTGGGGAGATTTCCAATGTTTACAGATACAACGATACAATGTCATCCTCTTCATGGATTGGTTTTATTTAGTGTAGGCTATCATAGATTTCCTCTGAAGTAAGATGGAATTATTTGATATTGATGGAGATCCAAAAAATGTTTATTGGTGAGTGATACCCCCTGATTGATCAGTGTTGTGTTCCATCTAAGTCATCTATGATGGCTGAGATGATACTGAGTACTTTAGAGGTTTATACATTGGCGTTTCCTAGTGTCATTGAATAGTATAGTAAAATCCTTCCAGAAGAGGTTGCATCATTACCTTCTTGATAAGAGATCGAGTTTGGGATAGAGATATAGTAGGGATAGGATCATATCTATATGTATCAATTTATGATGGCCCCTTATATGTTACGGGAGCTGTGTATATGGGTTGGTGGCCTTTTATAGTGCAGTTGTGTTTTCCTAAGCGTGTCATCGTGGGGCGCACCTGTTTTCTTCATGAAGAATATTGATTGATGTTTGCATTTTTGTATCTAATATCATCTCCTAAACATAGTGAGAGTGAAGAATCACTATAATATTTTACGTTTGATGACTTATTCAATTAGATGAAGGGTTCAAGTTGGTTCTCAAATATCTATTTACAGTAAGGATATCATCAGATGCATTTGAAGGATGCAGATATCCCGAATACTACTCTATGTTGTCAACATGGTCATAAATAGTTCTTTTTAATGTCGTTCAATGTGACGAATGATCCAGCTATGTTCATGGGGTTTATGAACAGTATGTTTCATGAGTTCTTGGATAAGTTCGTTTTGGTTTTTCATCAACATCATTCTTGTATTCTTTGTGTCAAAGGAAGCGCATGAAGAGCATCTAAATGATGTTTTAGGGGGTTTTCAACAACAAAAGTTGTTTGGGAAGTGGTTGAAGTGTCCATTTTGGGCTCAAGAATTTTGTTTCATGGGACATGCTATATCCCAAAATGGAGTAGCTATGGATATGTCAGAGATAGAATAAGTTGTTTCATGGAAATCCCCCAAGAAAGTGCAGGGGTGAAAATATTCATCGGTATTGTAGGATACTACAAGAGGTTTTTAGCTGATTTCTTTAGAGTTGCGACTCATATGATAGCATTGGAAAGGATGGATCATGTGTTCATTTGGATTGACCAATTTTAGAATGATTTTGAGTATCTAATGTAGAAGTTGATAAGCGATCTAGTTCATTATCTGCCAGCAGAGGGAGTTCAGTTTGATGATTTATGTGATTCATCGCATATGGGTTAAGGCCTTATTATGATGTAGTTCATATCTCCATTTTTATATGGGTCTCGAATTTTTCATTCCCATGAATGTAGCTCTACCACCCATATCTTGAGTTGGAGGCATTGGTTCTTACTATGATGTTGTGGAGACATTACCTTGTTGGATATGTATTTGATGTTTTCACCGATCATAAGAGAATTAGGTATGATTTCTTTCACAGTGAATATTACATGAGGTAGTGTCATTGGATGGACATCTTACAATAATAAGACTTCAAAATTTTATATACACGTGGAAAGGGGAATGTTTTAGCTGATGCGACGTGAAGGAGGTCACATAGTGATGTAGTGCAAGAATCTAGTTATTCCAAGAGAGTAATGGATGAAAATTAAACATTGCATCTATATATGGGAGATTTAGGAAGAAGAAATTGTATTTTTCTGATGATGGTGTATTCATACATGGTGAAACAAGCGGAAGAATCCAAGTTTGGGAATCTAGAGGTGGAGGTCTCAAGAGACTTATTTGACTGTGGTGAGGGCCCTAATGGTTGGTTTGATGATGAACAACACCAAGTTGTGTATCAGGGGAGGGATTTTCTTTACTTTTTCTATTTTGGATATGGTTCGTAGTGAGTTCCATAGTTCACCTTTAGCAGTGTATCCCGAAATTAAAAATATTTACTGTGCCTTGAGGAGTTAGTTTTGGTGGCTTGGGTTGTAGCATGTAGTTTCAAAGTTTGCTTCTTGATGTTTGGTCTTCATGAAGGTGATGGTCTAGCACCATTTACCCAGTGTTGTTCTCCAACCATTAGATGTTCCTCAGTGGATGTGGGAGAAACTCTCAATGGACTATGTTACTACTTCACCTCAATCTCATGGAGGCCATGATGCTCTATGGATGGTAGTGAATAGTTTACCAAAAGACACATATTTTATAGCGATCATGGAGTCGAGCAGAATAACGGTTTTGTTGAGGAAGTATATAGAGGTGGTGGTGAGACTCTATAGAGTCTCGACGATGATCATATCATATCGAGATCCCCACATCACTTCCAGGGTGTGGAGAGGACTCTTGGAAGATTTTAGTTCTCTGCATCAACATAGTACTTATTTTCATCCGTAGATGGAATGCCATACAAAGCGGACCATCCAAACTCTTAAAGACATGTTGCACTATTGTTTCATGGATTTGGAGGTTTTTTGATGAGTCACTTACCATTTATGGAGTTATCATACAACACAATTTTCCACTACACCATCAGTATGGATCCATTTGAATCCTTTTATAACTGACCCTTCCATTATCTGTTAGGTTGGTCTCGGATTGGACAGTTTCCAATTCTCAGACCAGAACAAGAACAGAAAATGATATAGATGGTTTAGATGATTCGTGAGAGGATGAAGGAAACATAGGATTTTCAGAAGTCATATTACAATAAAATGATGTGACCTTTGGAGTATGATGTTGGGGATCATGTGTTTATAAAGGTGAAACCTCGTCAGGGAAAGTGATGGTTTGGTTGTGGGAGTAAACTGTCTCCCTAACATATTGGGCCTTTCTTCGTGTTGGCTCCTATTTGAGATAAAATATATCAATTAGAACTTCCCCTACAGATGAGCCAGATACACCATGATTTTTATGTCTCACCGAACAATCATTTTCTTCATGATGACTCTCACTTCATCGATTGGTGTGAGATTGAGTTTAATGATGATGTGGCCATTGAGGAGCGGCCTATTAAAATCCAGGATTGAGATGAGAAGGTATATCTTGTGAGTTCAGTTCAATTGGTTTGTGTCATGTTGTGACAAGGTGGTGTGTAGGAGTGTACATGGGAATGTGTGTCCCCAATATTTTCTCAGTAGCTTGAGTTGTTTCATTTTTACTATTTTCAAGTAAAAATGATTTCATTGTGGTTACAGAACATTCATGTTTATGAGTGGTATTTCTTCTTTTGATTATTGGTGGATTTCCCTCTTTTGTGAGCTATCTCGACAGGTGGTTGTTTTGAACCCTTTTATTTTTTCTTTTAGGTTGGTCTTTAATTCTCTTGGATGAGAATGTTTTTGAGAGGTGTCTAATGTATTGGCTCAGATCTCTCAGGTCGATTCATTTTAGGAAATATTGTGTCTGGTTTGTTCTAGGTGGACTTGGTGACTTATCCCCAACACCATTCCATATTTACAAATATATGAATAGTGTTTCTAGTTTTGTGAATAGAGTTATCAGTGAGATAGATGTGAACAATGTCATCAGTGTGTCATATGTGAATAGTGTCATCAGTGGTACATATGTGAATATTTTCATCAGTGAGACAGATGTGAAAAATTTCATTCATGAGATAGATTTGAACAGTGTCATCAGTGAGACAGTTGTGAACAATGTCATCAGTGAATCATATTAACTATTGATGTCGATGATTAATTTGTATTGCACGTGCTGGTGAGTCATTATTACTATTATTGTCAGTGAGTCATTGGTGCATTTGTAGTCAGTGAGTCATTTGTACAATCCGCGTTAGTGAGCCATTTGTACTATCGACATCATTGATTCATTTATACGCTCAAAATCAGTAATTAATTTGTACTGTGAGAAATGGTGAGTTATTGATGATTTAATCATGGGTATTTGTATATTTTTTCCATAAATCAATAGATCTATAGTATTTCAATCCATATTTTGTTGTACGGACTTTATTGCATCCTATAGTTTCCCCCATTTAGCATTTTCCATGATGAAAAATTCATTGAAGGACTTTTTAAAGATATTTAAGGTGAATTGAAAGCTCATAAATCATATTGTAGTTTTCCTAAGGCTCAGGATTCCATTACATGGTCCAAACACATGGTTTAATTTGAACTACTTTTAATGGAAAATCCAGGGCATCACAACCCTTGGCTCTGTTAATTATTATAAAGGGATGAGATATCTTCCTCCCTGTTTCAACCTTATTGTTGCCTTGTAAGTAATACATGAACTATTCCTTCATCCCATACAAGTGGTGTGTTATAATCTTAATCCTTAGATCATTTACCCTTGATCATTCATCATGCTGCATGAACACCCCCTATCTTGATGAAAGCAGCAGGTGTCGATATGTCATCGAAAGAAGGTATGATCTATCTATGTTCTTATGTTTTCATCGATCCTTCTTCTCTGGTTACTCCTTTATATGTTTTTGAATGTGTTCTCCATGTTTCTAATATATTTTTATTACGTGTCCATTTGTTTAGTCATGTTTTCGCATCCTCGGGTGGATGAAGATGTCATAGGGGAAGCTATCGTGATCGGTAGTTTGGATCATTGTCATCTAAATAACATCTATAACCCTTTGGGTTATAGGATTTGATGATTCTCAATTAATTTATGTACAGTTTTAGAGTTATCACGATTTATCCCACCTGATTAAAATTGATTTGAAATAATAAATATTAGAGCTTGATTAATAGAATTGTTATCGATCCAATGTTATTGCCTCTTCTTTTTCTAGATAGTGTGATATCTATGAATTCCATGCTTAGCATTTAATTATGGATAAAATTTATAACAAATGAAAACATGGATTAATTTTTATTAATTTTCATATAAAATGAGTCATGTAAATGAATCCAGGTATTGTTTAATGTAAATTGATGTCAATAAAATTATTGCAGTAAGCAGGTTTAATTTTTTGTGAAAGATATGGTAGCTTTCTATTTAGGATTCCCATAGTTGGAACCTATTATTAATGAATTGGTAAATTAATAATGGATTAAATAATGGGTAGTTTGATAAGTGATAATTCCAATAGGGTTTCTAAGATACCCTATTTCTTGTAAAGGATGAGAGATTTATTCTTGGATCAATGATAGCTTATTGAGTGTGATGTAAAAAATTCCTTGTTTAAGGTCTAAGAGCCCAGTTGATATGGTTATTTTCTTCATGCTGCATGTGTTGCGATGTATTCCTAAATGACTCTAGTGATATGTGGGGGATGGGAGGCCCATTGGTTTAGGTAGAAATTTAAAACTATGGTGGAAAGATGCATCTGTTTATCCATGCGGTTGTTGGGGAGGACAATAGAGATGAAGAATCCCATGGGATGTTTATGTTTGGATGATTGTTGGTTGTTTATATACATTACATTCCCCACTACATGAGGTAGCTGGTCTTTCACAACCTCCTTCCAAAAGTGGTCAAGATGTGTGGGGTATTCTACATGATTTCTATGTTTATCTTTTTTAGGGAAGATGGTTCTATGCTCTTTCTATATGTGGAAATCACTCAATGTGTAGTTCACCTACTCACCATGTTGAGATCGTTGTGTTTGGTTACTGATAACATTTTTCTAGAATTCCTGGGAATATGGAAATGTATTGATGCTATTCATAAATGATTGAATAAATGATGTTATCCCATGGGGATTGAGTATGTTGGGATGAAATATTTAGGTAATATTGTTGAGATTATGTGGACATGGTTTAGATATGCCTTATGGGAATGAGACATTATTTTTATGCTATTGAAATATAATGTGACATTTTTAATTGTTAATTATTATTGGAGGGATTAACAAACAGAAACTATAACTATTAAAAAGGAAATTATGTAATGATATAACATTATTTAAATGGTGATGTGCACTTAGGATACCTAGTCTTAGTAGTGTCAGCTAGGTGTCCGAGTGATGTTAGCTTTTGTTGAGCCTATGATCAGTTTATGCCCATAGTGTAGTTTTGAGATATAATACATTCTATAATTTTTGTGTTCCTATATTTTACCCCACCCCTTATGTTTGGGAAAATGACACCCATGAGATTTTGAACCTTAGGGGGTGCTTTACTGAACATTTCTATAATAGGATGGATGAATGAATTCCCACTTTGTTCCATCTCTCGTCTTATGGTGGTTACTTGAGATGGTACCCACAACAGATTGTTTTTACCATATATGATTGTAGAGGGATGTAATGTCATGTGGTTATTCACACACATATATTCTAGATATAGTATTTTATAGACTAATATATGTGTAATGTGTATAAGCTATCATGTCATGGGGATCCTTACTCAGCATATGGGATGTAAAGGATTGAGGCATAATACTTGATGTATGACATGTTTTATGTGGGATGTGGTGGCTCCCAGAAACTACATGGTTACTATTGGTTGTTTGGATGGTGTTGTACATCACCCAGGTATATGTGATCATGTTTTCTGTTTCATGAGATGCATGTGGTAGTGCTCACCCAGGTGTATTCAACCCATCCTTTTTGGAGGGAGATGGAATAAGACATGTGATGTTGTGGAAAAGTGAAAAACTATTGGAAATGTGGTAGCATGATACCCTTGATATAGTTTATTATAATATATAGTGTCATATGTGATACATGGAGAGATTATCTATTGTGTGTCTAGGAACATATTAATCCTATTTAGGTAATGAGTTTGTTTTACTTATGGTTCACTATGCAATAGAATGATTTTATTACTTTCGTACAAGAGGCTCTAGGGAGGATCCTATTAAGTATACTGATATACTAACCCTATGTATATTTAAACTATTTTTCAAATCGCATGGTGCAGGTTGGAGATCAGACTAGATAATACTAGACTGGGGTTGCTAGAGTTGTTCTGGCTTCATGGTCGTTGCGGTTTTTTTACTTTCTTTAGGTACCTACAGTTTTCCATTTCAGTTTTATTATTCCATGCATGACATTACATATGAGCACATGTTTTTTCATTTATATTGCAGTCCTAATTGGGTTTGGTTGGTTTATTTCTTATCTCTACCTTTCACATGTTCTCACATAGATGGTAATGCATCCATGTTTTTTTTACTATACAATCAATGCTTATTGCCAACCTAGGGCCTACAAGAGGCGGGACTTGGGGGCCATTATATCCCTTCTTGAATTGTCATCCCAGGAGGGGTGAAATTTTTGGGGAGGGGGTCATGACTATTTTTATATTTCATATATCATATATTTTCTTAATATTCCACCTTATTTCCATCCATGTGAAATATAGATGAAAAACCTATCATATACATTATGGATATGGTAATCCATACGTACACACATGTGACGTTATAATTTCCTAAAATATTTGATGGTAAATTGGTATATATGTTATTTTCATTAAATAAGTAAAATTATTTCATAAATAGAACTTAAATATATTAAACCCTTCATAATTTAAAACCATAAAATATCGTGTTTGAAAAATTATTACATCAATATGTGGAGGCGTTAAGTCGTACAAGTGCGCGAGCTATACATTCACTCCATGTTCGATGGGAATAGAGATGTATAATGGTGTTTTTTTATCTCAATAAAATTTAATAATATTTATGAATCGGAATTTATTATTTCATGATATATATGATAAATTTATTGGATGTATAGAAGTGTATAAAAATAGAGTGATCAGTCAGAGAGAATAACACTTATTTGGAACAGCTCTTTTAGATATCCTCTAAAGGAATTTAGAGTTTCCCTTTTAGAATAGTATATCCACTATATTGACTATAAGAAAGTATATATGATACATTTATTGAACTTATTCTATCTAGAATACTCTATGTGCTGAAAATAGATGAGGTTGGTGGGGTTCTTTTATAAATTATTTGATTGGAACTTCTGAAATTTATCAATTTTTTTATTTATATTAAAAACAATATCAATAGAAAAACAAAAAACGGAAATTTATTCGAAGAAATTTTGTGATAATTTTTTAATATTATAAAAAAATAAATTCTATACAATTTTTTGGGTTAATTTAAATCTTTCTCATTTTGATTACCCCTTAATTAATCCATTTAAAATTTAAATATGGTAACAAATTTATTTTTACTAGGAGGTTGTAATTTTTACTTATAATGGGTGAATTTGGAAATAAATTTCAAATTTATGAATATTTAAGCCATATATAAACCCATTTTCTTATTTATACTTTTTTAAAATTTTAAATAATTTTATTAAATTTTATTTTCAGAAAAAAATCATAATCATTAATTTTGACACTATTCACAAAATTAAAAATTGTAAAATAAATATTATAATATAACATCAATATAATTCACATAACACAACCCTAAAATTTATTATTAGCCCTTAAAATTGTTTTATAACCTTAATTAGTCCAAAAAAATATTAGCATTATAATTTTAATATCATTTAATTAATTGTTTCATTAATTTAGTAATTACTCCATCAAAAATTTGAAATTATTTTTGATTATTTTGCACTAGCCAAAATATAAAAATAAATTTTAGTGATGTATATAAAAATTTTATATTTCATTATTTTACATATTTTCAATAATAAATTCCATTTTTCCACATATTATGTATATTGTAAATATTAAAAGTAAGAGTGTGGCATTCTATCATTCTCATTTTGTTTAATAATATTTAAGTCATTTCAATTGGAAAATTTCTATTAAAATATTCAATTTAGATCCTTTTGTGTTAAGGGTAGAATTATATTTATCCAATATATTTTGGGAATATGTTAGTGTATTTTGATAATATTAATTATTTTATATTAACATTTAATTAAATGATTTATCCTTTATCACGTTATAAACAATTACTAAAGTTACAATTAATATTGTCCAAAAATAAGATATAAATATTTAAAAAAAATTGAATATTTGATTCCAAAAATGAAATATAATTTTAATTATTAAAAAAACAAAAATTTAAAATATTAATTTAAAATTATTATCAACAACACAACATGAAAACATGTTATAATGTGAATATTTTCAAAACATTGTCATTTTTTATATCCAAATTCAATATGAAAATGTTTCCAATGACCTAAATTAAATTAACTGATAATTTTTTTATAAAATTATACTTTAAAACCTTGAAAATATATAATTAATCATTTTAAATTATTTCAACGAAAAAACTTTCAATTAAAATTCAATATTTGTAAATATTCATTAAAACATGAAACTTATCTAAAAAAGATGAAAAATTCTATCAAATTAAATTTTTATTTCTATTGTTCAAACAAAAAACTCATTTTTTCATAGAGAAACTATTAATCTTTGATGAAATATATTTAAAATTGCATTTCTATCAATATGTGATAAAATTACCTTTTTAACAAATATATGATTTAATTCATAAAAATGTGTTTGTTCTTATGTTATGCTTAAAAATAATATTTTCTAAATATAAATAATATTTTTTTTAATATATATCAAATATATTTAATTAATATAATTTCTTTTGTATTTGATTTATTTTATAATTACAAAACAACAATGGGAACATAAATTTAAAAATATTTCCTTTGTTATCAAATGGTAAATAATTTATGTTCCAATTAATTGTTATCCAATGAATTCATACGTTAGTTAATGATGTTCATAACAATTGATTTTTCATATAGGTTATATATTATTATATTGAATAATAATATTTTAATAATATATTATTGTTCATAAATCTCACTATTTCATGTATTGGATGCTATCAAATGAAATTACTATTGTGGCTAATTAAATACAAGAATACTGTTATGTATACCATAAGATAAATTAATTGTTGAGTTTAGAACAATAATAATTATTTGTTTCATATGACATAGTCAAAACATTCTTTGTTTTTTGTATAACAAAATTTGTATTCTGTATTGTGTGATATGATATTTTTTGACAAGATTAAAGTAATGATATTTTTGTTCAAAATTATTTTTGAGTCATATTCTACCCCCTTTATATAAATTTACACATTTAAATTCATCATGTTATCAATTTTTTAATTATTTAACTTTCCGTTCATAGAAACCCCCATAATAAAATTGAATACCAGATCTTCATTTTAAAAATGGAATGTTGAAAACATAGTGTTTACACAAAGCAAATCATTAATTGTTTTCCATATAGGATAACAAAGGTGAAAAGTGAAAACATTTAAACAGAAGAGAAATATACCTATCATGTTCTGATGGAGAGTGATATTTAACATGGTTAGAAGAAATATGACAATTAAAAATCCTTAAATCCACTATGTTAAAATGAACAATTTGATTTATTAGAAAAGAAGGTACCATAATAAATTTTTTTGTATCAATATCATTTACATAGAGTGGAATAATTTTCATGTGATGATAGACATAATTGAATTTATTTAAATCACCCTCATTTTATTTTCCTTTATGAATTTACACATATTCAATTTTCAATGAAATGGATGTGTATTTTTACTTTTTGATGTGTTATAAAATCATTAGATCTATAAATAAAATCACAGGTAATACCATATTTCTTTATCAGAACAAAATATTTAGAACATGTTATTCAATATACAAAAATACTCCTATGGAGATATATTAATTTAATATCAAAAACATCACCTAAAATATAATATAAACAATTATTTAAATATCTGACCTTACAACCCTTAAAAATATGAATGTCAACATCTTTAAAAACATGGTGACTAAATTTCTCAGAAAAAAAATATGCTTTAATCCTACATATATCATAATATAGATTTTGTTTGTCACATACCAAACATGTTAATAACATCATCTTGTATTCTATTGAAATATGATAATAACCTGCATTATCATGAAACCTTAGTGAAAAAATAAATATTTATTATTTTAAAAAATAAAACCATTCGTTAAATCACTTTTCAAGACCATTTAAATCATTCAACATATTATTTTAAATTAATACTGATAAGGATTATTTTATCAATAATTATATATTTCAATATTCATATTACATAATTTTTGGATCCAAATACGTAAATACATAAATTTTTTTAGTTAATTCGTATTCCATTAACAAGGTTACCGCATCCTATTACTTAACAACTATTTACATTCACATTTCAAAGGTGCACTCATCACGAACAAAAATATAACTATAATATGTAACACTATTATGATAATCTTCATGATCTTTCAACATATGAAATATATTTTCATAATTACAATTCCTTCCACTTTTGAAGCCTTTATTTATTAATAGTGCCTTAGGGATGCTAATATTTCAATCCATTACATTAGATAAACATTTCATTTTTTGTTTGTAGTTATTTAATATATGTCATAATTTTAACAATCAAAACATATTCATATTCCTCTAATACATCCATTTATATGTTTAATCCCATATTTTTGTCAAAATGGAAATTGAATCTTTTTTTCCATCATGGAATTAATTACCATATTTCTCAACAAACGGTTTCCTTCTCTTCTTGGGTGAGTTTGTGAGTTGGTTAAGTTGGACATTGTTAATCATATTTTAGTAAAACTAATTAGGAGAGACTAAAACATCCTTCACTCAATTGATAACACATTCTAATTCTCTCAAAAAAATTATTCATCACATTCTATGTTAACAATGACTCTTCGGGTTAACTCCATCAAAAAAACTAAAAGTCATAGTGTGAGTAAAACGTATCATAGAAGAAGGCCACATAACTTTAAAAAAACACCGAAATAATTTTTATATTATTAAACCTTATTTATTCTTTGAATCCATAGAATTATACTTAGATACATCCTTATATATATCATTATAAATATCAAAATATATATCTCTAATATTTTTTCGTCATAGTTTAGAAATGTTAACTGATATTTTCCCCAGATATCAACTATAACGACTAGGCTTG
This sequence comes from Viscum album, assembly GCA_963277665.1. Taxonomy (NCBI): domain Eukaryota; kingdom Viridiplantae; phylum Streptophyta; class Magnoliopsida; order Santalales; family Viscaceae; genus Viscum; species Viscum album. The sequence continues at coordinate 1,067,077,920 of OY728160.1, forward strand.
ACGTACATGGTTATTACATATTTCTTGGGGAAAAATTAATAAATTACACAAATACATTCCCCATGTCCATATTATTTAATGCCTTTGGTATTTTTGAACAAAAAATTATAAAATGGTGAATGATCCTAAATGTTTTCAGCAATGATCCTCCCCTTTAGTACCCCTACCTAAAACCTTTCATTATAAACTATTGTAGAGAAAACCTAATAAAAGGGTGACCTAATATGATCAATAATGCTAAAAAGGTTGATATAAATCATAACATAAACATAAGTGAATAGAAATATAAAAATAACATTAAAATTTATACACTTCTTAACAATGATCATAATATTGTTTCATAGTGTAATTCATAGAAACTCATAATCTATTAACTATAAGATATTTTTTTTCATAAAACATGTAATTTTGAAATAACTCATAAGCATATTAAATCATGTCAACATTAGTGAAGGTTCATTTCCAAGACCATTATAGAAACAAAACCCTCCACTGAGCCATGTTTTATCCATGTTACATCCCTATGTTTCTAAACAAATATTCATCCCGTTCTGTTCCTATATTACTAAACTTTGATTACACTCATTCTTCTCTTGTATTACTAATTCGTGATTATTCCTATTAGAGTCTCGTATCTCATGAGATATAAATATTTACCCATATAATCGGATATATATATGTGCCACATCGGCCAAATAATTAAAACCATACATATGTGTGGCATGTGCACATAAAACATTCATTATATTAGAACACCTAGAATAAAATGTGCATCATAGAAATCATTCAATCATAACATAACCCATGCGAAAGAATTGTGATTGTTAAATATCATTCAATCATAAACATAAACTACTTATCAGAATAATAATATTGTTATCATTGAATAATATATGTATTAAAAGATATGTAACAAAAAAAATGTTATCCATGGTGGAAAATAACATTGATTGATCACTTGAAAACTATTATTAAAGAAAATATCCTTTCTTTATTGAAGATGATTTTTTTAATGAAATACCATGAAATTGTAAAAGAAAACATATTTTATGAAAATAAAGTATGTAATTATATTCGGGAAGAATAAAATAATTATGGAATTGTGATAGAATAATTTTCAATTCTTTGCATAAAAGTTCAAAAAACATTTATTTCATGATTTTTCCTAAAAAGTCACAATGTACCAGATATGGAAAATGAAAAAATATTCCTCCCAAACCGTGAAGTAAAAAGTAAAAATTTGGGAAAAAATGACTATAATCATCCATAGGATAATAGTAAAAACATTTTTTTAATATTTTTTTAAATACTTTGAGATTTATGTAAAATATTCCCCAACTAAAAGATAAAATAAAACAGTCCCAGAAATTAATGTGATTTTGAAATAAAAACTCATCACATTATAACGAGAATAATAGTATGCCCCATAAAAGATATAAAATCATATGTATTGGAAAATAAAATCATATTTTCGATAATACTCACAATATAGACTCATTGGTAGTATATATACGACATAGAATAAACAACGTGTTTATAAGGAACGTGTCCCAATGAAATTAAAGAGAGACATAATTCTTTTACCATAGGTTTTGACTTATTTCGTATACATTCAAAAATAATTTATAATAAATATAATCTTATTATATATATATCATAGAAACATATCCATATATATATTACATATATTATTTACTTAATAATTTATATTAATCACTTATTAACGATTCTAATTTAAGGTTATGTTTCAGGTAATAAATACTCTATTTTTTGAACAATTTTTGGACTTCTTATCTTTCATCCTCTCACATAGATCATGATAACATCAAATAAAAAATGTTAAACAAGATATAAATATCAGATATATATATAAATGTTTTTTTATTTATGGTTATTCATAAATGTTTTAGGTAGAAATAATAAACTGTTCACAGAGATAGTAGGTCGTACAAACACATAAATGTTATTTTATTTTATTTTTATATTAAAAAAATGAATATAATAAGATATATTATTAATGAATAACATTTATTTGTTATATATATCCTATATATTAGTGAACATCATTTTTATTTCCTTCCCAGTGAAATATATAGGAAAAACAAATCACATCGTATCATATAGATGGTAAGCAATATATATGAACAAGTGACGTTATCATTTCTCCATATATTATATTTTTAAATGTTATATGTGATATTATCATTATAGATGTGTACTATTTTCATTTTTATTATAAATAAAAACTAAAAATGTTGTAATAACCACTCATAATATATGGTGATGGAAAATTAATTTAATCTATATATGGAGGCGATGAGCCATATGTAAGTATGAGAGATACATTAATGTATTATGTGGTGGGAAAGGGGTTGTATAATGGTGTGTCCATAATCATTATAATAATTCAGAATATTGCGTTTAATGAATTTATTATATTTTAAAAAATATCATAGAATTATAGGAGAAATATAATGGTATAAAAATATATTGATCAGTTAGATCGATTACCTCTTCTTCAAAACATCTCTTTTAGATATGCTATAAAGAACACTAGTTTTAGTCCAATGGGAAGACCAAAACCTCTACAAATTGATAGATAAGCAGATAATATAATTTTAAATTAGTTTTTTTATCTGAAAGACTCAATATGGTAAAATTATATGAGGTTGGAGGTGTCCTATTATAATGAAATTGAGGTTATTTTTTGTAATATAATTTATGATTAATTTTTAATAAGTTAAATATCAATAAAAATACCTCCCAAATAATATATATTCTAATATAAGAAGATATAATGTTGTGATAACATCTAATAAAATATTTTATACATGTTTTTAATTTTTTTAATTGTTATAACATTGACTAAGCTGTAATTATCCAATTTTAATTATAACTTTGATAACATATTTTTCTATACTATGAGGTGGTAATTTTTACATATAAATTTATAATTGGACCATTAATGGAAAATTTATAATATTTTTATTCCATATCTAATCCAATTTTAAATATTTAATTTTAATTTAAAAATTTTAAAAAAATTAAAAAAATAATATTTTCATAAAATTTTGTATGTGTTAATTGTGAAACTCTTATAAAATTGACATTATTAAAAAAAAATAAAGATAAATTTTAAAAAATTTCATAACTCACACATAACGTGTAATATTTTCCAATATAATTGGTTTATCACCTTTAATAATTAAATATGATTGATTTTAGTATTTTTTATATCAATTAATTGATTGTTTTAGTAATTCAGTAATTATAACATCATCATTTTGTTATTATTTATGTTAATTATTTCATCACTAAAATTAAAAAATAATTTTTTTTCATGTATAGAAAAATTATATCATTAAATATAATATATGTATTCTAACATATATTATATTTATCTGTATATTAGAAATATTATTCTTATTAAATGTAATAGTGTAGCATATTTCAGTCAATATGAGTATAATAATGTTTATGTTATTTTCATGGGAAAGTGTCTATTAAAATTTTAAATTTACATTTTTATCCATTATGGGTCATATATTATTCTTCCAATATATTTAGGGAATGTGTTATGGAAGTTCTATAATGTTTATTATATTATTTCTAACATTAATTACCCGACTATCCTATAACCATTCTTGAAATTATTAATGTTACTATTCATATTGTTAAAAAAAGTGAACTATTTGATAAATTTTGAAAATATGATTAAAAATATTATTTCTATTTTTAATTATTAAAAAAATGAAATTGATAAAATTAATTTATAATTTATCCCTTTGATTTAATGAGAAAACTTGTTTTAATGTCAACGTATCCAAAAGATTGATGAGTTTTTATTTCAAAATTCAATTTCAAATTGATTCCAATAACCTACATTGAATTAAAATGTAAATAATTATCCAATTAATCCAAAAAATTAAAAATCTAGTTAGGTACTATAAAATATTTCAATGAAAAAACTTTTTCCAATTAAAAATCAGTATTTTTTACTATTCCACAAAACTTGAATCTTATTATAAAATTAATAAAAATTAAACCAAATAAAAATTTTATATCCCGCATTTAATGGAGAAATATATATTTTCATAAAAAAATATATAAAATTTGAAATTTATATTTAAAATGGATTTTAAATTAAAAGGTGATAAAATTTCCCATTTTAAAAATATTAGTTTTTATGCAAAAAAATATTTTTGTTCATATCATATGGATGTATAATATATTAGACAAATATTAAAAATATTTCATTTAATTTATAACATATATATATATATATCTTTAATATCATTCACTAACTATAATTTACTGAAATGATTATGCGATAATGATATTGGGAGCATAAAAGTAAATCTATTTCTTTTATAGACAATTAATATATATTTTAAAATCAAATTAATTATTAACTAACGAATGCATACTAAAAACTATATAATTTCATATGTTTTTTAATACTATTAATAATGTATTATTTTATAACTATGGTATATCTTAGAGATAATGTGATGATTAAAGAAACATTTAATTGATAATAATGTTATTATGAATTAAAAATATTTATTTTTAAATAAAATTTTTAATTTATAAAATAATGAATTAAAATTTTATGAACATAACTAATACTTTTGAAAAGAATATATTTTTTTGAATTTTTTTTAAATAATATACTGGTAAAATTTTATTTTTGAATGATTATAAATAAATTTAGCTTATTTTTTTATAATAATAAAATTTACATTATGAAATGTTTTTTCATAATTTTACTCCATAAATAAATTTTATGCATAAAAATACTTTTTTCTAATAATTGGTTTTTAGAAGATCTAGGTCAAATAAATAAAAATAATTTTTATTAATGAATGATATTTTATCTTCCCTGATTTTTTTTCATATTGGTAATCCTTTAGTAAAAGTTAATTAATAAAGACTAGTTTATTTTTTGACATTAAAAATAAATGAAATAAATAAAATCTATTTACCACTATAAAACAAAAAATTCCACAACTGAATAATATAAGACTAATTTATTAAAAACATGTTTATAACATGTGATCATATGAATAGATAAATAATTTTTGACATTATATAATTTCCCACACAACTATTGTCCATTTTTGTCATCTTAATGACATGTTAAACATGTTATATAATTTTATTAAGTAGATTTTTTTGAAAAGTGCAATTCGTACATATTATAAAAGGGTCCTCTCACAACCACTTTTAGAAAACCCTAAAATATTATTTTACACAAAAAACTATTCCATATTATATACTCCTAGAATAATATACATTTTACATGATCATTTTGTGAAAATTAATTATTATAACACCATAAATTCCACGCAGTATTCTTCGGGAATAGCCAAGCCCTCAACATGATTATGTTTTCCCATTCCTTTATTTCAGTATTACATTCCCTTATATATAATTACAAATTAAATTATAGTGACATTATATTTGTTTTTATATTGAATTATATTATTTTATGCTAATAAATATTAACCACCCTTCCACTTTTTATTAAGAAAAACTGAACTTCCATTTGTGTAATGTGATGACTACAACCTCCACGAAGTGACAACATCTATTTTTCACCAATGGATATTCTTAATTGTTATAAGGTTTAAATTAAAAATAAATCTGAAATATATAATATAATTTCATTTATTAGATGATAAATTATAATCTACCATCTTTCCCTCTAATTCAATAAGCCATGAATATGTTAACCATGCATTGTTTGGACTAGAACCTCAATGAATTATCATAACATTTTTTTATATAGGATCAATATAAAGTTTCAAAATCATATAAATTATGATTAAATAAATTTAAATTGACCAAAAAATTTATAATTATTTAGAAATATTGATTTTACTCCAAAATAACATACTATTAAAATCATAATCGTTCGTTAACTGTATTATATCCATCTTTGGATTGGTATAACCACATAATTGAATAATTCTATAAAATAATATTACTAATGATTATGAGAATATAATTATTGAAAATACATTATATAAATATGGAAAATATATCTTATTTTTTCATCATTAATTGTAACATAAGTACTTCAATTTTTAATTAATGTACGATCATTTCATTATTAATGTTCACTAAAACATAAATTTCATAAATTTCATTTAAATAATACAATAAAAACTCTTATAATGAGATAATTACATTATAGATAAACATGATGAATAAATTATAGTACCTATTATTACTAATAAATAAATAACAATGTAACACCCCATCCCCAGAAGCCCCAACCCGATGCCTAATCAACGCCTGTAAATTTTGTTTATAAAACAATTCTGATAGAATAACACATCACATATAATCACAAAGGATCTTCTTGGTCTGGTTTATGGAAACACATATAAAACTGATACTTTTCATAACATTTTCATGAGATAAACTCCATAAGGTATCCACCACATAGAATAACACAAAGTGGTCCAATCTAAGAATCCTATAAAAAAAATTAAAAATGTATTATGACCACAAAAATACACAATATGTTGTTTTTAAATAACCAATAAAATCGTTTTTATAAACATACTTTTGAAAAAATAATAAAAAATTTTATTTAAAAGAAACATCATTTCTTGTAGTATGTCATTTACATTTTTCAATGGTTGATTGAAATCATTTTAGGGGAATATCATACACAGGAATTGAAATATTTATAAAAATGCTAAAAATATAACATTTTTCAAAAAATGAATTTTTATTAAAAAAATGCATGGAATACTCCATATATATAAGGACTTGATCAAAATAAATTCAAGGTGACATGAAATGATGAATGAATTAATTAACATATGAAATAATACATACATATAATTTTACAAGAAACAATATCATAAATCAATTATCACATAAAATGAAATTCATGAATCGATGATGAGTTTTTAAGTTTTGTATTAATGTTTTGAAAATACAAAATAAATATTCAATATAAATACTTTATGTGTATGTACATCATTATGACATGTGCATTTATTACCATAATCATAATAATAATATTCATAACCATGAATATTATATTAGTAGAATAATAACATGGGTGGTCAAATATTAGTCGCATAAAGATGGAATGCATAATGCAGGACAATCATAAACATTTTTCAAGGCCCCATACGAATACCATGCATAAACATTCTCTAAAGTCCTCATTCCATAAACTAGTTTTTCTCATAGGACATAATGATGCATCATGAGGTTATAAAGGGCCTCACCCGTCACATAATTAGTCCAATAGATTCCTCAAATGTCTAATAAGTCTTTCATTCAATGTGTCCCATACTGAATTCAATAATTAAATTTATCTACTATTCAATGTGTCCCAAATATCATTGAATAATTAAATTATGTATTTTATTCAAAGATCCCATATCAAATTGAATAATTATATTTTTTTATTTTATTTAAAGTGTCTCATACCTTTTTAAATAATTAATTTTTTGTAATCCATAAGTTTTCCTGAGAGATAAATTTCAATATTCAATCACAATCTATTATTATAAATAAATTTAATCATTCATTGACTATAATAATTAATCTAAAAATATCATGGTTTGTCAGTTATACCTTAGGATATAGATATATCAAATTTATTAATGACATGCATGAAAAACATGCATACTTTAGTACATGTGATGATAACTAGTTCAAATAAATCAATAGATGGTTTTGGTTAGTCACATAAAATAATAACTCTTAAATTCAAAACCCTTATTCAATGAATGTAAACATTTAATGTAATAAAATACAAGTATTTGATTCTAATATAGTTATAATTCATGTTTAAACCCCACACTAAGGAATGGAAGTGTCCGGAAGATTAAATCATAAACTTTAATAACTAATAGTATTAATTGTTGAAGAATCATCATGAATAAAAATATAATATTTAATAATGAAAAAAATTCAAATCACGTGGGATATTTTTTATTAAGTGAATATGTAAACACACTCTTCACTATATTTCATTATGCATGTATCTTTATATGATTTAATCAATGATAAATCATTCCATGTATTATAAAATTATAAATTGAGTTTCATGTAGGTCTTTTTAATTGAAATAACAAGTTTATGATCACATTTAAAATTTAGGGAACATTAAAAAAACACAACATTATTGTTTTTTTCCATCATAAACTAGTTTTCATGATAACATATACAATTAGGCTAAGTAATTGAAAATAATTAATTCTTGTATTATATTAAAAATTTAACGAATTTAAAAATTTGAGTATAAATATGTTTATACATGTTTATTTATTCCAATTCCTAATTTTTATATTTGATCCAACTGATTGTACAACATCCAAGACATAAAATCATAGCAATTCTAATACCGTTAAAACTTATTTGAATAAAAAACCAGATTATCATATATTTATGAAATTGTACATACTTATATATAGACATATTTATATTGGTTTTTCATAAACACATAGAAAATCAGATGAATCCTCAAGTAAAATATGATATGTAGGGAAACACCCTTTTTAAAATAATTTTTCATCCTTAAAATAGGTTGAGTATTCCATTTATACAAAAACCATATATATAAATATAAACATATTAATTTAGAAAATTTCAAAAACATCACTTAGATAACCATTTCAAGTGTTATACGCATCATAATCATCAAATAAATACTGGAAATCAACATTTAGAAAATCCAAAATATTTTAGGATTAAATGGTGTATAAAACTGTATATACACAAATAGCATATATAGAATTTTCATAACTAAAAAACTATTGATAAATTCATACATGTATCATATACATCAAAAAAATTAATAAAAAATTAATATGAATTATATGATAACCTAAATCATATTATGATTAAAAACTATATATATATATAACAATTTATATATATTTGTGTGTGTCTGTGTGAGTTTAGAAAATTCAAAAACAACGCTTAGTAAACCCTTATAAGTAATAAATTCATAATAAACATCAAGAAAATAACAAAAATCATCACATAAAACCTCAAAATAGATTAGGTTTTGAAATTATATAAAATTATATAAACACATAAGTGTATATAAGTCTTTACATATAAATGATGAGGCTAAATTAACCCTTACTTGAATTCAAGGGTGACGGTGAATCGAGCAGATGCCGAAAGATAGTTGGGATGATGATAGCATGTTAGGTTATGTGTGAAAAATAGTTTTACATAACCTGTTCATATATTTTTTTTATATACCACTATTAAAAAATGATATATGAAAAATTAAACTTAAAGAAATTTGAATCTAACAATTACTAAAATGATCAAAAACCATAATCAGTGTAAACCTTGAATAAATCATTCTTTGATTATATATATTTTTTGAAAACATACATCATAGACCAAAGGTGTTTTCATTACAAAAAATTCATCCAAGGCACCCTTGTGTAAAAATGAAATTGGTGGGTTTGAGGAGATTGATCAGAGGACTCATAGGATGTAGAAGAAACAGTGGTGGAGAGTGAGATGTCAAATAGTGAAGTGGGAGGAAGAAGAAGAAAATGGAATAAGGAAAATGAAACGAAGGGTTGTGATCATCCCAGTAATATCGGACGATTGTGGAAGATCCTATGATTTTGAAAAGAACATAAATGGATGAGATATAATGCAACCCCATCTAATAGATAAAAACCCAATATGATGAATATGCAGCGATGGGGGTTTGATTCCTAGACTAGTTTTCATAGTGAGGATCTCATGTAGGATGATCGAGCGGCTCAGATTGCGTTCCGTGGAAATATTCGCATCCCTCATCGAAACAGGGAGTTTTTATAGAACACCTTATATATCTCGATTTCACTGCCTTCATTTTGTTGACACAAACACACACAGTGGGGTCCTTATTCACAAGAACCCCACACATGGGCCTTGGCCCACCCTCACCCAACCCTCACCCGCACTGGTGCGTGACCTGGATTAGACATTGTTCGCACCTGACCAGTCCTTATACATTGTTCTAACAAGAACTTAGCTTTCACTATGCATGTCTCACATGACTCAACATGCATAATACATGCCTTTTTAAGATTCCCACTACCCTTGAGGGCTTGGCCTTTATGATTTCCCTCGATTTTTTGAGGTACTCAATAAATTTTTCATAAGAAATTTATTAAAGAAAAAATGTTAAAAGAAAAAAAACATATATATTATCATTCTTAAATATAAAATAATTACTTATGAAAATACAAGTCAATACTTTTAAAAATTTATATTCATTTTATATGAACATCATGGTTAAAAGTATTATATTTTGAAAATTTTATTGTGAAATACATTATCATTTTGAAACTATAATTTCATTTAATGAAAGATATCAATTTCATAAATTTAATATTTTAAAACATTTGAAATTATTAAAATACATAAACACTTATAATATAAAAAATAGTCAATATACTTAATGGTTATTCAATTTTAAGATCATTACAAAAACCATCAGAAATATTAAAAAGAATAGTCAACTGAAAACCATATAGAAAATTATCATTTCAGTGTTTTTAATATATAAAATATACTATTTTCATTGTTTTTTAATTTAATTCGTTTGATTTGAGATTCATTATTTACACCAAAATAATAATTCACAACAAATAAAAAGTTCACTCATTCAAAAAATAAATTATGTGTATAAGTCGTCGCTTTATTACCCGTCAAAAAATTGCATCATCACAATTCCACTATACTCTTGAAGACATACATGCATTTAACATTTTACATACACCTAGTTGTACATACATAACCATATTAAGTATTATTAATTAAAAAATAACATAAAAACAATTAATTAATACCTTCACTAGTTCCATAGGTAGTGGCGATTTTTACATTTCCATCTAGGTATATGAATTTCCAATACAGTTTTAAAATCCTCGATTCCTATAGTCCATTTCCTGCATTAGAAACTCAGGTCCACATCATTTACACAACTATAATTTCCCAAGAGATTTTCATGAGGGGTGTAATGTTGGGAGACTTCGGTATGGACATGATGTCTATAAATCGAACGAAATGGTTTGGCCTCTAGAATTTCAATGTCTCTAAATTGACCATATAGAATGTAGGACAAGACATGATAATGATGTGCCTTACAGAGGTCACCCTCACATGTAGTTTCTTAGAAATTCCCCAATGACAAAAAAACCTTCAGCCAAGGTAAATATTTAAAAGAGTCCCTCAATGTACATTCCTCGACGTGCATAGAATTATAGTTGAGCATGCACCATGAGAAAATAAACAATGTCTGATCGTCAATGTACGTGAAGTATATTATGGGTGTTATATACGTGGTAAAGATATTTCAAGGTCAAATGAAGGTTTGCAAAGAGATCAATGTCATATAAACCCTATTTGACAAATATGGTTTCTAGTGCCTTAGTAGGGAGAGACAAAATATTTGATGGTGTTATCACATCTTCCATTTAAAAATTTAATAAAATATTTACTCAACAAAGCTTATATAAATTTTTAGTTTAGTACTAATTTTCCAGATTTGTCTCGACACTTCCTCTATTACCAACTGTAACATCCATCCCCAAAGAAAGGAGATTGTTCATACGAATGTTGTTTAATTTTTTTATAAAAATAGTCTGAAATAATTACACATAACATCTCATCACATATTATTTTCTCGGTCTATATTCTAGAAAACCTGATACAACTGATTTTTTTTCATAACTGAACTAGACAAACTCAATAGGTCTTCCAAAACAAGGAATAAATCAAGTTAAAAAACTATAATAATCCTACAAAAATTAAATTAAAAATGTAGAATGAGAATAATAATGCCTAGTATGGGTTTTTAAAAATAATCAATTCAATCATTTTTATCTACATCATTTTAAAATAATTATAATATATTTTTGTAAAAGGGAAAACATATCTTGTAGTACATCATCATAATTTTTCAAATGTTACAAGAAATATGTAATAGGAAAATTACATACACATAAATTTATATATTTATTTAAAGGATAAAAATTAAAAATAGTTCAAAATATGCATACTTATATGAAAATTAATCAAATGTGGCATATAAGTCAGGTGTTGATCAAATTAAATTAAGGGTTACATGCAATGGAGAAGGTAAAAATTAGCATATTAAATAATACATTCTTATAATTTCACAGGAAGCAATATTTTAAATCAATTATCACATTACATTTAATTCATGAATGACTAAGGAATGTTTATCCTCTAGCATGATGTTCTGAAAATAGATGAAAATCATGCTTTATAATGATTTTTGAAGTAAGTATATCATTATGAAATCATCATTTATTACCATAATCATAAGTTCATGATTATTAATCAAGGATATTATACTAGTATATTAATAACATGATTAGTTAAATACTAATCACATAATGGGAGAATGCATAATGTTAGACATCATAAACATTCTGTCAAGATCTCATGCCAATACATTACATAAAATTATTTCAAGGCCACATACCATGACCTAGATGGTCTCATTAGACCTACCAATGCATCAAGAATATATATTAGGCATCACCCATCAGATAATAATTCATATTTATTCCTCATATGTCTAACAATTCTTTTATTAAATGTGTCCCAAATCACTTTGACTAATTAAATTGTGTCTTTTATTCATAGTGTCACATAACAAATTGAATAATTGAAAAATTCATTTTATTTAAATTTTCAATAAAAGGAATTGAATAATTAAATAATGTATTTTATTCAATGTGTTCCATAAAATTTTGAATAATTATATTCCATAAACCATTAGTTATCATGGGAGAAAAATTTCATTTTGAGTTAGAGTCAATATTCATAAATAAAGTGAATCATGAATTAATTGTCAACATTAATCTAAAAACTTCATGGGTTGTCAGTTATAATTTAGGCTATGGCCATATAAAATTTATCAATGTCATAATGGGACAAATAGACATACTTTTTCAAATGTGATGATAACTGCGGCACAAAAAACAACAAATTTTTTTGGTTAGTCACATAAAATAATAACTCATAAATTCTAAACCTTATTCCATGAAAAAAAAATTTAGTCTACTAACATACATTTTTTTTAATCTAAGATATTTATCATTTATGATTAATCCATACACTGATGAATCGATGGGTAAAAAAATTAAATCATAAACCTTAATATCTAATAGCTTTCATTGTGGGTGATTTATTAGGAATTAAAATAAATAATTTAAAAATATTAAACATGTATTTCATGGGGAATATTGATTATTTAGAGAGTAATTAAACACAAATTTCAGTAGATGTGTTTATTCATGTATATGAATATTTATTGAACAAATATAATACCAACCATTTATCCTAAAATTATAATTTCATATTAATATATGAAAAGTTAATTTCAATAACAAGGTGATGATCCCTTTTAAAATTTTGTGTGGAAAATAAAAAAATAAGGTTTTGTAACTATTTGACATCATAAACTATTTTTCATGATCGTATATACAATTAGTCCATGTAATTGAAATGATTAAATTCATGGATTTACATAAAATAATTAAACATGAAAAAAAAATTGGTAAAAATATGTTTATACATGTGTATTTATGCCTAATCATAAATTGTATTTTCTATTTAATAAATTGTTCAACATCCTTGAAATAATATCACAACAATGCTAATACTGTTAAAATTTCATTGAATGAAAACAATATTGACTTATATTTATGAAATTATACATTCTTATATACACACATATTTATATTGGTTTTTTATAAACTCATAAAAATCTAAAAAAATCCTCACGTAAAATATGTGGGTAGAGAAACAACATTTTTAAAATTATTGTTCATCCTTAAAATATGTTGAGTGTTTCATTTTTAAAATAACCATATATGAAAATATAATCATATAAGTTAAGAAAAATTCAAAAACATCACATAGAAAACCATTGAAAATGTTATACACAACATAATAATCAATTAAATACTTAGAATATATACATAAAAAACCTAAATTAGTTTAGGATTAAATTTTGTATAAAAATATATATACACAATGTGTATATATAGGATTTTTATAAAAAACAATGCCAAATTCATACAAGTATCATATACTTCAAAAACATTAGTTATCTATTCATATCAATTATATGAAATACCAAATCAGATTATAGTTAAAAACAATATATATATATATATATTATACATATATATCTGTGGGTGTGTGTGTGTTTACAAAATTACAAAACAACTCAAAGTAAACATTTATAAGTAACATATTCATAACAAACATTATAATATACTAAAAAACACCACTTGAAAACCTAAAATAGAATTGTATTTGATGTTATAAAAAATTGTGTATAAACATAAGTGTTTATATGGGGTTTTATATGAAAAAAGAGGATATATTAACCCTTACCGGACATCACGGGTGGGGTCAATCTATTAGAGGTCATATGAGATTTGGGAGGAAGAAAAACCATAGGTTTAACTTTGAAAAATGGGTTTATATAACATGTATATATATATTATATACCATAGTTTAAATAATATATATAAACAATGAAACTTGATGAAGCCTGAATCTAACTATTACAAATAAGAACAAAGACCATAATCATTAGAGACATTTAAAAAATCTATCATTGATAATATATATATATATATATATATTATAAAAAACATACATGAAATGCAAAAGGGGGTTGGATTGAACTTAATCATCCATGGAATCCTTATAGAAAATGAAATATTTTTGTCTGATGAGAGTGATGTGAGGTCTCAAGGGAAAAGGAAGAAATAATGGAGGGGAGTGTGATGTCATCTAGTGTTGTGTAAAGATGAATAAGAATAACGGAAGAAAGTAAAAGACACAATGTGATGCAATCATCCTAGTAAGATTGGGCAACTGTTTTGGATTCATTAGTTTTAAAAAAAAGACGAACAGACTAGACCTAATGTATCCCAATCTACCAACACATAAAATTGTGTAAATCAATCTCTGGTGATGGGGGTTCAAAGGCACGACTGGTTTGGACAGTGAGGAACTCATGTTGTGAGATCGAACATATCAGATTGTGTGTTTTAGAAAAATATAACTCCCACATTGAAATCCAGGGAGATCTTAGACCACCATATATATCTATATGTCACTTCCATCATTTCAGTGACACAATCAAACATAGTGGGGTCCTTATACACGACACCCCACCCATGGGCCATGGCCCATCCTCACCCGCCCTGATGCCCGACCTGTCCTAGACTCTTCCCATGCCTTACTAGTCCCTATACATTGGTCTTGCATACACTTAACCCTCACCCTGCATGGATCGCGTGACTCAGTGTGCATCATGAATTCCATTTTGAGATTCCCACTCACCTTGATGGGTCGACCTTCATGGCTACCCGAGGTTCGTTGGGGTACTGAATAATTTTTTTATCAAAAACATATCAACCACATAAATTATAAAAGAGACAAAACATATATATTAACATTAGTATATAAAAAATCATTCCTTCCCAAAATACATGTCCTTAATTATATAAATTTATATTCACTTAAAAAATAGAATGGTCATATGTAATACATTTTTAAAATACAAATGTAAAATACATATTCATTTTGGAACCATATTTTCATTTAACTGAAGATAACAACATCATAAATATAAAACATTTGAAATGATTAAAATAATTTAATAATTAAAGTTTTCAAATTACTTAATGGTTATACAGTTTTATTAATGATCCCCAAACCAACTATTATATTAAAAAAAATAGAGACATGAAAACCTTACTACAATGTAACATTTCAGTTTTTTAATAAATTATGTTTCTATCTTCATTAATTTTTTTTAATTCACTTCATTTTAGTTTTATTATTTTCACCAAAATTATAATTCACATTAAATCAAATATTCATTCATTCCAAGATACATTATAATTTCAGGTCATCACAAACATTGGGTGATAAATGAAGATTCAATCCTTTTTAATAAATAATATTAAAATGATGATGATTATAAAAACCTGATATTTTAAAAATATAATTTGAAATAGAAATGTATAAAAGAATAGATAATTAAATTTTTAAAGGTATAAAAATAGTAATACATTTTTGAAATAGAATACTAATTTTTTCTATCTTACAAAATGACATATTGAATTTGATGATGAAGGGAAACAATATATGAAGTTCATTTGTCAAATTCTCAACCCCTGAGACATATTTATTATTATAACCCATGATTTATGTGTAATTGTGTATCTACCACCCCTTTAAAATTTATTATCATCAAATAGTTATTAATGAATGTATAATTATTTTCATCGGAAATATTATCATTCAAATGGTTTTGACTCGAATGTTTCATTGGTGGAATTGGGTTATTTGTATTAAATTTAACTTATTAACAATGTTTCATTGTTTAAAACGATCTAACATTTATATGAATTGATTACTTCAAAATTAATATCATTGATAATATTAATTTAATTAATGATATTTTAATAAAAATATTGTATTCATCCATTAAATTTTTTTAAATTAAAAGTTACTAATGATGTAGGTGTTTTTTGTAAACTCATATCCAACTATTATATAATAATAGTTGATTATAAACATCATTATTCCAATTTGGTTACATAATCATTAAGATTCTATTCCGTGTTACTTTATTTTCCTATATATTTTGATATTTATAATTACTTTAGATCACATATGATGATAAAATTACACCTCAAAAACAAATATCATTGTTGAGACTAATTATCATCATCCTTATTGAAGGTATTCTGTTATTTCTAGTTTTTTTATTAATAAAAATTATAATATTTATAATTATAATCATCATTATCTACCATCTCATAAGATGTAATTTGATTTCATCACATATTTGTAATTAATATGTTATTTCACTTTTAATGATGTGGGGTTTCAAGAAAATAAATTTAATAAAAGTTAATAATTTTTTCTATACTTTTAAATCAAATGAATTATTTTCAAAAAATACATCCTTTTATAGACATTAAATTTTATTAATGGTCTATTGTTAATTTTCTTAAAATAAAATAATTTTTTTTTAAATATCTCACATATAAATTTTAAAAATTACTTATGAAATTACCAATAACATTATCTATTTGTATTATAAATAATTGTTGTATAAAATATACATGTATTTTTTATTTTATCTGAATTAATAAAGTCAAAAATATTAATATTATAGGAAAAATCTACTCACGTTATTTTGAATTTTCAAATATAATATTATTCTATGAATTTACTAAAAATTTCTTTCATAATTATTTCAAAAGAACAATTATATTTCATATGTTTGATGTTATTTTTTCACAACTCCTACATATTTTTTAATATATAAAATTATATATGGATATATGATTTTCTTAAGGAATTATTTTAATTCTTTGATTCCATAATTATATCTATCAAGATTTATTAGGTAATGTTTTTTTCTATTAATTGTATGATCAATCACTACTTTTTTCATGACTAACCGTCTATTATGAATATGTAATAAATACCATAATTCATTTTCTTTATAATATAAATATATTTCATTCATTTTTCTAAATGATCATCACCATGATTCCATAAATAATTTTTTTTTAATTTTTTATAAAAAGATATACAATTTATCAGTAAAATAGAAATACCTTATTCTTTATTATCTCTACTAATGGGTATTAAAGGAAAATTCTATTTATATCATTGAATGTACAATTATTTTCCATGGATTTATTATGTTATAATTATTTATATAAATTTAATTTATTTTCTTATAATAATTTATTAATGGAAGGTATTTATACAATTTTCTTTCCCTAGGTTCTTTAAATTTTTACGAAAGAATCCCAGTTTCATTCCAATACTTTTTATGACATGATGAATTAAAAAAAATTTATTCATGGGTAGTTTATGATTTCATGAATTATTGGTTTATTATGGATTAAATAAGTATGGATGAATTATTATTTAGGTCATATATCACCATCCAATGAAATTTATAAAAGATTAAATTTAATGAGATAACTAATTGTGAGTACAATCTTGTTTCTCGTAAACATTATCCTTGATGTTCCAGTTCATGGTTGTAATGTTCCCTATATTTTTAATTATTCTAATTTTAAATTATTTTTTATATTATGGTAATATTATTTCATTGATTGTATCATTAATGTAATTATTCTATTAACTACCATTTATGACCTTTTTTATACTTTTTCTTAGGAGTATGTCATGATCACATGGATCATGTTTATTGCCTCATTATTTCCTCTCTTTTTTGATTCAAGTATTATATTATTCTAAGCCATATGCCAAATATTTTTTATCTATTATGTAATGGGAATATTATTCATCAATTTCCAAAATATAATTAAATTCACATCTAATTTGTATTTATGATAATTTTTAATTATCTTTTATATTTAACATTACTAAGAATCTCACATCACCAATTCCTTATATTTCTATTACCCATTTAAATAATGATATGAGTAACATATTAGGACTATAGAAATGTTTTCTCTATAGTTTTTATGGATAAATTTTAATTATTTTTATAAAATATGTTTCCACGTAAATGTTCATCATAGATACTAAAGCCAAATAATCTCTATGTTTTGTGTAATTAATGAATGGTTCAATAAAAATGTGAATATTTTACTAGTTTTTCATGGATCATCTCCCTTGGTAAGAAGATAATTAATAAAATTATGTTTTATATTTGACAGATCTAGGATTTTGTGATTGAGGCGAGTCATCATTAATTTTTATATTAATCTTTTATAACCATATTCAGGAAATATATTACTATTTTAAACCATACATTTCCATTATTATAGTCCATATGATTTTTTATGATATAGATAATGAAGATGGTATATCATCATTCATTTTGTATGTTAACTGAACCCATTGAAACACATTTCAATGTAATAAATTTTAAATAGTATGATGTTAACATATATTAGTATTCTTTTTTAAGATTCATAATTATGTTAATGTAATATCATTAATATAGATATTGGTGTTTTGGGATAGGATAGTTCTAGTGTAAATCAAATTAATAATGATGAACATATTAGCCAATATAACATCCTAGGTTTTAAAATTAAAATGAAATGCATGAAACATTTTTATGTAGATATTTATAATAATCCTTTAGACATAATGTTTCCACTTCTATGTTTTGAATTTTAAAAAACAATCATCTACTATTGTTATAAGTATGTTATTTGATGTCTGATAGAACCATTATGATTTTTTTTGAATAGTAATATTAATTGTAATAAGAACCTACAGAATTTTAAATTGTTATATTATTTTATTTTCTTAAGGCTTTCAAATATTGACATCTTGGTTAATTTTTCGATGTTATATAAAAGTAGTTATAGATTTAAAAATTTTAATTTTTGAATAATGTATGATTTTATTTAAAACGTAAATTAAAAAAAATTTACGAATTGTATTCAAAAAATGGAGTTTATTTTTGAATTAAATACATTGTAAAATGTGTAGCGTGTCTTTTTTTGGGATTTTTATGAAATTCTTGAATTTCCATGAATAGTGATGTATGGTAAAATACCTTGTCACGACCCGTCCTCGGGGCCCATGCCCTGACTACCCCAAGCCCGCCTTCCATAGGCCAGGGGCTGGCGACTAGCACCAAAGGCGTAAATCCAGATAACTGGGAAGGCATTTCCTTTACAAAAGTAAACAAAACACCACAGAGTACAAGCGGTAGTAAAACACTAAGTACAAAGAGAAGTGCTGAAAGGTAAATGGGCCAGAATAAAAACCCAAAAGAAAGTAAAACTACAGCTGAACAAAGTATAACAGAAAAAGACTACAGCTTGAAGGATGGAAGCGGCTCCTGGGTCGTCCTCCTCAGATCCTACCTGAAGGGTAGGTACAGATGGCGTAGCTCCGGGATCGTCCACCACGGATCCTACCTGAAGGGTAGGTACAGATAGCCTCCACAACGCTCTCGCCCGTCAACCTCCTCCGAGTGTCGTCTCACCGTGAAGACCACCTCCGGATACTGACTCGTCATGTAGTCCACCTCCGAGTACTGACTCGTCGTGTAGTCTACCTCTGGGTACCGTCCAGTCCTCGAACACTCGGCCTCCGTCAGAACTGCCCATCGTCTGCAACCAACACGACGTGGTACCTTCATAGCCCATGCAGGGGTGAGTATAACGATACTCAGTAGGGACCCCGAGACCCTCAAGGTCTCACTAAAACCAACAAGGATAACCACAAAGAATATCTCAACAGATAACCTCTACTTAGGAATATTCCCATACATGTACTTAAGTTATCAAATAACCCATCTCAATCATGAGGAAACACAAGGATTAGGAAATCAACGGATAACCACTACCCAGGTATATGCCCATACATATACCTTAGTTATCAAGTAACCCATCTCAATCATGAGGAAACACAAAGGTCATAGACTCAGCTCAAACCAGGATTCTCATTATCGAAACCGTAACTGCTGAAGAGCCCCATCTCTAGAGTGTACAGTAGTCCTGTCACGACTCCGAGGTACTGCTCACTAACCTAAGACTGCAGAGGTACTCCTCCTGTCAAGAACTGTGACCCTACTGCTACAACCAAGCACTTCCCACCATGGGTCTGCCGCTACAACCAAGCGCTCCCCCTTATAGCCTCAAGAGGTACTTCTTCTGTTGAGTACCGCAGGTCTGCCACTACAACCAAGCGCTCCTCCGCCGTGGGTCTGCCACTACAACCAAGCGCTCCCCCTTATAGCCTCCAGAGGTACTCCTTCTGTTGAGTACCGCGGGTCTGCCACTACGACCAAGCGCTCCTCCACCATGGTTCTGCCGCTACAACCAAGCGCTCACCAATGGGCTATCCGAAACACACCGAGTCGATTGGTCAAGCAGTCGTCAGGTCTCAGCCGGCTACACGGTCTCTGTATTCCGCATGCTTGAATCCGGGAGGGTCTGCTCCACAAGCTGCTTGTCGATACTACAAGTATCACAAGGTTCCACGAAGAAGTATCTCAAAGGACTGCCTCATCATAGGGGTCTCAACGCAACAGACAGCGCGTCAATCGGACGCCCGGTCTGTGAGTTACTAGCCTTTTCGTCCCAGGGGCCCGGTTGGTTTCATGTGCAAACCATCCCGGACGTATCACAACTGTACCCCGAACTCCCATAGGGTATACTCAAAGGGATCGTTTCTCAATGTGATCACCAACGCCGCTGACGGTTCGTCAAACGGACGTCCGGTCTGAAAGATATCAGCTTTTCTGTTCCAAGGGCCCAGTTGGATTTCGGGTAAAATCCAACCCGGACACTATCCAACAACAACCAAAACTCGGGCGAAGTATGCCAAAAGTTCTGTCTCATCAAGAGGAATTCAACGAGATAGACGACACGTCAATCGGACGCTCGGTCTGTGAGTTATTGGCTTTTTCATTCCAGGGGCCCGGTTGGTTTCGTGAGCGAACCAACCCGACCACACTCCGACGGCATCCAAACATTGAGCGGAGTAAGTCAAACGATCCGTCTCACTTAGAGGAAAGCATCAAAGTCGACTGCGCGTCAATCGGACGTCCATAACTCAAGATATGAGCGTTTCCGCTCCGAGGGCCCGGATGGTTTCGTGTACGAACCAACCCGGCCGAACCCAAAGTATTCTGAAACCTTGAGTGTGATATACGGAAACGACCGCCTCGATCCAAGGATCGCATCTCCGCTAACGGCGCATTGTTTGGAGGCCCGTAGCTCATGTTATGAGAAAAAGACCGAAAAGTACGAAAACGTGGGGTCTGGGCCCGGACCGACCCGGCCCGACCCCCCCTGGGTCACCCCGAACCGGGTCGGACCCGGCACGGCCCGGCCCGAACCGGCGGGTCGGCTCGGCTTGGCTCGACTCGGCTGAGCGGCCGAGCGAGGGAAGACGCGGGGGGGGGCGTGCTGCCCCCGCGTGAAGCGAAGCCGCGACCCCGCGTGGGGCCTCTTGGTGTCACTGGATGCGGCCGGGCCGCCACGTCCCTGCCTCCGGTTCCGCGCAGCCGTGGAACCACATCCCGCCACTAAGCCGGCGACCCGCGCCGCCAGTGGAGTCCGCGGGCCACCGGAGTTGCTCCTATGGTCCGAATCCATTTCCGTATGCGCCGTAGTTCATCCCGGGACCCGTTCTTCACTACGGAATCAACAAATCGTCTCTGTGGCACGTTTTGTCATCGTCCGCTGTTCTTCCCACCAAGAAACAAAGGGCGGTGGGTTCAGACTTGTTCGTTGGTCCGCACCCATCGCGTTAGCGGTTTGAAACAAGACCATGAATCCCAGCAATTGATAAACCAAGTCCCGCAAGAATATTCCGCGAACCAACTGGTTAATTGGTTGGTCTGCGTTCTTGCCTTGGAGGAAAACAATCATAGGTAAAAGAAATCATTCCCAAAACGACCCCTACCTCGTCGTAGTCGTCGGACGAGTTCTTCGCGGAATTGAACGTCGCGGTAGAAGATGATCATCGCGTCGCGGAAGGGCGTCACGTCGTCGCGGTATACGACGTCGCATCGACGAACTCAAGATGCCGATCGAAGATTGTCGCAGGGATGGATCGTCGTGGAAGAAGCGTCATGGAGGGAGAATCATCGGCGTCGCGGAACATGGCATCGCGTCGTCGATCTCAGAGGGTGACGGCTTTCTTCGCGTTCTTCGTGTTCTTCGCGAAGGAGGATGAAGATCTCAAGCCTTGGAGTCTTCTCCAAATCCTCTCAACGAGTAATCCTCAATAAGATAAGCGTTGGTCTTATTTTATTAACATGCCAACAAATTGTAAAACAAACTATGTAACGACCCATTAATTCATAGAATTAATTTCAATGAATAATCCTCCCAATTAATAGGAGCATTTAAGAGTTTATGGAAACACCCCAGTTGACATTCATTTAAGAGGGGGGTTGCGGGAGCGTTACTTAGGGGAAAAGAAACGGTGGGGCTCATGCGGACCCCACCTCAAAAATATCCTTCCAAGAGGGTAGGATATTTTTGGATTGCACCCTTTCTGCTTCAACTCAGCTTAAGTAGCTTTAAGTGGATTTAAGTGGCTTTAAGTGAAATAAAATAAAGTTGTTGCACCAATTTATTTTATTTTCTTCACTTAACCCCCCAAAATTAAAAACCACACCTGAGCAAACGCAACTCCGAAAAAGGAGATTCTAAGCAAATACTGGCACTTCGATTCCATCGGTGCCCTCAGAATTTGATTCCTAGCACTGGTTCAGAAGTTACAAAAACCCGCTCGTTCGTTCACTGAACGTACCAGAGCAAAACTTCGGAAATTGATTCCGGGCACACTGGGCCTCAGAATCAGGCGCCGTCAGAAACTACGTTCTTGTAAAATCCCAAAGAAAATTTAGAAAAAAAATTTCCATTGAAATTTCTGGGTCTTTACATTACTCCCACCTCAGGGCTTTACGTCCTTATAAAGCTTTAACATAAACTAAGGTCACAAAAGCGGTACAGGGAACGCATCTGAGCCTTCCGCTCCCATATGCTCACCTGGAGGTTCCCGTACTGCCAAAGAATGTGCACTCGAGGAATTGATCGTCCTCGTAGGATCCGCTCCTGTCGATCAGCGATCTCCACTGGAACCTCTGTGAAAGACACCCCCATCGCCATCGTCCAGCTCCCCATGGTCGATGATATGCGAAGGGTTGAGCACATATCTCCTTTGTTGAGATATGTGGAAGTCGTCGTGCACCTAGTGCATTTGAGGTGGATGGGTCAAGCGGTTAACCACCACGCCTACCCAGCTGAGGACCTAGAAATGTCTATTGAACTTCGGAGATAACTTGCCGCCTTGGCCACATCTCTATAAACCTTGTCGAGGTGAGACCCGTATAAGGACGTGATCGTCATCCTCGAACTCATGAGGCCTCCAATTCCTGTTGGAACTGAAACTCAAAACGACTGCTGCCACGAGGGTAAGGTTGACCGACTCAAGAGTGATCGGTCGCACCCTCCTGAGCATGAGTTTATCCTGTTCTACCCGGTGATTCCTTTTCGCCGACCAAGGAAAACCCATTCTGACGTCGTAGTTAAACCACAACCTTTTTTCCTAATACTGTCAATTGTGTATGAACTGTGATTGCCCAGTCCATACTCAAACCAACTTCGTAAGGCCTCGACGCTGCCACCAAGAGATTCCAACCGAAACTCTCACCTCGAGGGTCTGACCACACCGTCGGCGTAAGTGTGATTATCGAGTCTCCTCCAAAGGTATCTCCAGACGTGAAGGTCAAGTCCCCGGCTTACCGGAAACTCTAGGGCTAGAACAAGATTTGTGAAAGCAAGGAATGATTCATATCAACATCTGATACTACAAAAGCTTGTAATGGACACAGACTGTCCCTTGAATCATTCTTAGAGCCATCAGGTCACTATCCTTGACCGCATGCAGCAGTACTCTTCCTCCGCCCTCCAGCTCCCTGAGCCGGGAGGGGATAACCAAAGCGGGTGGTTGTAGCATGTTAAGATGTACACCACCACATGCTACTCTGCTAGATCTGCCTCCACGTCTGCTGCTTCGTAGACTCATCTCTCCTTTAATATTATTCTTATGGAAACTTTTAACATGCCCGAGTCTCCAAGACTGGTGCCAGTTTCCTGTTTCTTAACGCACCGTGCAGTCTTCATCCGCTCCTGGATGATCTGCACCTTCTTTGCCTACGATCTAAAATATCTACTAAAATTTATCCTTTGACGAAAATAGAAACTCGGTCTCATCCCCTGAATGAACCACACCCATTGCCTAATACAGTCAATCCTGACATTAATGATGTATTCATGCCATGGATGACGTCGTAAGGCCTCGACGTAACTACCAAGAGATCCAACTGCCACTCTCGTCACCATGGGATGAGTCACACTGTTGGCATCAGTGCGAGGTCACTGGGTCTCCTCCAGTAGAAATATTGAAAGTGAGGGTCAAGTCAACAGTTTTAACCAGGACCACTCAGTTTCAACCAAAACAAAGGACAGGAAAGCAAACATCACAAAGATAAGTGTCTTTTTATTATTGCAGCTCATAGTACAAAGACACGAATACAATAGAAACATGGAACTAGAAGTAAAAGGGACGTATCCACTAGTTCATCTCCTGTCCACCTACTCCCGGAGCCCTACTTCCTTGTCCACAACTCGGCTGTTTCTCAACCACCCGCCGCTTCTTCTGCCTCGGTGGCTCCTCCAAAGCCTATGGATCATCTATACGAGGAGTCAGACAGTCACGTGCCAGGTGACCCTTCCTGCCACATTCATAACACTTCCTACTCCTCGTACGACTGGCTCTAGTCCTCCTGGACCTCTGCATCATCTGTATCCTTCCCACAGATGACTCAGCTACTGATCGAAAACCCTGTGGCAAAGGCAGAAGCTCCTGTACACGCTCGAGGTGTAGAGCTACTGGCACAAACTCCACCCTGAAGAAGGTCTCGAAGTCTTTCCATGTGATGGTCATCCCTTCGCAAAACTGGAACAAGTGGCTCCACCACCTGCCTGCTGCTGCCTGAAGAAGGCTGGCAGCAAAGATCACCATGAAGTCTGACGGCGTCCCCACTAGCCTGAAGCCTCTCACCACAGCCTCCAGCCAATCCTCAGCCGCCTACGGGTCCATCTCTCCCCAGAACCTGGGTGGTCTCTGGCACTGGAACTCGTGCAGCGCGCTCAAGTGGCGGGCATCGCCTACTACTGGGGCAGGTGGAATCGGTGGCCCAACGTATGGTAATACCGCTGGTGCCTCCGCTGGTGCCTCAACTGCAAGAGGGCCCTGTACCGAAGCCTCGTCGCTCGGCAGGATTTCAGTACGCACATCCCTCTGGGATCTAGCTGGTCGTCCGTGAAAAGGCATCCTGAAAGAAACAAACATGACACAGTCAAATGATTTATACCTGGTGAGATGACCTGGTTTGAGCTGATATTTAAAAACTTCTGGAAACATACAAGCAATCAGTGTTTTCATGCACAAAGTCGGAAATCAGTTGTCAGGGTCCTGGTGTATGGATACGTGGGCCGCCCGCACCAACACTGGACTTCCTGAACTGAAAACCACACTCGGTACTCTTAACACTATTGCTTCACAGAAAGAAAAAATCAGAGTTATAAGTTCTGCGGTAGAACCGACTCCTCTGATACCAATTTGTCACGCCCCGTCTTTGGGGCCCGTGCCGTGACTACCCCAAGCCCGCCTTCCATAGGACAGGGGCTGGCGGCTAGCACTAAAGGCATAAATCCCGATAACTGGGAAGGAATTTCCTTTACAAAAGTAAAAAAACACCACAGAGTACAAGCGGAAGTAAAACACTAAGTACAATGAGAAGTGCTGAAAGGTAAATGGGCCAGAATACAAACCCAAAAGAAAGTACAACTACTACTGAACAAAGTACAACAAAAAAAGACCACAACTGGAAGGACGGAAGCGGCTCCTAGGTCGTCCTCCTTGGATCCTACCTGAAGGGTAGGTACAGATGGCACATCTCCTGGATCGTCCACCACGGATCCTACCTGAAGGGTAGGTACAGATAGCCACCACAATGCTCTCACCCGTAAAACTCCTTCAAGTGTCGTCTCGCCGTGAAGTCCACCTCCGGATACTGACTATTCATGTAATCCACCTCCGGGTTCTGAATCGTCATGTAGTCTACCTCCGGGTACCGTCCAGCCCTCGAACACTCATCCTCCGTCATCACTGCCCGTCGTCTGCAACCAACACAA
Source organism: Viscum album (assembly GCA_963277665.1). Classification (NCBI taxonomy): domain Eukaryota; kingdom Viridiplantae; phylum Streptophyta; class Magnoliopsida; order Santalales; family Viscaceae; genus Viscum; species Viscum album. The sequence continues at coordinate 1,067,104,709 of OY728160.1, forward strand.
CGAGGTGCGGGCATAGCCCGTGCAGGGGTGAGTATAATGATACCCAATAGGGACCCCGAGACCCTCAAGGTCTCACTAAAACGAACAAGGATAACCACAAAGAAGATCTCAACAGATAACCTCTACTAAGGTATATGCCCATACATATACCTAAGTTATCAAGTAACCCATCTCAATCATGAGGAAAAACAAGGATTATGAAATCAACGGATAACCAATACCCAAGTATATGCCCATACATATACCTATGTTATCAAATAACCCATCTCAATCATGTGGAAATACAAAGGTAATAGACTCAGCTCAAACCAGGATTTTCATTATCAAAATCATAACTGCTGAAGAGCCCTGTCTCTGGAGTGTACAGTAATCCTGTCACGACTCCAAGGTACTACTCACTAACCTAAGACTGCTGAGGTACTCCTCCTGTTGAGTACTGTGGGCCTGCTGCTACAACCAAGGGCTTCCCAACATGGGTCTGCCGCTACAACCACGTGCTCCCCCTCATAGCCTCAAGAGGTACTGCTCTTGAGTACCGCGGGTCTGCCACTACAACCAAGCGCTCCTCCGCCGTGGGTCTGCCGCTACAACCATGCGCTCCCCCTTATAGCCTCCAGAGGTACTCCTTCTGTTGAGTACCGCGGGTCTGCCGCTACAACCAAGTGCTCCTCCTCCGTGGGTCTGCCAATACAACAAAGCGCTCCCCACTAGGCTATCCGAAACACACCGAGTCGATTGGTCAAGAATTCGTCAGGTCTCATCCGGCTACACGGTCTCCGTATTCCACACGCTCATCTCTAGGAGGGTTTTCTCCACGAGCTACTGGTTGATACTACAAGTATTCCAAGGTTCCAAGAAGATGTATCTCAAAGGACCTCCTCGTCACAGGGGTCTCAACGCAACAGATGACGCGTCAATCGGACGCCCGGTCTGTGAGTTACTATCCTTTTCGTCCCAGGGGCCCGGTTGGTTTCATGTGTGAACCAACCCGGCCGTATCTCAACTATACCCCGCAATCCCATAGGGTATACTCAAAGGGACCATTTCTCAACGTGATCACCAACGCCGCTGATGGTTCGTCAAACAGACGTCAGGACTGAAAGATATCAACTTTTCTGTTCCAGTGGCCCTGTTGGATTTCGGGTACAATCCAACCCAGACACTATCCAAAAGCAACCAAAAATTGGGCGAAGTATGCCAAATGTTCCGTCTCATCATGAGGAATTCAACGAGACAGACGGCGCATCAATCGGACGCCCGGTCTGTGAGTTATTGGCCTTTTCGTTCTAGGGGCCCGGTTGGTTTAGTGAGCGAACTAACCCAACCGCACTCCTAGGACATCCAAACATCGAGCGGAGTAAGTCAAAAGATCCTTCTCACTTAGAGGAAAGAATCAAAGTCGACGAAACGTCAATCGGACGTCTGGAGCTCATGATATGAGTGTTTCCGCTCCGAGGGCCCGGATGGTTTCGTGTACGAACCAACCCGGCCGAACCCAAAGTATTCTTAAACATTGAGTGTGATATACCGAAACGACCGTCTCGATCCAAGGATCGAATCGCCGCTGACGGCGCGTCATTCGGAGGCCCGTAGCTCATCTTATGAGAAAAAGACCGAAAAGGTCCGAAAATGGGGGGTCTAGGCCCGGACCGACCCGGCCCGACCCCCCTGGGTCGACCCGACCCGGGTCCGGGTCAGACCCAGCCTGGCACGGCCTTGTCATGACCCGGCCCGAACTGGTGGGTCGGCTCGGCTCGACCGAGCGGTCGAGCGAGGGAAGCCGCGGGGGGCGTGCTGCCCCCGCGTGAAGCGAAGCCGCGACCCCGCGTGGGGCCGCTCGGTGTCCCCGGACGTGGCCGGGCCACCGCGTCCTTGCCTCCGGTTCCACGCGGCCGTGGAACCGCATCCCGCTGCCGCGGCTTCATCCGTGCCGCCGGTGGAGTCCGCGGGCCACCGGAGATGATCCGATGGTCCGAATCCATTTCCGTCTGCGCCGTAGTTCATCCCGAGCCTCGTTCTTCACTATGGAATCAACAAATCATCTATGTGGAATGTTTTTTCGTCGTCCGCTGTTCCTCCCAACAAGACACAACGGGCGGTGGGTTCAGAATTGTTTGTTGGTCCGCACCCACCGCGTTAGCGGTTTGAAACAAGACCATGAATCCCAGCAATTGATAAACCACGTCTCGCAAGAATAATCCACGAACCAACTGGTTAATTTGTTGGTCCGCATTCTTGCCTTGGAGGAAAACAATCATAGGTAAAAGAAATCATTTCCAAAACGAACCCTACCTCATCATAGTCGTCGGACAAGTTCTTTGCGGAATTGACCATCGCGGTAGAAGATGACCGTCACGTCGCGGTATATGGCGTTGCGTCGACGAACTCAAGATGTCGATCGAAGATTGTCGCGGGGAAGGATCGTCGTGGAAGAAGCGTCGTGGAGGAAGAATCGTTGGTGTCGCGGAGCACGGCGTCGCATCGTCGATCTCCGAGGGTGACAACGTTCTTCACGTTCTTCGCGTTCTTCGCGTTCTTCGCATTCTTCGCGAAGGAGGATGAAGATCTCAAGCCTTGGAGTCTTCTCCAAATCCTCTCAACGGGTAATCCTCAATAAGACAAGAGTTGGTCTTATTTTATTAACATGCCAAAAAATTGTAAAACAAACTAAGTAACGACCCATTAATTCATAGAACTAATTTCAACGAATAAACCGCCCAATTAATAGGAGCGTTTAAGAGTTTAAGGAAACACCCCAGTTGACTTTCATTTAAGAGGGGGGTTGCGAGAGCGTTACATAGGGTAAAAGAAACGATGGGGCTCATGTGGGCCCCACCTCAAAAATATCCTACCAAGAGGGTATGATATTTTTGGATTGCACCCTTTCCGCTTAAACTTAGCATAAGTAGCTTTAAGTGGCTTTAAGTGGCTTTAAGTGAAATAAAATAAAGTTGTCTCACCACTTTATTTTATTTTCATCACTTAACCCCCAAAAATTAAAAACCACACCCAAGCAAACACAACTCCGGAAAAGGCATTTCTAAGAAAATACCGGCGCTGCGATTCCATCGGTGCCCTCGGAATTCAATTCCGAGAACCGGTTCAGAAGTTAGAAATACCCGCTCGTTCATTCACTGAATGTACCCGAGCTAAACTTCGGAAATTGATTCTGGGCACACTAGGCCTCGGAATCAGGCGCCGTCAGAAACTGTGTTCTTGTAAAATCCCAATGAAAATTTAGAAAAAAAAATTCCCTTGAAATTTCCGGGTCTTTACATACCTTATATTCAAATTATCAGTTAAACTCAATATTTTATAAATTCATGCATGATGTAATACCACTTATTTATAAATCTCATACAATAATTAATATTTGGGGTTCCATGAAGCAAGCTTATTCATAGCCTTGAGCAAAAATATTATAATAAATATTTGGATAATGTAAAATCCCTCCTCTCCACTATAAATACCACCTTCATTCTCCTTTTTCTCACACAACTTTCAGGCCTTAATAATTTTATATATTCTACGAAATCCTTAAACCAAGACTCCTTCCCACATCCATGACCTTCTGGTCTCACCTAAAATCCAAAACTAAAGTCCTTAATGGGGATCGCATGAAGACGAGATCAAGAGGTAAGAATTCTCATTCACTGTCTAGTGTTTTCTTTTCAAATTCATTATTTTCGTATACTCGATTCCCCTCCTTTTATCTATGAGGTATAAAATTTAAAAAATAGTATATATTTTTTATGTTATAATTTTCATGTAAAATATTCATCATCATTCTTCATCCCATCTCCCTCTTGTATTGAGAATTAAAATACCATCAGCAAAGTGATGATTTAATAAAATCGCAGATAATGTGTCTTCAATTTCCATTACGTCCTTAAATGATTATTATAAAACCCTTTTAATGGTTGAAATATAATATAGGGTTTATGATTTAACCTATTTAATTTCTTGTATTGAACACTAATTCATGATAATATATTATATAATAATATGAGTTCATGATTATTGAAGTATATCCAAAATTATACTAAAAAACAACATTAATGTTTTATCTAATTATCCATCATCATATATGTTAACAAATTGATATTTGGTATCATTATATATCCTGGAACAATATTAATACCATTTCATTCCAGTTTTCGAATTCCATTTTCATATGAAAAGAATGTGAAATATAAATTGTCAATGGAAATCATGTAATGACGCACCCAAAGCAATGGAAGGAAAAAAACTAAAAATTAACGGGTTAAATGATAATAGTAATTGTTCATAAATAGTGTTTTAAACATGAATATTTTTCATTATGATATTAATATCACTATTTTAACCACTATTCAAGTGGTTTAACACATTTGATGTAATATGAACCTGAGGTAAGGGAATTTTTAACCTGGTTTCCATTTTTTTGGTTGACATTATAAATAATTATTTATGTGGTATTAAAATTGTTTGTATGATGAATTTTGTTTATATTATGATTAAATATCTATATTTAAAGTCTATTTACATATTTCATCCTCTGTATCATTTCTTACTTCAATTATATGATATTTTTTCAGGAAACTTTTTTAAAAACCTTTTTTGAAACATTGGTTTTATGAATTTCAAAAGAAATGTTTCTTTGAAATTATTCATATTGTATGTTCTGGTTTTTTTTGAATTGTTTATGATGAATTTTGGGACCTATATCACCATCCATATCATTGGGTATGTGTAATTTGGGGTTCGACGATATGGTTACTCCTAATGTAAATGTGATGGTTAAAAAATAATGTAGTCATGAGGGTTACATTTTATGTAAGCTGTGAGGGTTAAAAATCATAAGGTAGTCATGAGGGTTACAATATAAGTAACTATTCCCCATGTTAATTTTATATTTCAATTTATATTCTATATGTTTTACGTAAATCTCATGGAAATATGAAGTTTCACAATGTAGGTTTATATGGGTAACAAATATGTCTTTTTAAAAAATGTTTTTTACGTTACCAGTATTCATGGACTAATGTTCTATTTCATTAATTTTATATCCCATTATAATATTTTGGGTTCATTCTATTTTTTCAAATGGTTTTCATCGGTTATAAGGATGTGTAAGGAAAATAAGGAAGACAAGTTAAATGTTAAGTTTATTTTTTGAAGAAAACATGTTTATTTGAAAAGTTTTGTATTTTGGAAGAAATGGTTACTGTTTTGTGGTATCTTACCTCTATGAATGGAGATTTTTATGTATTATTATATCAAAATTCTCTAAAACTCTAAACAATAAAATGTCATCAATATTAAAGGGATTGATTTCTTGAATAAAATTCACGATTATGTAATGTAATAATGTTGGGTCCTTATAGTTGGTATCAGAGGATGGTTTTGAATAAATTATGGGATTAGTTGATGATAATAAAATTCCATAATGGATTTTACTCAATGGTTAATCTGAAATGATAAGAAATTTATTGATTATTAGGATGATTCCAAAAATATTTATTTGTTCATAATGGGTTTCTATAGATTAAACAAGAAAGATGAAGAGAAGAATCGACACTAAAATATCCTTCGGAATCTATATCCCTGAATAGTAGGGACTCGAACAGATCAGTTGGTGATAGTAATGGATCATCTAACCCAAGAAATAAATGGTTGTGGAATCCATGAAATAGAACAACCAGAGGTACCCCAATATAACATGATGATATTGGAACATTTTATATTACAAAACCCTCATACATTCAATGGATATTTTCTCCCAGTATTGGATGAATGATGGATGAACTCCCCTGAAATGATATTCTACATTATGAGGTTTTCATATAATAAAAAGTTATGTCTTTCCATTTATCATTTTTAAGGATAATCCAATTAGTCGTGTTCAGTGAGAAAAAATATCAGCGATATAGTGGAGATTGGTGCCTAACATTGGGATGAATTTAAAAGTATTATCCGTGAAAAATATTTTTTTAAGGTGGCATGACCTTGGATTGAGAAATAATTATATGAATTGAATAAAAATTATGAAGATTCCGTTGACGTGTATGAAGAAACAATCACCTCACTGGTGAGGTATTATCCAAATCTTATTATGGATCTCGATCAAAAAATAAACGGTTTTTATTGAGGATTAATGCCAACATATCAATGGGCATTGTACACTCGATAATTTAGAAGTTATGAAAAACTTTTTTGATATGAATAGAGAGTAGAGGTGGAGATTTCTGATAATCAAATGCATTTTTAAAATAATTAGAAGAAGTGGTCTAGATGGAAATGGGTGGGTAATATGAAACCAAATAAATCTTATGGAAATAAATTATTATTTATAGTTTGTGAAAAGTAGGGAAAAAAGATCCTTGGGGAATGCCTCAACAAAAACGAGAAGTGTTTTCGATGTGGTATGTTCAAACATATGGCCAGTGTTTTTAATGAATAAGATCCTAAAACTAATCCATATAAGAAAACTATAAAGTATTTTAAATGTGGTGAGATGGGTCATTATGAAAATTATTTCCAAATGATAGATAAAAATGATGCAAAGAAGCCATACTATATGTAGAATGGTGTAGTGAGATCCCTTTCGACAACGTCAGCAGACATCGGGTCATCCAATGAAGTTCAATATGGTACCTTGTTTTTTAATCATTTTTTTCAAATGTATTGTTTGATACTGGGTATACACATTCCATTATTTCTGAGAAATTTTCATGTAAATTGGATATATCAACTCAACAAACAATACTTGAACTTATTATTAAAACATGAAGGGTATATATTATACTAAATAAGATTTATAAGAATCATTTTATTGTTGTACATGGAAATACATTACATTTAAACCATGTTGTTATTCCATTAGTATTGTTTTATGTCATTCTGGGATTGGATTGGCCTGCTGTTAATCATGATAAGATTGATTGTTTAGAAAAAGATGTTGTTTTTTATATATAGATTCAGGTTGTATAAAATAATGAAGCCATAAAAATGATTACATTTAATGAATCTCTCTGAAATATTGAAATGAAAGTTATATTGACCATATTGTTTAAAAAAGGGACCTATTCACATAAATAATGTGCCAGTGGTAGATGAATAACTGGATGTTTTTTGGATGTGTTACCCAATGTCATACATAACTAGGAAGTCGAATTCACAATTGAATTAGTTCCTCATGCTAAGACAATTTCATAACCCCAATATTAAATGGCTCAAATGTTATATATTAAATTGATAATTTAGTAGGAGGAGTTGCTTGAAAAAGGATTTATTCATCTTAAAAATGCACTGTGGGGTTCTCCTATTATGTTGGTAAAATGGGAAATATGGTTCTATGAGATTTATCATTGATTATAGAGTCTTTAATAACATCACAACTATTAAATTTTATTATTTTTCACAAATCAATGAATTTTTTCTTTGATTCAACGAGCTCACTACTTTCCCATGATTAACTTGAGATCCGGATACCATCTGTCGAAGGTGAAGGAGGATGACATCCAAACAATATAATTTCATACTAAATATGAGCATTATGATTTCTTTTGTAGTTTTGGTTATCTATTTCACGTACTGTATTCATGTATCTTATGAATATTATATTTCATGAGTTCTTTCATAAGTTTTTGGTTGTGTTTATTGATGAGATTCCGGTTATTTCTAATAGTATAGGGGAGAAAAAAATATAATGGTTCTTTTTGAAACCCTAATGGAAGAGAAATGATATTGAAAATTTAGAATGTATGTTTTTTGGTTTTAGCAGATTTCATTTCATTGGAACAATGTAAATAAGGATGGAATAACAATTTATCCTAACAAAAATATTGGTTCATGAATGGTAAAGACATTCAAATGTTACAAAGTTTAATAATTTTCTTCGGATTAATAGGTTACTACAAATAGTTTGTTAAAATCATTTCATGATTATAATGCCCAATAACTATGATAACACCAAAAGCGGTTAAATATATTTTGGACAGAATAAAGAGATGTTTTTTTTCTAGAACTGACAAAGAGATTGGTGAATGCTCCATATATGGAATTTCCTTCCAAAAATGTTGATTTTATCATCTATAGTGATGCTTCTATGTTGGGACGTGGTTTTCTATTGATACAGAATGATCATGAAATTGCTTATTCTTCAAGATATGTAATACCTCATGTGTTAAATTACCCATAACATTATTTTTAATTGGAAGGTGTGTTTTTTTTAAATTTGGAGGCATCTTTTTATAGAGACAAATGTCAAATATATACTGACCATAAAAAGTGAGATGTATATATACATTCAGAAGGAATTAAACATGAGGTAGAAAAGATGGATTGAACTAATTAATGATTACGATTTCACAATCAATTTATATCTAGAAAAATGAAACAATGTGGTGGATTCCATGAGTCAAAAACATCATGAGTCATTAACCATGTTATGTGTGGAACATGATCTATTGATTAATGATTTGATGAAATTTTTAATAGAATTATTGGTGTAGGAAATACCAATGTTTTGTATATTGTTTCACTGATGTCATCATTATCAGACAGAATTAGGAAAGAACCATTAAAAGACCGTGAGCTATTGAAAAAGGTAAAATTGGTTAAAATCTGTAAGTTGCAGAATTCAAACATTGGTAAGTACTATGATTTATGATTTATAAAAAGCTTTTGTGTTCCTTATGATTCCAAGTTGATGAATTATTTTTTGTGTGAAGCTCGTAGCTATCCATTTTATGTTTATCCTGGAAGTACTATGACGTACATAGAACATCAGGAGTATTTTTGGTGGGATGGAATGAAAATAAATATATCTGATTATACCATGAAATATTTGACATGTCAATAGGTTAATAAATAGAGGAAGTTACCAAAGAGGATGCTTCATCCTTTTCCAAATCTAGAGATGAAATGGGAGAATATATCCACGAACTTCATTGTGGGACTACAAAATAATTATCATCGACACAATGCAATATGGGTTATTGTTGAAAGAATTACTAAATTCACTCACATTCCTTATATTTTAGATAAGAATTCACTGGATCATCTTTTTCGACTTTTCCTCAATGAGATTGTCATGTTACGTTGAGTTCCTCATTACATTGTATCTGATGGGATCTGAGGATTATTTCTATCTTTTGGAAGGGCCATCAGAAGTCGTTGGGAACATAATTATATTTTAGTACGAATTTTCATCCTCAATTATATGGGCAGTCAGAATGAATGATTTAGACTTTATAGGACATGATTAAATCTTGTCTTGTAGAATACCTAGAATGTTGGTATCATCATCATTCTTTAGCTGAGTTTTCTTATAAAAACATTTTTAATTTAGTATACAGATATATCCTTTTAAAGAATTTTATGTGAAGTAGTGTCGAAATCATGGTTTCCTGTTTGAAGTTTGGGAAAATAAGTTTATGGCACCAAAATTAGTAGAGGATGTGGCTGAGAATATGATGATCATCCAACAACACATGAGGATGGCTCAGAGCAGGAAATTTTTTTAAGCAAACAATAGGAGGAATGAAAATTATTTTGAGCTAGGTGATCATGTATTTCATAAAATATCAACATGGCAAAGTGTTATGCATTTTGGTATGAAAATAAAGTTAATTACATGGTTCATTGGAATGAATGACATCCTAGAGAATGTTGGAACATTCACCTACCGAGTACCTTTTCCTCTGAGTTCTTCTCTGGTACACAATTGTCTTCAGGTTTTGATGTTAACATAGTATGTTATAGATTTATATCATGCCTTGATCCAAATAGTAGTTCATCTGGAAGAGAAACATTCTTATGAACTGAAACCTTTAAAGATTATTGATTGAAGGGAACAAGTACTTCATAATAAAAAAATCCACTTGGTAATGATTTTGTGGAGAAACAATATTGTTGATAAAGTAACATGGGAGTATGAAAATTCTATGAAGGAAAGTCACAGTCACTTTTTTACCATGTGTATAAAATTGCAAGGATATAATTTATACATGGTTGGAATAATGTTACACCCCATTGATTTAAAAATAAATTGAAAATCATTGAACTTGTTTTACGTAGATATTTATAACAAGCCTTAAAACATAAATTTTCCACTTCTCTGATTTGAATTTTAAAAAACAGTCATCTAGGGTTGTGATAAGAAAATAATTTGGATTCTGATAGAATGAAAATGTTTTTTTGGAGAATATTAATATGAATATTAATATGACTATAATAAATATTAAATTTTATTATTATTTTATTTTCGTAAGGCATTAAGGCACTGACATATTGGTTAATTTTTCATTGAGATATAAAAGCAATTATAGTTTTAAAATTGATAATTTTTGAGTAAAGTATGAATTTTTTTAAAAATAAAATTAATTATATATAAAAAATAAATATTCAAAAATGGAGTTAAATTTTTAATTATAGATGTTGAAAATAGTTATGGTTAATTATTGGTATTTTCTAAAATTCGTGAAATATTGATTAATAATGAAATATGGTAAAATTTCATTTGTTCAAAATATCAGTTAAATACAATATTTATGACATCATGGATAATGTAATGCCACATGTTTCAAACTCACATGAACATATTAATATTTTTGGTCACATTAATAAAGACTAGTCACTAACTTGAGAAAAAGTATTATAATAATGATTAAAATAATGTATAATCCCTCCTCTCTCCACTATAAATACCACCCTCATTACCCTCTAACTCACACACCTCTCAATCCTTGACCATTGACTATGTTCTAACAAAACCATTCTCGAACTCTCTTCCTCATTTCGAAGACCTAGTTGTCTCACCAAAAGGCCAAATCCAAAGGTCATAAATAGGATCCCAAGTAGAAGATATTAAGAGGTAAGAATCCTTTTCCATTTTCATGTGTTTTATATTAAAATTCATTATTTTAATTTACTCTATTCCCCTCCCCTTATCCCGATGGAATGAAATCTAGAAAATCATATATATTATGTATTTTATCATTTTAATTTAAAATATTCATTATATATCTTCTTCTTCTCTCATTCTTGTTCATAAAATAAAAACATTTTCTGTGAAGTTTCGATTTACCAAAATCATGGATGATGTGTCTTAATTTTAATTTACAACATTCAAATATAACCATAAAACCCTTTTAATGGTTGCAACAGAATATAAGGTGTATAATGTAACCTATTTTATATCTTTTAATGAACTTCCATGCAAGATATTAAATTCTATAATGAAATAAGTTCATAACTATCATGGAAACCCAAAAATGATCTAATGAATTATCAATAATGTTTTATCTAATGATCCATAATCATATATGAATAAAATGATTTATTTGATCATTATATATTTTGAAAACATATGAATAAAATTTAATTCGTCTTCGTGAATTTCATTCCCATACGACAATAAAATCAAATACAACCTGACCATCGAAATCATGTTAAGAAAGCACCAAATGCAATTGACGAAACAAAATACTCCCAATTAAAGGGAAAAATGTTGTCAGTAAAAGTTCTTATATTGTTTTATAAACTTGAATATGTTTCTTTATTATATTAATAACACTCTTTTAACCATTATACATGTGGTTTTACCAAATTTTCTGTTAGATGAACCAGATGTAGGAGAATTCGTAACCTGATTTCAATTCATTGGATTAACATTATACTTCATTATTAATGAGGTATTAATTTTTTTTATTGTGGATTTTGTTTATATTATGTATTATTACCTATATATATAGTGTATATACATGTTCCATAAACCCTGTTTAGTCTCACTTCAATTATATGATATTTTGATGGGACTATTCTATTGTAAACATATTTTAAAAATTATGTTTTATGAAATTCCTAATAATTTTTTTCAAAAAAAATTATTCATGTTGTATATTATGGTTCTTGGGTATTATATATGATGTACAGTAGGAACTATATATCCCTCATGTTCATTGGCTATGTGTATGATGGAGCTTGGTTGTATGGTTACCCCAACTGTAACGATGATGGATACACAATAAGTTAGTCGCGAGGGTTAAATTATATGGTAGCCTTGATGGTTACAAAAATAAGTCATCCATGGTGGTTACAGTATATGTAATTAATTTCACTATATCCCTATATGGTTCTATTTATGTTCTAAACTATTTCATGAAATCCTGTGGAAATCTCATGTTTCAAAAAGTATCTTTATATGGGTAATAAGTATGTCTTTTTTTTATTTCATACATTGCTAGTGTTCATTGAATAATGTTGTTATTACTTCTATTATATCCATTTATGAGATTTTCGAGCTCAAATATAGTTTTTAAAATACTTTTACATGTTATAAGGATGTGTAAGACAGATATGGAATCCATTCAAAGTGTTATGATGATATCTCAAAGAAAACATATTTTATTTGAAATTTTTATTATTTGCATAGAAATGTATATTTTTTGTTGTATATTCTCTCTATGAATGATGAATGTTATTTATTATTATATATCAATTCACTAAAAATATATACATTAAAATATCCTCAATATGAAAGGAATAGAGTTCTGGATAAAAATTCAATATTATTTTATATAATTAGGATAGGTCCTTATATTGACTATGGAGAAATATTAACTTCTCATACGAACTTCATTCATTATAATGTTTTCTCATTCTTCTTGTGACTAGGTTCTTATTTAATTAGAATATTATTTTTCAATACCTGATATTTATTGGGTTTTAAGTGTAAATTATAGTAACAAAGTGTTTTTATGTCGGAGGAAATGAGATCCATTCATTGAAGAAAATTCCATACATTTCATTGGAATGCAATGTTAGGTGAGGATTAGAGATTGAATCACATAGTTGTTATATGATTAAGGTTAGGAAATTTATGTTTTTCATGTGGATTTGAAATCCTCACATAAAAAAAAGAAATTAAATCATCCATGTAAATGCAATCAAATCAATTCCATGACCATATAAAACCATTTATACATATTTCCTTAGACAATTTTAAAACATTGTAATTTTATAATAGTGATATATGATGGACACAATTACCCAATTATGATATGATTATTTCAAATTTTAAACTCTATTATTCTAATTCAAAATTATATATTACAGAATATATTTTAAATGAAACATAAAATTTATTTATAATTTATTCATATCAACGATATGATTTCATATAACAAGTGATCATAATATTCTTTATATGACAATTACTAATTTAAATGAGTTATAATATATTTCTTGAACATTTATATATAACCTTAGATTCATCATTTTCATTTATATTAATAAATATAAAAAAAAAATTAATTCCTAAAAATTTAATTTCTTTCTTTATGAATTTGAAGAAAATACTATTAAATATAAATATTCATATTTTATAAATTTTATATTTTCGATACCATAGTATTAAAATATATATTTTAATTTTAAAAATAAATAAATAAATTTGTTGATAATATTAATAATAATGATATATAATACATGAATATAAATTTCTATATTTATTGTCTTTAATTAAATATTACCTTTTTATTTCATTCCAAAATTTCTATATGATTTCCAATTATAGAAAAAACCCATTAAATATTCCAAAAAACCATATATCCAATAACCATAATTCAAATTACCATATTTACCATGATCCCATTTATAATCGTTAGATTTTATTTCTATATATGGACTTCTATACATTGTTCAAATCATTAATCATATTTACTTATATATTTATATGTATATTATATTTAAATTTATTTTTCATCATTATATTTTCATATTCTAGGATATGATCTTCTTGATAAATTTTGGGTATATCTATTTATTGATTTTTCATTTTTCATTTTTTAGATTTATCAGACAAACAATTTTATAAATGAATCTTCCTATTATATTCTTATGAAGTATTACTATTTAATGTGTATCATCATATTTTATTTTAGAAAAAAAATTTCACGATTCGTTTCAGTTAGGTGTTTCATGTGAACCAAGATATTAAAAGAAATAACATATAGAAAAAAATTATTCACTAAATCCACAATGTGGTAAATAATAACATTTATATAATAATTTTGATATTTAAGTTACATCACTGTACTAAAACCTTATAGTGTACTTATGTCTCATTACATATTTGGGTTTCAATGTTGTTTCCGTACAATTTGTTTCCATTATAGATGATTAATATGGTGAATTATGTTACATGATATTGAATTATGTATACAATCCATAATTTATATAAGTATATCATCATAATAAATATCACGATTCATCAATAAAAACTCATAGTTCTGTAAAAATAAAGCATCAGGTGTGTAATTAAAAATGATTGATATGTGAAATTTATCATGACCTTGGCAGAGGATTAGATGTTGTGCAAGATAAAATGATTCCCTCCCATTACAATAAAGGATTACAATAGTTCCAATGTATTAATGTATCAACATTATAATCTTTCTGAAAAAATATCCACCTTCCATGGTGATATTTGATTGAATATATTTTATTCAACATAAAACCACAAATATCATTAATAAATTTCAGAACATAACTATCACGTTCTCTAGGCTGATTTCATTTCCTACTGAATGGTTTGGGTATTATTTTACATTTCAAAATAATGATCTATTCCCACAACAATAAAATTTCCATCCTCATCCAAAATTTATTGATTTTTAAAATCCTCATATGGATCCTCATATGTGTAACGTCTCACACACATATTCCACCTCAAACAGTGTCACATGCCTTGTGGTTCTTGAGGCATCAAAAAAATCTCCCCAAACACCAGTGGTTGTCGACTATAAGCAATTGCAAAGGTGAGTCTATGAGGAGACTATTCCCACATTAACAATGTATCACATTGGAAGTCAAATACTTGCAATAGAATAAGATAATAAATAAGCAGACTATTGAAAGTAATAGAGGTGGACATAAGTATACGAATCAATAACAAGAAGTATCTGCTATACCAAAAAGATGTATATGGTACCAGTGTATAAAAAAACCAATATAGGTACAAGGAAATGTAATATAGTACAATTCCCAATAATAACAAAAGATCAAAAAGGCATCCCAACATCATAATTCTTTTCATGGTACTTTTATCCCCTTCCCCAAAGCCACATTCAACAACCTACACTAGGTCACTTGACCCTATCATCACCTACGACCATATAATTGGTTTGGGTCCCCAAGGAGGCCCAAACAGTGTGTCGGATAAACATCTGAGTAGGAAACCACCCACGACTATACAATTCTAATAGAAATTCTAATAAGGCACTAGAAAGTGGGCACGATAGGTATGTAAGTGTATAATCCCATGTAATAAGTATAATATAACATATAAAAGTGAAAATCCCACAATGATACCGAAAAAAAGAGTGTCAACTCCTAATAAAGAAAAATATAACAAGTAAACAATTCACACGACAACTTTGTACATCAATATATACCCTGAAACCCATATCCACACAGTATAATGTGATCAAGTATCCCACGGTCACACTGTAGAGTGAAGTATCATCCCACAACCATGCCTTATAGTGAATTTTTGACCCTGAGGGCCGAATCCATGTTGTCAAGAGACCAAATCATCCAAGTATTAAATATCTAGACCCTGGAGGGCCAGATCCAAAGAGCGATTCTGAGGCATCTCATCGAGTATCAGGGGTATTGCTAGTTGAAACATGGAAAGGAACTGTTTGGTGTCTTAGGGGAAAGGAAATAGAAAGTCCTACGCGAGCCCAAGCAAGCTGGATCCAAGGGGTTCTATGGCCCGAGGCATCCCTCGAAATCGAGACCCAATGGTTAGAATCAACCCAAGGCATCCACTACCATGTTCCATATACAAGGAGGGTAGTCCAAGAATTCTATCAAATCATTCAATAAATCATTAATGAATTCAAGAATTCATTCATTCATGTTACACATTTATAACTAGGTGAGTATAACCACTCACATCAACAAGCACAATCCATGAGTATTCCCACTCATTCAACCCATTTTAGCATAAGAATATGGACCTACCCTCCCATATATACCATTTAACATGTCACTAATCATTTAAAAATTGGTATACCCACCCATACCATCCATTTAACATGAAAATATATAAAAATAGGCGAGTCATAACCTGACATTCAAAGAGAAATGAGGCTATACATCTCCTAAACTAGCTACTCAAACTATCAAGATATTAACATACATCCTCTAACTAGGAAAGCACAAGAACACACCCCTTGGGTGATATAAACAGTCATAACAATGATAAACACAAAAGGCACACCCTATGGGTGAACATTAAATGAGAAACATGTTACCACACACCTAAACAGAACCCATGGTCTACCTCAGTAGGTCCCACTATATTTACTAAAAGCAACTCGCTCAAAAATGATAAATCATTGGAAATTATGAAGGATTAGATTTCATCTAAATTCATGAAAAAAACCATGAAAAGATGAAAGAATGTATAGAACACTGGCCTCACCTCATTAAAAGATAGCTCAACCAGTATTGTGTCATGATTTGTCCTGGTATGGAAGAAATAATAAGGACAAATGCAAAATAGAATATTAGGGAATATGGGCAAAAATAAAAATAGCATAGTCATTGTTCCAATGAATCATGAATGACCAGAAAGTAATCAATTACATACCAATATTGTTCCAATTTGAAATAAGACACTTGAATCAGAGTTTAGATGGGTAAGATATCAGAAACACTAGAATAGAGGAGATTTGGGTTTCAAAACTGGGAGAAACTGTTCTGTGCAAAAAAAAAAAAAGAAGCCACTACCTCTTTTATAAAAAAACCCCATTGGGAACTTACACGGCCTGCACCTCAAGTACACGGTGAGTAATACAACATATTTTTTTCTTATCCAGACGGAATACACATTGTGATGGCCAAGTACACGGTGTTTACTTGAAGCACATTGCATGTAGACCAAGTACACAATGTGTACCTTGTATATGACCATATTTCATCTTGTTTCACCATTTCATTCCCAAAACAACCCAAAGGTTCCAAAACCCGACCTAGGGTATAATCCGAGATTGAATGAAACACATTTAACCAATAAAAGAATATTTTTACCTCTAGAAAATCTTGGGATCTTAGAATCATACCCCCTAATAGAAATTCATCCTCGAAAATCTCTCTAAAGGGTTGTAAAGATTCATCGAAAAACAACTCCAAAAATTGAGCACGTACATCTGCCTCCCTCTCCCATGAGTCTTCTTGTAATAATCTAGTCTTCTATATCACCCATACTAGAGGAATTGATCAACCTTGAAGAACCATTGTGCTCCTTTCTATGATGAAAATAAAATCTTCCCGAAAAGATGCATCAATATTATACTAAACCTCCTTAGGATGAAAAATGTGTGATGAGTCTGAGTGATAACTTTGCAGTCTCTAAAACCTGGAAGACATCGTGCATGTCTCAGTTTCTCTAAGTCACCTAATACCGATAGGAAACCGACCTGACTATCTCTAGTACCTTAAATGACCCGACATATATCAGTGAATGTTTACACCATCTCATGTTCTGCCTGTGTCCCAACCACGGTGAAATACACATGAAAACCCAATATCTGACTTCAAACTCTAATGTTCATATATTGTTATTGGTGTATGATTTCTATGATACTGTGAAGTAGCCATCTTCTTTTGAATCAACTAGACATGCTCAGAAGTCTCCTACACGAGATGAAGTCCCAATAAAGATGCCTCACATGCCTCTAACACACACAGTGGAGAACAGAATGGCCTACTGTATAAAGCATCATATGGTTCCATATGTATCATCTCCTAATAACTATTATTTTATGATAATTAAACTATAATAATGTGCCTCCCTCAATGCCCTCAAAATCCAGGGCACATGCTCACATCATGTCTTCTATAACCTGTATCATACGCTCTAACTGACCATTAATCTGAGGGTGGTATGTTGTGCTCAAAAGCACTTTTGTACCCATCTCCCTTTAAGAAATCATCACGAAATAGTATGTAAATCGAGAATCCCGATATATAACTATAGTGCACGGGACCGCATGACGTTGTAGCACATCTCAGATGTACAACATTCCCAGATCCTCAACACTGAAGATCTTTTTGATCTTAGAAAACGAGAGTCCTTCATAATCCAGTCATCAAAAACCCACACAACATAATTACCAAAAGGTGACCTTGGAAAACACATCACAAAATACATCACAATGTCACCCCATTATAATATAGGAATGGGTAGCTGTTGTAAAATCACAGCTAGTTGCAGATGTTCCGCCTTCACCTGCAGATAGGAGGAACAACTCGTAACAAAGCCAGATACCCTTTATTGCTTGCCACCAGTACTGACGTCTCATGTCACGGTACATCTCGGTACCCCTAGGATGAACATCCCATGATTATGTATGAAACTCCTCCATCAACTCCTCGAATATAACCCCTATAATCGAGACACATCCATGGATACACAAGATCTAATCATCTCCTACCATCCTGCCAGAATGTGGTTGCTCACATGCCACAACATTCCATCTAACTAGGCCTTCTGAATCTGATATATTTGTCATAAAGACTCTATCCTACAAATTAAATGTAAAAACTAGGTATGAAAGTAAAATTTTCCCCTTTTCTATCATGCACCTCCAAATGCATTTTAGAGAACAATTCCATAAGCTTCTACTCGGTACTGTCCAGCTGCACTGCTTGTATCTGTGTCCTCCTGCTTAGTGCATCAGCTACTGCATTTCCCTTTATAGGCATGTATGAAAGCTCGATGTAAAAGGATAGTAGGTACTCCAACCACCTTATCTACATCAAATTCATATCACATTGCATAAAGATATTCATGAGGCTTTTGTGGCCTGTGTACACCAAAAAACTTTCTCCAGTAAATATTGACTCCAACAATTCAACACATGAACTACCACAACTAAATCGAGATAAAGCATATGGTTATTCATATCAGGGGGCCTTAGCTGCTGAGACCTGTATTCTATGACTTAACCCCCCAACATCAGCACTACCCCAATCCCAATACATGTGATTCACAATTCACTGTGTAACTCTGGCCCTGCTTTGGTATTATCAAGACTGGTGTTGATTTCAACCCCCCTTTTATCTCTTAAAAGGCTGTATCAAAAGATTCTAACCACACAAACACAACAACCATATTATTCATTCCTGTATGTGTGGATTCTATTCATGAGAATTCATGTTTACAACTCCTACAGTAACCATCTATCCCCCATAAAACTGTATGTAAAAGAGCTTCATGGGGTGTTTCTAGGAAACTAGAACTCTCAAATTATATGGGTCCATTGATACTCATGTCTCTGAAATAATGTGACCCAAGAAGTTAATCTGGTCCATCCAAAATTGAAATTTTGTGAGAATAGCATATAACTGATGTTCTCTAAGTGTATTCAAAAAGATCACAAGATCGTTGGCCTAGTCGTGTCGATTCTAAGAATACTGTAAGTTATCATCCATGAAAACCACCACAAAATAATCCTCATAATGATGTAACGCTCATATAATCAATATGATGAAAAAATTATGGCATTTTTGTTAAACCAAACGACATAACCAGATACTCATATAATTCATACATGCTACAGAAAGCATTACAAATCATGTATATAGGTAAGAGATTACCTAGAGATATCCAGAACTCGAGTTGATATTCATGAACACTTGATCTCATCGATGAAAATAATACCGGACATCTATTCGTGGCAAGGGATATCAGTTTTTAATGGTCAATCAGTTCTGTTAATGACAATTCATGCATAACCTAGGTGGTATGACTGTCTTTTTCACTAAAAGACCAATGAACCCCAATGGGAAGTACTTTGTCTGATAAACCCCTTTGCCAAAAAATCCAGTATCTCGCTCTTGAACACCTGCAACTCCATCATAGAAATCATGTAAGGATAAATGGATACTGGCGCAGCTCCTAGAACTTGTTCAATGGAGATCTCCACCTCACAATTATGATGTATACCAAAAAATTCATTAGGAAGGAAATCCCTGAAGTGATCAACCACTTGAAGAAAGTCTTCTTGACTCACTCCCTTATCATCTAGAAAAAAAAAATCCAATTTTGGATATTATCCCGCCAAGCCCACGATTCTCAAGTCTATCATTTCTTTCTTAGACATCCCATTCACCCTTCTGAAAAAACATTTCACCCTATGGTGATGTGAACATCACCCTTCCACAATAGCAGTCATCATTCTGTTGATATGCTACGAGCCAGTACATTCTGAGAATGAACTCAAACCCTATTATCTCAAGGTAATAATGATCTGAGATGAAGTGACCTCCTCTAACATAATGGTGACACTCCATAGAGTGGCATACATCTCTATTTCTATCTCCAAACGGTGTGACTAGAGTCAAAATTCCCTTAGAATGAAAAATAACAAGCCCAAGTCTCCTTACCACTCATGCAGAGATATATTTGTGAGAGTCACCTGCATCAAAAAGAGGGGATGTAATAGATAAATCTACTAAAAGCGAGCCTATCACTATATAATATCTCATATCCTGCCCATGTTGGGTCTGTTTTACTACATATGTCTGGCCAGTAAGATGGCCCTAGGACCCTACATGGAATCCATGAGCTATTCTTCCCATCTTCTTTTGAAAACTCAGTGTCTAGAAACCTTGACCATGACCACCACTAACTTACCCAGACCGGACTGTACTGCTCCAGCTCCCAAACTCACAGTGAACTGAATACCCTATATTTGAACCAAATTTCTTATCTGACCTCTACAACTCATAGCTATAGGGATGGTTCTACAAGACAACTATGTGTTCCCCATCCAACCACAAGCTCGACACTCAACTGGGTCACAGTCACACTGATTGTTTATCTGGCATCGCATACCACACTGAATAAAAAACACCATGTTTTCTACACACATAGTTTGACTAGCACTCACATCACGTGCTACCTAGAAATGATGCTTCCTTCCTGAATACAAAGATCAACTAGGTCAAGAAACAACACTAACCTTTTATGTACCTCCATCTTCCCTCAGGTTCCGCTCTATAATTTTCACCTAAAACACATTATCAGTGATAAAAGGAAACAAGAACATGTTTAACTAAGAACAGATTTCATGCCCGATACATTTTTTGAATTGTCTATCCCCGACCAGTCATCAGTATGATATATAGGTGAAAAACATTTCATGTTGGTAAAGCATACTGAGTATTCCATAACTGTAATTGTTCCCTTCTACGGACGTATGAACTCATTTTCCCACTCTACTCGTAGAGTAGCAGGATAAATGCAGTCATTGAAGCTTGTTTTGAAGTCATTACAACCCATATTACATTGCCCATCTTCCTTGTTTAGAGCATCACACCTTCACTATTCCACTCCACATAGCATGCAAGTCGTGAGTTTGACCCTCTGCTCTGGAGGCATCTCTAAATGCTCAAAAATTTCTAACATGGTCTTTATACATTTATCTACAACATATTATAAACCATCCCTTGAAAATGTTATAGGATGCTACTACCAGAACTCATTTGTCATCTCTGCCATAGTCGAGGATGGATGTGGTGCCCCTGGAATGTCTGGATATAGTGATCGAAACTCTCGTAGAACTATTCTGCATCTCCTATCTCTAGAAAAGCTTCAGGTTCAACAGTTTACAGTACAGGAGGATCAATCGTTGGCCAGTGGGCCACCATCTCTAATATATGGAAAATTACTACATCATAGCATACAACTAGAGTTTGTCATGGTGTCATGTATCTACAATTCCAAACACACACCTATGTAAAGGAAAAAAACCAAGCACAAATCTCAAATAGTAGGATATGTTAGAACCCTCTTAAATACCAATTAAACCCACTTCCTTCTCATAAAGATAAGAATATATAGATAGCAACCAAAGATCCACTAGATACCGTGTATCTCTCCCACTCAAAAACATTTACTAGGTTAAGCCTCAATTTTCCAATCATTTTTTTCATTTCTTTTTCACATTCAGTTATACAAGAAATTTTACAAAGGGTTTAACAATATCTGAATCCATGAGTGCCCATAACACCTCATGAGCTCAATACATGAAAACCATTTAAACCATACATATACTAAGTTCATTCACCATTAACAATTTAATGGTGCATAATTTCCCAATTCATAATTTCCCATACTCATTATGGATTGAATGATGATGTCACACCTTTTTATACTGTAAACAACAAAAAACCAACATTCACACCTATCACATCAAATATCACAACATCTTGTTATGCCTAATGAATCCTATATGGAATTCCATAAGCCATGGCAAGTGATTCTGACATGTGTATATATGATTGAACAGATGGAACACCCTCATCTCATCCAGTTTCAACTGAAATAGAACCCAAAAATTTCATCAACTGTAATAGAAGAATCCAAGTGTATCACCCAATAGGGAAATCAAATCAATTGTAATTGTCATAATCCCTAAAATCAGAACTCAATTAATGGAAATTTCGATTTTCCTTATTCATGGGTTTGTTAATCTTGAGCACAGTTTATTATCAATCTCGGTTTCCATCCTATCACTATCTTACGTCACCAAATAGTATGTCAACCTGAAAAAAGAAAACCCATTGATTCGACATTGTAACGTCCTAGACTCAGATGCCACTCCAAATAGTTCCCCAAGGCTAGTTGGTCATGATTCCTCATGAACATCTCCCCAAACACCATAGGATGCCAACTTGTAGCACGGGCATATGCGAGTCACTGTGGAGACTATTCCCTCATTAACAAAGTATAACAGTGGATTTAAAAAACATGAAATAGTGAAAGTAAATAAATAAATAGACAACTGGAAGTAATAAGGGTAGAAATCAATATAAAATTCAATAACTACAAGTATCTCATATAAAAAATGATACATTTTTTTCTAGAAAACATCCAAAGTAGGTACAAGTCAAAGTAATACAGTATAAGTCCCAAAAATAAGAAATGACCAAAAAGGTATCCTACCATCGCAAGCCTTATCATGGACATATGATCTCCTCCTCCAAAGCGACATTCAACAACCTATACTAAGTAGATGTTTAGCCAAAATCCCTCATTTCGTTATTGAAGAATTTTTGAGGTGATTGTGTTTGTTGAAAAAGCGGGCCTCCATGTTGTATTTTTTGAAAATGAAGACCACCACATACCAATTTGTTGACAATGGGGGTTTCGATGGTTAGTTATCAATTTCAAGAGAAGTCCACAATACATGTCTGACCAAAGAACCTTGACAATGTAATGGATGATCTAAAGTTGGCACAAAAATAACAGATACAAGGTGGTACCATTTTCCAGCGTTTTACAAATTTTTGGGCCTGAACATTAGAAAATAGAGAGATGTGTTTTAGGAAAAGGGAGGTGTGTGTAAAATATGAGTAGTGTGTGAAAAAGGAAGTGGTGTGAGAAATATAGGCATGGAAAGTGAAATAGAGGATTGTACTTTTTTTCGTGCAAGATGTGTTTCAAGATTTGATGCTCAATAATTGGAAATGGCATGAGGTGCACAAAATATTATAGCAATGTGTGAAAAATGAAGTGGTGCACGAAAGATTGACATGGGGCGGGATATAGGGGATTCGTGTTTTTCAAGAATGAGATGTTTTGAGCTGAGAAGCTCAAAAATTGGAAAATTCATGAGGTGCGTGAAATATTGGAGAAGTGCGTGAAAAAGAATGTTGCACAACTGATTTGTTTTTCAAGATCAATCTGAATTACATTCTCAAAGAGTGTTTTTCGCGCAGGGTTAGATTTTTTCGATAAATATGAATTGACCCCCCTCGTTTGATGGAGCTCCATACATACAGAGTATCTAAGCTCTTGTGAGGAAAATTGGATTTCGCAAAGTTGTTGTGCATAAACAACAACATTTCACATAAAAATTGTGTTTGTGCATAATGAAATGGTTGCACATAATGATGGTATTTGCGCGTAAGACTAGTATTTGGGTGTAAGTCAAAGGATTCACGTAAAATAAATAGATGTGAGTAAAAGAAGTTAGTTGTGTGTAAAAGTGGTGTTTTACAAAAAGTGGATTTCACGTAAAATCCAGAAATTATGTGCTAGGCCCTTTGAAGGCCGCATGTAAAAACCGGGCTTGCCAGATACACCCAATGCATGTAAGATTCATCTGCGGGTGAAATTTGGATGTCAATAGTGAATATATCAATAGTTAAAGATGAAAATTTTATTAGTGATAATGAACAGACCTACAAGTCCATAAAATTTGGGTGGATCCTTTCCAGTGTAGTGAGAAATGAAAAAAAGTGATCATTTCTACTGTAAGTGAGATAGAGGGAGTTGAATAGGGGGTGACCCTTGGAAAAGTACTGAGCTAAACCGAAAAAATTTAAAGGCAGTGATCCCAGTCATAGAATTGATCTATCCTGAACATTATATGTGGGCTGTGATATTTAGTGGATTTGGTACAAGGGAAAATCACCATTGAATGCTCCTAGGACATCACACAGTGAGGGTGAACCAAGTAAAAATATATGTGTCTTCATTCTAGCTTCCATGCATTGCATCCAAATAATCATTATCAAATAAATAAGCAAAGAAAAAGATAAACGTTAACAACATAATAGCCAACAAAGTGACCCTTATAATAGGGAGGTCATGATCTAGTGGGGCAAGAAGATTTTTCAAATAGAATATCCATACCCTAATTCACCCCCTATCAGGGTATCTAGTTCTCATTTGGTCCTAACATGTGACTTCCCCTATTATCACCTAAAACCATATAATCTATTTGGGTCCCCAAGGAGTCCTAATCATGGTGTGAGATAAACATCACAGAAGGCGACCACCCGGGTCTATATAATTATAAAATACATTCTAAAAAGTTTCTAGAAAGTTTAAAAAACGAGTAAGTAAGTGCATATGAAAATGGTATAATTATACTATAACAAGTAAAACTGAACAGCTGTCACAGCTACATACAAAAGAGATTCAACTCCTAATAAGGAATCTATAAGAGGTAATCAAGTCACACGACCACGTAGTACATCCATATGTATCCTGAAACCCACATCCAGACTGTATAATGTGAACAATTATCCCACGACCACACCATATAGTGAAGTAGCATCCAACAACCGCACCATATAGTGAAATGTGGTCCCCATGGTCAGGATCCAAGGTGTCAGTAGACCAAGGCATCCATGTAATAAATATCTAGAACATAGAGGGTCAGATCCAAGTATCATGACTGATGAATACCATAAAGTCCCATGGACATCCCTAATGGAAACAAAATTAGGCACTGGTTGGTGTCTTAATTGTTAAGAAATATCAGTTCCTATGTGAACCGGATCATGTCAGATTCAAGGGTTAACAAAGCCCAAGCCATCCCATGGAATCAAGACCCATTGGGCAGAATCAACCCAAGGAGTCTACTACCAAATTTTTTATACATGCAGAGTAGTCCATGGAATCTATGAAATAATTCTATTAATAATTCAATAATTCAAGCAAAGATTCATTAATGTTAATCATTTATAACGATTTGAGTATACCCACACACATCACAAAGCACAATCCATGAGTATACCCACTCATTCACTCCATTTATTATTATAATATTGGTAAAACCTATTATATAAACCATTTGGAAAGTAATTAATCATTTACATATATGTACATCAACCCATATTATCCATTTATCAAGAAAAAAAAATCAAAATGTGTGAGGAATATCATGACATTTAAAGAGAAAAGAGGCAGTACATCTCATAAACTTGCTACTCAACCTATAAAGTCATTAAAAGGATTCCACTAATAAGGAATGCACAAGAACACACCCCTTGGGATGTGTAAATAGGAATAAAAATGATAATCTGAAAAGGCTCACCCAATGGGTGACCATGAAATGAGAAAAAGCTTCCGACACACCTAAATAGAACCCTTGGAAAACCTCATTAGGTCTAACTACAGATACTAAAAGCTACTTTCATAAAAAATAGACCTCACCAGAAAGTCCAATGGATAGAATTTTGCACGAACACTCTAAAATCAAAATGAAAATCCAAATATGTGTATGTACCAGCTACCTTTACTAGATAGTACGTAGTTCTTCTAGTATTGTGTCTTTATTCATCCCAAAATGGATGATATCTAAATTACTGATGGATAAAACAATATTGGGGAATATGAGACTAACTGAAAATAGAACAGTCGTTGTTATAAAGAATCACGAATGACTAAAATGAAATAAATTTCATACTGATATTGTTCCACCAGGACATATGGTGGCTGAATCAGAGTCCAGACGGTTTCAATATCATAAAAACTAGAATAGTGGTTATTTGGGGTTTAAAAATGGTAGAAACTATTTTGTGCATAAAAAAGGAATTCACTTCTTATTTTATAAAAAACCACACTAGTAATGTATATAGGGTGTACCTAAAATACAAGGCATGTACCCCAACTTTGTTTTTCTGATCCATACAGGCTACACATCACGATGCCCAAGTACACAACGTCTACATGAATTACACAACCTGTAGACCAAGTAAATGATGTGTACCTGGCCTACATCCATATTTTAGCATGTTTTTAGATTTTTCCTGAAAAAAATCTTACTTGCACACGAACCGTCCTATGGTATAAGACAAAAGGGAAAGAAACCCATTTAACCCAAAAAATATGATTCGTACCTCATTAAAAACCTCATATCATATGAAATGGTTCCATTTGATTTTAAGAATGGAGACAATTATTTTATGTAACACTACTAGATGAATATTTTGATTCGATTATACTTTTTGTTCAATTAAATGTGATCATATCATATAATTATAAGATTAAAATGTAATTTTAGATTGACTATTAGTTTGGTCAATATAAGAAGTTTTTAATCTTTAATTTGTATCAAATGGTAACAGAATATTTTTGAAAAACATTGTTGTATTCCCTGGATCATAATAAACTACAATTATAAGAGGTACTAAATGAATATTTTATACTCTAATTATGTATATTATACAATGTTTACAAATATATAAGTCCTCTTGAATAATAATTAAATGTGCTTCTATAATAAGGATATCATTTATAACCCTGATGGAATTATTCATTTATAGGTTTTATGATGATATATTATGAAATCTATGGGGATGTCATATAATTTCAGTATAGGTACTAGTAATGGATGCAAAATCATCATGGTATTCAATTATTATTTCATAAATTTAATGTATTCCTGGCATAAATATAAAATCTTTTTGATCTCCCTCTCCATTTTCCACCAGAACTTATTTTTTTATCTATATATCACTATTCGTCCATGATTGAAAAATAATGATGATTTTTATGAATTATCCATTTTAAATTACATAAATTCATGAATTGTTGGAATACAAATTAATATCGAAAAAAATTATCCCATCAATGTCAATGATGAACTTCATAATACTCCGTTCATCATTTTCACAATATACTTTTTATGTGCCTCATTAATTACTACACGGATAGATTTTTGAGTAGTCATTTGGGAACAATATGATTAATTCTCTTCTCATGGGAATACAACTGCCATTGATTATAAAACCATTATCATTGGGACAATTTCAATTCATATAGTTGATAAGGTAATGTTATGATTCCTATAAAAAGAATCAACCTTGTTGTTTTCCTTCCAAAGTTGTTTATGTAACATTCAAACATAGCATTTGATAAAATCCAACCCTGTCCTTTGGTGCATGACTAACTCATTCTATTTTGATTATAATTTATTAACTTATTATCCTTATATATTTCAGTATTTTCACAATAGATAAACTTCATCCATATCATAAATGAAAATATTGACTTTAATAGCTCTAAATTATGGTTGAGGTAATTATTTACAAGAATCCTTAATTTACATGAAGAATATCCTTCCACATTTTAAATCATCATGAGGACACATGCCGGACAATTTTTTGATCCATCAGAATTGAGAAGATCCGTTATCTTTTTAAGGTATTATATGTGTTTTTTAGTTAATCAACCCTCTCTTGTGATACACAAAATTTTCATCCCATTAAATTACTAATTGAAACATGATTCCCATCTAGGTTATTACGGATGTTGGATTTGAAAATAAAGTATATTTTCTTACCAAACATTTATTGTATGCAATAATCCAAATAAAACCAAAAATCATTATTAAATTAGTTTTTTGGGCCATTATTCAGTCGCCTCTATATTTGAAGTGTCCATAAATATTCCCTAAATTTTTATTACATATCCTAACTAAGATATATAGTTGACCAATAAGTCATTGTTACTTTATTTTTCATAATGATTATCCATTATATCTATTTTTATTACTATTAATAAATGATTTTCATGTTTATTTCAATATCATGGAATGTAGGAAAAATTAATATATAATGACTAATATAAATTATTCAACATAAATTTTAAAGAAAAAATTAATGATATAAATGGAATTAGATTGGTTTTTTATAAGGATTGAAATCAATAAGTATCCATATTGCCCCTATAATTTATAATATTTTATCATGTGTGCACCCTCTCTTTAATCCCTTACATTATGATATCGAGAACAATGGTCAATCTCTTAAAAATATTGTGTCCATTATATCTAATTGAATAAGTAATTAATATGGTGATGTTAGTATATATATATGACAAGGTGTTTGTTGTGTTGATGTTAATCATTTTAGAGACCCATTGATCCATCATTCTTAATGAAAATGTAGTTGGCGTGCCCCATGGTGAAGTTAATGGGAGTAATTTTTTATCCCAATTTATCATGTTGAATATTAGTTAGTTAAATAAGAAAATATGTTCTTTTTTATAATGAGTATCTAAGATTGGATTGGAACTGGGTATGATTTCCATTGAATAATCAACCTCACAATGTGGGGTTACACAATGAAAGTCATTTAAAAATAAATAAACATATTCAAGTAAAATATAAATATATTCAATATCAATATGTTCCTAAACCATTTGATAAATGTATCATGTTATTATATGGTATTATTTATGATATAATTTAAATAATTTCAATAGGTATTTTATGGTGACCTTTGCATGGATAGATGGTCATGTGTTCATTCGTGATATGGAATGTGACAACCATGAGCAAGAAATAAATATGGGATCTAAAGAGTGAGATAG
The DNA here is from genome assembly GCA_963277665.1 of Viscum album. Classification (NCBI taxonomy): domain Eukaryota; kingdom Viridiplantae; phylum Streptophyta; class Magnoliopsida; order Santalales; family Viscaceae; genus Viscum; species Viscum album. The sequence goes on from OY728160.1 coordinate 1,067,133,882, forward strand.
GAAATCAATTACCAAAATATAATAAAATTACACTAAGGTGAGAATCATATTATATGTATCATTATATTTCATTGAACACAAATTAGATTATATCATTATACTTGTGATGAAATCATCATAACACCTGGTATTTTCAAAGATAATTCAATTTCTACCCACTATCGATATAAATTAATAGACATATATAAATTTCAATAAATGAAGGGATTAATATAACTATGATGAAAAATAATTTCACTAGAATTGAGCATCCAGTCCCAAACCTAATATCAGAATTCTATCTTCAGCCTCATACATAAACCAAAATCGTTAGTATGGGTTTTAGGAAAAAATAAAAAAAGTAAAAATTCATATAGAGATAACAATACATCCAAATATTCCATATTTTAAGATATCATTATTTAATATTATGTCATTTGAGATTCATCATATATCACATTTGGTCCAATATTGGTTGTTTTTGGATCCATAATTATATTTTATGTAACAGTTGAAAAAGTTGTTATCAATTTACAAAATCAAAACTCATGAGAATGTTCAATGTTGTGTTTTGTGGGGCCTCCATATTGTGATGCATTTAAAGATCTATTTGATATCTAACCAATGTTTTGAGAGATTATTTAACATAGGAGAAACTATTCAATACCATGAAACCTCATTTTTTATTGTATTTAAAGAGAGACTTCATCTCTTAGGATTGAGATAGACTATGTATTATAATTTTTTTTTACTTTTTTCAAATATTTTGGATATCCTAAAGGTAATGTATAATATATATTATATCCCAATAAATAAAAATATGTAATCCCATTCTAGATACCTACTATGGTTATATAGTAATTTCATATATAAATATTTCATACCATTATTTGAATATCCCTTACATATCCTACCAAATCATACCAAATAACAAAAAGGATTAATTTTTTTGAAATGAAATTCTTAGTGAACGTCTTTTTCAACTTATTCAACATATACCATATATAAAATTATTTTATGATAACCATTTAGAAAAAAACATAATATTCACTTTAATAACTTTGGGATTGTAAATGTACTAATAGGTGATCTTAGATACTCAGTAATGTTAATCATGAGAGAAAATAAAACAAAATATCACATGTGATGAAAAGAAAATAATGATTGTGTGTCAATATAGTAATGATTAACAAACATAATATTATAGGAACACATGAAACAAATAATATATCTTAACTCACAATACAAGGAATATTTATTTGGGAATAATATTTTATAAAAGAAATAAGATATTGAAAACATTATTCAGTAATCATGAGAGATGAAAAAAATAAAATAGGAATAAAAATGTGTCAAATAAGAAATAAAAAAACATTTTTTATGATCACTGACAGTACCATCATCACATAGTAGACCATTTACCATAGTGGATTCTATTTCATCTCAAATACTTGATAGTATAGTTATAATTCTTATGCATATTGAAAGTGATTTGTCCAATTCCCAACATTGTTTCTTCATCAAATTCTTTAGGATTCCACTTAGAACTATATTAAATATAAACCACTAGAATCTATGAGAAAATATCCTCACATATAATTTATAATCCAATTTAGTCAAGATAATGAGTTAATTATCATTTTAATTATTTACTCATTGTAGATTAAATTGAGTTATTATTATCATACTATCATTATGTGAAAGGATTCAAGGGAAGAATTCCTCTAGAAATGATACATACATTCAGCAGAAAACAAAAAATTTCAACATATAAATCCACTATTTTTGGAATCGATGATTCTAATTCTAGTTTCATTCACTACAAATTTCAAATAAATTAACATAAATGTAGATGTATTCTTCTTAGTCCCTCTTGACTCAAGAGGGTAGATGTAAGAACCTGGATCTTCAGTTTTAGGTACATATCTCTTTTATGGGTTTTTTAAGGAAAAATAATGAATCTAGAAATTTTCAGAGTACACGTCCTGTGCTTTATGAGTACACACCGTGTACTCCTCTACCACTCGAAGTTGTGTGTGACCATGTCCGGGCCACACACACGATGTGTAGGGGTGAGGTGGCGGCCACTTAAAGTGGAGTATGTAAAAACCAAGTACACTACGTGTACTCTAAAAGTACACGCCGTGTACTTTCTTTTTTTATTTCATTAATCGGACCGGGGTCGTGCCTAATCATCATAAACATCTTCTACTCTACCTAAATCTGTCCAGAGCATTTCATGAGGCCGATTCTTCTCTAAGCCACCGATCCATCACCAGTTTTCCGAATGAAACACCTTCAATTGCAGAAGAATCGCAGTGGTGAGTTCTTGGTTCTTCTTTGGCGTCGTTTCCTGATTCTTCCTCTCGTATGAGTTATCTGAGGTTGAAAATTTTAGATTTTTATTCAAGATCTACACCATTCTAGGCCTATTCATGGGCCACGGTTCATGTATATTGATCTTCGAGGATCGAGGTAGGTGCTTTGTTTCCCTACGTTGATGTTCCTTGAGTTTTGGTTGCAAAAGTGTCGGATACCCATGTATCTGGTATCCTGAGTTTTAGGATTTTGATCCCATTGTTTATTTTCCTTAAATTGCTTGTCACCTTATGGTTACTTGATAATAATGTATGCTTGGTTTCACATATGAGGATCACCCCATGGGTGTCTCTACCAGTTTGGCTATTTATCGTCGTTTGGCACCGTTTTCCTATGAGGAAAAACCTATTGCAATTGTTAGTTTACTTGTTATCACTGATTGAATGTGTAGTCTGTTGTTTAAATGCTTTTGATGCATTGTAGATTTTATACAAGTAGTTGTTGAACTTACTTAGGGCTGCTGACAGTCGATTGCACACGACTGGATTGCTCAGGGCTGTGAGAACCTGGTTCATGAGATCAAAGATGGAATAAATGATTGAGTGCTTCCCTAGAGGGTCTGTTGGTTTTAGATCGTACGCAGGACCAATGAGAATATCACTTTGTTCTTACCATGAGTGTTCTTAGTTTACCCACGCATCGAGACCACATGAGGAATTAGACATAAGTTCTTCCTTAGAGTGTCTGTAGTTATCATTGCAAGACCATAGGGGAATTAACGTGAGAGCTTCCCAGAGTGTATGTGCCTTGTTTGAATACTATACTATAGGGGTTTCTAGTTTGAGCCTCCTAGAGTGTCAGTGTGATTTTTTTTGGTTGGTTGTGATGAGCCCACCAAGCCAAAGAACAAGCTTGGGTTTTGTACTACTTGTGTTTAGGTAGTCTTTTGAGATACCTATTGTTATAGTTGCTTTACCTTGCAATAAGAAACTTTTCTAGTTTTCTTTGGTCGTTTAATTAAATGAATGTGAATGGTAACCGGTAGGATTATTTACTGGTGTACTCCTAGTTCAAAAATGTATTTATTTTCCTTTACATTTGTTATATTACACACTGACAGTAGGGAACAAATATTGTGGTGGTAGCCTACTGGGATTAGTCTCACACCCTGTTTGGGTCCTGCTTTTCAGCCCAAATAGATTATATGGTTGTAGGTATAGATAGAGATTTTGGACCTTCTACCTCAGGTACTTGATTGCTGGTTGGAGCTGGAGAGCATGGGACCGGGCTTTGGCTCGCTATGATGCTGGAGTTTCAATTTACGTTTAGTACTTTGGATTCAGTTGTATTTCAGCATGTTGATTTGTTTACTTCTTTCCATAGATACATGTTCCATACTGCATCACTATTATACCAGACATTGCTTATACATTTAGTTCAGTTGTTGTATGTTGTTTACTACTTCCTCTATTGATTATGTTTATTCTTCCACTTCAATCATTACCACATGATGGCATAGTTTCCCCACTGACTCACCAAGGCCCTCGCTTCTAGTCGGCAGCCTCTGGCGTTTGGGGAAACATGCTTGAGGTCATGTGGTGAACCGGGTATGAGGCACCAGTTATGTGGCTCCGGATTCGGGTCTTTACAATGTGGTATCAGAGGCATGTTTTCTTTCTTTCCTATTGCCTTACTTTCACGAACCAGGATGGGTCGCCATCTGACCCGGCGCCCGACCCGGTCCGCGTCAGGGCCCGAAGGGCGTTCCCGATCCCCACGGGTTGGCACAAGTGCCCAGGTAACAAGAGTAACAAGTGGGAATGGTTTACTCGAAATAAAAGATAGAAAAACAACCAGCAAGATAAATAAACTGAAACTGGAAGGAGACAACCAAACACCCCTTTAAACTATAAACATGTTTAAAGTCTACATCCCGAACCAAAAACAAAAACAAAATAAAATATGACAGTGGAAACTAAAACTCTTACTCAAAACACCAAGCAATAGGAGAGGTGCGACATCCACACGTCACAGACATTCACATGCACGAGATGACCATCAACGACCAACCACCATTGCTGAGCACGATGTCACAACCTAGAAAGAAGAAGAAACAACATCTACATACACCCAAGGGTGTATGTAGGGTGTGAGCTAAAAATCCCAGTAGGATGCCACTGAGAAAAAGTTCCACGCATAGTAATTAAAAGACAAATACATTTTTAATTTAACAGAATAAAATAAATAAGCGATTAAAGAGTTTTAATAAAAACTGTTTTTAAGGGGAAACTTTTCTAAAAGGAAAACAACTTAAATTAACATACACACACGCATACACACCCACACATGCACACACACACACAAACACATGCACACATGCACACACACTTTTCTTGATGACCCCAACGTCACACCGTGTGCCGAAGGTGAGCAGAAAGCAAAGGAAGAGCACAATACATGGGAGACACTAAAGATACTAGCGAGAAGTGGGACCCTAGAACCTCACGTCTCGGTGAACCATATCATACATTCCCATCCACGAGCCGCTGATAGGGAAACAACTCATACCATAGTGGTCTCCAGTCATCATCCAGCGTTTAGTTAGTGTTGTAAGCGTCAATCCCGCTAGATGAAACTGGGCCGAGGCCACTCCCGTATCACTAGCATGATAGTCTAGTCCACCCACCTAGAACCCATGCTTCCCGTTTGTGCTCATGTAATTCAAAGTTCATGTCACATGTCACACTAATGCATAAAATCCAAACAGGTTATTTATGCACACAAAATCTCAATTACACACTCAACCCCTCTTTTAAAACCATACGCACACCAATTTTTTTCAATACTCAATCTGCATAGGCTACCTACATAGTTAAATCATCCGCACAATTAAGAAGAAGACGCTTATCATTAAACGATGGACAATTTACACACATAAACCCCATTTAGAAATAAAATTCACACTAAAAAGTTTCAAAACACAATATTCATTTCTTAAAAAACCAAAAAAACAATTTTCCATCCTTAATAACTATTTTCTAAAACACTTATGATTTTAATAAACAAATTTTGGAGAGCAGAACATGAATTTGCACAAAAAAAACCCAAACCACTTTCATAACTAAACACACAACATAATATTATCAAAACATGATTTTCACCACAAAAGTCATTTAATTAAACATTTTACAATTTGTAAAATCAGAGCAGTAAAGCACCACATAATTTAACAAGTGAAAAGTAGAAGCTTATAATACAATTTAAAATATTCACTTGGAATTACCCACTGAACAAAAGAAAAAACTTCTTTTACAACCCAACACACCCAATTCCATGTGAAAAACATATTTCACACCTCTTGAAAAAAAATTAATAATCTAACAGGACAAGTTAAAAATCACCAACGAGGTTCTTAGCAGAAACACACACACAAGATGAACAATTTACTAAACAATTTTAATGCAATTCATATTTCAAAATGAAAGGAAAAAAACTTCCCATTACCCGAATTGATTAAACAACATGTTAAACAAATTAATCTTGAAAACTAATTCATCAAATATTAACTATACGCGGAACCACCTACCTCGATGTTGAGACTTTAAAACATGGGTGCCAAACTCCAATCGCAATCAATTCGCATCACAACCAACTCAATTAATACCCTAAAAGCACAATTTTAACAAGAAATAGAGTGTAAAAAAGAACACTTAACTAGCTTCATATCCGCTGGATGGAACAAAACACATAGGGGAAAACAATAGAACATATCCAAAGGGGGGGGGGGGGCTTTGTGCACATAGAAGGAGGGTGAGATTTCGGTGGGGGAGCCAGAGTGACACCGACCAGTGAGGGAGGAGTCATGCAGAACCAGGCTACGACCAATAAGGGTATCAACGAAGAAAGGATGAGAAGAAAAGGGAGGTGTGAAGATGGTTTCCAAGTGAGGCTGCGGGCGCCAGGGTTCGGGGCGGGGAAGTAGGGTGGCCTGTGGTGGTGCGCCGAAGCTTTTGGCCGAGGGCAGGAGATGCCGGACAAAATTTCAACGGGTCTAAGTAGTCCGGAAAGGGAGCAGGGCACCATGGGGGGTGCAAGGAGGTAGGGTTGTGGATGGTGATGGGGAGGTGCGGTGCGGGCTGGTGTGTTTTCACACAGCAAGAGACGGTGTGGCAGTTGGACCGCCGAAAAGGGGATACCGCGGTGTGATATGGGGTAGGAGGGAGGGTGCTGGCAGATGGCAGGGTTAGGGGGGAAGGGGGTGAGCCACGACACTAGGGAGAGAAGGGGGAGGGGATCCGACAGAAATGGGAGGAAAAAAAGAGGGAAAGAAAAGAGGGGAAAAATAATAATAAAAATAAAGAAATGAATAAAGATAGAATAAAAGAAAAAAAAAGAAAAAGAAAAACAAGAAGAAAAATATAAAAAAAACAATAAAAATAATCTTAATCATAGCCCTAATAACCATATTAAAACAATAAAAAAAGTAATAATAACAATAATAATAATAATTAACATAATAATAAAAGTAGTAATTAACTTATTAATAAAAATAAAAATAATAGTAATATCCTTAAATATTAAAAGGATCCATTAAATTTTTATAACATTTCTTATTTTATTTTATTTTTATTTTATTACTCTTTAAAATACAGTCTTTATTAATAACTCCTTTGTTTAAAAAGTTGAACTACTGGCTGGCGTGCGGAGAACTGAGCGAGGCCGCGCAGCTTAGACAGCGGCGCGCTGAATGCACTCAAGACCATTACCAGCGTTTTTAATTAAAAACCTCAAATTTTATGTCAGGCTTAACCCCAGCCTACCTGATGTAGAGAAAATTAATGAAATTTCTTATTTGAAGATGACGGGTGTGACAATTCTTCCCACCATAAATCTTTCCTTCACTGGAAAGCCACAACTAGTGTTGAGATACAAAGAAGAAAATGATACCCCACTAAAGTTCAAAGAGGATTTCCACAATCAACAAGTGAAAAGAGGAAATAGCATCGTGCTTAGACAAAGTGACTCAAAGAAAACTTCATGAAATGCGTCAAAAGAAATTATGATATGTGTCACCTACCCCAAAGAGCTAGAACACCTCCAGTTGACTGATCGAGGAAGGGAACTCTCGCACCCATGAATACCAACTTCACTATGAAAAACACTACAAGCATCATTGAACGAAAAACACACCATTTTACTGGAACGAGAAACAAGACCAACCCACATCCAAAGAATACTCCAAAAACATACCACTGAACCATCTCTAGGAACAAAACTAAATGGTCCAACAGGGGAAATCCCGATGGGGCTCCCCACCATTAAAAACATTCCAACGCCCGATACAAGACTAGAAAATCGACACGAGGAGCCACGGGCGGACTCCCCACCCTTATGAACCTACTATCACCCATGATGGGTTTGGAAAATTGACACGGGGATGTCCGAACAAACTCCTAACCATTAAAGGAAAGTCCAACATTTGATTCATTATAGAGAAATTCATGCGAGACCCAATGTGGTTCTCCCCACCATTTGAACTAACGGAAGCAATAGAACTTTGAAAATTTCTCGATGGTGACCAAACACCCCACCACAAGGGGAAAGAAGGGTGGGGCCTAACTATCGGGCATTCAAACCACATCCCAAAACAAACCAGCATCTTCACATCCCTGGATGAACACTATTCAAATTTGAAATTGACTTACCCAAAAAAACCTATAAGGACCACTAAAAGTGATTACATCTGATCTGATGCTATCCCCAAGACTTCAAGGGATCGAGGTGGAAATGCCTCCACATAGTCACTGAAACCTTATGTAACCATACGGTTCGTTCGAAACTAAACAACCATATAAAACAATTTAAACTGACTCCACTCTTAACACCGATGACATAAATAAGGTGGGGGTCTCAAAAAATATTGGGGTTCCTGACCACGCGCCAGCTTCACTCCGTGGCCTATGGCTGGGGCCCTGATGTTTGAAGCATCTCCTGCCTCGTAGTCAAGAATTGAAGACTCCTGAACAGAGCTTCCCCTTTTGGTGTCACATGCAACCACACTGCAACCGAGGCAACACTAGAAAACCTGACACATTACAGCATCTGACTTGTCATACGAGGAACATTCACCAACACCAGAGTTTAAATGGTGCATGCGCATCACCCTTTGTCACACTGGATGAGAACACGACACCACAAATCATCACCTGAACATGATCACTGTTATTGAGAGGAACATTATGCTGATAAGGACTTTAAACCACGTCTTTAACACCAAGTGATTCCTGCAAATGACCATAGTAGCCTCATACGACTGGTTCTGCCAAACTAGTAGCCTAACAAGAACCTTTCCTTAAACGAAACAAACCAAAGAACAGAGGTCATTTAGGACGATAGACCGCACCAACAACTTAGTGTTGATTCCACCTTTTTCCCACAGGAGTCTCCTTTAATGCTTCCAAACCACCATTGACTATCAATGGGACCTCACACTGCAAGACTTCACCGAGTATGACTCTTGCAGCCGATGTAAATACTGCAAATCCCTTCAAGACATTGGTCAACTCGTAAAAATTCGAAACTGCCTTTACCCTTCCTCGCTAGATTTCCTTTCAAAGTTTCAAGGGGGATCATCAGACACAACGATTTCAACATCATACCTGACAACTCACACAACCCCAAGAGACCAAAACACCCTTCAACTCCCCTCCCATCTATCATCCTGTTGCGAGAGGATCCGCTTAGTTGTAAAAAGGAAAGGTGGGTTCAATTCTGGAATTCAGGAAGAGATTCCTCTAATCAACTGGAGGGTCGGCTAACGGAGAATTACCCATAGCCACACATCAATCACATGTCAACACTCTATGGGTAGAATAAAATAGTCAATAAGGACAACCGTGGACCCAATCAAACAGGTTCGATGGTCAAGACGTACCACAAGAGAACACCCAACGTGTAGGGTAAACCACTGCAAGGGCGCCCTGATGTACTTTTCCAAAGAATTAACTAGCCACATGCATTCATACCAACTTAGAAATAAAAATTCAAAATCAAAACAAAAATTATTCAAAAAGTATTCTCGGCTTGAAACGCCTCACATCCAACACTTCCAAAACACAAGGACACACCACACAATCACCGCTTATTTAACACACCAAATTTTTCATTTAACAAAACTTCTTGAAACTAAGAAAAACTTGTGGGTTGCACAAACACCAATGGTGTCCCATGGTCCTCACACATGCATGTTCCTGTGCCACACTGGAACCCACCTCATACCCATCCAAGAACTCATCCGCTCGTGCCATTAACCATTTACCTTTTTGTATACACTCATGCATGTGGTTTCCCATGAGAGCGCCAAGGATCAAAACCAAACCTTTCCATTTTTTTCAAATCCAAAACATCCAACCCACACTTTTTAAACCTCACACACCATTTCATTTTTCAAAGAGATTAATTTGAAAAAAATTTCCAAGACCAAAACATTTTTACTTAAAAACCAAATTTCCACGAATCCAAAACAAAGAGACGAGAAACAATACAGGAGGAAACTTCTGTCAGTGGGTGATTGGAGCATATGGTTGGCGGCCATAAGCCAGTCACTCCATTAGCCACAGAGTGTATTTTAGGACAGTGTCCCCGGCTCCACAAGGATTTCCAGACCCTGAGACCTCACTAATTCCACTGACCTTACTCCCTTTTCATTTCCCTTAGACCCGATTAACCGCGAGGGCCAAAAACTCAGACAAACCCCAACATACTTTTGTAACTTGAGTCCCGCCACGAGGTGTGCTGGCTAGGCACCTTACTCATAGACAGGACGTCGAGTCCCGAAAACTTTAAATCAAGTCTACCATGACTCTATCCCAAAAGAAAATGACCCGAGAGAGAAAACCTTTCCCTTTGATACCATTTTGTCAAGAACCGGGCCGGGTCTCCATCCGACCCGACGCCCGACCCGGTCCAAGGAAAGGCCCGAAGGGCATTCCCGATCCCCACGGGCAGGCACAAGTGCTCGGGTACCAAGAGAAACAAGTGGGAACGGTTTACCCGAAATAAAAGACAGAAAAACAACCAGCAAGATAAATAAACTGAAACTGGTAGTAGACAACCAAACACGCATTTAAACTATAAACATGTTTAAAGTATACATCTCAAACCAAAAACAAAAATAAAATAAAATATGACAGTGGAAACTAAAACTCTTACTCAAACCTCAAAGCAACAGGAGAGGTGCGACATCCACACGTCACAAACCTTCACCTGCACGAGATGACCATCAACGACCAACCACCATCACAGAGCACAATGTCACAACCTGGAAAGCAAACGAAACAAAATCTACATACTCCCAAGGGTGAATGTAGGGTGTGAGCTAAAAAGCACAGTAGGATGCCACCGAGAAAAAGTTCCACGCATAATTATTAAAAGACAAATTCAATTTCAATTTAACAGAATAAAATAAATAAGTGCTTAAATAATTTTAATGAGAACATGTTTTAAGGGGAAACTTTTCTAAATGGAAAAAAACTTAAATTAACATACACACATGCACGCACACCCACAAACACGCACACACACAAACGCACGCACACACGCACACACACTTTTCTTGATGACCCCAATGTCACACTATGTGCCAACGTTGAGCAGAAAGCAAAGGAAGAGAACAATACATGGGAGACCCTAAATTACTAGCGAGAAGTGGGACCCTAGAACCTCACGTCTCGGTAAACCATATTTTACATTCCCATGCCTGAGCCACTGATAGGGAAACACCTCCTACCATAGTGGTCTCCAGTTATCATCCGCTATTTAGTTAGTGTTGTAAGAGTCAATCCCGCTAGGTGAAACTGGGCCGAGGACCCTCCCGCATCACTAGCACGATAGTCTATTCCGCCCACCTAGTACCTAGGCTTCCCGTTTGTGCTCATGTAATTAAAAGTTCATGTCACATGTCAAACTAATGCATAAAATTGAAACAGGGTATTTACGCACACAAAATCTCAATTACACACTCAACCCCTCTTTTAAAACCATACGCACACCAAAATTGTTTTCAAAACTCAATATGCATAGGCTACATACTCAGTTAAATCATCTGCACAATTAAGAAGTCTCTTATCATTAAACGACCGACCAATTACACACATAAAACACATTAAGAAATAAGACGCACACTAAAATGATTCAAAAATCAATCTTCATTTCTTACAAAACCAACAAAAACATTATTCCATCCTTAATAACTATTTTCTAAAACACTTAAGATTTTAATAAACAAATTTTGAAGACCAGAACATGAATTTGCACACAAAAAATAACCCAATCCTCTTTCATAACCAAACACACAGCATAATCTTATCAAAACAAGATTTGGACCACAAATTTCATATAATTAAACATTTTAAAATTTGTAAAATCAGAGCAGTAAAGCACCACATAATTTAACAAGTCAATAGTAGAAGCTTATAAAACAATTTAAAATAATCACTTGGAATTACCCACTGAACTCAAAAAAAACTTCTTTTACAACCCAATGCACCTGATTCCATGTGAAATACATAGTTCGCACCTCTTGAAAAAAAATTAATAATCTAATGGGACAAGTTAAAAATCACCAACGAGGTTTTCATCAGAAACACACACACAAGATGAAAAATTTACTAAAAAAATTTAATTCAATTCATACTTAAAAACGAAAGAAATAACAACTTCGAATTACCTTAATTGATTAAAAAACATGCTAAAAAAATTAATCTTTCAAAATAATTCATCAAATAATAACTAGACGCGGAACCACCTACCTCGACGCTAAGACATCCATACTTGGGTGCCAAACTCCAATCGCAATCAATTCGCATCACAACCAACTCAGTTAATACCCTAAAACCATAATTTGAACAAGAAATAGAGCATCAAAAACAACCCTTAACTAGCTTCATACCCACTGGACGGAAAAAAACACATAGGGGAAAACAAGAAAACATAACTGAAGGGGGGGGGGGATTTCTGTACGCAGAAGGAGGGTGAGATGTCGGTGGGGGAACCAGAGCGACACGGGCCAGTGAGGGAGGAGTCGCGCAAAAACAAGCTACAATAAATAAGGGTATCACCGACGAAAGGCTGAGAAGAATAGGGAGGTGCGACGATGATGTCCAAGAGAGGCTGCGGGCACCGGGGTTCAGTGCGAGGATGTAGGGTGGCCTGTGGTGGTGCGCCGAAGCTGTTGGCCGAGGGGAGGAGATGCCAGACAAAATTTTAGCGTGTCTAAGCATTCTGGAGAGGGAGAATGGCACCATGGGGGGGGGGGAACAAGGAGGTAGGGTTGCGGCTGACGATGGGGAGGTGTGGTGCGGGCTGGCGTGTTGCCGAACAGGAGGAGATGGTGCGGTGGCCGGACTGTCGAAAAGAGGAGGCCACAGTGTGAGACGGGGTAGGAGGGAGGGTGCCGACGGAAGTTAGGGTTAGGGGGAAGGGGGTGAGCTGCGACACCAGGGAGAGAAGGGGGAGGGGATCCGACGGAAATGGGAGGAAAAAATGAGGGAAAGAAAAAAGGGGGAAAATAATAGTAAAAATAAATAAATGAATAATGATAGAATAAAATAAAAAAATGAAGAAAAAAAAGAAGAAAACCCAAAAATAAAAACAATAAAAATAATCTTAATCATACCCATAATAAACTAATTAAAACATTAACAAAAAAAAAGTAATACTAACAATAATAATAATAATTAACATAATAATAATAGTAGCAATTAACTTATTAATAAAAATTATAATAATAGTAATATCCTTAAATATTAAAAGGATCCATTAAATTTTTATAACATTTCTTATTTTATTTTATTTTAATTTTATTACTCTTTAAAAAAATCATTATTAATAACTCCATTATTTAAAAAATTGAACAACTGGCTGGTGAGCGCAGAACCGAGCGAGGCCGCGCAGCTTAGACAGTGGCGCGTTGAACACACTCAAGACCATTACCTATTTTTTTCATTAAAAATCTCAAATTTTAAGTTGGGGTTAACTCCAAACTACCCGACACAGAGAAAATTAATGAAATAACTTATTTGAAGATGACGGGTGTGACACTTACTATTTTTCGACAATAGACAGAGATATGAAGAAATGGGTAGTAAGTACTTAACTATGCGCGAGAGTAATTAACCTGTGTACAGTGAAAAGCTATATTACGTCGTAATCACATTTTTTTTTCAGTTTTTTCAAGTGTTACAGTTTATTATATTTCACCATTGGGTGATGCACATGTTTTGTGCTGTTACAGTTTATATGATTGTGGTTCTATTTTTTTGCAACCCGATGAGATGAGGGTGTGCCATCTCATGCATCATATAGGCACTGGGTAGGAAATCACATGTCATGAATTTTATCATTCCATCTAGGGTGAATTATAATTTCATGCTTTTGTAATAGATTTCGTGATAGAATATGAATGTCATTGCGATAGTTTCTGTGATATAAATACTTGTTAGGCTGATAGAGTATTGTTTATTTTACAGCCTGTTTAGCATGGACACTATGCTCTAGTCTTTGAGGTTTTATGGGCCCTTGAGGATCAGAATTTTGTGGATCATTGGTTTGTTATGTTTTTTTACATGTTTTATACATTGTTATGATTCCATGCATTGATTCGTGGAAAGTATGGGCCCCCATGGACCCTAATTTGGCACATAGATGCTTGTTTTTCAGTGTTCCTGGCATTCGGTGCAGTTTCTGAGCTACTTCCCTGAAAAACCCATTATACATGGAATGAACTTTATTAATACATGCCGTGTAGTTTTTAAATTGTGTTACTGACTGTGTGAACAAAAACAGGGGTGTCAGAAAGTCTATGGGGACACGCCGTGTAGTAGTAAACCGTATACCCGGGCGTGTCACTAACAACACGGGTCGGGGAAACTCGGGTATTACATCCCATGTTTTGTACAAACACGCCGTGTAGTTTTCTTCTACGTACCCGACCATGTCATGAACAACACGGGTCGGTGTTATCTATTCTTATACACTAATTGTTTATTCGGAACACACCATTTTATGGTTAGTCGTGGAGCTGGCCGTGTAACCGCTACACGGGTCGTGGAAGCCTGTCTAGTACACACCGTGTCCTTATTGAACATGCCATGTAGTTAGAATTAGGAGGACCATGTATGTTAGCCATGTAAAGATGTAAGAACCCGGTTCTTATCTTTGAGGTATGGGTTTCTTCTTTTCTCTTTCCTTAAGTGTTTTTAATAAAATATGGAAAATGGTGAAAAATCCTAAATTTTGGAACTACACGCCATGTCATTTTCCACATGCTGTGTATTTTTGGCCATGTGGGACGGGTACATGGGGCATGTAGCCATGGCGGTGATGAAGGGTGTAGAAACCGACTACATGCCATGTATTTGTCCTGTACACGCAGTGTAGTTAGTCGGCAGGCCTAAATAGTAATGCGGTGGAGTAGCCACCTGCTTGGCGGTAGTACAGGACGTGTACTCAGGAGTACATGTCGTGTAGTCATGTAGATGGATGAACAATGTGGCGGTGCTGCCAGAGGAACAATTAAATGAAAGGATTACACACCGTGTACTCGAAGTACACGTAGTGTACTTTGTTTTTCGGCTTAAAACATGCAGTAGCCTCCTCATTTGGTAGAGGAGGCATTTGAGCCACTTTGGAGAAAAAGGAGGAGGTCGAACCTTTGAAGATCCACCATGTGTTTTTCTGGAATCGTTTTACACCTCAGACGATCCCATTGGAACCATACGGGTAAGGGCTTCCATCTCCTTGTCTTCTTCTTACCAATTCTTCTTCTAAAAGGAGTTATTTGGGTTTGAGCTGTTTGTCTTCTTCGTCAGATATACGTCGTTCTTGGGCGTCTTGGGAACCAACATTCATGTATTACACTCGTTGGCGTATAAGGTAGGTGGCTTGGTTTTTAGT
The DNA here is from genome assembly GCA_963277665.1 of Viscum album. NCBI lineage: Eukaryota > Viridiplantae > Streptophyta > Magnoliopsida > Santalales > Viscaceae > Viscum > Viscum album. Next base: position 1,067,149,134 of record OY728160.1, read on the forward strand.
TTTCTAACTGCTGTGTGTTTTGTGCATTTTTGTGCCATGACCCATGTTGGGGTGTTGTGTGGCTGAGGTTGTTGATATATTAAACACCTAGAATTGATTAGGTATTTAATTATGTTATTAAAATGATGGTTGGGATTTTTTCTTGGATCCGGAACCATCCCGTGGGTGTGTTCCACTATTTAGCTATTTGGCCAGGATACCCGAGGGTATGACTTAAAAGTAGTAATTATAGAATTTCCTTGAGAGGAATTTCTTGTTTACTGCATATTTACATGTTGTGAATGGCCCTTTTACCTGTTATCTAGAGGGAAGTGTTGTGATTAGCATGTGGGCATTGTTCTACTTAGCCTGTGGGCACCTTCTTCTGTGCCTGTGGGCAGATGCTTCTGTGCCTGTGGGTGACACTAAATACACCTGTGGGAAATATCCATGTGCCTGTGGGAAAATTCCTGTTTTAGTTTCTTTTTAACCGAGGGTGGGAGTTTACGTGTCTATGGATATTTGTATGTTTACTTAGAATATTCACTGTGGTGGTATGTTAAATTAAATGACTAAAAAGACTATTAAAATGGAAATTTAATTGTTTAGTTTGTTAATTTTAAGTATTGCTTACTTTTTTGCATATTACTATTGAACACTATTGTGCATGCTTACACGTAGTTGGGCACGGACCTTTGGTGGGTGCCTACTGAGATATATTTCTCACACCCTGTTTGGGTCACACTTTTCAGCACAAACAGATTATGTTGTTGCAGGTGTAGATAGGGGCAAGAGTCCCTATACAGGTACATGATTGCTGATGAGGAGTAGGAGGGCATGTGACCGAGCCTAGGCTCGCGATGCCGCTGCTAGCTGTTTTTCTTTGTTTTACTATACCCCATTTTTTTGTAATTTATAGATGTATAACATGTTCTGGTTGTTTTCTTAGAACAAGAGACATGTAGCATCATTATTTATCTACTCTTGGTTATATCCACTACTGTTGTTTATTTCAGTTGTGTATGATTTACTTCATCCGCTGTTCGTTGTATGTTTTATTTGTATTCCGCTGCACTACACTTTGAAAAATGAAGGAATTTTTTCCCCACTACAGACCTGAGCCCTCGCTGCTAGTCAGTAGCCTCTGGCGTTTGGGGAAACTCTTTTGAGATCACGTGGCGAACCGGGTTCGGGGCACCCGTTGCATGGAACCCTTGTCCAGGACATTACAAAGTGGTATCAAAGGGGTTCTTTTCAGTGACTTACTATTTAGATCCTTAGTGAGGGATAAGACGAATGGTATTTGGTAATATGTTGTGGCCGAGCGTAGCGAACCCGTGTACAGGGAATAGCCAGTCTACCTCGTTTTTTTCAATTTTTCTGATATTGTAGATTTTACAGTTGATATGTTTTCACCGTTGGTTGACACACTTGATATTGTGCTGTTATAATTTATTTTTGGGTTCAATTTAGTTTCAACCCGAGGAGATCATGGTATGCCATCTCATCCATCATTTAGGCACATGCTATAAATCACATTCCATGCATAGTTCCATGCCATGTAGGTGCATTAGAAAAGAGCATGTTGTTGTGATAGTTTTTCTAGAAAATCATGCTGTTGTGATAGCTGCTTGATAAAATACCTGTTATGTGGAAGGGTATTTTGTGTAAGCCGGTTTATAGAATGGATGCCAATCTTTGGTTTTTGGGGAGTATGGGCCCCCATTTACCTGAATTTTGTGGATCATTGACTGTTTATTAGTTATAACACAGATAAGATGTCAAAATTCGATTCGTGGGGAGTATGGGCCCTTGAGGGTCGAAATTTGACACATAGGTGTTGGTTTTCGATATTTTCTGGGTTCTAGAGAAGTTTCTGAGGCATACTGTCCAGAAACCCAGTACACACGCTATGTAGAACATTAAAAATGCTGTGGATGACATTCTGTTCAGGAAGAAAAATAAACTTTTTAAGTACACGCCGTGTACTCTGAGTACACGCCGTGTAGTCTCTTCCCGTGTCACATACCGTGTGGGCGGCGACATGGGGTAGGGAAGAGCTTGGGTAAAAAACAACATGTACAATAAATACACACCGTGTAGTTTTGACCCAGATTCCAGTCGTGTAACTAACAACAAGGTTCAGTGAACTCCTTCACAGAACACGTCGTGTCAATAGTGTACATGTCGTGTAGTGTGACCTGGGGACTCGTCTGTGTAACTAAAAACATGGGTCGGTGAACTCCTTCACAGAACACACCGTGTTAATAGTGTACACCCAGTGTAGTGTGACATGGGGACTCATCCGTGTAACTAACAACACGGGACGGTGTCACCTCTCCTTGAACACGCCGTGTACCTTTGGGACAAGCCGTGTAGGCATGTCCAAGGACAGACCATATGGATTTAGCCATGTGGCGGGGAAACGGGTTTGTTGACACATAGTGTGCAGGTGTAACACGCAGTGTTGTGTGAAGCCGAGTAGTCGGCTGTGTCACAGACAACACAGGAAGTTGGAATATAAAACCATATACGCCCTGTAGATATTATACATGCCGTGTAGTTTTTGTTGAGCGGAATCCGTGTGGCTTAGCCATGTCGAAGGACCCGGGAAGGGGAAGGGAAGTCTAGCACATGCAGTGTAGTTAGTATACATGCCATGTAGTATTGTTTTGTAAATTTTGAAATACCATCTTCTTCTTGTTCCCTTTGAGGGTTCTTCCTTTCATCCTTGATAATCTTGAATCTAAGGCGTGTATTTGACCTTGTAGTATCATGAAACCCAGACGAACACATGTGGTTCCCCAGGAGAGCGGTGACGACTATACTCTAGAGATGGTGGGCCATGGGCTACCAGTTGATCCTCTAGCAGAGCCAGATGCGGCGCCAGCTGCTATACCGGACACAGGTGCGAAGGCGCAATTCCGTGAAGGCCTATTGCGGTTCATGCAGACCTTTCATGGAGAACCGAAGGCTGCCACATCTATGGCCGAGCTGACACGTATCTTCCAGCAGCAGCATCCACCTACATTCTCAGGGGATGGCGGACCACAGCCTGCGGAGTCTTGGCTGGGGTCGATGAAGTCTAATTTTTGAGTATCTTGAGACGCATCCAGGGTGGAGGGTCAAGCTTGTGACTTACATGATGTGTGATTCCACCAAGAGGTGGTGGGATGTTACCACCCAGTTAGAGCATCACATGGACATGGCATGGGAAGACTTTTAGGCAGTCTTCTATGACATTTTCTTCCCGGAGACGCTGAGGGCAGATAGAGCTCTAGAGTTCATGAATCTACAGTAGGGCGCTATGTCAGTGATGGACTATTCTGCTCGTTTTATGGAGCTTCAGCACTTTCCACCCGTGCTGGTGGGTGATGAGACGTTTAGAGCAAGATGTTTTGAGGATGGTCTTCGGTATGACATCCGAGCTTTGGTGAATGTATTCAGGTTTCCTACTATACACGCTCTTCATAACCAAGCTTTGATCATATAGAGGAACCTTCGAGAATCTAGTGGTGTGGGCCATAGTGGTTCAGCACCAGTTACTAGTACTTTTTCTATTGGCAAGAGTAAGAGACATGAAGACTTCTCTCAGGGCAGCAGTACCAGTTAGAATAATGTTTCTGGTGGCCATGTTATGTGCTACCAGTGTGGTAGAGAGGGGAAAAAGTGGCCACTGTGTCCACGAGACCCAGTGGAGTTCCGAGCATGCGGTAGGATGGTTCATCTACAGTGCTATTGCTGGGTGTTTCCACCGATATCTAGTGAGAGAGGTTCTGCGAAGACTCAGTGTGCGGGTGGAGGACCAGTGGCTTCTTACCAGTCAAGAAATTTGAGTACGTCAGGGTGTGCAGGAAGAGATGGTGGTCATAGACGTGGTAGCCAGACACCAGGATCTCAGAGGCAGCAGGGTGGGACAGCTCAGGGTAGCCAGGCTATGTCTTAGGGCCGCAACACTGGGAAGACATGTGCAGTGCAACAGACCCAGCCTGAGCTGGATCACGGACCTTCTACAGCCATAGGTACTGTTCTACTATCTTCTGACTTATCTTTTATACTTTTCGATATGGGTTCTACACATAGTTTTATATCTATGCCCATTGTGGAAAGCCTTGGGCTCTATGTTTCTACTTCTTCTGATATCATGATGCTAGACCCTCAGTTGGGGATTAGAACGGACGGTGTGCGTCAGTGAAAGGAGTTCCCCTTGAGGTTGGTGGGTGTCACTTCCTTTGGGATCTCTATGTTCTGGAGATGAAGAGCTATGACGTCATTATCGGGATGGACTGGTTGGTTCCCTTTCATGGATTTGTAGACTACTATCATCGTAGGGTGAGTTTCAAGTCACCAGAGGGTGGAGAGTTTCTATACAAGGGAGAATGGGATGTTCAGGCAAGTCGATCTAGACCAGAACATTGTGGGAGATGTTGAATCACGACCCAGATTGTGAGCTTATATCTGGATGACCAGGGGACTTTTCAGGCGTGTTTCCCTCCTGTTGTTGACTGTTTCAGGGATGTCATCCGGGATGACATTTCGGGTCTACATCTGGAGCGAGAAGTGGATTTCTCCATTGAGCTTCTTCCATGAGAAACACCGGTGTCCATTCCTCTATATAGGATGGCCACACCTGAGTTTCAGGAGATCAAGAGGTAGTTGGAGGAGTTTCAGGAAAAGGACTTTATCCAACCCAATACTTCTCCTTGGGGTTCTCCAGTCCTTTTTACGAAGAAGGCAGACGGTACCCTCAGAGTTTGCATGGATTATCGGAAGTTGTACCAGTTGACGGTTAAGAACCGATAACCCTTACCGAGGATTGATGATATTTTTGATCAGCTTCATGGGGTACGAGTGTTCTCAAAGATTGACCGGAGGTCCGGATATCATCATCTGCGCGTGAGACCATCTGACATTCCTCTCACGGCTTTCAGGAGTATGTACGGTCTATATGAGTATACGGTTATGCCGTTCGGACTCACGAATGCGCCAATAGTTTTCATGGCTTGGATGAATCGTGTGTTCCATCTATATTTGGATTATTTTGTGGTATTATTCATGGAAAAAATCTTTGTGTACTCTCATAATCTACACGACAATGCCACCCATCTTGATATCGTATTGAGTACACTGAGAGATCATCGACTATATGCTAAGCTCTCAAAGTGCCACTTTTGGATGGACCAGATTTACTTCCTGGGTCATATCATCTCTGAGGCAGGAGTTTCAGTAGATCCAGAGAAGGTGAGAGCAACAGATTCCTGGGAGCAGCCTAAGAACTGTTAGAGATACGGAGTTTCTTAGGGATGGCTAGTTACTACAGACGTTTCATACATGACTTGTCCCTATTAGAAGCACTGTTGACAGGTCTGACTAAGAAGGGTGTGATGTTCGTTTGGATGGAAGCTTGCGAGGAAAAATTTCAGGACCTTAAGGGAAGATTTATATCAGCATCGATCCTGATACTCCCAAAGCAGGGGAAGAGAAATACAGTTTAATGTGATGCATCAGGTATTAGTCTAGGAGCAGTGTTGATTCAGGGCGACTGAGTTGTTGCGTAAGGGTCTCGGCAGTTGAGTCCACCTGAGAGGAATTACCCGACGCATGATCGTGAGTTAGCTGCAGTTGTACATGTGTTGTGCTGTTGGAGACACAATCTTTTGGGATAAAGTTTTATGGTTTTTACTGACCACAATAGCCTCAAGTATATCTTTACTCAGCGTGACCTGAATCTGAGGTTGATGAGGTGGGTCGAATACCTATAGTCCTTTGATTTTGAGATTGCATATACACCTGGTAAAGGTAATTCAGTTGCTGATGCACTGAGTAGGAAGACTCAGATACATGCAGTGTAGGAGGCCAATGGTGAGTGGAAGCTCATGGCCTTGTTCTCTAAGATGCATCTGGAGGTGCACGATAGTCAGGGGGAGACTTATCTTTCATATTTAGCTGTGACTTATACCCTCCTGGACAGAGTGAGGATGAGACAACTACTTGATTTATAAGGCCTAGTTCTACAGGAGTCGGTGGCAGGTAAGGACCCTTCTCCTGGTTGGACGATATGCAACGACGAGGTTTTGTGTTTCCATGGACGAGTGTGGGTTCCAGGGGATATACACGAGGAACTGATGCGAGAGTTTCATGCTTCATCTTGGCTAGTTCATCCCGGTGTTACCAAGATGTACCATGACATGAGACGTCAGTACTGGTGGCCGGGTATGAAGAGAGATGTAGCTGGTTTTGTTACGAGGTGTTCCACCTGTCAGCAGTTGAAGGCGGATCATCAGAGACCAGCTGGGCTGTTACAGCAGTTACCCATTCCGGAGTGGAAATGGGATGATGTTGCGATGAATTTCGTGACTGGATTGCCAATGTCACCTCGTGGAAATGATGTCATGTGGGTTGTTGTGGATAGACACACTATGGTATCTCACTTCTTGCCAATCAAGGAGACCTTCGGTGTTGACGAGCTCAGAAGGATATATATCTAAGTGATCATACATCTTCATGGGGTCCCTCGTTAAATAATTTCTGATTAGGATTCCTAATTTATGTCTCATTTCTGGCAGAGTTTTTAGAGGGCGCTGGGTACACAGGTGCTTCTGAGCACAACATACCACCCTCAGACTGATGGCAAGTCGGAGCGGATGATACAAGTGCTAGAGGACATGTTGCGCACATGCGTCCTAGACATTGGGGGATCTTGGGGGAATCATATACCCTTAGTAAAGTTTTCATATAAGAATAGTTTTTAGGAAACTATCAATATGGCACCATATGAGGCTTTATACAGTAGGTCATGTCGTTCACCCTTGTGCTGGATAGAGGCAGGTGAGACAGCTTTACTGGGGCCACAGCTCGTGAAGGATACTTCTGAGTAGGTCTAGTTGATTCAGAAGTGGATGGCTACCACATAGTCTCGTCAGAAGTCTTATGATGATCGCCGTAGATGAACTTTGGTGTTCATGGTCGGGGATCAGGATTTTCTACATGTTTCGCCAAGGCTGGGATAGAAGAGGATCAGGAGATCGGGTAAAATTTTAACGCCGTATGTGGGGCCATTTGAGATTCTGGAGAGTGTCGGGCTGGTGGCTTATCGATTACGGTTAGCACAGCGGTACCGATCCATGCACGACGTCTACCACGTATCTCAGATGTGTCACTATCATTTAGACCCATCTCACATCTTTTAGCTCGAGGAGGTTGAGCTGGAGGCATATGCGTCCTTTGAGAAGCATCTGATCCGTATCGTTGATAGGAGCACGGAGGTTCTCTGAGGTCAGTCAGTTCCTCTCGTACGGGTGCTATAACAGTATGGCCGTGTGCAGGATGAGACCTGGGAGCGGGAAGCCGACGTACATGCTCAGTTTCCAGAGTTATTCACAGTTATATCTTCTCCACCCTTGGAAGGGCAATTTGGGGACGAATTTCAATAGGGGGGGGGGGAGTTTGTAAGAACCCGGTTCTTATCTTTGAGGTATGGGTTTCTTCTTTTCTCTTTCCTTAAGTGTTTTTAATAAAATATGGACATTTGGGAAAATCCTAAATTATGGAACTACATGCCGTGTATTTTTTGCCATGTGGGATGGGTAGACGGGGCGTTTAGCCATGTCGGCGATGAAGGTTGTTGGAACCGACTACATGCCGTGTAGTGGTCCTGTACATGTCGTGTAGTCAGTCGGCATGACTAAATAGTAAGGCGGTGGAGTAGCCGCCAGCTGGGCGGCAGTCCATGCCATGCACTCAGGAGTACATGCCGTGCAGTCATGTCGATGGATGAACAGTGTGGCGGTGCTGCCAGAGGAATAGTAAAATGAAAGGAGTACACACTGTGTACTCAGATGTACATGTCGTCTACTTTGTTTTTTCAGCTTCAAACCGGCAGTAGCCTCCTCATTTGGCAGATGAGGCATTTGAGTCGTTTTGGAGCCAAAGGAGGAGGCCAAACCTTTGAAGATCCGCTGGGTGTTCATCTAGAATCGGTTTTTGCCTCGGACGATCCCGTTGGAACCGTACGGGTAAGTGGTTTCATCTCCTTGGCTGCTTCTTACCAATTCTTCTCCTAATAGGAGTTATTTAGGTTTGAACAGTTTTTCTTCTTTGTCAGATCTACGCCGTTCTTAGGCATCTCAGGAACCGACGTTCGTGTATAACGCTCGTTGGTGTATAAGGTAGGTGGATTGGTGTTTAGTTTTCCTACTGCCATGTGTTTTGTGCATTTTTGTTCCACGACCTATGTTGGGGTGTCGTGTGGCTGAGGCCGTTGCTATATTAAACACCTAGAATTGATTAGGTATTTAATTATGTTATTAAAATTCTGGTTGGGATCGTTTCTTGGATCTGGAACCACCCAATGGGTGTGTTCTACTGTTTAGCCATTTGGCCAGGATATGTAACACCCCAAGCTTCCACAGTACGCTTCTCATTGAATAATGTGACAGCGTGTGTTGTACGCAACACCGAGTTCTAACACACCACAACCAATCAAACCAGCTGTTATGAATAGTAATATCTACTTTTTTGAATTATATATATTTTATATTTCAATATGGACTTCATTTGTGGTTTCGGAATATCGAAATTATCCTAATATGATTTTTTGGTATTTTTCTAAGAACTTCCAATTATTATGAATAGTGAAAAATACTTAAAAACAACTTTTTATTCAAAATATTTTATAGTGATAAATTATATTATTTAGTGGTTTTATAGTATAATTAGAATATATTTTTATCATTTTATCCAATGATGTTCATTATAATTAATTTCACTTTGAAATTGGACATAAACAATTGTCAATCTTTTGATATATATTGTTTCTTAAAAACACGCTATTTGTTGTAACAGCAGGAATTAATTATAAAATTAATTAATGCAACTTATTTATTTGGAATTTTGTAAAATAGACATCATTTTTGAATTCGGAATATCAATTATATCTTAGGGTGAAATTTTGGCATTGTTCTGAAAAACTTCAATTTTTGATGAATAGTGAAACTACTAAGTGGTAGTTAAAAAACTGAATTTTTTCATAAAACATAATTTTACCGCTTCTGTGAATGGAATTTCGAAAATTCTAGAGACATGGTTAATATCAAAAAGTAAAATGCGGTTCGATGAGATGAAAATAATTTTTGGTGAATAGTAACTTTTCACTTTTATTTACCACGGTTAAAAGTAAATAGGGTAATTAAGGGTAACAATGATATTAATATTACCATAAAACATGTCCTAATTCGATTTTAAAAGTGTATCTCGACCAAAAACAACCTTAGAAATAAAATATTATCATTTAGGTCCACTTGGATTAGATTAGGACATTTATTATTATTTAATTCAAAGAAGAGTTAAACGAGTTAAAATCAATGATTATTTACTAAAACATTTTTAATATAGGGTTATACATAAGATAAATTCGATTGTAAATATTAATTAGAAAGATAAAAAGATTTCCTACATAATTATATTTTATTTATAATTTTTAGACATTAAATAATTTAATTTATTTATGACACAATGATGATACAGTAATTACAAAAATAGTGAAAAATTAAAATAATTGATATTATCAAAACCCCAATAAATATAATTTGAGACTTTTAATGAATTAAAATAATTTTCTAGGATAATATGAAATATTAGGATTGATTTAATCAACTTTTTTCGAAGTAATAATTCTGTTATGAGTTTCACAAAAATCAACTATTGAATAGTGTCAAAATTGACAAAAAAGAGTTTTTTAAAAAAGTATTATATTATTAATTGATATTAAATTCCTAAAAATCTACGGTTCGTCCAAGAGAGTTATATCTTGATAGTTATATAATTAATGGACCACTTGGGGGTCTCTTGGATGTATATGGTAAGTTTATTAACCATATAATATAAAAATACAAAGAGACATTGTAAAAGTGAAACTAATTAACTTAGAGTTAATACTTAATGATAAGGTTAATATAGGTACCCAAACCTGTCTAAATTATATTGGTTGAGTTGTTTTAGACCTATCCCCACCTTAAATTTTGAATAATCAACTTTGGAGCCATTAGAAACAGAATATTAATTTATTATAAATTAATATTTCTATCTTTTCCAAAGGTGCCCCTCACTCCTCTTATAAAAAGGAACTCCTCCTACTCATTTCTTCACACCTTCAAAGCCTTTTGGTTCGGCCAAACACTGCCCACATACTCTCCCAACTTCCCTCAATACAACCTAGAGGTATTAGTTTGATCATAAATCCAACCTAAGGAGCCCTTTTGATCAAATCAAAAGGAATAACCCGAAGAAGAGGTAATGATTTCACTACCCTTTTCAAAGTTCCTTTCTTCTTCCACTTCTTCTTTCCTTGTTATTACCATTCTAAAATAATAACTCAAGTATATTATATATACTATGATGTTATTATAAATATGGTACAACCATATTCAGTATTCTATCCACCCTTTGAATAACATGTCACCATACGTGCGTACGTACGACTTACCGTCTCCACGTCGTGGTGTAATTGTTGTTCAATATATTATTATTTGGATGGATATAATAATGATGTGTAACTCATGTAAATAATAAATATAAAATTATAATTAATCTTTATATATGACATACTATCAAATTATATATTATTTTAAAATCAAAAGAATGATGTTGTCACTCGTGCGTACGTACGGACTACCGTCTCCACGAACGCGATGAGATTCATTCTTCATCGTATCCATTCAAGTATAATTATCATTTTCTGATTTAAAAATGATTTTTAAGGACTTGATATCATTCTGGATATGAATAATATAGAACCTATCCATTACAAACATGGCTTACGTAACAAAACATATAAAAAAACGAGTAAGTTAACACCCGAAACAACGATAATACTAAGATATTATTAACAAATCAATGTTAAAATATCATATATGATATCATATGAATGCATATTATTCTTTTATAATTTAATAAAAATTATTTCACTATTATACAGGACGTTAAGCTACCCCAACCAAGGAAAAGTACAAGGTAAGGGTTATTTCACAATCTCTTCATTATCCGAGGTTGTTTATACGAAATAATCTACTGGGATCTCTTTATCATCCACATCTATGTTTCTTAAAAATGTATTTCGAAACATTTTTACTATTTAAAAGAATATGGGTTAAGGTCATTTATACCCTGGTTTGACTTTTTATAAGTGTTTTATAATGGAATCTTTCCGTCGTTTTCCAAACAAGGTGCTTTTAAACTTTTCGACAGAATTAAGGTAAGAATGTTTTTTAACTTATACGGCAGGTGCAGCTATTTTCCACCGTTATAAAATCGTCGAAGCTTCCCTTACAAGATTATAAGAATAATTTCAAAGAAAATGTTTCATTTTACATGACTCTTAAATTATTTCAAAATAAAAAGAGATATTTCTCTAAAAAGAGTTTTGATTTCATCTATGTCAACATCCTTTGATGGATTTTAAGCTTATTTGGAGATGATTTATTATGAAACAAAACTTCTATATTGTATTAAAGGTTTTGTGATATTTTTTTCTATGGATATGTTATTTTCATGGTTTATGTATGAAGTATTTGAATTGTGTATGCTAGTTTTAATACGAATGTTTATGTTATGTTTAAACCATTTCATATGGGAATGCATTGGACTTAATATTTGATGGGTGGAGCCCGCTATAGCTCCTCGATGCATCGGTAGGTCTCATTAGACAAACTAGTGTCTTGGCAGAAGGCCTTGAAAAAATCTTATTTGTAGTCTTGGAACGAGGCCTTGGCTATGTGATTATTATAGTCTGGCATTATGCATTCCATCATTATGAAAGTGGTTATTGATATTGCATGTGATTATTTGATTAGTAGAATATCCATGTGAATAAGTAAATGGAATTATTTCATTTTATTTTTTCCATACTATGTTGACGTTCAAGTTTAAAAGGCTTTTTTATTTATACATTGCCTTAAATTTTTATTCTTATTTATGAAAGTTTTCGCTATATTTTTATCCTTACTGGGCATTTGAGCTCACCCCTTTTCTATGTTTTATTTTTCCCAGGAAGTGAAGAAGTAAATTATTAATGACCTGCAGGGATTTTATGTGGGGATATGAGTGTGGAATAAGGATACTATGTTGTTGTAGTATTCTTTCACTTTATGATGTAATGTGAAACTTTAGGAATATATCTAGTGTTTCCAATGCTACTAAACCAATCGGTCTTTCGAGATATGATCTTTCTTGTGATCATGCCATGTTATGTAATAATGCACTGACTTTGGGTAACTGGGGTCGGAGCGTTACAGTTGGTATCAGAGGAAGTTTAGTACAAACCTTTGAAGCTAGATTTAGATAAACTCTGATTAGAACACGTAGACCTAAGAAAAACATTGAGGATTAGTATAGAAGAACTTCCTTGAATTTTGGTATTGTAGAGATTTTGTGTGTTTTCTGAGCAATACATCCATGTCTGGATACGAGCAGGTAGAGGCGGCTCTGGCACAGATGTACCTAGGGGTAAAACCCGAAAACACCGCTTTGAGCTAGACTCGAACGGGAACTGGTGCACGACAACGGGCCTTGCTACACTCTTGGTTACGACACTCCCGAGGGATATGCTTAGGATAACCCTCATTTTCTTTACAAATCATTATGAAGGGTTTATGAGTATATACATCCTCAAAGAAAACATTTTTATGATTATGGATTATATCCATAAATAGTTCAATTTATATTAAGTGTTTTATAAGTATGAGATTATGTATTTTTATCCATAAACTGATCCAGTTTATACCATTGTTTAGAAATGGCGCCTAGGGGAAGAAATGGAAACCGTATCAATGCACGCACTCCATGTAGGGATTTCCCTCTTTCTCAAGATAATTATAGTGGAGCTGGTGATGCAACTGGTGCCAATCAGCTAATCACCATTCTAGGAAAACATACTCAGGTTATGAATAATAACCTTACCCGTATGGAGCACCCTGATCCACAGCGTGGAGGATCATTGTTAGATCTATTAATGAGGAAACAACCACCAACGTTCAATGGGAGTACAAATCCCTTAGTTGCTGAGCAATGGATATTTTCCCTAGAGAAAATATTTCAGGCTTTGGGGAGTAGTGAAAGGGAAAAAGTTATCATGGCAGTTTACTGCCTCACTAGAGATGCTGATCAATGGTGGTCATTGATTCAAAATACGAAGGAAGATGATGAAGTATCAAATAATCAATGGAGGTAGTTCAAATATCTGTTTTTAGAAAAATAATTTCCTTGCGACCATCGAGCAGATATGGAAAGGCAATTTCTGAGTCTGAGACAGAAGGAGGATGAGAATGTCACAAAGTATGAGGCTAACATTACAAGGTTAGCATGGTATGCTGGAGATTATATACGTAACCCAAGAAGTAAGATTGATCGTTTCTTTGATGGGTTAATACCATTTCTCCGTCGAGCATTAGTATCACAATCCTTCTCGTCGTACGAAGAAATTGTCTCATGTGCTATCAAGACGGAAAAGGAATTCTCTAAGTCTTATGACTTTAAAGAAAAGCAAGAGAAGTAGAGACCTGCTGATGAATCTGGGAACGGAAATAAGGGGATGAAGGGAAAAGATGAATATCTATCCTGTGGTAAATGTGGTAAGAAACACCCCAGTACTTGCTTGAAGGGAACTGGAGTCTGTTACAAGTGTGGTGAAAAAGGCCACCAAGCTCCTGATTGCAAGGGGAAGAAGGAAGCCACCAACGTTCATTGCTAAAATTGTAGGGAGATGGGGCATTATGAAAATGAATGTCCTAAGCGTCAGGGGAACTTACCTGAGAAAATTGCAAGGGATCAAGGCCAAGCTTATGCTATCACTACTGCTGAGGTAGAAGCTCCGAAAGACGCGGTGGCATGTAATTTAATGGTTTCCTCAAGCTTAGAAAGTGCATTATTTGATTCTGGATCATTGCATTGTTTCATATCGTCCCAGTTTTCTAAGAAAATTAGATATTTCCAATTTGATTTAATAAGGGAGTTGTCAGTTAATACTCCTAAGGGAAGTATCATTGCAACAATGTTTTGTAAATCAGTCCCCATTAAAGCACATAAATGTTCTTTATTTGCTGATCTCATTGTCATACCTATGACTGAGTTTGATATAATCCTCGGTATGGACTGGCTTTATGACTATGATACGAAGATTTATTGTAAGAATAAAGAGGTTACGATTCTTGATGATAATGATAAGGAACACCTTATCTTTAGAGAAGAATCGTCACCAGCTAATTCTTATTTAGATCCACCCCCAGTAGCTCAACTAAATTCAATCATTGGGGAGGAAGAGAATAAATAACTGTGGGTGAGGAAAGGAATGTTCAAATAGAGGATGTACCTATTGTGAAAGAATTTGTAGATGTATTTCCGGAAGATTTACCTGGACATCCTCCAGAACGAGAAGTTGAGTTTTCCATTGATTTAATTCCTGGATTAAGGCCTATATCGAAGAACCCTTATAGAATGTCCACTGTAGAATTTTTTGAACTAAATAAACAACTAGAGGAATTGAGTAATAAGGGATTTATTCGCCCTAGTGTTTCTCCATGGGGAGCCCTTGTTCTTTTTGTTAAAAAGAAAGACGGATCTATGAGGTTATGTATCGACTACAGGGAGATCAATGCTATAACAATTAAGAACAAGTATAACCTGCCACGCATTGATGATTTATTTGACCAACTGCATGGAGCTCAATACTTTTCAATGATTGACCTTCAATCTGGATACCATCAGTTGTGTGTGAAGAAGGAAGAAATTCTGAAGGCAGCATTTCGAACCAGGTACGAGCATTACGAGTTTACTGTAATCCCTTTTGGATTGAATAATGCACCCTCTGTATTCATGGATCTGATGAATAGAGTTTTCAAGGAGTATCTCGATGAATTTTTGGTGGTATTTATTGATGATATCTTGGTATATTCCAAAATCTACTAAGATCATGAAAATCACTTGCGCATTATCCTGAAGACTCTGAGAAGACATGAATTATATGGGAGGTTTAGAAAGTGTGAATTCTGGCTTCATGAGATTTCATTTCATGGCCATATTGTCTCTAAAGATGGAATATCTGTTGATCCTTCTAAGACCAAGGCAATCCAAGAATTGCCAGAACCTACGAGTATAACTGAGGTACGTAGTTTTATTGGTCTGGAAGGTTATTTTCGAAGATTCATCCAGAATTTTGCCCGATTGGCTAACCCATTAACGAAGCTCACACGTAAAGGGGTTAAATTTGTTTGGACAAAAGAGTGTGAATAATGTTTTGAAGAACTGAAGAGAAGATTAGTCAATGATCCTATATTGACTCTACCATCAGGGAATGATGCGTTCGTTATTTATAGTGATCCATCTAAGAAAGGACTTGGTTGTGTCCTTATGCAGAATGATAGGGTTATTTCCTATGCATCACGACAGTTGAAAATTCATGAAAAAAACTATCCTACTCATGATCTCGAGTTAGCAGCTGTGATCTTTTATTTGAAGATATGGAGGCACTACCTCTATGGGAAAAAATGTGAGATTTATACTGATCACAAGAGTTTGAAGTATATTTTCTCACAAAAATAACTCAACATGAGGCAAAGGAGATGGCTTGAATTACTCAAGGATTATGATTGCACGATACACTACTACCCGGGGAAGGCAAACAAGGTGGCAGATGCTTTGAGAAAAAAAGATCATGGAGTTTTTAACAATATAAGAATTTGAAGGGATCCAATTTTCATGGATCTAGTGAAGATGGACATGGAAATAACCAGGGATGGTGAAACATCAATGCTTTTTCAAATGGTTGCCAATCCATCTTTACTAGAAAGGATTAAGAGATCTCAGAAGGATGACGAAAAATTTCAATAGAAGATTAAAGCTGTGAATGATGGTAGATTGAGAGACTTTGTGTGTGAAGATGGAATTTTGAAATTTGGGAAGAGGCTTTGTGTTCCCGATATACCTGATCTAAAAAGGGAATTGCTAGATGATGCTCATAGTTCCAATTTCTCTATACACCCTAGGAGCACCAAAATGTATAGAGATTTGAAGGAAAAATTTTGGTGGGACAACATGAAGAGGGAGATTGCTGATTTTGTGTCAAGATGTATGGTTTGTCAACAAGTGAAAGCTGGAAGGCAACACCCTGGATGAGTCATGCAAACTCTTCCCATATCGGAGTGGAAATGGGACAATATTACGATGGACTTTGTCATGGGGCTACCAAATACTCCTAGAAGGAATGATGCAATATGGGTTATTGTTGATCGTCTTACCAAGTCAGCACATTTTCTTGCTATAAGAGAAGATCTACCACTGGAACGTCTATCAAAACTATATATTAATGAAGTTTTGAGACTTCATGGAGTACCCCTATCAATTGTTTCTGATCGTGATCCCTGTTTTACTTCAAGATTCTAGAAAAGTCTTCAGAAATTCCAGGATACTGAACTTCATTTGAGCACTGCTTACCACCCTCAGACAGACGGACAATCAGAACGGACTATTCAAACCTTAGAAGGCATGTTGAGATCTTGCTCACTTGACTTTCAGGGTATGTGGGATCAGTATTTACCTCTGGTAGAATTTTCCTATAATAATAGCTTCCATTCGAGTATTCAGATGGCACCATATGAAGTGTTATACGGAAAGCGATGTCGCACACCAACCTGTTGGGATGACGTTGGTGAAAGAAAACTTGTAGGTCTAGAACTGGTGGAGGAAACGATGGAAAAGGTGAAGGTAATCCAAAATCACATCAAAGCAGCTCAAAGTAGGCAGAAGAGCTATGCCGATAATCGAAGGAAGGATTTGGAATTTCAAGTAGGTGATCATGTTTTCCTGAAGGTATCTCCATGGAAGGGAGTCATACATTTTGGTAAGAAATGTAAATTGAGTCCCAGGTACATCGGACCTTTTGAAATTTTAGAACGAATTGGGGTTGTAGCTTACCGATTGGCAATGCCGCCAAGTCTCCCCAAAGTTCACGATGTGTTCCACGTATCTATGTTGAGAAAATACATTCCTGACCCAACGCATGTACTCACCTATGAGGAATTAGAACTGGAACCCGATCTGTCATATTGCGAAGAGCCCATCAGGATTCTTGATACGAGAGAACATGTACTGAGAAATCGGACAACACGTCTGGTAAAAGTTTTGTGGAGAAACCATAAGATAGAAGAGGCAACGTGGGAACCCGATGAACTAATAATGAAGAACCACCCGTGTCTTTTCATGCAGTAGTATTCTGGAAATTTTGAGGACGAAATTATTTGAAGGAGGGGAGAATGTAACACCCCAAGCTTCCACGGTACGCTTCTCTTTGAATAATTTGATAGCGTGTGTTGTACGCAACACCGAGTTCTAACACACCACAACCAATCAAACTAGCCATTATAAATAGTAATATCTACTTTTTGAAATTATATATATTTTATATTTCAATATGGACTTCATTTTTGGTTTCATAATATCGAAATTATCCTAAGATGAATTTTTGGTATTTTTCTGAGAACTTCCAATTTTTATGAATAGTGAAAAATACTGAAAAACAAATTTTTTAATAAAAATAATTTATAGTGATAAATTATATTATTTAGTGGTTTTATAGTATAATTAGAATATATTTTTACCATTTTATCCAATGGTGTTCATTATAATTAATTTCACTTTGAAATTGGACATAAACAATTGTCAATATTTTGATATATATTGTTTCTTAAAAACAAGTTATTTGTTGTAACATCGGGAATTAATTATAAAATTAATTAAAGAAACTTATATTTTTTGAATATTGTAAAATATACATCATTTTTGAATTCGGAATATCAATTATAGCTTAGGGTAAAATTTTGGCATTGTTCTGAAAAACGTCAATTTTTGATGAATAGTGAAACTACTTAGTGGTAGTTAAAAAACTGAATTTTTTCATAAAACATAATTTAACCGCTTCTATGAATGGAATTTCGAAAAACCAAGAGACACGGTTAATATGAAGAAGTAAAATGTGGCTCAATGAGATGAAAATAATTTTTGGTGAATAGTAACTTTTTACTTTTATTTACCACGGTTAAAAGTAAATAGGGTAATTAAGGGTAAAAATTATATTAATATTACCGTAACACATGTCCTAATTATATTGGACAAGTTTATCTCGACAAAAAATAACCTTAGGAAAAAAATATTAGCATTTAGGTCCACATGGATTAGATTAGGACATTTATTATTATTTAATTCAAATAAGAGTTAAAAGAGTTAAAATCAAGGTTTATTTACTAAAACATTTTTAATATAGGGTTATACATAAGATAAATTAGATTTTAAATATTCATTAGAAAGATAATAAGGTTTCCTACATAATGATATTTTATTTATAATTTTTAGGCATTATATAATATAATTTATTTATGACACAATGATGATGTAGTAATTACCATAATAGTGAAAAATTAAAATAATTGATATTATAAATACCCAAATAAATATAATTTGAGACTTTTAATGAATTAAAATAATTTTCTAGGATAATATTACATATTAGTATTGATTTAATCAAATTTTTTCGAAGTAATAATTCTGTTATGATTTTCACAAAAATCAACTATTGAATAGTGCCAAAATTGAAATAAAAGAGTTTTTAAAACAAGTATTATATTATTAATTGATATTAAATTCCTCAAAATCTATGTTTAGGCAAAGAGACGTATATCATTATATTTGTATCATTAATGGAACACTTTGGGGTCTCTTGGATGTATCTGGTATGTTTATTAACCATAAAATATAAAAATACAAAGAGACATTGTAAAAGTGAAACTAATTAACTTAGAGTTAATACTTAAAGATAAGGTTAATATAAGTACCCAAACCTGTCTAAATTCTATTGGTTGAGTTTTTTTCGACCTATCCGCACCTTAAACTTTTAATAATCAACATTGGATCCATTATAAACCGAATATGAATTTATTATAAATTAATATTTCTAGCTTTACCAAAGGTGCCCCTCACCCCTCTTATAAAAAGGCACTCCTCCTTCTCATTTCTTCACACCTTAAAATCAGTTTGGTTCGGCCAAACTCTACCCAAATACTCTCCCTCCTTCCCTCACTACAACCTAGAGGCCTTAGTTTGATCAAAAATCCATCCTAAGGATCCCTTTTGATCAAATCAAAAGGAAGAACCCGAAGAAGAGTCAATGATTTCACTACCCTTTTCCATGTTCCTTTCTTCTTCCACTTCTTCTTTCTTTGTTATTACCATTCTAAAATAATAACTCCAGTATCTTATATATACCGTGATGTTATTATAAATATGGTACAACCATATTCAGAATTCTATCCACCCTTTGAATAACATGTCACCATACGTGCGTACGTACGGCTTACCGTCTCCACATAGTGGTGTAATTGTTATTCAATATATTATTATTTGGATGGGTATAATAATGATATGTAACTCATGTAAATAATAAATATAAAATGATAATTATTCTGTATATATGATATACTATCAAATTATATATTATTTTAATATCAAAATAATGATATTGTCGGTCGTTCATACGTACGCACTATCGTCTCCACGAACGCGATGAGATTCATTCTCCATCGTATCCATTCAAGTATAATTATCATTTTCTGATTTAAAAATGATTTTTAAGGACTTGATATCATTCTGGATATGAATAATATACAATCTATTCATTACAAACATGGCTTACATAACAAAACATATAAAAAAACGAGTAAGTTAACACCCGAAACAACGATAATACTAAGATATTATTAACAAATCAATGTTAAAAGATCATATATGATATCATATGAATGCATATGATTCTTGTATAATTTAATAACAATTATTTCACTATTATACAGGAGGTTAACCTACCTCATCCAAGGAAAAGTACAAGGTAAGGGTTATTTCACAATCTCTTCATTATCCGAGGTTGTTTATACGTAATAATCTACTGGGATCTCTTTATCATCCACATCCATGTTTCATAAAAATGTATTTCAAAATTTTTTTACTATTTAATAGAATATGGGTTAAGGTCATTTATACCCTGGTTTGACTTTTTATAAGAGTTTTATAAAGGAATCTTTCCGTCGTTTTCCAAACAAGGTGTTTTTACCCTTTTCGACAGAATTAAGGTAAGAATGTTTTTTTAACTTATACGGCGGGTGCAGCTATTTTCTTCCATTATAAAATTGTCGAAGCTTCCCTTACAAGCTTATAAGAATACTTTCAAAGAAAATGTTTCATTTTATATGACTCTTAAATGATTTCAAAATAAAAAGAGATATTTCTCTAAAAAGAGTTTTGATTTCATCTATGTCAACATCCTTTGATGGATTTTAAGCTTATTTGGAGATGATTTATTATGAAACTAAACTTCCATATTTTATTGAAGGTTTTGTGATATGTTTGACTATGGATATGTTATTTTCATGGTTTATGGATGAAGTATTTGCATTTCTTATGCTATTTTTAATACGAATGTTTATGTTATGTTTAAACCATTTCATATAGGAATGCATTGGACTTAATATGTGACGGGTGGAGCCCGCTATAGATCCTCGATGCATCGGTAGGTCTCATGAGATAAACTAGTCTCTTGGCACAAGGCCTTGACAAAATCTTTTTTGTAGTCTTGGCCCGAGGCATTGGCTATGTGGTTATGATAGTCTGGCATTATGCATTCCATCATTATGAATGTGGTTATTGATATTGAATGTGATTATTAGATTAGTAGAATATCCATGTGAATAAGTAAATGGCATTATTTCATTTTATTTTTTCCATACTATTTTGAATTTCATGTTTAAAAGGCTTTTGTTTTAGTTATACATTGTCTTAAATGTTTATTCTTATTTATGAAAGTTTCCGCTATATTGTTATCCTTACTGGGAATTTGAGCTCACCCATTTTCTATGTTTTATTTTTCCTAGGAAGTGAAGAAGTAAATTAAGAATGACCTGTAGGGATTTTATGTGGGTATGTGAGTGTGGAATATGGAGACTATGTTGTTGTAGTAATTTATATCTTTATGATGTAGTGTAAAACTTTATGAATATATCTAGTGTTTCCAAGGATACTAAACCAATCGGTCTTTCGAGATTTGATCTTTCTTGTGATCATGACAATGTTATGTAATAATGCACCGACTCTGGGTAACTGGGGTTGGGGCGTTATAGGATACTCGAGGGTATGCATTAAAAGTAGTAATTTTAGAATTGACTTAAGAGGAATTGCTTGTTTACTGCATATTTACATTTTGGGCATGGCCCGTTTACCTGTTAGCCTGAGGGTACTGTTTTGATTATCCTGTGGGCGTTGTCCTACTTAGCCTGTGGGCACCTTCTTCCATGCCTGTGGGCTGAGGATTCTATGCCTATGGGAGACACTAAATACGCATGTGGGAATTATCTGTGTGCCTGTGGGAAAATTCCTATGTTGATTTCTCTTTACCTGAGGGTGGGATTTTACGTGTCTGTGGTCATTTGGTTGTTTACTTAGAATATTCACTATGGTGGTATTTTAAATTAAATGACTAAAAAGACTATTAAAATGGAAATTTAATTGTTAAGTTAGCTACTTTTTAGTATTTCTTACTTTATTTCATTTTACTATTGAACACTGTAGTGAATGCTTACACGCAGTTGGGAACAGACCTTTGGTGGGTGCCTACTGGGATATATTTCTCACACCTAGTTTGGGTCAGGCTTTTTGGCCCAAACATATTATGTTCCTACAGGTGTAGATAGGGGCAAGAGTCCCTATACAGGTACATGATTACTGTTGAGGAGTAGAAGGGAATGGGACCGAGCCTAGGATCCTGATGCCACTGCCAACTGTTTTTCTTTGTTTTACTATACCCTTCTTTTTGTTGTACTGTATTGATGTATAACATGTTCTGGCTGTTTTCTTAGTACTTGAGACATGTAGCATCATTATTTATCTATTGTTGGTTATATCCACTACTGTTGTTTATTTCAGTTGTGTATGATTTACTGATTCCGATGTTCATTGTATGTTTTATTTGTATTCTGCTGCGCTGCACTTTGACAAATGGGGGCATAGTTTCCCCACTATCAGACCTGAGCCCTTGCTGCTAGTCATCAGCCTATGGAGTTTGTGGAAACATGCTTGAGGTCACGTGGAAAATCGGGTTCGAGGCACCCGTTGCGTGGCACCAGGGTCCGGGACGTTACAAAAGAGGCTCGGGCAAGGGAGTGGGGTTAAAGTACACACCATGTTTTGGGATAACACGCCGTGTAGTTTGGGATATTACACGACTAGTGGTGGCGGAAGTACAGACCCATGTAAATGACTTTATCAAACATGTTGTGTAGTTTAAATACACACAGTGTAGTCATATTTTGAAAACTTAAGTGTTTCTCTCTCCAGTTCCTATTTTGTACTCTTGTGTTTTCTATCCATGTTAATCCTAAATATGAGGTGTGATTTTGAACTTTTAGGGCTATGGAACCAAGATGTCCTCCCGTTGCACATCCGGAACCTTTCAGGGTCCGTACGCCTAATACGACAGACCAGGGTCTACCAGTAGTTCCGCTGATCGTTTCGGACAAGGCACTTGCAGTGATTCCAAACACTGGTGCCAACACTCAGTTCAGAGAGGGGTTCAGGAGGTTCATGCTGACCTTCTAGGGAGCTCCACATCCTTCCCCGTCTGTGGCAGGGCTAATGCGCGTCTTCCAGCAGCAGCATCCTCCCACTTTCACAGGGGATGGAGGACCTCAGGCTGTAGAGTCATGGATAGAAACAATGCTTTCTATCTTCGAGCATCTAGAGACACCCTCATATATAATGGTGAAGCTCATGACTTACATGCTTTGATATTCTTCCAAGATATGGTGGGATGTAGTCTCATAGGCCGGGCGCCAACAGAATATGGCTTGTGACAAATTCCAGCGTATGTTCTATGACTACGTCTATCCGACGACGCTAAGGGCCAATAGAGCCAAAGGGTTCATGAACCTGCAGCAGTGTACTCTTTCGGTTATGGAGTATTCCTCCAGTTTCACCGAGTTACAGTGTTTCACTCCCATTCTAGGAAATGACGAGTTGTTTTTTGCAAGGAAGTTTGAGGAAGGCCTCAAACCAGAGATCAGATCGCAGGTGAATGTCTTCCAGTTGACTTCTATTACTCTGATAGTCAACCAGGCATTGATCACCGAACAAAATCTGAGGGATAATGGAGCTGTTGACCAGGGTGGTTCAGTACCCAATGCTAATTCATTTCATACTGACAACAGGAAGCAGCACCGAGAGTCTACTCGAGGTGACTCGAGGAAGTGAGGTATTTCTTCTGGTAGACAGGATCTTCCTTCTGGAAACCAGGTGGTGTGCTATCAGTGTGGATAGAGTGGGAATAAGAGGCCTCATTCCCTGAGATATCTAGTGGAGTACTGAGCTTGCGGCAACATGGGTCATCTGCAGAGTTTGTGCACGATTCTTCTTCCAGCAGCCAGTGAAGGACGATCAGTTTCTACTCCTCATACAGAAGCAGGATTACCAGTTCCGCATCAGTCTGGGGGCTGGGGTTCTTCAGGTCGTTCAGGCCAGGTTAGAGGTCATGGACATGGTGGTCAGACTCAGGGAGGATCAGCTCAGGGATATCTGGCTGCTACACAGGGCTGCGATACTGGCCATACATTTTCAGTAGAACATATTCATCAAGAGTAGGATCTGTGACCTTCCACAGTTTGAGGTACGATCTTATTAGCCTTAGTTCTATCTTCTGCAGTTTTTGATATCAGAGCTTTTCATAGATTTATTTCTGTTCACACTGTGAGGAGCCCTAGACTTACTATATTTACTGCTGAGGATACTTTGGCACTAGACACTCCTTTGGGACATAGAACTACTAGTGTGCGTCAGTGCAAGGAGTTCCCCCTTGAGGTTGGTGGGTGTCACTTCTTGTGGGATCATTATGTCCTTGAGATGACGGGTTATGATTTCATTCTTGGAATGGATTGTCTTGTTACTTTTCATGCCATTGTTGATTGTTATTGCCGCAGGGTGAGTTTTACGTCAACAGAGGGCAGATCTTTTCTTCACAAGGGCGAATGGGATGTCCAGGGAAGCATAGATGGACCAGAGCATCATGGGTTGGGCAGTGTTACAGCCCAGATTTCTAGTTTATATTTGTACGATTAGGGGACTCCTCAGATGGACTTACCTCCTATAGTTTATTCTTTTCTAGATGTTTTTCTATAATAATTTTCAGGGTTTCCTCCAGAGTGTGAGGTATACTTCTCTATTGAGCTTGTTCCATGAGAAGCACCAGTATCCATACCTCCTTATAGGATGGCTACGCCTGAGTTACAAGAGCTCAAGAAGCAGTTGGACGATTTGCAGGCGAAGGGTTTTATCCGACCCAGTACTTCCCCTTGGGGTTCGCCTGTGTTGTTTGCGAAGAAGGAAGATAGTACCTTACATCATTGCGTGGACTATTGGAAGATGATCCAGTTGACGGTCAAGAACCGATATCAATTGCTGAGGATTGATGATCTTTTTGATCAGCTTCGAGGATCCAGGGTGTTCTTGAAAATCAACTTGAGATCCGGATATCATCAGTTTCCAGTCAGAACGTTTGAAATACCTCTCACAGCCTTCCGAAGCAGGTATGGTCTGTAAGAGAATCTAGTTTTAATGTTCGGTCTCACGAACGCGCCGACAGTTTTCATGGTGCTGATGAACATAGTTTTCCATCCTTACTTGGATTCTTTCATTATTGTCTTTATGGACGATATCTTGGTGTACTCTCACACTCGACATGAACATGCTACCCATCTTGAGATCGTATTGAGTACACTGAGGAATCATCGGTTATATTCCAATATCTCAAAGGTACACTTCTGGATGGATGAAATCCACTTTTTTGGGTCATGTCATCTCAGAGACATGCGTTTTGTAGACCCAGAAAAGGTGAGAGCAGTAGTTACCTAGGAGCATCCGAAGAATGTCTTTGAGGTACAGAGCTTCTTAGGACTGGTTGGATACTACAGGTGGTTTATATAGGACATATCATGCTTAGAAGTTCCGTTTACGGGCTTGGCTAAGAAGGGTGTGAAGTACATTTGGTCAGAAGCTTGCGACTCAGCCTTCTAGGAGCTGAAGTTGAGATTGACTTCAGCCCCGATTCTAGTTCTGCTAGATCCGGGCAAGATTTATACAGTTTTCTATGATGCATCTGGCATCGGGCATGTAGTTGTGATTATGTAGGAAGATCATGTTGTTGCGTACGGATCTCAGTAGTTGAGGCCACATGAGAAGAACTATCCTTCACACGACTTGGAGTTAGCTGCAGTTGTTCATGCCTTGTGTTGTTGGAGACACTATCTCATGGGAGATAATTTTGTGGTATATACTGACCACAATATCCTCAAGTATATCTTCACGCAGCGTGACTTAAATCTGATACAACAGATGTGGGTTGAGTACCTACAACCTTTCGACTTCGAGCATGCTTATACGCCTGGGAAAGGCAATGTTGTGGCAGATGCACTAAGAAAGAGGAATCAGTTACAGGCAGTTGAAGAGGCCAACAAGGAGTGGAAGCTAATGAATCTATTCTCTGAGATGCATTAGGAGGTGCATGACAGATAGGGACATACAGTTCTTTCTTCTGTAGCTGTTACCTGTACACTTTTAGATCGAGTTCGAATGAGGCAGCTGTCAGACCCAAAGGGCCTAGTACTATGGGAGGGTGTGTTAGATAGAGACCCTACTCTGGGGTGGACAGTGGGCAATGATGAGATGTTACATTTTCATTACAGCGCATGGGTTTCAACAGACATATGTGAGGAGCTGATGTGGAAGTTTCATGCTTCATCTTGGGCAGTTCATCCTGGTGTCACCAAAATGTACCGAGAATTACGTTGTCAGTATTGGTTGCCAGGTATCACGAAGGATGTGGCTGGTTTTGTTATGCGGTGTTCCACCTTTCAACATGTGAAGGAAAACCATCAGCGACTGGCAGGGCATCAACAGCCATTAATCATTCCTGAGTGGAAATGGAATGACGTAGCAATGGACTTCGTGATAGGGTCACCGAGATCGCCTCGAGGGAATGATGCAGTTTGGGTTGTAGCGAACAGGCACACCAAGGTTTCACACTTTTTTTGATCAAGGAGACCTTCAATGTTGATGAGCTGGGATGGTTGTACATCCTAGAGATTGTACATCTTCATGAAGTTATACACTCCATTGTTTCAGACAGGGATATGCATTTTACATCACACTTCTGGAAGGTGCTATAGAGGGCTCTGGGTACACAAGTACTTATGAGTACATCTTACCATCCCCATACCGAAGTCCAGTCCGAACGTACGATTTAGGTTCTTGATTATATGCTCCAAGATTTCATTCTATATTTTGGAGGTACTTGGGAGAATCATATACCTCTGGTGGAGTTCGCCTACAACAATAGTTTTTAGGTGACTATTCAAATGGAACCTTATGAGGCCTAGTATGATAGGCAATGTCGATCACCTTTATGTTGGATGGATGCAAGAGAGGAAGCTTTTCTGGGACCTCGTCTTGTTCAGGAGACCTCAGAGCAGATAGAGTTGATTCGGAAGAGGATGACTACAGCACAGTCTCGGAAAAAGTCTTATGATGATAAGTGGAGACGACATTTTGAGTTCATGGTTGGAGATCAGGTTTTCCTCCGAGTTACCTCGAGGTTGGTAAATAAGAGGATTAGGAGGTAGGGAAATCTTTCATAGAGATACGTCGGGCCGTTTGAGGTTCTGGAGAGAGTCGGGATGTTTTCTTACAGGTTGTAGTTTCCTCAGAGGGACTAGGCTATGCATGATGTCTTCCATGTTTCTTAGCTTCGACGATATTTCTCAGACATGTCTCATGTTTTTCAACCTAAGGAGGTTGAGCTGAAGTAGGATGAATATTTCGAGGAACATCCTATCAGGATTGTCGATCACAGTATGAAAGTTATCTATGGCCGGTATGTGCCTCTAGTACGGGTTCTATGGTAGCATGGGTGAGTACAGGATGAGACCTAGGAGAGGGAGGCTGATGTTCAATCATTGTGGAAAGAGTTGTTCGATTGTTCATCTCCTACTCCTTGGTAGGGAAATTTGAGGACAAATTTCCTTAAGGGGGGAAGTTTGTAAGAACTCGGATCATCAGTTTCAGGTATGGATCACTTTTATGGGCTTTTTAAGGAAAAATTAAGAATCTGGAAATTTTTAGAGTACATGGTGTGTACTTTATGAGTACACACCGTGTACTCCTCTACCGCTCAAAGCCGTGTGTGGCCATGTCCAGGACACACAAACAGTGTGTAGGGGTGAGGTGGCGGCCGCTTAAAGAGGAGTACTGAAAAACCAAGTACACGTCTTGTTCTCTAAAAGTACATGTCGGGTACTTTTTTTTATTTAATTAATCAGACTGGGGTCGTGCTTAATGCTCATAAACATCTTCTTCTCTGCCTAATTCTGTCCAGAGCATCTGAGGAGGATGATTCTTCTCTAATCCACTGATCCTTCACCGGTTGTCTGAATGAGGCTCTGTCGATTGTAGAAGAATTGCAGTGGTGAGTTCTTGGTTCCCCTTTGGCCTCGTTTCCTAATTCTTCCTCTCATATGAGTTATCTAAGGCTGAAAATTTTAGAAGTTTTTGCAGATCTACTGCATTCTAGGACGATTGATGGGCCAATGTTCAAGTATATCAATCTTTGAGGATCGAGGTAGGTGTTTTGTTTCCCTATGTTGAAGTTCCATGATTTTTGGTTGCAGAAGTACCGGATACCCATGCATCAGGTATCCCGTGTTTTAGGATTTTGATCCCTTTGTTTATTTTCCTTAAATTGATTATTTCATTATGATTACATGATACTAATTTATGCTTAGTTTTACATTTTAGGATCACCCCATGGGTGTCTCTCCCTTTTTGGCTGTTTATCGCATTTTGGCACCGTTTTCCAGTGAGGCAAACCCTATTTCAATTGTTAGTTTACTTGTTATCATTGATTGCATGTATTTCCTGTAGTTTAAATGATTTTGATTCATGGTATATTTTAGCCAAGTAGTTGTTGAACTTACTTAGGGCTGCTGATAGTCGATTACTCACGACTGGACTGCTTAGGGCTGTGAGAACCTGGTGCAGGAGATCCAAGAGGGAATAGAAGATTAAGTGCTTCCCTAGAGGGTCGGATGGTTTTAGTTCTTATGCAGGACCTATGGGAATAGAACTTTGTGATTACCAAGAGCGTTCTTAGTTACCCCACACATCGAGACCATATGAGGAATTAGACGTAAGTGGTTCCTTAGAGAGTCTGGAGCTATCGTTGCAAGACCATAGGGGAAT
Source organism: Viscum album (assembly GCA_963277665.1). Classification (NCBI taxonomy): domain Eukaryota; kingdom Viridiplantae; phylum Streptophyta; class Magnoliopsida; order Santalales; family Viscaceae; genus Viscum; species Viscum album. Next base: position 1,067,177,481 of record OY728160.1, read on the forward strand.
TGACGTGAGAGCTTCCCAGAGTGTATGTTCCTTGATTGATTACTGGACTATAGGGGTCTGGTAGTTTGATCCTCCCAGGGAGTCAGTGTGAATATAGATCGGTAGGTTGTGACGATCCCACCAAGCCAAAGAACAAGCTTGGGTTTTTTACTTCTTGTGTTTATGTAGTCTTTTGAGATACATGTTATGATACTTTCTTTACATTGGAAAAGATAACTTTGCTAGTTTTCCATGGTTGTCTAATTAAATGAATATGAATGGTTACTGGTAGGATTATTTACTGGTGTACTCCTAGTTTATTACTGTATTTATTTTCCTTTATTTTTCAATATCACTCAGTTACAGTAGGGAAGAAATCTTGTGGTGGTTTCCTACTTTCATTTGTCTCACACCCTGTTTGCAACCTGCTTTTCGGCCCAAATAGATTATATGGTTTCAGGTGTAGATAGGGATTGTGGCCCTTCCTACTCATGTAATTGATTGCTGGTTGGAGCTGGAGAGCATGAGACCGGTATTTGTCTCACGATACAGCTGAAGTTGCTATTTATGTTTAGTACTTTAGTTTCAGATTTATTTAGCACGATGATCTGTTTACTGCTTTCCATAGATACATGTATCGTACTACATCATTATTATAACAGACATTTCTTCTACTTTTAGTTTAGTTGTTCTATGCTGTTTACTGATTTCGTAATTGATTTTGTTTATTCTTCCGCTACATACATTACCAAATGAGGGAATAGTTTCCCCACTGACTCACCAAAGCCCTCACTGCTAGTCAGTAGCCTCTGGTGTTTGGGGAAACACAATTGAGGTCATGTGGCGAACCGGGTATGAGGCACCAGTTATGTGGCTCCGGATTCGGGTCAATATAGTAGAGGAGAATATTCCCCCTCTATTATTGAAATATGATTAGGGTAAGATATCTCTTTGTCCAAATAAATTTCATAAAAAATTTTGTAATTTCAAAAAACCATTAGGACTGATAATGATATAATCATTTTTATATAGATCGAAATATATAGAATAATAATTTCATAGATTCGCATATTATTTTATTAATTCATTGAAATCCCTTTCTAAGTATTATTATTATTATTATTATCATTTACATGACTTGTGATACACAGATGAATAAGTAAATATTATTTGATAAATAAATAAAATAAAATTTATTCAAAATTTATTCAATATATCAGTTCTCTCCAGAACATTAAAATGAACCATCATTCTACAAAGGAACTTATTTGGAACATGAATAATGACTAAATATTTTATAAAATAAATTTGACTTCATTATTTGATAATATATAAAAATTATGTATTTACAAAAAACCGGGAATAAATAATTGTTAATAATTCATCTCAAAAAACCAGACAATAGATATTTTCAATCAAAATACAGTGAATAACTATTTTTTAATATACATCTATACTATTTATTAAATATTATGATTTCATATAGAATTTAACTTATGTTTTGAATACACAGATTTTTTGACCCTCTAGTCCCCTTTCATATGGTCATTTTCTAGAACCACCTAATGTATAGTGTTAGAATCAAACAAAAATCCATAAAAAAGATAGATAATGAAGTTAAATCTCAAATAAAAATTAAGGAAAAATACATTGTTATATAATACCTTTTTATCAATATCTCAAATTTAGAAAGTTTTATACTTGTGTAATCAATATTTGGGATCAATTCCTCTATCGCAGACTTAATATAAATGTACTTAGTGATACAAACCTATTTCCATAAACACACTCAATTAGTTATATTTACATAAAATGGCATGTGATATATACATTAGTTAATTTATATAAAGAAAAAAACATTTCTCACATTATTTATTAACTACATATAAATAATCAATCACCCAATGTATCACAACTGACAATAAGAATATGTAAACAAAAAATTTCTAAAAAATATATGTATATGAATCCTGATATGTATTAATGAAAATTTTAATATCTAATGTATATTAGGAATTTCCATATATAGTAAAATATAATGAAACATATAATTAAAAACTTCTTACATGCGGGTGATGTTCCCATAATCCCTTTATCTTTTTGATTACAATGTAAAAACATAATGGGAAGACATATCGATGTATAATGAGCCCCATACACCTAATAGAATATATCATTTTCGGTTTTATAAAATTATATCATCAATCCATTGAAAATATAATTAAGAATATTAAGAAATCTTTTAAAGGTTCTCATATGAGTAAGGAACTGCTATGCTTTTTCTTTGAGAAATGTACTACAATGAAATTGTCACATTAATTTTCATGATGTGGGATGATCAATATATTTTCTATAAATTAATTAGTACTCAAAACCATGAATATTGTGATAATATACAATAAATTTTTGTTGGTTCAAGGTTACCAAATCCCAAAGACACCAACTTGTAAAGGATCCAATTTCCAAAAACTCAAATAGTTTTCTTGACATGATAGACCTGATTATGTAGTTATATGTCTATAACTAATTATCCCACTAATCTCTCTGTTAATGGAATGTTTACTATGAATTTATTTATTGGTTAAATTTCCTTATGATGTGATATGTAAAAGTATATGAATAATCTCTTTTCACCCATATGAAGGTGAATAATACCACTTTTATATGTTTATAATAATAAGAATAAATATTATTGTCTTGGTGAAACACTAAACTATAGAAGAAATATTTTCAAAAAATGTTTCAGAAGAACGAGAAGAAGTTCTACCATACTCAGTACAATGTATATATGGATACTTACAGATTTTATATGAATAACCAGTTCATATGAACATAGCCTAATTACGCTGCTACATCAAACTAATCAAAACAAAACATGTTTTTATACCCCTGAAAGGCTTGTATTATTATTATTTATCTAATTACAATGAACTAATCCTATTTTTATTCTTCAAAAATAGTTTAATTATTATGAATAAATTTAAATGGAGTAATCTAATTCAAATTTTATATATTTATTCTATGATATATTCATTGGAACGATAAAACATATCTATATTACATTGAATGTGAGTTACATTTCCATATTTCTTTTAGGATTATGTAATATAAACATAAAAAAATTCCTTGTGTTACCTGATCAATATAGGAATATAGTTCCATCATGAAATTTCTATATAATTTCATCTATGTAGAATAACATATATTAGGAACACTAGGTTCTATACCAAACAATATTTTTTCCCTAGAACATGGGTTTTTTTAAAATTAAAATATAAGAAACTAATGTTTTCTATAATTAATCATAATTCTAATCAATTGTTTTATATATGTTATCAAATATATTTTCACTTAAAACATTAATACTCCCATTTACCTCTTATATACTCATGAGAAAATTTTCTATTTAAATCAAGGTTTTCTTATCATTACGCTCAAATAAATCTATAAATTCATTATTGAAACATGCATAATATATTTTTAATGATTGATGTAATTGTTTTTATGCAATTTTAATTATCTGTTGTTTCTAACATGGGTAATTCATGGATCCATAAACACCAAATTGTTTCCATAAACATTTTACTGTATGGACATTATTTTTAGAGGTATGTGGTCATTGATCGATTTTACAATTTACACTTATAAAATCACATTGGTCAAGATGATGGTTGGTCAGGTTCCTCACAATCTTTTAGGTGAATGTTTTATTCTAAAATATGACTCAATCATAATATTATGTAATATTCACGAATCCCATTTAAATAATTAAATAAAACCGTTAACCAAACATATTTTCAATCCACTGGGTATTCATTATTGATTAACAATATATCTGTATCATTGAGTCTCCTAAAATATACCCATATATATTTATATATGGTTCGCTATTGAGAGATACAAATCTATGTACTAGAGGTTCTCCAAATTACATTTTAATTTAATTTCCAATGATTAATTTAAAGGATTATGGTGTAAATATGCATGATTGTATTATCGTGAGTTTATCATCGTCCAGGGAGGTGTTTTGAGTTATTCTATCAGAATCAAGACCTTAAGAGGGATCCTAATGTATCCATATGAAAGGAATCAAAACCCATATAGTTTGGGACCACTTAACAAGACACATGGTAACTTTTAAGGACACTTGTAAAGGAGCTGATCAAGGTTTTATTGTCCTGCAGTGAGTAAATAGAGGAGAAATATTCAGAGGAAATTATGATGTGGGATATATGCATGAGACGATCCTAGTGGTTGTTTGGGCATAGAATATAACCCTTTAAATAGATTACCTAGCCATTGAATTCTGGATGATGAGGATGGGGTGAAACTTACCTAGAGGATATATAAACTCCTAGACTGGGAACTTGATCTTACTATGAATATAGCCCAATTAGGATGTTGATTTATTGAAGGTTTCAGGATTAAATAATTTGTAGTATTAATATTTATCCTCTAGTATAAGAATAAAATATTATTTAGATTTAATGTGTTGGAGCTTACACAGATGCAGGAGGTCTAGTTGAGGATGTTTAATTCTTCATGTTATATGATAACCAATGACCTCTAAGACTATATGAGGCATTCTATTCATTATAAATAAGAGTAAGTTGATGATCTATTAGTTTACACAATATCCCCAACTAATTTTGGTCATGGGAGATAGTATATAAAGAGGGAGATGTCCCATAATAAATATTAAAAGATACACTCAATGGGGTGATTAATACAAGATTCCGAAGAGTAGGTGAGAATGATAAAATATTAAACCTCATCAATGAAAAAAAAATGTCTTCCCATCAATATTTTAAATGGGTAGGACCATGGTACATCCTCCAATGTTATGCTCCCCATTATTGACGGTATGGAAAAACATTAAACTATCTGAGTACGAGTACCATACCTATAGTGTAAGAAACGTGATGGTCATATTTAACCAATGGAATGAATAATCAACGAGGAGACACATTGGTGTCTCATATTCTCTAATCATGCATGTATATAGGCATCAAATGGAGTTTTTTACATAGTTCATTCCAATATGATTCCCATAGAGAGGGCCTTTTCATTGGTTGTAATATATACAAGGAACGAAGGGAGATTCTCCTTGGTAATTCTTTGCAGATCTAGGTTGGACCACTCCCATGTGAAACATGGGTGAGATAGATAGTGGATCTCCCAGGTGGTACATATGAGAACAATATTTTTATTTTTCATGGTGATTCCTTGGGGAGAATGGAGCTATAGTTACCATGTTTTAAAAGGGATAACACAGTGGTACCTCACCCATATGCTATTCAAGAAAACATTGTATTATTTTCCTAGAGAACCAAAGAATGGTCAAACAATCCTGGGTGATGCCATTATATGATATCTAAGTGTTTCCTTAGGTTTAAATTGAATGATGTAAGTCATGTTATATAAATTGTGACGACCCTTTTTCATAGTAAGTGTGTATGGGGGAATGTGTTTCCACATGTTTTTCTTTGGTGTTTTATGACATTGAGGAACTTTAGTCTCTTCATTCATGAAAATTATATTTTTCTATTAATGTAATGATACGTGAGGATTTTTAGGAAATGATTGAAGGACATGGCTGAGTAGAGATTTGATAAAACTAATTTTCTTCTAAAATATTCAAATGATGAGATAATATGTCTCTTTATAGGATATCTCTAGACCCAAGGAAATTAAATAAAATCAAACTAGTAGTTTTTATAGGGGTTTAATGTTTGTTATACCTACATGATGAGCTAGTGATGCGGGGTGGGATCACATAAACATGACCTGTAAAATGTTTTTTGTGGACATATGGTTCCAACATGTGGTGTTGGACATGTAGGTGATGATTACAAACACTCAAGTAGGATAATTTTTTTATTCATTTATTTATATTAAAGGTTTTACCAAGATTCAATAATAACATAGGTAAAAAAATTTATCTCCATCATGATTAGATCTGATTGGAACAATGATGTACTACTACAAATGTTGTGATAAGTAGAATCATTGATAGACCCAGAATATTTAATATCTTTAGGTCACTGCCCAATGTTTTTACAATTGTGAAAAAATGTAATACTGGTAAATTCATTAATTAGAAATTTTGTATAGATTGTGGGTAATATATTAAATAATATTTTTTCCTTTTTAATATTAATAACTCAATTATTTCTATATCCTGTGAGATGCATGTCTTGTTAACTGATACCCACATTTTCACTTCAATCCATTTTTTTCGATTTCATCTTGGTGAGTAGTAAACCATATTACATTATATTTTGTTTGCATGAAATATTGATTAATGTAACTAATATTTAATGATGAACAACATTGATCATGGGTTGTAGAAATTATGTCACCAAAAAGTGTTTTTAGGTCAAGAATGCACCAAAAAATTATGGATATGAGGTGGAATGATTTAATTCATGGTATTGGGGTTTTCGAATCTACTAAATTTTAATGGAACATGTTTGTAAATAACAACCATTGACAACTACCAAAAATGGTTTAGCTATGATTTAGATAGTTTGTGTGATGATTAAATGATATTCTCTTAAGGATAATAGTTCCCCTATTTTACATGCTATGTTGGGGTATATTATACAGAATATACTTTGAGAAATATTGTGAATAGTAAAAAAAATATGTTTCCTTTAGAGTTGGATTATATTATCATTACAAGCCTAGAGAGGTTTATTGGATATATTTTTTTAATGAAACAAAGTATTTTTATGGATTATGATGTCCAAATATTAGGGAGAAGTTCAGATTGATGTTTTACGTAACAGTGTATAAAATTTATTTCAAGGTTTTGCAAAATTTTGATGTCATAAGGATTTATTATTTTTTTCGTAATGGTTAGTAATATTCAAGATTTCGCATAAAATTACATTTGGATGATAATAGATAATGATTTATTTATGAGATATAGGTGGGGTAGGTGACCACACAAAAAATGGAGGTCCACTCATGTGAGAACAAAAAAATAACAAAATTTTACCTCATTTAACATGTTTGTAGACCACGTCATTTAATGTCATATTTTTGGGACATGATATTTATAAAATGTCGGTTATTATATCTTTTACACAAACTATTTGGTGATTAAATATACAAATAAATGGAAGAGAATGTCTCTATTAGAATATAGAGCCGAAATTCCAATATATAAAATTTCATGGAATTATACACATAGTTTAATGTAATATTTCACTAATAGATGATATGATAGAGTTTTAGGACACATAGAATGGATCAGTTTTGTTCCATTTATGGTTTAACACCGAATAATAGATATTCCCTTTAATATTTTTTTTTAATAAACATGTATTTAAATATAGTTATAGGATTTCATAGCCCTAAATCTAAAATAATAATCCAAAATCACCAATAACACATAATTTTTAATCCATGTGAGAAATAACCATATTTGGGAAGTTATCCAAATTTCACTAAAACATCAATTCGATGTTTGTTATTGTGTTTAATAATTTATTTTCTATTTATAGGTATTTAGTTCATGAATGGACATGAGTTATTTCAAATGAAAGGGGGATATTGTAAACCTTAATCCTGCGGTCCTTATATCGAAGAAAAGGCGATGTGAAATGTATGTAGTGAAAAAAATAGAACAGATTTAAAAATAAGTTTCATCTATGGTGTTTTCGTAGTTCACATAGGCCAAAAGATATTCTCTTAAGGATTAAGGTGTCCAATGATGATAGTCCATGTTAAGGAATATTATACAGATCCCCATTTTGGTAAATAATTCATTGAAAAAACCAAGGTATATTTCATAGTGGAATGTTATTTTCAATAATATCTATGTAAATATTTTTAATATATTAATTTCCTATGACATAGGTTGTGTTTTTTAATGTATAGAGACTATGTTTGAAAAATTAAGGGAGACCATGATTGAACATGAATCGGTGGAATGTTCAATGAAAATATCTGACACAAGTGTAAGTAAATGGAAATATTTCACAATTTTTTGAATGAAGGAAAATATGTTGTAAAATAATATATATAACACCATCATATAAATGATAAGGGATAAAAAATGTTTTTTATATCATTTCTAGGACCAGGTAGCATGATATGGTCATCACAATCTATCATAATTAAATTATAGTAAATACGAACATTCTTCATTGTTATAGGTTTGATAGGGGTCGAATAAAAATAATTGTGGTCCTCTCTTATGTGGGAAAATAAAATATTGGATTAAATAATATGTTATGTACATGAATAATTTAGTTTAATGTATTATGTCATGGATAAATGGTTAAAAACATTTATGACATCATGGATTTTTTCAAAACAAATAAGGGGAAGTCCATATGAAAACATAAAGAAGAAAACAAATCGTAAATAAAAACAAAAAATGATGGGGTAGAATACCTCACTAATATATACACTACGTTTTATGTAAAATTTCTCAAAAAAATCCTTGAATAAGGTTTTGGGTCATGGAACATTGGAAAATAGGATTATAAATGATTATAAAACACATGATGTACTCAACCATACATATATGGATCATACACAGGAGAGTGGGGGATACTTTTTTGTTTTATAGACAGACCTTGAATAATGGATCTAGACATAAAAATATATACCATTTATATCCAAATCATTCCTTATTTAGTTCTTTGTGTATGGAAAGAGGAAATTTTTACAATATTGTAGTTATATTATGATACATAAACAAAGAACAACTATGAATCTCATCCGAGAATTAATAAATCAATATGTTGTTCTAGGAAATGGTGCAATATCTGATCTATATTAGTAATGGTGTCCCAATCTTGAAAATACCACAATAATTACTAGTTTGAAAATATATGAAACATATATAAACTGTTCTATTTGATATCATTAAAAATGGAACGAGACATGCAGTTTAGAAGCATGTGACATCAAAATTATACACTCAATTTAAAGTGAAAGTATGATGTCTCACATCATAAAAACACATTTTGAATGAGATAAAAATAATTTAAGGATGTGGTGCTAGGACTAAAAAGTGAAACAACCTTGCTTGTAGGCCCTTACCAATATTCCAATTCCCAAATGAGATATACATTTTTAGAAAAACAAGGGATGGAATGGGATTCCGTTATCATATGGGAAAATTTAAATGAATTATTGTGAAGCTAGAGAATAACACTAAGATCATTAGTTATCAAATGTAATTGAAAAAATAAAAATGGATTTATGTTAGGTGAGAGGAGACACTAACTATTTATTTTAAGATAATATGATTGGGAATTTCAATGTCCCTTTTAAGGGTTTTCGTTTAAGAATATTTTTTATGATTTTTATGTTTTTGTAGAAATTACCTTTATTTAGTTTACTATCTTGTAGTGAGAATTATGCAATATAGATTAACGATGAATTGCAAGACCACTTGTGTAATGGGAGAAACAAAAATATGTGATGGGGGGATTATGAATTAATAAATCCAAGATGTATAGTGAGTATAATTAATAGTGGCATAACATTATCATTGCATGAGGGTTCCTAGTTTTCATACCCACAAAATCCTATTCTTGGTGTACAAGGTAAGACTAGATTATAACATTATATGACGATGATAATTCCATATTATTAAACGACTTATGACATTGATTGTGTGGTTTTTTATTTTTTTGGGATTGAAACATGTAATAATGGTTAGTACATTTTAAGTATTACAATAAATACATTCCGATGTAGTTTAATGATGTTCGTTAGGAAAAAATGAGTCCTTATTGATCTAATAATGTATATCCCAAGAAAACATGCATTTCGGGGGGATTAGTGTCTTTACCATCCATATTAGTAAATTATTATGCACCATTGGAATTAAACTTATGGATGAAATATTTCTATTCATAAATTTGTTCAAGCTTCAAAGGACTCTTCTAAGGAATCATTGCATCATTGAGAGCTTATACTAGTTCTCAGTGTTGTAATGAATTATGGAAAACATTCTTAGTAATGGGTCATTGTATTTTGTTTTAGTAAATATATAACTGGTGTACGGTATATAATATCCTCTCATGGATCATTTACAATTCTTCTAATTGCATATTAGAGTCCTCATCTATGTATAATTGATCAAAAACTGGAATGCACAATTATGTACATTTGAACTTGATTAGAGGGAAAAATTATGTCCCATATATGAGTAAATATGGGGGGTTTGTGTGGTGGAAAGAGTTGTAGTACTATAATTTGACATTGTATATAGATGTATATTGGTCAATGGCTTGTTGTCCATTTTCAACTCTTTTGAGGATGATTGATGGAGTTATATTGAATAACTAAATATATTTATTTTCTTTGACAAGGATATTGTATTAATGGATGGATTCAATGTTATACTCCCAAAGAATCATTTAATAATTGGAAGAACTTTTTTTTGTAAATTTTTCAATAAATTTTCTTTGGGAGCATAGAAAATCAAGGTATAAATTTTCTATAAAAAATGATGATATTCTTTATATTAATTTTTTGAGAGGTATCGCCTTTGATAATGTTGAAATGATTTATATAGAAAAGATTTTATAATTAAACAACATTGATGTGGTGAAAGGGAATTTACCCACAACATCCATTACTCGTATAGAAAACAATAAAGTGTATTTTTTAGGGGGAAACTTGTCTAGGTATTGATAAATTAAGATGGATTTCTCTTGAATGGAATGAAAATTTTTGATGAATTTTTTTGAATCCAACATCATTGATGGCCAAAAATACCCATTCTGGTGGTTTGGTGAGAAATATTGGTTCCCAACTAATGGGTGACATAGGAAAAAATGGATATCTTGTATAATGGTAAAATATTTTTTTATATAATTAATTGGAGGATAATTACCTGAAATGATAATTTATAGAGGGCTTTTTGGTATTTTCATCATTTCAAGAGGAAAACAACTTCCACACCGTTTTTTAAATTTTCTCTCTATCTAATGGAATAGTATCATGTGTGATGTAGTCAATGATTTTGATCATCCAAGAATTTAACTGATTACCTTTTATCTAGTTAGAATTAATCTTTTTCATCACTTCCGTTATAATCTGAATAAATCGTTATAAAATTTTATGATTATCAATGTTGATGATTGTTTATTCACAATCTAGATCAGACATATTTGTATCCGCTCATTCCATTGTATCTTCATGTTAATTTTATTAATATGAAATATGAGTCAATGATGGCTATGAGGGCTGTTGTTCCATAAATTACTGGACATTGTCATGAATGGGGATCAAAATATAATTTTGAATATAATTATCACTCTTTAATTGTATGATTATCAACACCAAATCACATTTAGACATCTGGTGATCCAATTTTTTCCCACAAGATATAGGTATGAAATAGGTTTATCCTATTCTTTATTATTTCTTGTACTATCTTCCTAAAATAACAATTAATATGGTTGATGGAGTTTTAATGGATAAATAATAATGATTCACATGATAACCAAACTGATCTGAGGGCCTTCTTTCCTCTTTCTTGTTATGATTCTGTATGGTACATTAAAAAAATATAATGTCTAAGGTTCATTGTGGACATGGAATGTATTTTCATTTGAATTTTTGGTATTCAATTTTGTTTCTTCTAATAATGTATTTTTTATGTGAATATCTATTTTTATATACCCTTTCCTCACCTTCTATAGTATAAAACAACTATAATATTTTATCAACATGACTTCACACATTTCAAGAAATGAATTCAACATGTGTTTATTGAGGATATATTTGAACAAGTAATTCTATAAAATCAAATAGTCATTATGGAGACAAAAGTACTGACTTAGTTTATGAACGAAGAAAAATTAATTCAATAAAAACAATCCCAATAAAAAATATTGAGCCTCATTATCAAGAATAATTCTACTATATTAATATATGATATTGTCATTCTAGGTGTCATTAATTTTTGTGCGCAATGAACCATGAGATGACTGTAAGGATTCAACAATAAAAATTATTAGACATATTTATATAGTTGGTATCATCACTGTTGGAATCATGATATGTTTCTTAAGACTATAAAAATATTCTTGCTACCTACCTATAAACCCTTTGATCTTTTAGAGGACATGGATGGTTTGTGGACACATAAAGATCAATGAAATTTATTTCTATGTAAACTAGGGGAAAAAATATTAGTGATACACTATGAAAGAGTCATATGACTTCTTTTTATTAGGATACATGGACACCCTAATTAGTTTTGGTCGCTACACTTCCACCCTAACCAAATTTATCAATTATATATCATCAATGGTTTTAGAGCCACCGTCATAAAATGATGTTGGAGAATCAAAGAGGCCATTGTCATCTTTTTCAACAAATCCCTCTTCGTATTCATCAATTTTCATATTCTGATGGATCTGTTAATAAGGGAAATCTTTAGAGTATGATTGGAGATGAGAATCCAAAGATCGTGAGGCATAAGTATTCCCACTTTCCATCGATGGAAATACTATTACCTAACATTTAGTTAATGATTCATGGGTATATTGATTTTCTAGGTATAGAAAAAAAAATTCTCATGAATCATCACCCATGTTTGGAGTATCCGAGATGTTATTAATTATTGAGGTTTCTGCTGGAATGACTATTATTAGGAGGGTTAACAACTACATGAACAACATTGAACACTCATTTTAAATATGGTTGATGGGAGTCACATATTCAACATAAAACTATTTAAATGGATTATAACATGTTATTTTTAGTCAGTTTGAGGAATTAACATATGAAACATCATCAATAATGTGGGGATTTCCATACCTCGTCTAAAATCGTACATTGATGTATTTTGATTCCTAATATTTAAATGGATACTTGTAACCATGTAACGTAGAATTTTTACGATTAATGTATTATTTTATTATTTACTAATATATTGAAGGAATCACACCATATTAGTGAATCCATGGCCTTCACAGCATGATGTTTTTGGTTGTATCATACAAAAGGACAAATAATTGTGAATAAAACACTGGGGCTACAAATTTCCTCTTGATCATGAGCTGGATAGGGGGTTTGGGTTCTTTATGACCATACACCTAGTGTAAAAATATACATGAGGACATGTCAAATTTGTTTTAGCCTATCTAACAACGTGTTCATATTTTAATTAGATAAAACACTGATCCCTTATCAATTTAATTTCACTGGATTTCAATGTCATCAAATTATCCTGACATATATCGGGGGTTTAATATTTCCTTTTATGGTAGCATTGATATACAACATGATGATGTTGATAACAACATGTAATTGTACGGATTTGACTAATGAATGATATACTTCGATTATGGTAACATGTATTTCAAACTCATAAGGAATCATCAAGGCCTATAGAAGTTCTTATAGGAGATACATTGAAAGGTTATGGTCATTAAAAATATAGAACATGGCTCGAACTATAGGCAACTATTATATGATTTAATAATTGAAAATTTGAGGTGACAAAACACTAATATATGGCTACTCTATAGTTTGAACTTGGGGGGATAATGTTCCAATAGTAAAATAGTCATATGGTTGAATATTGGTTATGGGAATTTATCGTACAATTGAGTTAGGTCAGAATAGCCTCTGATCCTATTGGGACTAATATGACTGATGTACACCATAAAAAGGAAATATTATAAAATAATATTATTTAAAAGGATAATTCTTACCGAGGGTTCATTTTTCATATCGTACTGTGATCATTGAAGGGATTTCCCACATGTTTTAGGAGTATAAAATACTTTGGAGGGGATTTGGATGTATGATTTATTCAAGGCATGACTATGTATTCCCAAGTCACCTCATCTTATCTTGCATCTATAACTAGTTCATAAATAATTTATAGATAAATAATCTTCAAATCAATACACATTGATTGTAAAGACACCAATTTAATATTTTCAATCTATGGAACTAATGATTTATACATAGTATCATAATGATTATGATTGGTGGTTAATTTCCTATGGTTTCTTTTTGTGGGATGGTGCCCATATTATTGGCATCATATGCATGATATCCACGATATTTTGGACATGGTTCATCATTCGTATATTCCCATCATTATTTTTTTATTTTTTTATTCTACAGTTATTCGGTTTCATGGATTATATCCTTATGTAAGATTATTATATATGTAGATTTAGTCTGACCATGAATGATAAAATCAGGTGTAGAGTTGGTTAATTTAACTATTATATATGGATAATTTGGGTACGTTTATTTGTAATTATTCTTATGTAATCATTTAAATTTAGTACAATATTTTTGGTAACCTATTTTCATATACCTTCAACATCTAGAATGGATGTGGAAACACATGACCCTTGTGCTGATGTATATCCCATCATTACATTCCATAAAACCTCAATATTTAGTAGTTTATATTTAAAGTCAATGATATCCTAGATTGTTGGACCCAATGTATTATGAAAGGGTATATAATTTTGGAGATCCTTGGGAAAAAATTATAATGCCTCTTATGTTTAGGTAATTTTAATAATTTATTTTTTGTATCTACTACAAATTAATCTACAACTTACTCGCCTCAAAGATTTTAGACATTTTTCGGATGATATTTAAAATTTGAATTTTTCTTATATTTTCATTAATTATAATGGGATGTTTCTATCATTTTCATCATTCATGATGAAGTACCATAAGTAAATTTATGTGTTTGGATCATGTTCCAACATAGGAGTGGGAATTATAGAAACTAGCATAACATCCACTATGCCTATACACATTCACTGATCTATCAGTGATACATTATACATGGATTAGAATTCCAATATTGAATCATAAAATCCTTAGGCTATTTTCTATTTATTCCAAATTTATAATAGATACTTCTCCTTGATAAGTGGAAATTTTATCTCCTCATGATATTTCTCAATGAAAAGAACCAAACAGTCAGCACATAGAAGATAAATTATTGGAGAGTAATTCAAACCCTCTCACCTTAAAATAAGATCTAAGAACCACTCAATTTATTTCTATTTTCAATTTTAGATGTTGATGGTTGTGTCCTTTTTTATCATATAGCTGTATTAATATAGAAATTTTAAATTATTATTTACAAAGAACTACATTGATAATTTTCATAAAGTAGTATATGAATATAAAGACAGTCCACAATGGTTATACATAAAACAATTATGTTTTATTTCCTTTTTCTACAATAGTGTTTCTATTATGGGATCAAACTATGACACAATGTGTGTTAGATGTTTTCATTAATTTCATGTATCATTAAATGTTAGAAATATTTTATTCTTAAAATTTAGTGGGAGAAGAGTTTCATATACACATTCTAGGTAAGGATTCCGCTGTAGTTTTACTGGTGTATAGTGTCATTCTATAACATCTAATGAATATCTCAATGACTCCATAGTTGTGATAATTTATACGAGGATAACACTTGAGTAAGAGCATGAACAAGGGTGAAAAATATTCAATCTACTAGGGATGTTATTTTTGTACTTGTAGTTGGCATCATGCATGGGGTTCCATGTAAGGATGCATCATATATAAATTGTTGTGTCTACAATGAGGGTAACTCTTAATTTATCATCACCAACAGGTCCAAGTATATTGGATTTCAAAATCCCATGTTTTTTAGATAATTTTGGTCTACTCTCACTAATATGATGAGAAAATATTGTCGAGGGGTACTAGATATGAGTGTGAGATGAGGTTCATAGTAAAGAACATATCATATTAGATATTACCTCAAATTAGTTCTAGGATTAGTATAAACAACTCCACTATTTTTATCTCATACATATTGAACCAATACTCTAATTTATATTTTTCCTCTATTTTATCTAATGTAGTGATTTAGATACACTACTTCATTATTATTGGATTCAATCTCTCCTAGGGAGTGGTTTCTGACCATTCATTAGAGTCCCTAAATTCATGGAGATATTTTCATTTATCTTTTTCAATAATTATTCAATTCATAAATTGCTGTCGCTGATCCGAATTAAATAATAATCATACTATTCCTATTCTTCTACATAATGATCAAAATATTCTATAGGTGTGGGTCTAGTGATGTTAAATAATTCATATTTTTTTGCAGGTGTCTCACTATTATTAGAAAGACAAGAATTGTGTTTTCCCTAGTAATGTTTTCTAAAAGGGTAGCAATGTATACGAATGATTTATGCACTAATATACACTTTTTTTTAATATATAACACAATGAAACATCCATTAAATTATATATTCTATTTGATAGGGTTATAGAATAGTGATCCTAGAGGATTCATGTGGAATATTAATCATACAAGTCCCATTGAAGCTATAAATTCATGAGATGTGACGAACATAAAGGGTACATTTTTTGGAAATCCTCCTAATATCAAAAAAAAATTCTATGTGGTTGAAGTTGAGACAGAAATACCCCCAACCATAAAGGCTATTGTTCCCCCTGATCAACTTATGAATCACATTGAATTGCATATAGTGGTCATGAATGAGGTGGTTGTGGTAAACATTCCTCCCAACTCTATGGGATTGGGATGCCCTTGAATCACCATTGATGTAGCTACTATAGATTATCTCTTGATTTTATTCACCAATGTGTTATCATGATATAGGTTCACAATATAATATTCCCAGGATTCATTTTCTTCCAAAGGAATCAATGGTACTCGATGATTATATTCCCTTATATAATAATCCTACTAAATGTTTTTAGCTATTGTATGAAATAGATTCTTAATTGTTCACTCTCATGGAGTCTAATTATTATTAGAATCCAACATGACTAGTTCCTATTGAGCATGTTTTATTTCATGGGATGAGCTATATTATAAATGTCGGAATGGAGCAATGATATTACAAAATATCATTTTTAGAGGTCTTTACATATCAAGGATCGAGGTGAAATACACTTATATATGTTTTCCCACCCCATGATATGAATTAATTATGGGGAATCATCAATAAATTATCATAGTATGCATAAATTTGTAAGGAATTTAATTTTATTAACATCAATTTTTTTTACAAATTTTATCATTATTACAGTTATAAGGAATCAGAAGTCAATTTGATGATGAAGATCTTCTATTTCATTGAAATGATTTATGTATTCATGACTGTGAATGATATTAACATTTAGATAATGAAGTGTATTCATGATATTAAGGACAATTTGATATTACAATAAAATTATAGGTTCTTTTTAATGATCTATTAAGTCTTGGAAATCATCAATAACATGACCTATATAATATTTATAAACAATTGTTTCTATGTAAGAAATTTTTTTATTCACTTTCTACATCAGATTCATCCAAAAAATTTGAAAAAAAGGGGAATTTTACCAACTAATTTACTATATATAGTGACATTTTGGGGAATATCTTATATCATGTTGGAAGAATAATTCACCAATGGTGGTTTAACAGAGACTATTTCCTTCGGATGTATTGTGGTTCTGAATTAATATCAAATGTCAATGATTATTAAACATTCATGAATTAATTAAAATTTCCATATACATCATGATATAAGGGATTTCTCAAAAAAAATCGTAATGGGAATATAATTATTGAAATATTAGAATATCAATTCTGGGATGAATATCACAGTGAATACCATCACGGGGAGGATGAAAATTACTTAATTTCATCTTACTATATTGAGTAACCCTATGTCGTATACCATGGAGAGAACATTTAGGGAAAACCATATAAAGTGGAGGATCTTCTAACCATTTTTCATCCTAACCATGATGAGTTTTTTTGTGGTACTCCATAAGATATAGTTTTTAATAAAAAAACATTAAGACTGTGATATATAATGTTAAGGTAATATTATAGGGAGGTTTTCAAACGTTTCTAGTAATAATATCGTGAGGAGGATAATCACAATTGAAACAATTATTTCTAAAATTTCTGAATGAATTAGTATGATATGTGGGTAATAACGATATTCATTTTATGATCTTAAGAACATAAAAATTTATTAGATTATGAACATGTTCATACTCATGAATTTATAATTTTCTTTGGTGTCACTTCATTTTAGAGACTCGTATTTAGAAGACTGGAGTAATGTTTTGTGGAATAAAACCATCACGTATAGGATAACCCTTGGGTGAATCATATGTAATTTTTTATATTTTACGAATTTTTATGGGATTTTGAGAAGGATATATTTTTACAATGTGTTTATCACTAGAATAAACCAATTACCTCTAGTTTTAGTGGTGGTATACACATGATCCTCTTATCTTATTTCCATAAGATTTTTTTGAGGACCCTCGTTGATGAGAGAAATAATTTGAAAATGCTACGAGGTGTCTATAATTTGATAATGATGGGAGAATCAAATTATATTGGTGTGGTTTCCTTCTTTAATACAAATCTATTCTATTATTATCGTTATTTGGATTCATATCTTTAATATGTGGGTCAAGAAAAATTCATTCCCCACCATAATTACCATAATGTATTAGGTGAAATAAGTGGTTAGAATTAGGATATATGACCATTATATTGTGCGAGAAAATATACAACCCTACTAATAACCACGTTTCCATCCTGTTATTTACCTAAAATAATCATGTAAGGGGGAAGAGATATTATTCCCCTGTTTAATGATAGAGAATTCTAGTTTGCTTCCCTTATTGCTAGAATTTTTATTGGGGTGGGGGTTGATGTATGCGAGATGGTGTGTGAGAATATTTATTGTTTTCCTAAATTTTTTTTAATAGTTTTATTTCTGTGGAAATGTGGATGTTAAAATTTCCCAAGTTGATTTGTTGTTACCCTCAGTGGGATGTAATAGGGACTCAGATCAAAATGATCCAATTTGAATACCATATGGAATCATTCGTGATTTCATGCATAATTGTTGATGTTGATTTCATGATGGGTCCCAATATGAAAACACTTTTGTTATTGAGATAAAGACCATAAAATCTATAGTTATACTAACCTATTGCAAAGGAATAATTTGTTGTTTTATTAATGGATATACTAATTAAATGGATTATGATGGAGATGAGTTCAATTATATACTTTATTACTAGTATTTGCCATCCAGATGGTTTGTGTGCCTCAATGTATTATAGGGATTAACATGTTTCCACCATGGATTTGATTATTCCATTTTTTTCTACTCTAGATCCTGCATATATGATACCTAATATTGGATAAGATAGGTCTGTGATGTGATCCTATTAATACATGAGGGAAAATATTTTGGTGACCACTAATGAATATATTTGTTTGTTGCAGGTAAGACATCATTTATATTGAACTGTGTTCTATCAAAATATTCTATAGTATATACATTGAAAAAAATAATTTGAACCCATAAACGTTACATCACAATTAATTAATGGATTCTCAATTTTTTGAATTAAATGATCCATGATAGGCCCACTCTCATTTTACGGTGGAAAAAAAATTCTTGAAATTTGGAAAACACAATTATTTTTTGTAATAAAATGATTCACAACTGTTTCACCATTTTTTCATGGAACTTTTCCATTTGTGAGGCATCCATATGTTTTTATTAATATAACTATAAATAAACAATTCTTTTAATAAACATTTTAGTTTATGAACCTCCCTTAAAAATGGATGTGGTCATTTGAGGATTTTACAAATTATTCATGGGAACTCACATTGGGTTAGATGATAGGAGATCAATCCCTTTACACCTTTTTCAGATAATCTTTTTCCATCTATGAGACCCACAGACATATTTAATTCATATTCATGAATTCTTAATAAACCAAAAAATAAAACTAGTCATCCACCAAATTTAAAAAATTTCACATATACATGTAAGAGTTACCTTCTATATGTTTCAAGTTTTCTCCATCAATGTAAAATTCAATTTGAATATGGGGTACTCTATTGAGAGATCCCCCTATATGTATGAGAGGTTCTCTAATTTTTTTTACTAACACGTAGATTATTTATTTTGACAATAATTATTTAATGCCTTGTGATTTGAAGCTCTAGAAATTATCAATATATGGGGGAAGTTAGAATATTCATACTGGGACTGGGCCCTTAATTGGGGCTTTAAATGTATCCTTGTGAATGGAATTAGAACCCACATTGTCTGGTGACACATAATAGTACACATCATACATTATAGGATCATGATACAAAGAGAATACCAAAAAAGTGTGTCTTATGTTTTGAGGATTTCTGTGTGAAATATTCCAAGTAATTGATGTTGTGGAATTTATGAATTATAGGTTCTCTATGGTCGATCTTGTAAGAAATATGGTCCTATAAAGTGTTGACATAAAACATGATTTTTTTCATGATGGGGATGAGGTGAAAAGGGAACATAATTAATATAACCACCTTGGTATGGAGTTTTATATTTATTTTACAATGTCCCGATGATGATTTAAATGGATTAATGGTGCAAGGATTCAACCTTGGTGAGGGTTCTAGTGAATAATGAGATTACATATATCAATTACCCTATACTTTGGGAATTTTGGGGATTATACAATGTGGGATACCAGTTCTTGCTATATGAATGTTCTATAGATATGATAACCACTGACCATGAAGACCATTTGTGTCATAAAGAGTGTTAGAAATAAGATTAAGTGTATGATCTTGAAATTCACTTAATCTTATTCATCCAATGGAAGCCATGGTAAAAGATATGGAATGTGGGAGATTTCCTAAATGAAACAATTGGGTCTAAAAATATAAGTTATAAATAGTTCATGGATTTATTTTGGTGGTGATTAGGAAAAAATACTAGACCTCGTCTAATGGAAAAGCATGTGTTTTCCCTTTATATCTAAAATGGGAAGGTACATGGAATTGATTACAAAGAAGAGACCCTTATTACAATGGGGATTCAAAATTATAAGTACCCCATGGATTATACCAATAGGTATGATAATTAAATCACACCATTTAGCTCGTAAATGAAAAATCGAGTGTGAGAAATGTTGGTGTAACCTGTTATATAATCATTCATGTTTGGAGGTCGTAGGGGGGTTTTGATTGATCTAATTAAAATACATGTCCCATTGAGAGGTCACTATAATTGGTGGTATGTGAGATAGGGAGAGAGGTGAGTGAGTACAGTTCCCAAGTGATTCCTGGGTGAGATGGGTTGGACCTCACCCATGTGATTCTAATGTGATCTGGATGGATCATATCAATGGTGATTCATGTTCAAACATGATTTGACTTCCCTAGGTCATACCCGGTTGTGCTGGGTCATACACTGGTCCTTTTTCTAGGTGAACATGGTGGTACATTTTAAATTATCTATTTGGGGGAAAATGAAATGATTTCATAGGATAATATAATATTAGGAATCGTTGGTGAGAACACTATTTGATATCCAATGGTATCCTTAGGACCTCTCAGAATGATAATGCGCATGCTTTGAGTAAAGGAAAGACCCTTTACCATAATTTTTTTGACAAGGGGAAACCGATTCCTCATGAAAGTCATTGCTATTTCAAACCATTACAAAAAAATTTCAAATCATTTTTTATAATTCCCTTTTATTTTGTAATCACAGAACGAAACTAGGGGGTTTAGAGGCCTTATGAGAATGAATTTGGTGATAATGTCTTTGATAAGACCTTTCATCTACAACTAGTATCAAATGGGGATCACCATGGTCCTATATATATACAATCGTTGGACCATTCATGACATTATTACCTAATAGAAGATGTCTTCATAGGAACGTTGATGGTTTGCCCTATGAATAGTGCAGTAAGTTCAACTCGGCCCATTCTGGACGTACCTGCATGATGTTTTTCATTTAAGTTGGGGCATCCATGAGGTGTTGGTCACATTGGTTCTAGGTGGGATAACTCTATGATTTTAATTTTATTTGTGTTATATTTCAATTTATTTTTGAGTTATTTCATTATTTAAGGAAAAGTGTGATCCAATAGTCACGATCCTTTACTCTGGAATATAAACATGTTTCAAAAGAAATCCATAATGGATCATGTTCTTGACAAAAATACATAGACAATTGATTATATAAAATCAATTGGAAGTAAGATTTTAACAGAATTTCACTTAAAGATTATACATAATGTATTATATTAGGTTATGAAATGTGATTGTGAGACTTTCATTAACTATATATGATTTAATTTTAATAATTATACTATCATTTTAATGCCACACTTGAATACCTTCTATTAGTTTTTCAACAATATGGAAAACTAAAAAAATTAAGAACATGGTATTATTACATTAAATATACCATTAATTTTAAATGATCATTTTAATCACAACTTTTTTCTACTTACTACATTATGTATGAATCAAATAATCATTACAAATAATAAATATCACACTCTATGGGTTATATAATATAACCATAATTTTTTTATCAATCTTTTGTATTATGTTCCTCATTATCAATTAATCCAATTAATACTATTACAGTTTACATCTCTTATTCCAAAATAGACATCAGGTTAAAAGATTAAACTGAAGACTTATTATCTCCCTTTATGTCAAAATTTATTTCATTGCCTTTTTTAAATGAAGATGGTATGATTAAAAAAATTCTACATTAGGGATGCTACTATCACTAGTATCTATTAAATGATTAATTTTGATTATATATTTTGTTATTATGTTCATTTTATATTGATTACAACATGTAAATGATTAAATTAAAAACACTTTGAGGTGTGAATCAATGGACTCTATTAAAAGCGTAAATTATATGAAATTAGTTGGTTAATTTAGTCCACATACCATTAGTTTTTACATTGTTTTATAGAAATATAGACCTAGAAGGGAATCATATAAGGAATGTAATATATATTTAAATTTAATATTCGCTATTGATCTATATTTATCCATCATAGAATATAGGATGTGAAAAATTTAATTTTAGATTATGGTATCATTTAGAATAAATTGAATTACTAATGAATACATTGTTAAGATATTTTATATCATACCATCCACAAGGATTTTTTAACTTTTACAAACTGCAATAATTACATTCATCTATCCTTCCAAAGAAATACTAATGTAATTTAATAAAATATTTAGATTTACCTATAGATTAACATAACAATAGTTGTCACAATATAACATAACCATCCTTGTGAAATTTATGGATTACCTTTATTTCTAATGGTTTATATTTCTAGCAACTTAAAAGTGTGTTTTTAGTGTACAAAGTGTTTTAGATTAATGAGACTAATTAATAATAGGGTATAATCATGTTATCTATTAAAAAATTACATGATAAATAATTATCTACAAATAACTAGGTATAAGTCTTATATTTTATATTTCATCATTGATTTCTTTGTTGGATACTAAAGAATCATGAATAAAAAAACTATTAATTATGAATGAAAAGTGAAACAATGTATTTCCCAAAAATGAGATAATTTTCCCTTATGTCTAATAGATTATTAATACAAATGAATAAGTAAAACCAAATTCCAAATAATATTTTAGTATGAATCAATAATGTTAGAAGTAAAATATTTTCAAATATTTTCTATATAAATTGGAGTCTCCCTTCTATATCTATTGGAAGAATTTAATATTACATCTTAATGTTATGTTCTTATCATGACTGGCATGTGAATCAACATTACTCTACACCAGGTAGAACACACATATATTATTCAATGTTGTTTTTTAGTGTCAGAATAGTAGTTAGAATTTAATATTTATGAATTAAAACATTACATTATAATATTAATAAATATATATTTTTTTAAAAAAATAGTAAAATTTATCTTCTTCAATTTATGGAATTTTTTTAAAAAATAAACAATTTTCTTTAGGATGAGAAAATAACTTCCCTTATATTAACTATCTCTAAATATTTTTATATTAGAAGTGAAAATATAAAGAAAAAATATATTAAAAAATATTCACTATATTTATGACCTATCATTTTATAATTCTCACTATAAGTGTTTCTGAACTCACTTCAGAAATCCTTTTCTCCTTGGTGAGGCGTAGTCATGAATATTCTTGATACATCTATCCATATTGACAATATTGATAACTCTATATGAATATGGATAAAATTGAATGTAATGAATATTTTATTTATTTAAAAGTAAATTTATTATTTGAATTGATGTCAAACATTTTCAGGTGGGAAATGATAATTAATATTTTTACAATAATAACATGATGTGAATGTTGTCATTATGATTAAAAAAATTACGGAGTAGAAATTTTATTTTTCTACTCCCTCTTAGTATAATTATCATTACATAGTAGTAGATATTTTATTGTTTAGGAATTCATGTTCAAATGATTCACATTCTATTCTATAGACATAAATGTTATTCGATGCATTAAATAGTATGAGTGTACAAACGTACCTCTTGTAAGCATCCACATAACATTCACACATGTGATGAGGTCAATAAATTATTTACGGGGAATTCAACTCATTTTATAATTATCTTGATATATTTATATAGTTTATGAAGAAAGTTTACTACCTTGTGAAATATATTTTTCCATTGAAATTATATTTTTCTAAATGATTATAGAGTTATGTTTATTACTCTTTAATAACTAACATTAAATTGAATTATATATTTTTTTCTATCATGATCAAAAAACTATGTGTCATAATAAATTTTATTTATTAGTGTTCCACTATATAATAAGAACATAATACCCTACACATATCATTCAAAAATATTCTATCTTATGAATATTCATCCCGAAAGGATACGTATAACCATTCCAATAACCCACATAGGGACCTAACATTTTCATAATGTTTATTTGTGTTATAGTAACTTATAAAAGTCACTAAGTCATTTCTCTTTTTTAGGGGATTCCCCAATACTAAGCACCAATACTTTTATTTTCATTATAAGTGATTATTAGTCTATCTAAGTCATTTAGTGGTGATAAATTGTTAATGAGGACAAGGTTTAGTCACTCTAAAACAGATTAAAAAACTACATATAATATAAAATAACCCGAAAAGAAGATAGTCTGGAACATTAGACTCTTGTTATTTCCTAAACTAAAGTAATGTATGTCATTAATAACTGAATATTTTGTTTGGTGGAATTTATTAGCCTTTAGAAAAATTATCACATTTGATCATATTATATTAATGTGAATATTATGTGTATTTAGCATATGGTATTAACAATTATTAGATTAAATTCTGATATAATCTAATATATATATATTTAATATTTCTAGATTTTTAATTTATTTATTTTTTGATTGTGAAATAGAAACCATAAATAATTAAACATTCATTTGAAAAAATTAAATTAATAGTTTTCATATTATCATGATGTTATCTTATTGTCAATTTTCATGACATAAAATAATCAATCCACTGAAAACTATATAACCATTTAAATATTATATTTTTTTGAGTTTTAGTATTAAATCATTACACAAATGCATCTTCTATATTAGTTTCACCTAGTATTAGAACTCAAACTACATTCACTCAGTAGAGATTTATCATCCATTATAAAATATTTTACCCACACATAATTATTGGAAATGAAAATATTTTTTCTGTAATTTACATTAATAATACTAATGAAATTCAATCCCATACATAAATGAGGAAAGGATTACATGAATTCCATTATTTTTATTTAATAAACAAATTATTACAAAAAACATGCAATAATATTGAAATTATAAGAAACATTGAACGTTAATTTTTTGGTCAAATTTTATGTTAATAAAAATACTAAACAAATACATATGTGTATTATTAAAATAATTAACATTAAATAAATTTATTAATTATATAAAATTGTGTATAATTAATATATTTAATTATAATATTTATTAATTATATAATTCATTTTTTATTATACAAAATAGTCTTGTAAATCACATTATAAATAAATTTAAATTAATTAAATAATTTTTCCCCAAAACTAAATTTGTACACAATGTGTTACTAAGGGAAACAAAGAGAGTTATTTCGAATATTATTTGATATTAATTTTTGTATTTATTGTTCTAAGAAAAAAATTTCCCTGTTTATTTATCATTTCAAAACTATGCCTATGATTATTTCTAAATAAATTAATTTATGCTTGTATAAAATAGAATCACATGTAAATGAGGTAAAAATGTAAATTACATCACATGTTTTAGAGACCCAATGGTTGTATTAAAAACTAATTAATATTTCAATTAATTATAATCTATTTTATTTATTTACACCATTTATCAATTAATTAATTTCAATTGATGTGAATTATATCCACAACATGTGAATTAATTAATTACATTAACTTTTAATTAGTTACACATCACTGATGAATTAACATCATTCTATTCATGAAAGAATAAGACATTACTGATTAATTAATTACGCACTATGTGCATTATACTAAATGTGACTAAATAAAATCACAACCAAATTATATTTATTAATTATACTATATATATATTCTTTACCTAACAACCCATTCTTATTAATTAAAAACACCACATGAGTATTAATTATTTGAAAATTTTGTCATGTGCATTAATTACTATTTTTATGGAAATTATTCTATATTGTGGAGAAATAAATACATGATACATCATTAGACACACATATTTTTTTATTTACATTATGATAACCAACAATCTATATTTTGGTTACATGAAATGAACATCACGTTATCCAGAAATTTACATTCATTTATGGCCCGTAATCAGGTAGCCTGTAATTAATTAACCACATAATGACTTGGTGTAGCTATCAATATACCCCATGTCCCATCTAGATTCGATGAATGTAGGAACATGACATGTATTTTTTAGTCACACACCATGTATCCATATCATTATATAATGATATCTAGCATCACTATATGGATTCCATCGACCCATCCTTCATTAATACATACCTTGGTCATGGCCACAAAAAGGATAATGAATTTGTTAAACTGACATTCCACATAAATTAAAATACTCAAAAAGATAAAAAAATGATCATGAAAAAAATGAAAAATTATTATATAACCTCTATATGGTGCCACATAATGAATCCCAGAGATACATGAAGTGTTTAGGCCGATTCGTATTAGTGTGTTTTCATCCCGCCATTTTGTTATATCCACCAAAATAGATTAATTAAGAAAATAGGAATGTATGAAACATGATTATCCCATATAATATATAACAAATTTTTCAGGGTAAATAATTATCTATCATTATAATTCATTCTTCATTGATGATTTTGTTTTCCATTTCTTATTGTACCATCATCAAGTCTGAGGATTCAACTACATAATCCCTCATGGGGATATCCGAATAAAATATAAAAACTATTTAACATCATTATAGAATATCCTGGTTCTAGAATAGTAGATTCTAATTCTTATATCTTTCATCATTGATCTACATAATAATATTATAAAAGTAGAAGGATTTTTATTAAACACTCAATATCTAAAAGGACGGAGATGGATAATCATTCACTATTGATGAATGTATTCTAAAGAAATATCTATCACGGTCATGAAATAGTTCCCTCTAGAGTTTTTTACAAAACTGGTATGGTTTAGAAGTATATAATATGTTTTATATAGTTATAAGGATTAATAATTATAAGGGAACATAGACCCTTATTATTATTTTAATTATTGTTGGACCCCTTATATAAATAATAATTATAATATCATTTACATGGAATGTTCTAAAAATACCGGTAAATATATATAATTTCATGTATAAATAAATCCTCATTAATATAAATTGTATATAATTTATCATTTCACATAACAATATTAACATAGATATTAATATAACCTTAATATTTATTGAACAATAAATAATGATTATTTATTTGAATAAATATATTATAATTATAAATGGTTCAAAATATCCCCACATTATTGACTAATAATTAAATAAATAATATATTATGACTATTATTAAATTAATATTTAGGAAATATTCCTCTCCCAAAGTTATTTTCTTGAATATATATGGTTATTATATTTATTACTTACCCATCATGGGTAATTATTATACAATTTAATGAAATAATTTTTAGTCAATATCTTAAATTCACATTGGATTTTACTAATGTAATGAATAAACTGTGTGTTCCCCTCTACACCTTATTCTTAGTGGGATTAGTTAGTATCAACTGATTTCCATTTTTGAAATCTAGATATATTACACGAAACCCATATAACATGAAGGTAAATCTCAAAATGATAAGAAATCAATTTGAGTAAGAATAATGTAAAATAATCCCCTGATCTCGATATCTCTAATCATGTAGGCTTCATACCAGTGTCATCAACTAATGCACTTAATAAATATTTTTTGTTTTTTAATATGTGATCAATCATATAAAATTTGATGTATATAATTATAATTATAGAGGTTCTTTCCCATAAAGTGGAATCATACATCTTCTTCCATTAATTATTTGAAGGGATAAATCATCTCTCTTGTTATTCTTAATTTTATATCAATTATGATGCCTTAAATTTATTCTCTCACAATGATATGATAGGTCATTATGGTTATCACAAATACGTCACAATACATGAATGATGATATAGATAAATAATTATTTGAAAGTATAATTAACCTCATACATGTTGGTAGATATGAACATCAAATGATATATAAAAATGAAAATCTAACATAGGAATTTAATGTTCTCATAACATAGTTATGTTTAATATTAACAATAATGAATATCACTATATGAACTCTCAACATTCTGTAAGTCCCCTACCCCACATATATTAGATCATTTATGTCTCAATAAATGATATTATCTAGATATCAAACATATATTTATGAATACATTCATAACTTTTCATGTTTATCATTATTTTAGGGAATATATATGAGCATTAATTAATACATGTTCTATAAAGACATTTCTCTTTAATTTCTATTAATTTTTTTTCAATATATGATAAAATTTGAATTTAAAATCAGCACCATGAATATTATATTATAATTTTTTATATATTAGTCAGTTCTGGAGAACCAAATCCAATAGTCAATAAATTATATATAATTATTTACCCATTGAATTTGATGGATTTGAAATTTTAGGCCCACCTATCACATAGTTGGTAGGGTGCCTTAATGGTTTTGCTTAAATCCTCTCTAATTGTATTCTATTGTATAAATAATCTATAAAATTCATGGGATGGATTAATTATTACGGTTGAAAAAATAATATAATGAAAACCATATATATTAATGAAACATAGAAAAGAAAAAAAATAATTTCATAATATCTTAATTAAATCATGGGAGAGAAATGAGTTCTGTGAGAATATCAATATGGTACAATATTAATTCATACAGGGAAATATTTTTTATGAAATCATGGGATTATATTCATAGTGAATCATATCATGTATTAACGGGAATCTATTTAATGGATAAACATCATTTATTAGTGAATTTAAATTTATGATGTGAAAGAAGAAGAAATATGCTTTTGATTTTTCAAAACATATATTTTAAAATACATTACTATCCAAAAAAATGAATATTAATATACTTGGGAAAACAAGGAATTATTTAGATTATATTTATTTATGAAATATAATTATAACTATATTAATAATATTTTTTAGTGAAAGTATTTAAAATGATATTCATTTCACACATTTGTAAATAAGGTACACATTGGCGGAAAACGTATTTATAAGAAATGTTAAAAAAAATAAATATTAAAATATTGTGAATTCGATTAAAAATTACACAATTACATATAATATTATATATAAATACCAATATAAATTGAAAAAATTATTTAAACATGGAATATAATTATTTTATATTGAAAAGAAGTTGTATGTTAGGTTACTCTTAAATGCATAGTTTTTGGAAAATTATTTAACAAATGGGAATTGAAATGGAATAATGAAATGAAATTACATAAAATAATGTACAATAACTGTATTAAATTTTTTTAGATATAATTATCATAAAATTTCTAAATATAGATGATAGTTCAAAAAGAAATCAAATTCAAAATGTGATTGGAAAGAAAACTATTTTTTCTTTAATAACATTGGAAATAAAGAACATGAATGATAGAACCATATATTTAATTTATTCAAATATAATTAATTTTATGAATTCCAATAATAAAAAAAATCAAGGGGTATTATATAAACTACAAAAAATAGTGCTGAATATGGAGTGTATCTCAATGGATGATAAATTGAGATGAAAAACACATACCATTTACTGAATACTTATTAAAATGAACTTTACCATTCTTTATATTAATAATAATCATTTTAATCACATATTTCATAATATTATTCATATATATTACCATTTTAAATTTTTATCTTATATTCATTTAGTAAAAATACAATAGATAGTTAATTTGTTTCCCCATTAAATATTATGAATTTTGGTTATATACCTCCAATTTCATAATAGTGATATTGAACCTCATACATTGACAAAATTTTCATTTTAAAAAAATTATAAAATATATCCATTTAACATTTTAATTTTTTATTCATTCCCATGTTTATTAGATTCAAATTTTTTGTAAAGATTTTGATACGGGAAATCATGACAAGATTTTTTTTCTAAAAATTCACCAACAAAAATGAGCTACATTAAAATGATCATATATTTTTAATTTTAATCAATTAAGAATAAAATATTACCTAAATAACTCAAATATATTATATACGTAATTTATTTTGGTCCTTATTGTAAATTATTCTAGAGAACGTGAACAATATATAAAATTGTTTATATAGGTGGACGTAACATCGTTAATTTTAAATATAGAAAATCCAATTATGATTAAAAAGTTACAATTTTTTGTGTTAAAATACAGTTTCATATATGTGGGTTTATTATGGATTTATGAAATGGTAAAATCCATGTTTAAAATCATTATAGTGTTCTATGGATTATTGGTATAATTAACAGCTATGCTAGTACTAGATTTTGAGGTGCGTAGAGCCAAGACATTGATAGAAAAAAATTATTAAATGTATTTTATTGAAGTGAAATGAATTTTCTTAATCTATATAGATCTGAAATGAAGATTTTTTAAACAAATCTAGGACAACCATTATGTTCGAGATGATTTTTTATCATTATGCATGACAAAAGATTGGAGTTCGTTGAGCATTTAATTACATCACACGCTAGGGTATTAGTAATTTTTGTATAAATATTTTCAATTTTATAAATAATAATAATAATTAATTAGTAATTATTATTATTATTATTATTTGGTTCAAATAAAAAAAATTAAAATATACTCCCTTAATTTAGGACTTCTTAGGGTGAATATAATGACTGGGAAAAGTAATATACGTGATTTTATTATTTTTTCTAAATAAAAGTTTTATGTGATTCATCAATATTTTTCAATCAATTATTGGTTTTATTGGATTTTTATTAAAACATTTATACTTGAAATAATTTATGATATTTAATTATAATATTTTGATATTTTTGTTATAACTATTGTTATTAAATAGGAAATTAAATATGATGGGTATATATATAATGTATATATATATTGGTAAAATATATATATATATATATATATATATGGATGTGGATAAATAAATATATATCTTGTATATGTACGAGTTAAATATATATATATTGTTAATATATATTGATTCAATATGAAAAATATATATAAGTATATATATATATACAGATTTGTCTTTTTATATAAAAATAAAGTGCGTATATATATAAGTGAATGAAAATAAAATATATTTGATTATTATTTTAACAGACTTGATAAAAATATTTTAAATAGGTTTAATTTAATGAATTATGTTTATATAGGGTGATGAAAGGATTTTATTAGTAATTTTAAATAATTAATGTTTTGAAATAAAAATTAAGAAAATTAGAAAATTAGAAATAATGAAAATAGAAATTGATAGAAGGGAGTGGGGTGTTATGTGGTGTTATTTAGAGAAATTTAATGACACCACTATTTTATTTCATATATATATTATTGAAAAGTATATATTGATTACTATATATAGGGGAACAAAGTGGTCCCTAAGGTAATAAGTGCAAGACAATACCTCCCCCATCTCATTTATTTCTCTCTATATCTCTCATATTATTATTTTAATTTTTTTATAATAATGTTTATAATTGTTATGACCCTTGTATTCTCTCTGTTATTCATTGGATTGATGCATTTACAATGTCATTTGGATCATCATGGTGGGAATCATAATAAAAATAGTTTTGTTTTTTATGGCAGTGAGGATTCAATACTTTCATTAAACATTTTTTTCAACCTATTCCATTAATAGTCACTCTGGATAAGGTTGTAATTATTTGACATTAGCACATTATTTATAGAGGTTGTTGGCATAATCGATGGTTTGATTGTGTATCCTAGTGTAATAACATTGTGTGAAAATCTCTAATACAATTCCTATTTTATAGAAGTTATTAACATGATTTTGGTTTTGTTTGTGAGTACGGCTGTAAAATTTCATTACCTATTTTTAATTATATTTATAGTTTAATGTTATTCTTTTCAATGTTTGTGCAGTTGTAGTAATTCGTTAACTTTCATGGATTTCTTATATGGGATGTTGACATGATTTTTCTTGACCTTGTGTAGCCATTGTAATTCTTCGAAATTAATATCTTCTTTATATAGGATAAAAATTTGATTATTGGAATTCATGTATTGCCCAATGTGAAACATGTGTGCTTGAAGATGTAATCCTAGTTTAATGATTTATATGGTTATTGTTAAATTTTTTTAGAGTATGTGTGTATCCCTTGAGGCCTATTTTTGATTCTTTATCACATGATTTTTTATTCTGTGTTCCCTTCGACTCTAGATTTTAATGCATCGATATGTATTGTGATGATTATGTTTACTATTTCTCATTGAAAGATATTGAGATATCATTTTCATTATGGATACTCATATAGTAGGGAGAATTGGTTAGATGATATAAAGACCTCCTCTAGTAAATGATTCATTATGGTGTGGATAATTTTTACAATCTTAATTTTAGATAATAATAAAAACCTAGTGTTGTTATTAAATTAATATTATATTATTTTGAAAATTTCATTTTTCAATAACTATGTTTATTATGAATTCATGGAAGGGTAAAATTAATATTCAAACAGATTGGTTTATTTTATGAAGAATTGATGTAGTTAGACACTAAGTGAGGACATGATTCAACAACCTATTGAAACTCGACACTGATAGGAAAAAAATATTATATATATTTCATGAATATGAATTATTTTTTAAAAACAATTGAATATCTCCCAAATGGTGAATTGTATAATGAATATACAACCCCAGTTATGTCTGATATGATTTTATTTCCTTAGGTGTGACATTAGATTTGTATAAATCAAGTGGTTAGTTACATAACATTTAAGTTAAATTATATTTGAAATATTAATATTTTTTTCACAATGATAATTATAAATTTATTATTATTATTATAATTTCTGTCAATGAATGAAATGGAAATATTGTTCCATAATTAATTATTTTTTTTAATGTAAAAATAATGAGTGCGGTACGTAATAACAGTGATGTTATTATTATTTTTAAATAAATGTTGTTATGTGATTAATAAATATTTATTAACTTGTTCCCAATTTTAATAGAAGTATTTATTAACATGTTTATAGTGGTAATATAGAATGAAATTGAATGATAAATATATAATATTATACATACTATTACTATTAATTAGGAAAATATATTTTTTGGGTTTATATATAATAAGTAAATGTATAAATGGGTTTAATATAAATATCAATATATATGTGAGCATTTATATATCAATATACATAACTATATATGGAGATTACATTTATACATATTTGTAATATATATATATATATATAATATTTTTATAAAGGGGTTAAATATATATATAAATACTTATATAAATGATTGGATATATATAAATAACTAGTACCCAGACCATGAATTATCACCAAATAATCAATAAATTAAAATTTTTAATTCACACACTAAAAAACTGCGATGATGATCTATGGAACATGTGTTACTCATTGGGTGGATGAAATGAAATAGTAAGAGGAGATTGAGTAACTGGAATGCTCGTGACATATGGAAATGGACTAATGTCAGTTGTTGACTCATACAGATGGAATCATTCAATAAAATTATTGATGTGAATTTATGTGAACATTTGTTTATAAATTAATTTAATGTATGTATAATATAGGGATGATTGAAACCCAATCTCATTGAGTATTATCATCTTCATTAGGTGAAGGTCACATACCCAATCATGACCGGGAGTACCCACTACAGCTATAGTATAGAGAACTGACGCTTCATCAGGATCAATGATTTGATAACCCCATACATGAATGATATAGTGGACACATGAACCAAAATAATGGACTAATGACTATATAAATAATTTTTACCCTACCATCTTAATTTCCCCAGGGGAGTGTGTAAACCCAATGTCTTATTTTAATGTATCGACCAAACTATATCATAGCCTTTTCAGATATAATATTCTTGTACATCACAATATTCATTATAATTTTTATCTGATAACTGTGAGAATCATTTAATCATGATATAAATGAAAATTTATTTATAATGGACTATTTAATAGTCCGATTCTGGAAATTCAATCTTGATATTTATAAAATTTCATTCATGATATAAATGGTATATGATTAATATTTACATATCATATTCTAACGCAAAATAAATAAAATATGTAAACCATCAAAGAAAAAATTGTACATGAGATGTAGTCTATCAGAAATTTAATTTCCAGTGTATATACTACTACTCATGTAATATGATGTGTACCAATACCACTGTAGAATAGGGTGATTAGGCATGTACTCCTCAAATCCCTAGGTTGTGTGGTTTTTATGAAGATGTAATGTGACTTACAATCACACCATATATGATATATTTATAAAAAAATTAATACATAATGATGTTTATATATGAAATTGTACAAAAGGTTACACAATATGTGATTTATATAATCCCTAGAAACATCAGTTCCAAAATTTCATAACTAACAAGTTTAATTTGATTCATGACTGAAATTCTAGAAACAAAACCTTCATATATCAATAATTTGAACCTCCACCTTCCACATTTTTTCCATTTTGGAATACCACCACTCTACAGTACATTATTGAATTACACATCCACAATTCTGGGGGTTGTTTTTCCTATTATCATCATATATACAACCTTCGAGAAAAGACATTATACACTCGACTCACTTCCCCATAAATTTTTATCCCTATTCATTATTTAAGGGGGTTTTATCGTGTTCCCATCATCATCACACCACACTTTTAGTTTGAATTACCATTTATTCTCATGTTCATGTGAAAATTAACCAATGATAACTATTTAGTCATTTTAATGTTTACCATAGTCTCAATTTCTAAAAATATATAATTTTAATAATAAGTATGATAATATATATAGCATAAAATGTTTATAACTATATATATTTATAAAAAACCAATACAATATGAATTAACCAATAGTAATATATAATTTTGATACACTAAACTACTATACTAATTGGTGGTTGAAAATTTAAATATTTCTATAAGGATGCGAATGTGTGAAACATATACAGAGTCTAACATGAAGATCATTAGTGAATATATTTAGAGGTAGAATTTCTAGAAATGTATTGGCATTCCAATTTAATTCCTCCCTTAATTATTATATATGTCTTTTATGAATGAGCTCCAAACAATGAATCAAATTCTCTAACAATAAAAAAATTTCACTAAAAATCGCTAATAGATGTTGTTCCCCCCTATATGGAAAAAATACATGAATAAATAATTGTGGTTATAGAAATAATTTATATATTATTTCATGTGCTATAAAGGGATACTAAATACTTATACGTATTCATGAATGCAATGAAAATGATTGAAGAAACAATAATTTTTTTTATGGTGTGAATTTTTATGTTTATAATATTAGTTAACTAACTTTATCATTTTGCACAAATAATCATTAATCTATTAATTTTTCACTATCTACATCTAAATATAAATAATTTATATCATGAAACGGAAAATATAAGATATAATTATTTATAAACTATGCTTAATTCACTAAAAAATCTAGAATCAACAATTTCATCTTTGAAAAATGGTGAAGAACTTTTAGTAGTGACTTAAAAACCATGTAGTGATGTATATGAAGTTTTCACCAAGTCTCTATTTCTAATTAGAGGAATAAAAATTTGTAAGTCTACTTGTATAATAGTTCCTCACCAAAATGTAATTAAAAATAACATTTTTATGATTGGATTTGTTTACTGAAAAATAACAAGTTCATAGGGCATCAGAGATTAGATAAAAAATGTTTTCATAATGTATGTCAAAATACCATATATCAAAAAAAGAAAATGAAATGACATTATAAAGAAAAAAAATAATAAAATTTCAATAAATGTTAAAATGACATCAAATTTAAAATCGAATACACTCTATCAAAGTCACTTCTTTAATAATGTTAATGAGATATTAATAAACCACTCATCCTTCAAATCTTAAAAGGTGTAATATTTTGTAGGATGCATAATAAACATTTTAATTTAATATGGAATGATATTAATTCAATAGCTATTACATTTTGAAAACCAATCTAAAATATTATTTGAACCAATATACTTAGGTATTAAAAAATCCATAATATTTGATGTGGATGCATTAAAATCCATATAATTATCCCATAATGTTTCATAATAAATGAGAAACATTATATATCAACATTTAATAGGATAAATCATGAAAGGATCTGTGTGTGTGGATTAATACCATATGGACATCAATCCCATTAACCATTCAACCCCATACTATAAAAATTAAATAATCTCCTGCAACTTTTATATATGTTTATTTTTTAAATGTAATTCTTAATCATATTACATATATTAAAATAAAAATAAGAAGCATTATTTTCAATAAAAAATAAAAAAACATAAAATAAATTATATTTATTCATTAGCAAACATTATTTTAAATAATGTTTCTCACATATAACTTGTGATAACACAAATTATAAAACATATGATGGTATTTTATTTTTGAAAAGTCACAAGATAAATAGCTCTTAACATGAACCATGAAAATGATGAGCATTGATGGAGGGTAATTTGGTTTTCTATGGGAATTGATAGAGGATGAATGAAATAAATATACCCTATATGTATATCAATGGTAACCTAATATATATTTATCTTTGAATGGTGAAAATATGGTTACAAAAATATTCATACAAGGAATCTAAAAAATTATAACTTTTAGAACCTGATGGCCCACATTTTCAGAAAATATGAAGAATTTGAAATGGAAAAAACATTCATAGTACGATATATAAATGCACACATTACTGTTTAGTAAAAATTAAAATATATATGGAATTAAATGTAGGGGATAACATGAAATAAAATATAGTGAAAACAAATGAAATAAGTATGATAAAAAATTAGTATCTGTAATTGAAAAAAAATATGAATGAATATATAAACAAGTTTGATATATATGGAAATTAGATAAGAAGGATATGTTGGGGGAATATAAAACAAAATACTAAAAATTAATATACATAAAATATATATATGTAATAAACATGATTAAATATTTAAACAAAAAACACAAATTCTGCAAATAAAATCAATATTATAAATGAAAAATTATAGTAAACAAATACAAGTTTGAAATTTCATACAATTGAATTTTATAGGTTTTATTTTAGATGAATACAACACATATATATATAGTAACTAAGAAAATAAAATTACATCAAACAATAAAAAACATATAGAAATATATATTTAAGATCAATTATTTAAATATAAATTTTTAAAAAATATCACCATTAATTTAAATACTTTTTAATTTTGATGTTTTCAATGAAGTTGGACACTACAATATAAAATAATAAAACAAATATATAGTATAAGAAAATTAATAAGTCTAAATATATATACTAAATAACTAAACATGTTCATGAAATAAAAAAACTAACATATAATGTTGGAAGAATCATTCGGTCATGTATATTTCTTACCAATGTTATGACTATACAATGGAAAACATAATATGTATTTATTTTTTAATTTAATGAAATTTTTATGAATCCATACATTTTGGGATTAATAATCATTGAATATTATTCTATGGTAAGATAAGTGTTTATATAGAATATGATTGAATTGTATGATATGTGTGTATGAGATTAGGTTATACAAGAAATGAATATATTAAATAAATAATGTAAATGATGCAATTAGTGGTTTAGTAGAGGAAGGGAACTTAACTCAATATGATAGATATAAAAAACATGAATTATTGTGTAATGGAAATTATGAATATTTAATTATTCGTGTGTCTGAATCAATAAAATATTACAAATATATTTTATAATAAGAGTATAAAGGAAATGAATATATATTATAAATTAGGTAAATTAGAAAATTAATGTTTCAGTGATTCAAGGCATATTAACATAGTATGCAAGATATGATGAACATGCTCTGTTGTGTTATGGATTGTAAATATTGATTCCATTGTGTTTCAGAATTTATAAAAACAATCTAGATTCTAGAAGAAATAAAATTAGGGGATTCCAATATAGAAATCGAAGAGGCTCCTAATGGACACAATAATAAAAGTAGAGGCCCACAAAGGATAGATTTTAATTTCATAGAACTGTAATGGAATAGAATGAAATTGAACAATTTATTGCAAGAAGATGTTTTATTCAAAGTTGAGTCTCCACTAAATTTACATATATCATCAATGAAGATATTATTTTTCTCAACAAAATCATATTTATGGGTGAGTATAATGTTTCAAAATAGGGATTCAGAAGGAGATGATATGGATGAAGAATAGTATGATGCAATAAGTTTCTAGGATTCCGAGCATGAAATATTAGGCAAAAATTTCATGTTATTGATAAATAATTTCGGAAAATTAATTCATTAATTTTTTATGTAGATAGCTTGATAGTGTGTCAAAGGTTTTTTTTTGAAAAAAAGCTAAATTTTATATCAAGGTACCATATCCCACATTTGATAATGCATCAATGGATATATTGGTATTAGTAGTGTAATGTTCATCTAAAGATGATAAAATATTGATAATATATTTATTTACAATTAAAAAGATAGTACTAATGAAAATATATGTAATAATACTAATCTATTTAAATTTTTGGGATATAATTACCCACATCCTTTGGCTTCATTACTGTAAATGGTACCACATTATATCTCTATGTTTGGAAATTTGAATATTCATTGTTTATTAAAACCTAAAATGATTAGAATGTATTTAAATATTTTGTAACAAAAAAATAATATTAAATTAATAATATTAGAAGAAATACATGGAATTAAAAAAATCCAATCTTTGGTAAATTTGATATTTAAAATTTACCTGTACTCTCAAATCACATATTTGAATATGATATTGTATCCATTTAATCAATTTTCAGAACATTTTTATATGTAGTTAAATAACTATGTAGACCTAAGATATAATACACAAATATAAAGTGAATATATTTCAAAACTATATAAGAATTAAAATTTTACATTTATCCTAACTATGTTAGTAAAAAATATTCAAAAACTAATAAATGTTCTATGATTTTTTTGAGATTTCTATTATTATTTGTAGTCTGTCGCCATTTGAAGATCATTTTCAATTGGAAGGTATAATCAACATTTTCTATTTAGTGATATAAAGAATATTGAAAATATAAAAAAATAGTATATATATGATAGATACTAAAAAAAACTTTGTTAAATAAAAGGAATAGGTAAACTAGATTATAGTGAGTCATTGGGAAAAGATAAAAAAATCATTTACAATACAAGTGCAATGTAAACGTTGTATTATTATGATTAAAATTGAAAAAAATATCTATTCATATAGAAATGGATAACAATTAACTTATTTTAACATATAAATAGTATAATTAGACTCATTGTGGAACAATTTTCAATATTGGATTTGTTATTACATTTCAAAAAATGGGTTGACTAATTCATGTGACAAGGATAAATTTGTATTTGATTTACTCATGATATAAGGGTAATAATGTAGGGGATATGGAAATATTAGACAACTGATACAGATAATTATGATGAAAATTTAATGTTGAATCAAAATAAAATATACTAAAAAACCAATTAATAAAATTAATACTTAAAAATTATAAATATAATGTGGATATTAGTGTTCTAAAGTCCATGAAAAATATCCTAACTGCAGAAATCAGAGGGTGATGGATAAGAGACTGGTAATCCAAAATTTGACTGAATTGAAGGAGGACAAGTATTTTTAGAGAATTATGATGAGTGACCAGAGGGTAATTGAGTTCTTCAATAATGAGGTAATAGAGGTTGTTGAGAACCATTAAGGGGAGTGAATGAACTCATGAATGAAATGGAATTAAATTTTATATAAATCAATCAAAACTATTGATAATGTGATAAATGAAATTATTATTTTAGGAGATGGAGGAGGAGGATTATGTAGAGGAGGAGGTAGTTGTGGGGTCCAATGCAGAGGAGGAGGAAGAGGACAATATGGAGTATGATTATGAGGAAGAGGTGGAGACCAATGTGGTGGAAATGTAGGCCATGAAAAATAGGCTATGAAAGAAAAAAAATTAGAGATATATTGGGAATAGAGGTTGATAAGAGGCGTGAGGAGGAGGAACAAAACGTATTTATGAAAAGGAAAAATATTTTATAGAAAAAAATACTAGGCTTACATAAATCATTAAATCAGTCACAAATTTCAGTAGATAATGGTGGTGGCCGATTGAGGATTGGAGGCAGAGGTGGAGGTCGATGCTTAGGAGTAGGTGGAGGCCGATGTTGAGGAAGATGGGGAGGTGGATGTAAAGGAACATGTAGAAGAGATTTTTTTTATGTAATTGGAATGAGGGGAAAATGATTCAAAGGAATTGTTTATATGCATTGATTTTTTTAGATAAGAAGTGTGGAATAAATGTTAAGAATATGAACGTGGTAGAGACACGTGGAAGGAAAAATACAATATTTTGTGTACATATTAGGCATGTACAATTATATATATATGAATAAAATTTAATAAAATTTAATGAGTGTTTGAATATACCTATTAATTATTGTAATGAGGTTTTAAAAATAGAATGTGGTGTATATTCGGTGGAATACAACTTTTAAGAGTTAATATAAATAATTTATGTGAAAAAATAATAAATAATAAAAATAGAAAATAATAAATATTAAAATATGAAATTGATGGAAGAGAAAGTGGGTTATGGTGAATTACATTGAATACATTAATGGCTCCATGCATGTATTGATTATAAAAGAGGTTAGTAAATATTAAATTATGAATATATAAAGTGGGAAATGAATTATGAAAAAGGGGAATCATGTAAAATAATTCCCTCCATATCAAGACTATCATTCCCAATTTCTCCAATAATTCATTTTATGTTATTTATATTATATTTCTAAAACATCCATCATTAATATCTTCTATGTTATTGTTCATATTGATGCACCTTCAGTGATATGAGGTAGTATCTAGAGAATAAATTGAAATTAAGATTTGTTCCTGAAGGTGGTTTGGATTTAGTTATTCAATTATAATATAATTTATACTAAATCCATTAATTTATGTTTACTATAATGCTAGAATAACTTTTAATAATCACAACCATTATATTTTTTTCTAGAATGATTTTTCACTTTTTCGCTTGGCCTAGTGTGAAACCTTTGAGTAAGAAAATTATAACAAAACACATTATTAAATGGTTTATCTAAATTATTGTTCGTGTTCATGTGTAGGAATAGGAATTCCTTTTCTTCTTCCCATATCTTATAAAGGACATTGAAATGAAATTTGGTGTGTGTATGTGCAGCCACAGAAGTCCTTAACTTTATTTATGCATTTTATTCGTTATTAAAATTATTTTCTATGTCTGTGGGAAGAAATTTTAATTCCATGACATTAGAGACTTATTTGTATAGGAAATTAGCATAATTTTTTTTGTGTGTGTGTGTGTATCCATGTGTGAAAATAATGGGTTATAATCCCTTATATTAGTTTGATTCTTTATACAAGTTATTGGAATGATTTATTATTGTTCATCTATATCCCTTGGTTCTTATGTTTGAATCAGGATCACATGAGTATATTTTGTGTGCCTATTGACCTATACATGTGTTTATTGCTTAAGGATTTCGATTATAATGTGTTTAAATTTTTTATTTTATGTGATATGGATTTGTAATTTTTATTATGGTTTCGCCGACAGTAGGGATTGGAGGTTTAATGATCCGAAGAACATGACGATGATGATAAAAATTATAGTGGGGATATTTTTGATTTAATTAATTTAAAATAATAATAATAAACCTCTAGTGTTAATAAATTACAAGAATTAGAGTGTGAAAATTTCATTTTCCATTTCATGTGTTTTTATGGGTTCATAAAAAAGGTAAAATACCTTTATAAACACCTTTGAATAATCTAGGGAACATTTTTAAAGTCTTCCGCTAAGTTTTTGTATGATTCTGAGGATCGTATAGGAATACCATTGATATAATAATAATAATAATAAATATATTTTATTCACAGGCATGTAAATTTCTTAAAAAATGAATATGTACCAAATGGTGAATAGTATGATAAATATGACACCCCCATTATGAAAAGGATGAAGGGTTTTCCGTA
This sequence comes from Viscum album, assembly GCA_963277665.1. Taxonomy (NCBI): domain Eukaryota; kingdom Viridiplantae; phylum Streptophyta; class Magnoliopsida; order Santalales; family Viscaceae; genus Viscum; species Viscum album. Next base: position 1,067,220,235 of record OY728160.1, read on the forward strand.
GGCATGACATAATGGGTTTTCCAGCTAGATGTTTAACTACACCACATGTATGGGTATTAATTAAAGGACTATAAATAATTTTATTAAGAATAAAAATAATTATTTTATTCTTATTATTTTTATATTTAATAAATTTCAAAAATAAAAATATACATAAATAATTAATTATAGTGTCATTGTAAAAATAAGGAGTCGGAAAAGTAAAAATGGTCGTATTATTATTTGTTTTGTATAAATTATTTAATGTTATTAAAACATATTTATGAATCAATTGTTAGTTTTTATGGGATGATTTTATTTATATGTTTATGGGGGTAAAAATCGATAAAATATCTTGATACTATCCTATTATAATAATAATTATTATTATTATTATTATTATTTTATATGAAAAAATATTGTTTGATATATACTTATAATGTGTATATATATGATAAATATATACGTGTCTTTGTATAATTATTTGTGGGTTTATATATGTATGTATATATTTGTATATATATATATGAGATGAATATATGTTGGTTAATTATATATATAATTTTTTATATATTGGATAAATATATATACATATATATACATATTGCAATATATAAATATATATTTTGTATAAATAAATGAATATGTGAATGACATTAAAATATTTTTAATGTATGTTTAAATATATAGAATAAATATATTTGAAATAGGTTTGATGAAATGGAATGATGTGTATATCAGGTGGTACATGGGTTTTAAAATTATATAAAAATTACTATTATATGGAAATAATAAATAATATAAATTTACGAGAAAACATAATGAAATAAGAAATTACAGGAAGATAATGGGGGTTATGTGGAATTAAAAAAAGAAAATTAACAGATCAAAGCACATATATATTATAAAGTAACATTATAAATATTAATTGATGAATATATAAATGGGGAAATGTGTAGAACCCAATATAATATGTACCTGATTATTATTCCACCATCTCATGCATTTATCTTCATCTCTGTCATATTACTATTTTTATTTTATTTCAATTTTTTTTCAAAAATGTATCTCCTAAATATCTTTTCATATATTGATCATATTTATGTGACTTCGTTGTTGTTGGGTTCATCAAAACAGGAGGAATTTGAAACATTGTTTTTCTTCTAATAGTGGAACGATTTCATTGATGAGATTAAAATTTGATATCAACATTTGTATTAAATAATCATTATGACTACGGTATGAATTCTTTAACGTATGTGCCAGATATATATATGTAATTACCAAGATTGTAGGAATGAATGTGTATCCACATGTGAATCCTTTTGGTATTATGTTTTTAACATAGAACATATTTTATTACGGTTATTGACAAGATTATTGGTGTGTTTGTTTCCATAAGAGGTCCTTAATTTTTTAATATAACATAAACAAGTTATTAAAATGATTTTTGATGTCCTTATTTAGATATAGGATGAACAAAACATTTACACATGTCTTATAATGGGTTTTAACAAGATTATTGGAGGGCATTTGTAACCGAAATAATTCCATGATATTATCACATGCATTATATAGGTAATTAGCATGAATGTTGGTTTTCATGTGTCAACTAGTGAGAAACCAAGGTACTGGAAAAACATAACATTGCTTCATGGTTTATATGGGTTATTGGACTTGATTCCTGGATATTTTCTTACTATTAATAAATCCTAACTATGATTCATGATCATAATAGTTGATTGTTTGTTTCTCATGAATTGGGATTATGTTTATTTCATATGAATTATGATGATTTTTATTCTTATTTCACAATATGTGATATTGGTTTTGAATTTTCATAATTAATATATATGGTTTATTCCAATTTACTACATTTGGGAATGATATCATAGCCTATTGCACTTTGTGTCTGATATTACTCCGGATTGACAATATGCGATAATTGATTAATATTCGAGACTATCATCCAAAATAGAATTTCCAGGCATGGGTCAACAAATACATGGAATATTAATGTAATCTAAATGTGTCACATGATTTGGATACCTATAATTATGGGATATGATAAGAATTTTGTTGATATTTAATATCTGACTCATTTTTTTGGTTAAAGACATGGAATTGATTTGATAGAACCATAGTGGTTAGCATGTACATGGAAAATCCTGACTAAAATAATTATTGAGATTTATATGGATATCTACTCTAAGAGGATGTGTAATTCTTATTAGGGATGATCCAAATGGAATTATTCTAAAGAAGGTATGTTTTTTCTAGAATGGAGAAGAAGTAGGTTGAGCGGGTCCAAGATGACTTATCTTGGGTTTTCTATATGTGTGATATATTATTTTTCAATATTTACCGTATTATTGATCATATCATCCACTTTTACATTTTATGAACTAAGCCTAAGGGATGTTGGTTGTTCCCTACTGTGTTTTTTATTCAAACACCACTCAAGTATTTCAATGCACTTGTTGACATGATGAAAAGTGTCCCTTGAATGGCGAAAGGATCTATTGTTTAAGATTGATTTGGTGGAGCATTAGGTTTCTAACATATCATGATGTATTTTGAGAGGGACATATATTGTGAGTTTGTTTCCAGCATTATGTTGTAGTTAGGTCTTTGGGTTTTTTGTTTATTTATCATGTATGTCAGGTTTTTAATTTCTCATGTACTTTAGTTATTTATTTAATTTATATATTGATATTTTTACTTATCGGTACCATTATATGATACAAAGGGTGTAGTCACCCCATGGTTCCATTGGAGAACCCTGATTTTAGTCATCACCCCATGGAATATGTCGTGGTATTCTATACATGATGTGTCATTGGTGTTAGGCCCATAGGTTTAGGGTGAAATTGTACAATGGATAAACCGAATCACACATTAGTGTGAAAATACATATTAATGAGAATGTTTATGATGTTATATAATAACAATAACACATTATAATAAGAATAATGATCTTTATATAATATAATTTCTATTTAGAATATTGTAATAGAGATTGAATATCTGAATGTAAATGAAATTAATATAGAATGTATTGTTACCTACATTGATGAAATTGATCCTTCTCATGGGGAATTTACCCAAAATCATGTATAGGGGATAACTTATTGTGAATAAGGACACAAAAAATGATAATTGTATTATATGATATTTTTAATGTCTAGTGATTCACGAGGAATGTTATTGTATAATGTTATCTATTGTGGTAGTATGTGTGCTCCTATTATCTGTGAAAATGAGAGAAATTTTATTGGAAACTAAATTTATGTGTGGGGTATTAATGGAATCACATGGGGTCTAAATGAGTTGTTTGAGAAAATGTTAGTAATATATATTGATATGAATTAAAAAAAATAAAAATTGGTTTTTATAATGTCTATATTTTATGTTGGTTAAATAAATTGATCCATGATTATTTACCAATTTTAACTACATTATTTGTTATTATTTATCATTATTGTTATTTTTCGTGAATGATATACGATTACTCACATTAACCAATATTATTATTAAAATGAAAAATCTTGAGTCCAATAAATCTTATTGAATTTATAATAATTAAAAAATAATCTTTTAAATGTAAATAAAATATATATATATATCTGTGTGTGTGTGTTTTATAAATAATTTACATTCTAAATAATAGTAATTTTTAAAAATATTTAATAAAAATTAATATTTTAAATTAGTTTAAATTAATTAAAAATTACTTTTGGAAGATCAATTTTATTTACATGGTTAAAAATAGAATAGCATAATGTTTAATTTTTTTACTAATTATTACAATTGTAAAAATTCATTGTGAAGTCAATTTTACATGGTTCACTTGTCTTAAGGAAACCCAAAAAAATCAACAATACTGTACAAATGTACTAAAATTAATTAAGAACATTGCATTTTTATTTTTTATTGTAGACTTGGTTTCTTTATTATTTTACATCCAATAATTTTTTAGAATGCTCATTTCACTCTTTCACGTTATTGTCTCACTCTTAATGAAATTCAACTATTTTAACCATTAAGTACATAATATAATATATTAATCTGTTGTCAGCATACCAAAAAAACTACCATTATCAACATTATGATATCATTTATCTTCATTTTATATGTATATTTATGGAGATAGAGATATAATTTACATTTTATATAATATCTCACCATAAACTCCATTATATAACACATTTTTGATAGATTTATCTATTTCTCTTCATATATTTTCATGAGAGGAAATATCCAAGGCTATCAACAATAGTTATTTTTCATGGGTACTGTAACAACCCGAAATTTTATGAGATATATTATTTTAATTTCTTTTATGTCTTTAATTATACAATACACCATCATTAGCTTGTACTATTCACAACGCCATATTAACTTGCAGTATACGCAACACTATTCTTGGCTAGTTTTACACACAATTTCATGTTCGTTTGTTGGAAATTATTCTACTCATCATTAAGTATAGATTTTGTTTAATGTATAAATGAAATGAGGTTTGATTATGTTATACGCAACACCAAATGGAGCATTCACTACATGTAGCCCTGACTTGGCTTCAATTACATGCAATCAAGACCATCCTCAATAGCGTGTGTAGTACGTAATACTGTGTTTCAGTAAATGAGATATTATTATAATATTATTATGAACTATTTGTTATGAATAGTAATAGCCACTTTTTGAAATTTTATAAATTTTATATTTCAAAATGGACTTCATTTTTGGATTCGGAATATTGAAATTAGCCTAGGGTGAATTTTTGTTATTTTTCTGAAAACATTCAATTTTTTATGAATAGTGAAAACACTGGGTTACTATTTAAAAATCGACTTTTTATTTAAATATTTTTTTTATATTATTTACATTTATTTTAGGTCAAAATTGATTCATAATACCAATATATGTTTAATATAATTCATTGGTGTCATTTTAAAATAATTTTAGATATATAAACATTTTATTGAACTTTTCACTGTCTTTTACCCACCTCTCAGGAGAATTTAAAATTTTACATAAAACATAATTTTACCGCTTTTGTGAGTGGAATTTCAAAATTCCGAGAGACATAGTTAATATCAAGGAATATAATGTTGTTTAATAAGATAAAAATAATTTTTGGTGATTAGAAACTTTTTACTTTTATTTACCACAACTAAAAGTAAATAGGGTAATTAAGGGTAACAATGATATTATTAATACCATAACACATGTCCTAATTCTATTTGATTAGTATAATTCGACCAAAAACAACCTTAGGAATATAATATTATCTTTTAGGTCCAGTTGGATTAGATTAGGACATTTATTATTCTTTAATTCAAAGAAGAGTTAAAAGAATTAAAATCAATGTTTAATAACTAAAACATTTTTAATATCGAGTTATACATAAGATAAATTCGACTATAAATATTCATTAGAAAACTAAATAGAGTTCCTAAATAATGGTAGTTTATTTATAATTTTTAAACGTAATATAATTTAATTTATTTGTGACACACTGATGATGTAGTAATTCCTTTATTAGTGATATATTAACATAATTGATGTTATAAGTACCCAAATAAATGTAATATTAGACTTTTTATAAATTCCAATATTTTTTAGGTTAATATGACATGTTAGTATTGATTTAATAATATTTTTTTTGAACAAATCATTGTGTTATGATATTCAAAAAAATAAATTACAAAATATTGTCAAAATTGACATAAAATAGTTTTTAAAACAAATATTATAGTATTAATTGTTATTCTATTCTTAAAAATATAAGGTTCATCCAAATGACTTAGATAAGGTCATATATATTAATAATGAACCAATTTTGTTTCGTTTTTCTTGTTATAGTAAGATTATTATCCATATAGTGTAAGAAAACAAGAAGACACGATAAAAGATAAATTATTTAACATAAAGTTAAATCTAAATGATAAGGTTAAAATAGTAACCTAAACTTGCCTAAAACCTATTAGTTGAGAGGATAGAGACCCATACCCACATTATCATATAAATAAATCAATTTGGAGCTATTATAAACCTAATATAACTTTATTATAATATAATATTTTAAGTTATTCCTAAGGTGCCCCTCTTCTCCCTTATAAAAGGGCACCTCATCCTTCTTCTCATTACACAATTTTGAGCCATCATGCTCAGACACCCCTTCCCATTTTCCTTATAAACTTCCCTATAAACATTATAGATGTTCTGGTCTCCTCAAAATCCTAAATCTAGTTCCTTAAGAGGAAAATTTAAAGAAGTGTGTCGAAGAAGAGATAATCTCTTCTACCGATTCTTTCAAGTTTGTTTCTTCTTAAACTTCTTCTTATTTAGTTTTTTAATTATAATGTAATAACATCAGTATCACTAATATACTAATATGTAATTATAAATATGAAACAACCCCATTTCACCTTCTATCCATCCTATGCAAAACGAAATCACCACGCGTGTGTACGTACGGAATATCGTCTCCACGCCGTGGTGTAATACGTTTTTCCAACACCACCATACATGGATGGGTATAATCGTATAAATAATAACTATATATGGATATTATAACATTTAACTATTCTGAGATATTATATCATCCACACCAATTCCATTCAATAATTATGGGAATGATATCATCACTCGCACGGACGTATGGATTACCATCTCCACGACGCGATGAGGTTCAATCTCTGTGTTAACCATTCAAGAATGATTATAACGTATATATAAAGAATAATAATGGAATATATAATATAATAATGATACTTTATTGTTGTATATATATGTATATATGTCATATACTTACTTCCATTCAAGTCAATAAGGAATGGAAAACAACGTTCATGCGTACGTACGACCTACCGTCTCCATGAACGGTGTATTTCATTTCATTTGTATATCTATTATACACCCACATATATATATACTGAATATATATGATATATTAATAATGATTTACATTCTGGAAGTAAGTAAATCATGATATAAGTAATAATAATATCAAGAACAACAAGTCCAAACACGTATGATAAATAAAATGATTTTACCAAAAATGTTGCTTTAATGTGGAATTTACAAAAGAACGTGTAATATAAAGACATAAGTGAACCATATATGATATCATAACAATGAATATGATTCTTTAATAAGTAAATGAAATTATTTAAATCATTATATAGGAGGTTCATAGGTGACTTATTTTTCATTCTGGTTGACGATAGATCTAGAGTGGCCTGGGTAGGGGGGTTTGTTTCTTGATTTCTTTGTGTTGTTTTCATCTTTGAAGGTTTTCGCTTACCGGTTTATGCTTGAAGCTGGTTTCTCTTGGGTTCTAGCCGCTGCCTCTTCCCTCTGGGGGACTTTCTTCGGAGGTCTCAGGTGCTCGCTGCGACGGTCTCATGGCATTCTCTTCTTGTTGTTGCATTGCGCATGGACTTCTTCGTCTCCGATGGTCTGATCCAAGGGCATAAGACCAGATTCACTGGCACACTCTACGGAGTGTCCAAGGGTTTTCCCTTGGTGATGAGTTGTTGTGTTGTGGCGGTTTATCAACTGGTGGAGGTCGTCGTCTGAGCTGCGGCGGTGGAGTGCGATTTAGGTTTTCTGAGGGTTTTCTTCGGTGGTTAGGGTGGATGCTGTGGGGTTTCCCTTTTATGTTTGGATTTCTGATGATCTGTGGAACGTGTGATGTTTGCGGTCCATTGATTCTGTGAAAGAGACGACGGGTTCTCACCGGCGTTACTACAGATGGTTTTTTGTTCTGTGGCAGGTCTGGTGTGTCTCACCTGCGACATGGCTGGAGGTGACATTGGGATTCACGAAAGCTCACATATCGAGTTTGATGCGGATAGGAACATGACGCGTCTGATCGGTGATGTAGTCATTGAGTGACTTCAGTTTTCGAGGTCGGCGCGTGATAGGCCGCATGTCGGGGATCATGGATCAAGGTGATGATGGAGGTGGAGCAACAATTTGAAATTTTAATTTGATGTTGAATTTTTAAATATTGGATTTTGAGGTTCTGTTTGGTTACCGGTTTTCCTTAATCCGGCTTTGATAAAATAAAAAAATTGATTTGCAGGCGTTTAAGGTACTTTTTGACTTTTCTGACAAAAAGTACGAGATGAATTTTTTTTAACTTATACGGCATGAAATGATTTTTACAGTTTCATAACGCCTTTTTCCATGAAGATTCCTTTACAAGATTTCATTATTATTTTCATCAAAATTATTTCTTATAAAATCCCATGGCATTTTAAGAAAAGAAAATGATTTTGAAGAAGAAATGATATTTTCCTCAAGAATTCATTTCAAGTGTTTTTTCAAAATTATTTCCCATATAAGATGACATTATTTAGTATGATTATGTATCATTTATAATGTATATATTATTTTCATGGTTGGATTTTGTTTATGATGAAATTATATCCATTTTTTATATAGATTATGTTATTATGGGATGATGTTTATGAAACCAATTTTATTTATTGGGTTAGAATGAATGATTTATGTTTATTTTGTGGATCACAAAATAATGATTCAATTATGAGATGGGTGGGACCAATATATCCCTCCAATTCATTGGGTAATGATTTATATATCATGAGATAGACATGGATGGAATGGTACGTTAATCCGATATAGTGTTATAGGACTGGAACGAGGAGTGAACTCAATTCAGAAAGGGACTTTGTCCACTAAGATGGTTTTGGAAGCAATGCCTTTGCTACTATGGAAATCATATCATGTGTTTAATGGTTTTCCATAATTACATGTTTTATTTGCATGCAATTTTATCATGATTGAGGTTCCTTTATGATATATGCTTTACGTACTTCCAATATTTATGTCTTTGCCCAAGATTTTGATGTTTTGATTTTATGTTCATGTTTTTTCATTAAAATGTTTATGGATTGTTTTAGGTTCTCTATGTTAACCCTTACTGAGCATTTGAGCTCACCCTTTTTATGTTTTCTTTTCCCGAGGATATAAAGAAATGTTTTAGGTATGAAAACCAAAGGGGAAGTTCTTTATAGGAGATGGTGAAGATCTTTCACCATGATTAGATGATTATGTTTTCCCCAAGTTTCTAAAGACAATAAACTATTACGATCCTTGTGTGTTTTGTTTTTGTTATTTACTAACTATTCTACAAAATTAATGTAATTTCCATGTAAATCAAGCATTGGGTATCTACAGTTGGTATCAGAGGGAAGGTTTAGCTAACCTTTGGAAACAAGGATGTGAAAACTTTAGGGAGATCCCTAAAGATATTTCTATGTTATGTATAGGGATGACCCTAAGGTTATGTATAAGTATAGGTTATAGTCCTAGAATTATTATAACAATATTATAATTAATCCTAAGATGTTATATATTGATGGTACTCCCCCTTTATTATGTTTCTTTCCTAGCATGATTTTTTCCTCTCACACTATTCTTTCAGGGTTTTAGACGATGGATGGAACCCGAAGGAACCGTGTTGATCAATGTAATGGAAGATGAAATGATTTTCCTCATGAACAAACCAATGTTATGGGAGAGGGAGTGAAAAATATTATTTCTATACATACAGAAGCTATGAATCATTATGGACTTCCAAATGACCAGAGAAGGGAAAAATATTCCATTGAGTCCTTCACGAGGAAACGTCCACCATATTTTAGTGGGTATTGTGATCCACTTCTAGCTGAACAATGGATCAGTATCGTTGAAAATATATTTTCCATACTTCGCTATTCAGAGCATGAAAAATTTATTCTGGTTGTTTACCATTTAGAAGGTGAAGCAAACCAGTGGTGGAATCTAATTAAGAATTCAAGTCCCCAAGATGAAATTGAATCAATGGAATTGGATGAGTTCAAGAACATGTTTTTAAATAAGTACATCCCTTGTATTCTTCGATCCATGATGTAAAAGGAGTTCACTGAGCTTAAGCAAAAGAATGATGAATTTTTTGGTATATATGAAGCGAATTTTACTATGCTTGCAAGGTATGAATCTAGATTTATCATTCAACCTAAAAGTAAATTTGTTCAATTTTTCAGTGGCTTAAAAGCAAGTCTTCAAAGGGCATTAGCTATTAGAGACTTCAATAGCTATGAAGAAATTGTGCATTGTGCTATCAAGGTAGAACTGGATGTTGGTGTTACATATCTGTCTCATGGTTTTGATAATAACACTAGTAGAAAAACGGTTTTTAACGTCGGTTTTTTTTTATTTTGGACGTCGGTTTTTAACTGACGTCGAAGTCACCGACGTAAAAAATATGAATTTTTACGTCGGTTTTTGTAAACCGACGCGAAAAATGAATAACATTCGTTTTTTGGCGTCAGTTTTGTAAAAAACCGATGCCAAAAAAAATAATTCATATAATTTTTCGCGTCGGTTTTCATAAAAACCGACGCGAAAAAATTAAAAAAAAGTAGTTTTGGCGTCGGTTATTTAAAAAAACCGACGCCATAAATGAAAAAAAAAAAATTTTCGCGTCGGTTTTTATAAAAACCGACGCCAAAAATCAAAATTTTTTTTTCTAGGTTTTAGATCATTTCCTAAGCTTCGATTGGACAGGCTGTGGACCTAAAACGGAGTTACGGTTCAAAAGTTATCGCCGTTAGAAGTTGAACCTATCAAAGTTTTGATTGATACAACTCGTTTCAAAGAAAACATGATAAACATAAATTAAAATCATATACACCAAATGTAATAAAATAATCATAATACATCAAACATATTTCAATGGTTTTAGGGGCTTCCATCGAAATGATATGTTTTTTATTATCATATAACTTGTATTTAGAAATGAGAATGAATCATCATTATAAGAAAGCCAATCGAGTTGTTTAGAAATGAAGGATAATAATAACAAAGAAAACAAATGAATAGAATATGTACCATGTTCAAATTAATGATTGAAGTCGCATTGAAATCGTGATTGAATCGAAGATGTTGAAAATGATGAAAGAAGGAGAAACTGGATATATATATAGTAAATGAAAATATTTTCAATTGCGTTGTATGAAAATGTAGGCGGGATTTTAAAAAGTTAAACGCGCGTTGTGAAAAAAATTGAAATTCTGATCCCGCGTTACTCATTGGCGTCAGTTTTTTAGAAAACCGATGCAAAAAATGTCAATCAATATCATTTTTGGCGTCGGTTCATAAAAAAACCGACGCAAAAAATGAAAAAAAAAATTTGGCGTCGGTTTTTATGAAAACTGACACCATAAAAGTTTTAAAAAAAAATCTTTGGCGTTAGTTTTTTAACAAACCAATGCTAAAAATTTAAAAAAAAACTACATTTCGCGTAGGTTTTTTTAAAAACTGACGCCAAAAACAAATAATAATTTTTTTGGCGTCGGTTTTTAAAAAAACCGACGCGAAAAGTTAAATTATATTTTTGGCGTCAGTTTTTATGAAAACCGACCCCAAAAATTAAAATAAAAAATTACAGTATTTTAGATAATTCTCTAATCTTTGATTTGACTGGTTGTGGAGCAAAAACGGAGTTACGGATTAAAAATTATGGATGTCGGAAGTTGACCTTCTCTAAAAGAAGTCCTAAAGATGTTCAACTTTCAATGGCCATAACTTTTAATCCGTAACTCCGTTTTTGCTCCACGACCAGTCAAATCAAAGATTAGATAATTATCAAAAACAATATAATTCTTTTTTTAAATTTTTTGGCGTCGGTTTTCATTAAAACCGACTCCAAAAATATATTTTTACTTTTCGCGTCGGTTTTTAAAAAAACCGACGTGAAAAGTAGTTTTTTTTTAATTTTTAGCGTCGGTTTGTTAAAAAACCGACGCCAAAGAATTTTCTTTAAAACATTTATGGCATCGGTTTTCATAAAAACAAACACCAATATAATTTGTTTTTTAAATTTTTTGGCGTCGGTTTTCATAAAAACCGACGCCAAAAATATATTTTAACTTTTCGCGTCGGTTTTTAAATAAACCGACGCGAAAAGTAGCTTTTTTTAATTTTTAGCGTCGGTTTGTTAAAAAACCGACACCAAAGAATTTTCTTTAAAACATTTATGGCATAGGTTTTCATAAAAACCGACGCCAAAATATATATTTTTTAGTTTTTTGCGTCGGTTTTTTTAGGAACCGACGCCAAAACAATTTTTTCCCTTTTTGGGGTCGGTTTTTTTAAAAACCGACGCCAAAAAATCACCGTAAAAATTATTTACGTCGGTTTATAAGAAACCGACGTCAAACTGGCGACGTTAAAAATCATTTTTCTACTAGTGTAAACGAAAGATGGAGTTCAAGGAGAAATCTCAGAACAATGGTGAAAAGAAGATGAATGTTTCTTTATGATTAAAGTGTGGAAATAATCTTGGTGGAGATTGTGTAAATGGTACTAGAAAATTTTGTAAGTGTGGGAAAAAGGTCATCGAGCAGTTGAGTGTCGATGTAATGGAAAAAAGAGAGATAGTGACGTGAATAGATAAATGTCTATAGAAATCGCTCCACCAACACATTAATGATTCAAGTGCAAGGAAATGGGGCATTATGCTAATCAATGCCCTAATCCAAGGGTTAATGATGATCGACGTGAGCAACCTCTTAAGGCAAAGGATAAAGGGAAGTCACATGCGATCACTATTTGTGATGTTGGGTTTGACAATGATGTTGTGGAATCAATAATTGTTTATGTAATGAGATTTCAAAATAGTATCATGGAATCTCATTTATGGTATTGTATAATTTTGGAATATCTATGTATTGGATTTCAATAATTATATGGTACCAGTAACCATGAAAAGTTATTGAAATATTTTTGGAATGAATATGACATGCACATAATGAAGGGATAAAGAGAAAATGAAATGATCTCATTACTGATATAAGGACAATGTTATATCATGGTTTGAGAATATAGAAAATTTGGGATTTTGGTATGGGGAAAGTGTTAACTTTTTACAGCATTCATGTTTTCACTAAGGTTCAATGGGTTTTAATTTTTCAAGAGAATTCATGATTAAGGCATTAGAATTTTTGGAATGTGACCAACAAGACATATCTTATGATATATGGGGATAAATGAAGGTATTTACATGCTTGGTAGATGTCCTCTCTATCAATCGTTTTCCTTATACTCTGAGTTTGGGTAAGCCTAAAGATTGGAATAGATTATGTTAGACATCTAATAGTGTTGTTTAAGGCTAGAAATTTTTGTTATTTTTTTTGAATGTTATAATAGTATAGTTTTAGAAAATGGAAAACCCATAGGACGGGCGACAACATGTCACATTGGACAAGGATGCGGGAATCGAACCCACAACCGAAGTGCGAAAGGCCTTTATCACGTACCACTAGTTTACAAGAAGTCCCTGGTTAGTATAAATTAGTTTCAATTTATTATGTGTTATGATAGACGTAGTATACGTCCATTTTAGGAACCATATACAATTAATCTCACCATAGATGGACTTATGTATATTTAATAACATTTTATAACCTTTTATTTAAGATAGATAGAATGACCCACCGTTCTATCACATGATCTCCTAACGCTTCACGAATGACAGATTCAACTTTGTTTCTTTAAGAGATGAAGTGGAAATTGTTCATGGAACGAGCAACGGTGAGATTGTACCAAAATCAAGTATGTTTTTCTTTTAATTCAAAAATCCTTCATCTTTAGGGAAATGTTCTTGAAAACCAAAAATTTTGTCCTAGATGGTACCTTAGATCATCACAAATTTATGGTTTTGTGATTGTTGGATTTTTCATATCCTTGTTCTCTACCACTCTCCATCAGAACATGATGGTTAGATTTCTCTTCAATATCCATATTTTCACCAATGTTCTTCTATGTGGAAACCCAGTGATGAGTTAATTTGGGTAACCGTTACATTTCATACATTAGTTTTTGAAATGAAGTTTTAGTATTCCCTTTTAGGATGTGGGTTTCTATGAAAGAAACTTTCAAGTAGTAAACCATTTATAACCCCGGAAAAATTTCCAGGGCGAAATACATTTTAAGGGGGTAGAATGTAACAACCCGAGATTTTATGAGATATATTATTTTAATTTCATTGATTTACTCTATTATACACTACTCCAATATTAAATTGAACTATAAGAAACACTTTATTAACTTGTAGTATACACAACACTATTCTTGGCTCGTGTTACACACAATTTCTAGTTCGTTTTGTTGAAATTATCCTACGTAACATTAAGTATAGATTTTGTTTAATGTATAAATGAAATAGGTTTTGATTATGTTATATGCAACACCAAACATAGATTTTACTATATGCATCCCGGACTTGGCTTTCATTACACGCAGTCAAGACCTTCCTCGATAGCGTGTGTAGTACGCAATACCGAGTTTCACTAAATGAGATATTATTATAATATTATTACGAACTAGCCGTTATGAATAGTAATACCCACTTTTTGAAATTTTCTAAACGTTTTCATTCAAAATGGACTCCATTTTTGGATGTGGAATATCCAAATTAGCCTAGGGTGAGTTTTTGGTATTTTTCTAAACACTTTCAATTTTTGATGAATAGTGAAAACATTGGGTTACTATTTAAAGAACGACTTTTTATTTAAATAATTATTTATATTATTTAAATTTATTTTAGTTAAAAATTGATACATAATACATATATAAGTTAAATTTAATTCATTGGAGTCATTTTATAATTATTTTAGATATATAAAAATTTTATTGAACTTTTCACCGTATTTTACCCACCTCTTTGGAGAATTTGAAAATTTACATAAAACATAACATTACCTCTTCTTTGAGTGGGATTTAGAAAATTTGAGAGACATGGATAATATTAAGGAGTAAAATGTGGTTCAATAAGATAAAAATAATTTTTGGCGAATAGTAATTTTTACTTTTATTTACCACGGTTAAAAGTAAATACGGTAATTAAGGTAAAAATGATATTATTATTACCCTAACACATGTCCTTATTCTATTTGATAAGTATAATTAGACCAAAAAAACATAGGAATATAATATTATCATTTAGGACCATTTTTATTAAATTATGAAATTTATTATTCTTTAATTCAAAGAAGAGTTAACAGAGTTAAAATCAACATTTAATAACTAAAACATTTTTAATATAGGGTTATATATAAGATATATTTGACTATAACTATTCATTAGAAACCTAAAATGATTTCCTACATAATAGTAGTTTATTTATAAATTTTAGATATTAAATAATCTAATTTATTTTTGACACAATGATGATGCAATAATTACCTTATTAATTAAATATTAACATTATTGATGTTATAGATAACCGAATAAATGTAATTTGAAACTTTTTATTAATTAGAATTAATTTTTATCATAATATGAATTGTTAGTATTTAATTAATTTACTTTTTTTAACAAATAATGGTGTTATTATTTTCACAAAAATCAATTACCAAATAGTGTCAAAATTGACATAAAATAGTTTTTAAAAAAATATTGTATTATTAATTGTTATTATATTCCTAAATATATAAGTATCAGACAAATGACTTAGATGAGGTTATATATATTAATAAGGAACCACTTGGGATTCGTTTGGTTTGTTATATTATGTTTATTAACCATATAGTGTAAGAAAACCATAAGAAACGTTAAAAGTTAAATTATTTAACTTAAAGTTAAATCCAAATGATATGGTTAAAATAGTAACATAACATGTCTAAACACTATTAGTTGAGATTATTTCGACTCATACCCAGTTTATCTTCTAAATAAATCAATTTGGAGCTTTTATAAACAGAATATGACTTTATTATAAAATAATATTTTAAGCTATTTCTAAGGTGCCCTTCTTCTCCTTTATAAAAGAGCACCTCCTCCCTCTTCTTTTTACACAATTTTGAACCTTCAAACTCGGCCAAACCATTCCCATTTACCTTATTAACTTCCCTATAATCATTATAGATTTTCTGGTCTCCTCAAAAGACCAACTCTACTATGTTAAATGTAATCTTAAAAGATGTGCGTCGAAGAAGAGGTAATTTCTTCTACCGATTCTTTCAAGTTTCTTTTTTCATCAAATTATTCTTATTTAGTTGTTTCATTATAAAGTAAGAACAAAAGTATCAATAACATACAGATATTTAATTATAAATGGGAAACAACCATATTTCACCTTCTATCCATCCAATGGAAAATGAAATCACCGCGCATGCATATGTACGGAATACCATCACCATGTCGTGGTGTAATATGTTTTTCCACCACCACATTACTTAGATGGGTATAATGGTGTAAATAATAAATATATATGGATATTATAACATCATAATGATTCTGAGATATTATATCATCCACTCCAATTCCATTCAATAATTATGAGAATGATATCATTGCTCGTGCGTAGGTACGAATTACCGTATCCATGATGCGATGAGATTGAATCTCTGTGTTAACCATTCAAGAAGGATTATAAAGTATATATAATGAATAATAATGGTATATATAAAATAATAATTTTACTGGATTTATGTATATATATATATCATCTACTTAATTCCATTCAAGTCAATAATTAAAGGAAAACAACGTTCTTGCGTACGTACGACCTACCCTCTCCATGAACGGTGTATTTAATTTCATTGTTCTATATGTTAGACATATATATATATATATATACTAAATATATATGATATATATATATCATGTTTTACATTCTAGAATTATGTAAATCATTATATAAGTAATAATAATGTCATGAACAACAAGTCCAAACACGTACGATAAATAAAACGATTTTATCCAAAACGCTGCATTAACATTGAATTTGAAAAAGAACGGGTAATATAATGTCATAAGTGAACCATATATGATATCAAAACAATGAATATGATTTTTTTAATAAGTCAATAGAATTATTTAAATCATTATATAGGAGGTTCGGATACGTACAAGTCATATCATACCTAAGGTAAGGGAAAAATTTGCAATCTCATTTTTATCCGAGATTGATTATACGTAAGTATTTAATGGGGTTATATTTTTCATTCATTCCTATAAAATGTTTTTCATAAATTATTTTGTAATGGCCCGAACATCACCGGGTTATTCCTTTGTGAAAATGGGGTGCTATAGGTGTTACGAGGTGTCAAGGTGACATCAGGGTGCTTTTGGGTGGACTTTTAAGGAATGATAAAGGGTAATACCTTTCACATGGTTGGCACACAATTTGCCTAAACCGTTCAGCCAAACCATGCAAGGCTGGTCATGAGGGCAGTGGCTAACGCACGATTAGCCCATGGTTTTCTTAGCAGTGCGGACTAACCGTGCGAGGAGGGGTTGTTGAGGTAGAATCTAACACACAGTTAACACACGGTTTGTTAAAACTTGCGAACTAACTATGCGAGCACTTAAAGTTAGATCCTAAAATTGTGAATCTAACTCGTTATGCCTTTAATCACCATTTTTAAGCCCCTAATCGTCAATAACTCTGGATTACCCTTACTTGGAGGTGGAAGAACCTCTCCCAATCATTTTGGAGGTGATCTGGAGGCTTCTCTTCGCGAATCGAAGTCAGTTTCTCAATGTAAGTGATGCTTTTTGATTGGTTTCATAGATCTACCTAGATATACTCCTCCTCTTCTTTTAGGATCTAAGATCTACATACGTTAGGGGAAGATCTATGTGTTTGGATGTCGTTGTGATGATATTTGGTCTTGGTTGTGTTAGGAGAGGAGATATAGGGAGGATCCTTGGTGAATCAGCCCGGTCTCATTGGGCGTTCTTTGACCATTGTGGGTTTCCTCAAAAACCATTGAGGTAGGGGATTCGTGGATTATCTAATTGATTATGTGCCATCGTAGAGTTAACATGATTTATCCCTTTATATCACAATGAAATTGATCTAATTAAATACTTGAACCGGAGTAATAGAATTAGTTTGATTGCATGATGTTGATTTGTGCCATAATAACAGTTCATTTCTTGTTTTTCTAGATAGTGTGATATCTATGCCTTTCTTGTTAGCATGTTTATCCTGATGAAATTGGTAAAGAAAGTAAAGCCAGAATTAATTGATAATTAATTGGATAAAGATATAGATTCATGTAAATGAATCCGGTTGTTGTTTTTGTGGTTGTTGTTCCAACATGATGTTAATCAATTGATGCCAATGTGCGTGTTTAATTCAGTTAGTTGGTAATCCTAAATTCTATGGGTGCTTGTTGTTTGAAGGCCATATGCCTTGTTAAAGGGCCAAGAGCCCAAATTGATGTGATGTTCATTTCCTGTTTCTTGTGCTATGATGCGACCTTGAGAGTGTGTTGTGATATGGGGAGGCATAGAGGCATGTGGTTGTGGCAGTGGATGACGCCTAGAGTGGCGAGATGCATCAGTTTATGCATGTGGGTGTCGGGGAGGACACTAGGGATGATGAAATGGGATGGATGTGGTTTTTGGATGCTTGTGGATTCTTTGATTGTTTATCTGGTTTAGTTTTCCTCACTAATCAAGTCATCTTGTCTTGGATACTATTCTTCCGAAGGAGGCGAAGACACGCGGGGTATTCCACATACTTTATGTGTTTAGCCTCCCAAGAGAGAATGGGTCTACACTCTTGCTATAGGAAGCAATGACTCCACTGGTAGTACATATACTCACCTTGTTGACCCCCCTTGTGTTTAGTAGCATAGGACGCTTTTCTAGAATGCCTGGGAATATGGGAAAGTAATTTCTGTAATGAAAGCTGAATTAAATGGTGATAATTCGCGGGGATGGAGATGCTGGAATTTAAAGGTGATGATGAATCTTTAAAGGAATAGTTTATTTTGAATGTGATGCCAATGAAATTTAATGAGGATTGTTCGTGGATAATTAATGTTGGAAGAATTAATTAATGTACATCAGAATTCAAAAAGGGAATGATGTAATCTAATAAATCCCTTTAAATGGTTGTTTGCTTATAAGATACCTAGTCTTAGAAGTGGCAGCCCGGAGTCTGAGAGAGACGTTAGCTATAGATGTGTCTAAGACTAGGTTATCCCCATAGTGTGGTTGTGAGTTATAATATATTCTATACCTTTATTGTTTCTATACGATACTCCACCCTGTCAGTAAGGGCAACTGGTACCCTGGGGATTCTGAGCCCTGGGGGTTGTTTTCCCCAACATTCCGAAGGGAGGGTGAATGGCTGACTACCCCCTTTGACCCCGCTATCTTCTCTTGGTAGATACTAGTTCCATTAGGAACAATGGTTAGTTTTCCCCATATATGTGTGTAGAGGTCTGTAATGGCTTGTTCTTATTGACACACATATATTATGGATATAGTATCCTATAGACTAATATAGGTGTAAGGTGTATAGGCTATGATGGCATGAGGATCCTTACTCGTAGTATTGGCTGTAATTGCTTGATGTATAATACTCGGCGTATGATACACGTTATGCTAACTTTGATGGCTCCTAGAAACTACCTAGCTACTTTTGGTGGTGAGGATGGTGTGGTGCTTAGTCCAGGTGTCTGCGGGCACACCATTGTTTTGCATGTGGTGCAGATTGTAGAGCATAGCCCAGGTGTATACGGGCAAGCCTTTGGAGAGAGATGCACAGGACGTATGTCGTTGGCGAAGAGCAGAAAACCAGTGGGGATGTAGTAGCGGGGTACCCTTGATATTCTTTTCTATATGCTACATTCTTTTATGCGTTAATTAGTGAGAGTATCCATGGTGAGGTTGGGAACTTAGTATACCTATTTAAGTGATGAGTTAGTTTCACTTGTTGTTCACTGTGCTTTAACATGCTTTCTTTACCTTTCATGAGGGGCTTCAGGGAGTATCCTATGGAGTATACTGTTATACTCACCCTATATTTATATAAATTGTTTTTCGGGTCACTTGGAGCAGGTTGGAGATCAAGGTGGTTACTACTAGCTTGTGGTTGGAGGAGCTGTTCGGGCTTGTGGTCGCTTCCGTTTTACTTTCTTTTGTGTACTATTAGTTTCCCCCTTTTTGTTGTAGTACTTTTTCATGGAATTTCATATATCTACATGGATTTCTTTTATATGTCCGTTCTGAGTGGGAGTTGGTTGGTATCTATCTTATCTCTCTATTCTACATGTGTTCTTTTAGAGGGTAATGCCTCCCATTTGTCTGTTTATTATACCCTCGGTTCTAGTCGCCAACCCGGGGCCTACTCGAGGTGGGACTCAGGGGTCATTGTCTCCCTTTTCATATTGCCGCCCCAGGGGTGGTGCACATTGTGGGGGGGGGGGGTCATGAAAGAGTGGTATCAGAGGTCTAGTTGAGGGATATGATGAAGTTTGGAGTTAGGAACATGTGAGGATGCATGGTTTGGAAGGCCAATAGTGTCATGCATGTTTAGAAAGTGTGGTAAACACTGGATACCAGCTGAGACATAGGCGTTTAGGGCCCCCTAGGATCTGATGTACAGAACTTTATGTTTACAATTACATCTAAATAAGGTGATACTGGTTGCAAGGTAGAGACTTAGGAAAGGATCATGCATCATTCTTATTTTTCCTTGTGGTTGAATGGGTAGAACATAGGATAGGATAAGCTAAAACAAATAAAATAAAAAAATTAATTAATTAATGTTGAGTCTTCCATATATCAGGATTAGGAGCTCTAAGTGTTTTTTATATTGCAGGTATGGATCCAGGTCGACGTCCTCATCAGGTTTGTGTAGAAGATGTCCAGCAGGCTATTCCAGCAGGTCGCCGCATGGTATAGGTTGACGACGACGCCACTTGGAGGAAGTCACTTATAGATTTTTAGTGCCAGAGTCTGCAAAAGTACAAGGGCTTCGTTTTAGATGCAGTCACAGAAGAATGTTTGGAGGAGGTCGAGATACACTTCAGTTCGATCCATGCTCAGAAGGAGCACTATGTGTCCTTTTCCATGATGATGTTGTGTAGAGCAGCAAGGCAGTGGTGGTTGTTGTTTCCTGGGGATCGTTAGGAGTCAGCGATCTCATGGGAGGAGTTCCAAGATAATTTTAGAGTCGAGTTCCTCTCCTCGACTATGAAGGTGTCCATTCTCAAGGAGTTTCTTACCCTCCGACCGGGGAGCTCCAGTGTTCGGGAGGTTGGGATCCTTTTCTGGAACCTTTTAAGATATGCTTCGGACCTGTTACCAGATGAGGAGGCCATAGTGATGAATTTCGAGCAGTCTTTGTGTCCAATGATCCAACGTCAGGTCACCCCATTTATGTTGAAGTCATATCTCGAGGAGCTGATGAGGGTAGAGGTTATTGAGAGGACTCTTTCTAGGACCAGATCATCACAGGAAGGGGATCATCATGATCCCTCACGAAGCAAGGCTATGGTCTGGGGTTCCCAGTTTTCATGGTAGAAGAGTTTCCATTCAGCTGGGGGTAGGTCCCATCACTTCACATCTCGTTTCTATGGAGGCAGCAAATCTCAAGCATAAGCCATGTGATCAGGTGCTTGTTTTTCTTGTGTTGGTTGTGGCCATCAGTGGTGGGTGTGACCGACCTTTTAGAGTGGTCATCATGCACTGGGCGCTACGCTCTAGGTTCCACCTTTGAGGTAGTTCCAACTGAGGCAGCAACAGGGAATTGCACCATCTTTAGATCATCAGAGGATAGATGGGGTAGGCAGAGGACAATCCCATGATAATCCTCGTCCTCAAAGAGAAGAATGCGGCCACGGTGTTGGTCATCATTAGGGTCTGAGAGGTCATGGAGGAGGTCATGGTCAGCTTCATGCCCTAGCGTTTCTAGCACCAGACGAGCCAGATGTCGTTCAAGGTACCCTTTTCTTTTTTTCTACCTTGGTGTATGCCTTGTTTGATTCAGGAGCGACACACTCCTTCATATCACCTGCCCTTTTCCATGCTCTGGGACATGAGGTAGAGAGGCTTCCAGTGCCCTTGGCATTGACTACGTCTGTTGGAGGTCGATCTAGCTTATTTGAAGTATGTAAAGACTGTGAGCTAGTGTTGGGGTAACACCGCTCATTGGAGGATTTCATATGTTTACGAATACAAACATATGATGTCATCCTTGGCATGGATTGGTTGTATTTGGTGCAGAATATTGTGGATTGATTCCGGAAGAAGGTCATCTTCATCGGTGTGGTTGGAGAGCAGTTGGAGTTTGTTGGTGAGCAAGATCCTCGGATGGGTCATAGGGGTGTTCCATCCTTATCGTCCATGGTGGCTGAGATGATACCGAGTTCTTCATAGGTTTGTAAATTGGCCTTTCATAGGGTCGTAGAGGAGTACCCTGATGTCTTTCCAAAAGAGGGTGTAGAATTACCCCCTCGACGAGAGATTGAGTTTGGGATCATGCTACATCCAAGAGCGTCTCCTATCTCTATGTATCTGTATAGGATATCCCCTTCTGATTTACAAGAGTTGTGTATACATATTGATGGTCTGTTGCAGTGTGGTTTTGTTCAGCCACGTATATCCCCATGGGTTGCACCAGTTCTGTTCGTGAAGAAGGCCGACAACAGTTTGCAGTTTTGTGTCGAATATTGTCTCTTAAACAAAGTGACAATAAAGAACTGCTATCCTCTTCCGTGGATTGATGATTTATTCGATCAACTAAAGGGTGCAAGTGGGTTCTCAAAGATCGACTTACGGTTAAGATATCATCAAATGCATGTAAAAGATGAGGATATCCCGAAGACTGCTTTCTGTTTTCGTCATGGGCATTATGAGTTATTTGTAATGCCATTTGGTGTGAAGACTTCCCCAACTGTGTTCATGGGTTTGATGAATGTTGTGTTCTGTGATTTCCTTGACTTGTTCGTGGTTGTTTTCATCGATGACATCCTTGTGTACTCCACATCTGAAGAAGAGCATTCAGAACATCTATGATCCGTTTTGGGAGTTCTTCATTGACATCAGCTATTTGGGAAGTTGTCGAAGTGTCAGTGTTGGGCTACAGAAGTCTGTTTCTTGGGGCATGTTGTGTACCAACAGGGAGTAGCTATGGATCCATCAAAGATTGAAGTATTTGTGTCTTGGGAAGCTCCCAAGACAGTGCCAAAGGTGCAAAGTTTCCTTGGTCTAGTAGGCTACTACAGGGGGATCATTGTAAATTTCTCATGGGTTGCGACTCCTCAGACAGCTTTTACTTGGAAAGAGCGGGCTTCCATATGGACTGATCAGTTTCATGAAGCATTTGAGTATCTAAAGGAGAAATTAGTGAGTGATCCATTCCTTTATCTTCCAGCTGAAGGAGTTTAGTTTGATGTTTTCTATGATGCTTCAAATCTGGGGTAATGCTGTGTTCTTATGAAACCAAGGTCAGTCGTTTCTTACAGGTCTCAGAAGTTGCATCCCCAAGAACGTAACTATGCCACCCATGATCTCGAGTTGGTAGTCATGGTGTTTGCTCTGATGTTGTGAAGACATTACCTCATCGGTGTGTGCTTTGTGGTTTTCACTGATCATAAGAGTTTGAGGTATTCTTTCTCCCAGCATGACATGAACTTATGACAATGATGGTGGATGGAGTTCTTATACGAATACGACTTCGAAATATCGTATACACCTGGAAAAGGGAATGTTGTAGCTGTGCACTAAGCTGAAAGTCTCATAGTGATGATGTGCGTTAATCCAGTGATTCTTGGAGAGTAATGGAAGAACTATTAGCATTGCTTGTTGATATGGGAGGAGTTGGGGGTAGAGTCTATCTTTTTCAGATGACAGTGCAGTCATCATTGGTAAAGAAGGTGGAAGAGTACTAGTTGGGGGATCTTGAGGTGGAGGTTTGGAGAGTCTGACTTGTTTGCGGTGAGGCCCCTGTTGGTTGAACTGAGGATGAACAACACAAAGTGTTGTATCATGGATGGATTTTTGTTTCATTGGCAATGCGCAAGACAGTCCTCAGAGAGTTCCATGGTTCTCCTTTAGCAGTGCATCCTGGTGTGACAAAGATGTACCGATCATTGAGGATTCAGTTTTGGTGGCCTGGGCTGAAGCATGCAGTTCCGGAGTTTGTGTCTCGATGTTTAGTCTGCCAGAAGGTGAAGGTCGAACACCGTGTTCCTAGTGGTCTTCTCCAACCATTAGAAATTCCATAGTGGAAGTGGGAGGACATTTCAATGGACTTTGTTACTGGTTTACCTCGAGCTCCAGGAGGTTATGAATATATTTCGGTGGAAGTGGATCGTTTAACGAAATAAACCCTATTTGTAGAAATCAAGGAGTGAAGCTCAATGGATGTTTTATTGAGGCAGTATCTGGAGGAGGTGGCGAGACATCATGGAGTCCGAAGGATGATCATTTCTGATCGAGGTCCTCGTTTTACTACCAGAGTGTGGAGAGGTCTCCAACATGTTTTCGGTTCTCACCTATGCCTTAACTCTGCTTTACATCCTCAAACAGATGGTCAGACGGAGCGAAACATCCAAACTCTTGAAGACATGTTGCGCTCTTGTGTTCTTGATTTTGGAGGTTCATGGATAAGGAACTTACCCTTGGTGGAGTTTTCCTACAATAATAGTTTCCACTCCACCATCGGTATGGCGTCGTTTGATGCCTTTTATGGCCAGCCTTGTCGTGTTCTTTTGTGATGGACTGGGGTCGGAGAGTTAGAAATTCTTGGACCAGAGCTATTGCAGAATACAACAGAGATGGTTCAGGGGATTCAGGATAGGATGAAGGAAGAGAAATATCGTTAGAAATCATATTCCGATCAAAGGAGGAGACCCTTGGAGTTTAATTTTGGGGATCATGTGTTTCTAAAGGTGACTCCCCATCGTGGGTAGCTAAGGTTTGGTCGTGGGAGTAATATTTCTCCCCGCTTTTTTGGGCCTTTTGAGGTGTTAGATCGTGTTGGAGCTATGGAGTATCGAGTAACACTTCCCCCTCAGATGAGTCAGATACATGATGTTTTCCATGTATCACAGCTAAGTCATAATCTTCATGATGAAACCCACTTCATCAATTGGGGAGAGATCGATGTTGATGATGATTCCATATTTGTGGAGCGACCCGTGGAGATCCAAGAACTCAAGGAGAAGGTGTTGCACGGATGTTCCATCCCCTATGTTCGTGTCATGTGGCGACACGGTGGCATGGAGGAGAGTACATGGGAACTTGAGTCACAAATACGTGCATAGTACCCAGATTTGTTTAATGATTAACTCTTTAATATAATGACGATTACTTATGTGGTTATGAAACCTTCATGTTTATGAGATGACTCCCTTTGTTGCTTTGGTAGCTTGATCTCTTTTGAGAGGTATCTGTGTGGTTGGTTTGTTCAGACCCTGTTTCATTTTCTCTTTAGATGGTTTTTGGATTCTCATGGACGAGAATGTTTTGAGAGGTATCTGATGTAACGGCACAGACCTATCAGATGTATTAGTTTTTGAAAATGTGGTGCTAGAGGTGTTTGGGGGAGTCATGATTACTTGGTGGTGCGTTTGGGTGGACTTTTAAGGAAAGCTAAAGGGTAATAGCTTTTGTAGGGTTGGGGTATAGTTTGCCTAAATCATGCGGCCAAACCATGAAAGGCTGATCTTGAGGGTGGTCGCTAATGCACTGTTAGCGCACGGTTTGCCTAACCGTACAGACTAATCGTGCGAGGAGGGGTTGTCGAAGGAGAAGTAAACGTACTGTTAGCACACAGTTTGTTAAACTGTGATAACTAACCATGCATGTACATAAAGATAGATCCTAAAATTGTAGACCTAACTCGTTTTTTCCATTAATCACCTTTTTTAAGCCCCTAAGCGGCCATAACTCGGGATTACACTTCCTTGGAGGTGGAAGAACCTCTCCCAAGCGTTTTGGAGGCGATCTGGAGGCTTCTCATCGTGAATCGTAGCTAGTTTCATGAGGTAAGTGATCCTTTTTGTTTGGTTTCTTAGATCTACCTAGATCTACTCCTCTTCTCTTGGGATCTTAGATCTAAGCCCGTTACAGGTAGATCTAAGTGTGTGGATCTCATTGTGTTGATCTTTGGTCATGATTGTGTTAGGAATGGAGATATAGGGAGGATCATTGGTGAATCATCCCGATCTCCTTGGGAGTTCTTCGACTGTTCTGGGTTTCCTCGAAAACCTTTGAGGTAGGGGATTCGTGGCTTCTATAATTGATTATGAGAAATCATAGAGTTAGCATGATTTATCCCTTCAGATCACAATGAAATTGACCTAATTAAATACTTGAACTTGATTAAAATAATTGGTTTGATCGCATGTAGTTGCTTTGTGCCGTGGTAATGGTTCACCTTTTGTTTTGCTATATAGTGTGATATCTATGCCTTTCTTGTTAGAATTTTTCTATGGATGAAATTGGTAAAGAACGTAAAGCCAGAATTAATTGATAATTAATTTGATAAAGATAAAGAGGCATGTAAATGAATCTGGTTGTTGTTGTTTTGGTTTCTGTTCCATCTTGATGTTAATCAATGGATGCCAATGTGCGTGTTTAATTCAGTTGGTTGGTAAACCTGAAATCTGTTGGCGCTTGTTGTTTGGAGGACGAATGCCTTGTTAAAGGGCCAGGAGCCCAAATTGATGTGATGTTAATTTCCTACTGCTTGTGCTATGATGTGACCTTGGGAGGGTGTTATGATATGGGGAGGCATAGGGGCATGAGGTTGTGGCAGCGAATGATGCCTAGAGTGGTGAGATGCATCAGTTTATGCATGTGGGTGTATAGGAGGACACCAGGGATGTTGAAATGGGATGGATGTGGTTGTTGGATGCCTGTGGATTCTTTGTTTGTTTATCTAATTTACATTTCCTCACTATTCAAGGTAGCTGGTCTTGCTTACCATTCTTCCGAAGGAGGCAATGACACGCAGGGTATGCCATGTGGTTTCCGTGTTTAGCCTATCAAGGGAGAATGGATCTACGCTCTTTCTATAGGTGGAAAAGACTCGACGGGTAGTACATCTACTCACCATGTTGACCCCCCTTGTGTTTCGTAGCAAATGATTCTTTTCTAGAATTCCCAGGAATATGGGAAATTAATTTCTGTAATGAATGTTTAATTAAATGGTGATATTCTGTGGGGATGGAGATGCAGGAATTTAAAGGTGATGTTGAATCATTAAAGGAACAGTTGATTTAGAATGTGACGCCAATGAAATTTAATGAGGATTTTTCATGGATAATTAATGTTATATGAATTAATTAACGTACAACAGAATTGAAAAATGGAATGAATTAATCTAATAAATCCCTTTAAATGGTTGTGTGCTTATAGGATACCTTGTCTCAGAAGTGGAAGCCTGGAGTCCGAGAGAGACGTTAGCTGCAGTTGTGTCTAAGACTAGGTTATTCCCATAGTGTGGTTGTGAGTTATAATATATTCTATAATTTTTGTGTTTATATACGCTACTCCACCCTGTCAGTAAGGGAAACTGGCACCCTAGGGATTCTGAGAACTAGGGGGAGTTTTCCCCAATATTCTGATGAGAGGGTGAATGACTGACTACCCCCTTTGACCCCTCTCTCTTCTCTTGGTAGATACTAGTGCCATTAGGCACAACGTTTAGTTTTCCACATATATGTGGGTAGAGGGCTACAATGGCTTGTGGTAATTCACACACATATATTCTGGATATAGTATCCTATGCTCTACTATAGGTGTAACGTGTATAGGTTGTGATGGCTTGAGGATCCTTACTCAGCGTATGGGACGTAATGTCTTGAGGTATAATACCGACATATGATACACGTTATGAGAACTGAGGTGGCTCCCGGAAACTACCTGGTTACTTTTGGTTTTGGGGATGGTGTGGTGCATAGCCGAGGTGTCTACGGGCAAGCCTTTTTGGTGCATGTGGTGCACAAGGTGGAGCTTAGCCCAGGTGTATACAGGCAAGCCTTTGGAGAGAGATGCACATGACGTATGTCATTGGGGAAGAGTGGAAAACTAGTGGGGAAGTAGTAGCGAGGTAGCCTTAATATTCTTTTCTAAATGCTACATTCTTGAATGTGTTACATGGTTAGAGTATCCATGGAGAGGTTGGGAACATAGTATACATGTTTAGGTGACGAGTTAGTTTCACTTGTTGTTTACTCTACTTTAGCATGCTTTCATTACCATTCACGAGATGCTTCAAGGAGGATCCTACTGAGTACACTGTTACACTCACCTTATGTTTTTATAAATTGTTTTTCAAGACACTTAGAGCTGGTTGGAGGTCAAGCTGGTTACTACTAGCTTGTGGTTGGTGGAGCTATTCGGGCTTGTGGTCGCTGCCATTTTACATTCTTTTTGGTACTTGTTGTCTTCCCCTTTTTGTTATAGTACGTTATCGTGGCATTTAATATATGTACTTGGGATTCGTTTATATTTCAGTTCTGAGTTGGATTTGGTTGGTATCTATCTTATCTCTCTCCTCCGCATGTGTTTTATTAGAGGGTAATGCCTCCCATTTGTGTGTTTATTATACCCTCAGTGCTAGTCTCCAACCCGGTGCTAACTGGAGGTGGGACTCGGGTGTCACTATCTCCCTTTTCCCATTGCCGGCCTAGGAGGGGTACACTTTTTGGGGAGAGGGGGGGGGGGTCGTGACATGTTTAATATTCTTCCATATATGTTTAATGTCATGTTTACCCCTATTTGACTTTTACGTTGTGTATGGATGGAATATTTCCTTTTTTTACCATATAAGGTACTTTTTTACTTTTCCAACAAAAGTACATGTAGAATGTTTTTTTAACTTATATGGCATGAATGAATTTTTTTTGGTTTCATAACGCCTTATTTCCATGATGCTTCCTTCACAAGATTTCATGATTATTTTCAACAAAATTCTTTTCTTTTAAAACCGAATGGCATTTTAAGAAAAGAAAATGATTTTGAAGAAGAAAGGATATTTTCCTCAAGTATTGATTTCAAGTGTTTATTCAAAAATATTTCCCATATAAGATGACATTATTTAGTATGATTATGTTTCATGCATAATGTCTCTATTATTTTCATGGTTTGATTTTTTTTATGATGAAATGATATCCATTGTTTTATATGGATAATGTTATAATGGGATGATGTTTATAAAACCCATTTTATTTATTGGGTGAGAATGAATTATTTATGTTTATTTTGGGCAGCATGATAGAATAATTCCATTATGAGATGGGTGGGACCTATATCTCCCACCAATTAATTGGGTAAACATTTATATCTCATGAGATAGACATGGATAGAATGGTAAGTTAATCTGGCTCAGTGTTACAAGACTAGAATGAGGAGTGAACTTGATTCAGAAAGGGACGTTGTCCACTAAGATGGTCTTGGAAGTAATGCCTTGGATACTATAGAAATAATATCATGTGCTTAATGGTTTTCCACAAATACATGTTTTATTCCCATGAAATTTTATCATGATTGATGTTCCTTTATCATATATGCCGTCTGTACTTCCAAGATTTATGTCTTTGCTCAAGATTTTGATGTTTAGATTTTATGTTCAAGTTTTTTCATTCAAATGTTTATGGATTGTTTTGTGTTATCTATGTTTACCCCTACTGAGCATTTGAGCTAAACCTTTTTATGTTTTCTTTTCCCCAGGATATAAATAAAGGTTTTAGGTAATAAAAAAAGGGGAAGTTCGTTATGGGAGATGTTGATGATCATTCACCATGATTAGAAGATTATTTTTTCTCCAAGTTTCCAAAGACACTAAACTATTATGATCTTTTTGTGTTTGGTTTTTTTATTTATTAAGTATTCCTAAAATGTACTGTAATTTCCATGTACGTCAAGCGTTGGGTCTCTACATGTACCTTGTTTATGGGACCTATTATTAACTCCTATTGAGTACCTAAATACCTAAAGTATTTTCAATTCATGTCTTTATATTTGATAATGTGAATTCTGAATTATGTATTTTTATGTCTTATAAATAATAAAAAAATTGCATTATTTTAACATATGAATATATATTTTGTTTTAATATAATAAATTTTTTTTTTCCCTCAAAAAACGTCTTGGTCAAAAATTAAAAAAATAATTTATTCAATTATAAAATATATGAATATAATTAATAAAAAATTTAACAATAAAAAATTCTAAATTTTATTATTAACAATTTTCTAAAAATTCATACAATTAATTATCATGAGAATTGCATCATCAAAATGTTCAAATGTAATTCCCTAAAAAAAATCACTAGGTTTTTTGAGGAGTGTCATATAAACTCATGTGAACCTTCTCATATGAATGAAAGTTGTACTTTGTCACAAGGGATTGAGTGGAATATGGGGGAGAATATTCACTAACTAATAGGATAAAAAAGAGAAATGTAATTCCAGAAATAAAAAATAATGGATTTCAATAATTCAATAGAAAAAATAATAAATGTTTAGTTTATTAGTTCATGTTGTTACAATATGAAATGTCAATCATAAAATCCAAAAAAAGAATAATTGATCCCCACATATAGCTGATAGATGTACAAATACATTGAAAATAACTATGGATCCTTGGACAAAAAAAACTATGTCTTGTCGTCCCACTTGACATCACCTCACACCATTCAATTTTTCAATATCAACTACACCCATCAAGTCTATTTCACATAATTGGATCCTCAATAATAAAATTTATATGCATGTAGAGATTCCAATATACGGTGGGAGTATGAAATATATTAATAAACCACCAATGTTTTATAACATAATTGATAAATCTGCAAAAGTTCATTTATTTATTATTTCAAATGTAATTAAATAATAATGAATCATAATGGTGTACAAAATGAGAGAATAATAGAAAATGTATCCACCTACAACGACATTATGCTTGAGGAAATTTCATACATTCAATTAATGTACCCAACTAAATAGTCACATATCCACATCTCCCATTATGGGATAATTATTCTATTCATAAAGTAAAAAACTCACATAGAACCAATTCAAATATCTGAGAACCTCCACCCAACAAATTTTTACCAAATATATGACCGGTCAACATAATCACATAAATCTATGTAAATGATTCAATACATCCATGATAACCTTCAAATAGAGTGTGTAGATCATACAATCGAACATTGTAAATCAATTTTTGAGATAAAGAATAAACACATCATAAACCAAATACAATAATAGGTATGTATTTAAACTTTTCATGATAAGATAACAACATACATCATTCAAAAATCCACATGAAATATTTTCAAGAAATAGTCACAAGGGGTTACACATTTAAAAGAAAAAATCAATTAAATAAACCAAACATACTGTTCATATATGATCAAAACAATCCACCAGAAGAATAATTATGTTCTGATGTCATGAATCACTAAATGAGTCAAATTTCACAACAATGATCACTCGTTACACCCCTAATTCCTTGTGTGAGTAATTACAGAAAAATATTTGATAAAAACATTAACCAATATGGTTAGGTATATATTGGATATACCATTGAATATTTTTCTTGTTAATTTTATTGTACTAATCAATAATCAAGTCCCTATTCTATTAACTGGGTTATAGTTTCTATCAATGATCGATAATTATTTCATTATATCAGGATTGAATCTTTACATTTGATAATTAAATCAATTATATAATAATTTTATTAATAAATAATGGTAATATCTATAATAATATAAATGAGTTATGTAAAATGACATATATCATGGATATATATGATCTAATGCCACCATATTTACAAGAAATAGAGTTTTAGGTGTGATGAAAATCCAAAAACACCATTGGAGTCCCTAGGTTCATGATACGTAACATTAGGAGTAAAAAATATAAGATTTGGGATGTTTTGGGAGTTTAAATACCATTTATTCTATTAATTAAAACTTTATGCTAGGTTTTGTTGGATGGTTTTATGGACCATGTTCAAATCATGCAAGAATTTGTTTATCATATAGGCACCAAATGGTTTTGTGGCATGGTTTTATATGCATTTAAAAAACAATATTTTTTCCTTTATCCATTATAAAATAATTTTCTAGGAAATAACCCATAGTTATACATAAATATTTTCCAATTGGGTGGCATACAATATACCTCTTCAACATACCACGTGGTTTCCTTTTTAAAAACCATATAGTTTTCAGTAATAATTATTGAAAAACTCATTCCCCTAAATGACACTAAATCCATTTAGAAGTGACCTGACACATCACTAAATTAAAGAATATCTAATGAACACTCAATCAATGGATGAATGTAAAGAAAAAGGAAAATAAAAATTTGGATCTATTATAATTTTCCACATTAAGGACTGCTCATCCCAAAGAAGTGGATATATTGTTTCTACTAAAAAATTGAAATTAATATATTTTATTTTATTCTCTACCCTAATTCATCTCATCGATACATCAAAGCTAAACCAATTCTTGAAAATTATGAACAATATTTCCTCTCAATAATTACTTACTTCTACTGAAAATTTGAATCTCATTACCCACATACGATGGATTTCGTTCTAACTCAATTTCCTTATAGACAATAAAATGTGTAGGATGAAGCTATTACTTCTATATATGAGGCACATATAATATATGATGTATAAATTAATATAATCAGGAAATGTTCAACATGTATGAATATTAATTATTGCATTCAGTGATAAAGAATTGGTCAAGAAAACACAATTCCAATTTCCCCAACATCATTATTCATCAATTTCATTATTGAGGTAAAAATTTATAGATGACGTGATAACAAACAGTTAACCAAAAAGGTCATCTCATCCAATTAGAATAGAATCTCTATCTAAATTTTATAATAATTTAATAAATTCGAATCAACTATATTAATTTTGATGTAACATGCTATATAAATATCCAAACAACTAAAGTCTCAGTAGTCTCATGCCATATTTATGGTAAATGAAATGAGAGACCATATAGATCATCAAATAGATTCAACATAATGGATAAAAATATTATATATTTTAACTAAATATTATCATGTATAAATGATCATCCCACACTCCACTGAAATCAATAACATATTCCTAGATAATATCCTCTTTGATCAAGATCATTCTTTTCGATTTCACATTGAAAAATGTCTAATAATCCTAGTCAATATCAATAGATCCCCTTTATATATTAACAAACCATACCCATATAATGTAATTAGACAAATATCTCTATAAAAAACTATTATAATTAGAATACCATATAGTTATACAATCTATGAAATATAGATATATGATAGACCATTTACCAAATGATACACATGAATTTAAATAATATTATGCTCAGTGGTTATCATATAATTTATAACCTATAAGTGATATTCCCCCCTTATATTTATATGGAATCCCAGTAAAAATTATATATCCAATTCATCTAACATCAACAAAAACACCCAATGTGGTAAATGTTACTCCCCATGTCATTGATTCCCATCAATAATCATATGTTATTAATTATAGTGAGAGAAAAAGAAAAGAATTTCTTTCATAAGGAGAGGATTAATAAATTGTAATCTAGTATCATGATTTATTATAGTTTACCCTGGTATAATTGCCAATGGAGAATCATGAGAGTCCCCCTTCTCTCCATTAGGATATAAGAATAGTCTAATACTCATAAATTTACATTGATCACATCATATACCCCTATGGTCTTTCCTATAATAGAATCAAATGCTTCCAATATTTCACATATCATGAAGAAATATGTATCTAACCCTTTACATGAATTGATAAACCATAAAAATTAGGACATTGTCAATATGGTGTCCTAGAAATCTTATTCAATATTTATAGTGATTCCCACATAAAATTCTTCCAATAAGGAAACAAAATTCCCAAATTCTCCATTTTTTGGTCCCTATGATATTGTATCATTATTATAAGAAAATGAAAATGATAATACATTTTACTTGTTCATAATTCATCTAAATGTTGAATTAAGGAAGTTCCTCTAGCCAACTACCGTGATGTTGATTGGTTTCCCACTGAGTAAGGATATAATTAAATCTCTTGTGGTAATTTAATATGAAATATATCTAATAAAAGCAGAAATTTCACCAAAACATATATAAAAATAAATGATAGATTACTATAGGACATGATTAGGTTCGTTCCACAAATTTGGTCACATCGGTTGAGACTCATTATAATCTTCGAGGTATTTTTTTGATAGGAAAAAATGATCCCAACCCTAGAACAATAATCATACAAAACATAGCCTATCCCATGTTAAATTAAAATTAGATTCAGAAAAAATATAAACCTTATATTACTTTTAGTAGGCATTTATTATACTAATGTATATATACAAACATTACCACCATCCATGTAAGTGAGATTATGGGTTTTTTCAAAGAGAAATTGTAAAAAATGAAGCTGTAAGAGTACCAAGGTAGTCTGAGTAAGATATAGAACTAAAATATTTTTCATGTATGTGACTAATAAATAACATCATCCAAACTCAATGGATAAAAACTAATACCCCCATATAGTCTCATGAATTTGGAAATGACCATCATGGATCAATATGGAAAATTTCATGAGAGTAATTTAAATATTAATCTACAAAAAGAAAATGAAAACCATTTCATGTAGTCTAGAATGTGATTATGATGGATTCGAATATTTGAAGATACAATCTACTGAAACAATGGTGAAGGGGTCCATATACAGATGAATGATACTATTCATGAGGTAAATTAACAACACTAGATATTCATTTATCCCAAAAGTAATAGAATAGTACTCACACATTCTATGTCATATCATACACATTATCATTGATATGTTATCCTTGCTGGCCTGATATTGGTTGTGAAAAGAGAAATAACTATCTATGAGAACAACTGATATCCCCTTAAATGATTAAACTATATTTCAATCCATTGATAATTTTTTGTTCTATTAATGGAAATTTTGTTTAACGTTTAGTAGACAATACACAGTAGGGGACTACCATACACCTTCATTGTGAACAATATTAGGGGACCATAAGTAGTATTATTTGGCATCATAAATAATTTCACATATATATTGTGATGAACTAATTTTACCACTTTTAACTCAGTTTTCTCCAGGTCAAAAATGGAAAATATTTTGGTTATGCACAAGTCTCATGTTCAATTTGAAACTCAATTCCACTATCTAGTTGTAATCCAAAGAAATCATCATGGTGGATATAATTCAACAAAAAAAATTGTTGGATAATAGTAGCAACCCATTTTATCCTCTATACTAATGATCATGGAATAATACTACATTATAACTGATCAAAACATTACAGGGTACAATTACACTTTTCCTCCATCATCAACCAATTCTCTGGTCACCCCAAACATCTTCCCATAAGGAATTGTAAAGTATATCTAACTCTGATATCCATCTATGTGTGCATGGTGTCTAATTAAACTATTTATTCCGTGGATCACATCAAATACATACATCTCATGAAATATATAATCTCACTCATTCATATATCTACTAATCAAAATGGAATTTTTTGGTGGATAAATCTAGATAACTCAAATTCGAGACTAATGATGTAATGATAAATATAATAGATATATAGATTCTAATGATCAATGACATGATTTGATAAAAACTAATGCGATGTTCCTATATCAGGTAAAGAAATATGGAGGTTAAATGTAATCAAGACCATATATAAAACCATTGAAACTTCATATCCAATATTATTTAGAACCTAGATAGTTATATTAACTATATAATTAATGGATCCATAACCTATCCCCGGAGGATTATGAGTCACCTAATATGCTATTTTTTATAGTGTTTATATATATATATATTACTGAAAAATTTGAATCGTATATTTGGATGATCTCACATATTCCATCCAAATATTATTCTCACATAACATCATATAACGTTCAGTCATTAAACACCATTGAAATATTTTTGAATGTAATGACATTATTTGATACAATTCCCCATTGATCAACAATTTTGTAACCTAGAAGAATCATATTGCATTGATGAAGATAAAAACCCATTTAGTTTCTCTGACTATCTTCCACCACCATGGAATTTGTCCTATGATCTCCCTATCCTATTACCAAATTAGTTAGTTAGGTAACCACATAAAATCAACCAGTCGGTCCACTGAACATTAAATGATGACATGCATCTTGATCTTCATACACTACCTTCACTATATATAGAGAAATACATAGAGCCTCAAGATAAGTCTTCATGTTAAAATTCATTACCAAAAATTTAAACTCAGGTCAATGTCCAATGTTAAATTTCACAACCAACATCACATCATTCTAATCTGAAAATGGAGAGAAATTAAGGATATTAACAAATCATCAAAAATAATAAAAATAGGATATTTCCACTTCTAAATATCCGGGAATGCCTAACCATGATCTCATATTAGTGAGTTAATGATTAATTTCATGAAGAAGGGGACGTTTTTGTTTTCCCATATCAACCCCTACATATTCTATTATTATTAATAACTCCAACAACCAACTAGATAGTTCTGGGAGAATTAATGAATCATTATATATATATAAAATTATCTACCAAATCGAATAATATCGTAACAGTTTCTATCCAATATTATAAATAGTATGGAAATTTATAGTCCAAAAAGGATGGGGGATTCAAGAAAAAAAATTCATGAGATTAGTTGATCATTAATTTTTTTTATCCACAAAATTGAGTACGATCTTGTAGGTAGACACATGGTTGGATCTGATATCTACCCTGAAGAATGAAATAAATTATATAATATAGTTTTTTTTCTTCACAATTTAGGAACAAATAAAATTTAAAAAAAAATCTATGGGACTCCAGTACATGAATTACTATTGTTATTTTTTTGGACTTTTTAAATGACAAAATATAAAAATGAAAACAATCCAAAAAAATCATACTTATATTATTTTTTAATACCACTAACCCATTAGGTCTGATGAAAAACAAATATTTCAAATTTATCTACTACTATCTAAAACCTTGTTTTTAGACATGCATCACCAAAATTATCTTATCTATAATATGTTTAGATATCTACAAATCGTTCACTTTATTAATACATTAGATATTCACATCAAGTGGTGAAATAGTTTAATTAAATATTTATCATACTTCATGGACATCAGGATATTTTAGAAACCTTATAAATAATACATATTCAAGGTCATACTACAAATAAACTAATATATTTTTATCTCTTAAAATTTATCCTGATTTTTTATCTTACTACATTATGACCATTATAACACATTATTGAAATTATAACTTGGGTTTTCCTCTCCCCTGAGATCAATATTATTTCCCCACCATTCATTACAAACCAGATTAAAATTTATTAAATAGAGTTTTTTGGAATTAAGAAATAATTAATGAAATTAATAAGATATGAAAACCTTGTCACATGCCACATTACTATTATTAACAATATTTTTAAACAATTATGTAATGAAAAAAGAATAAGGGTAGTGGTAGTTACTTATCTGAAACCTTTAGGTAGATTGTGAGGGTTGATCCCTATGTGGTAAAATTAGATCTCAAAACATTCCATGAAATGTTTCATTGTGAGGATATCCGCAACATTATCATTTATCATATACTATATTGTAATGATTCTTTATTTAAAATTACTATGATAAAGTGATATGTTATCTTGAAATTTTTTCTATTGAATGATGTATTTTATTTTAAATAATATTTATATCTCTGGAGTTTTAATTTAAAATCACTACATGATAATGTTTCACAGAAACATGTAAGAAATATGTTATCTCATTACTAAGAGTTTTTAAAAATATTTTGTTTGATAATATACCTATATTATATAGTATATCATGTTTTTGAATCATATACTATTTTTAGATAAGAAATATAATTGGTCCAAATTTGGTTGAAATATGCGAGCTCAAATTTATATCATCATATATACTAGGAAAACAAACATCCATAT
Organism: Viscum album; assembly: GCA_963277665.1. Taxonomy (NCBI): domain Eukaryota; kingdom Viridiplantae; phylum Streptophyta; class Magnoliopsida; order Santalales; family Viscaceae; genus Viscum; species Viscum album. The sequence continues at coordinate 1,067,258,066 of OY728160.1, forward strand.
ATCACCATACATATTTCTCTTATGTCTATTTTTGGATAATTGAAAATACACCATGTCTTTATAATCAATTTTCTCCATTCTAAATCATTTTTTCGATTTTTTGGAAAATACTAAAATTTTAATGTATAAATTTTTAAAATGAAAAATAAATGTTTATTCTTAATGTAATTAGTTATAATAAGAATCTAATGATTTTCATATAATTTATATTATAATCTCTATTTTCTTCATTCTCAATTTAAAAATTTATCTATGTGTAAGTTGATGCTGTCACACATTTTTTCTTATCCTTTCATTATTATATTAACATTTATATATTAAATTTTTATTATTAGATAAACTTTTCACTCACAAATTATGTAATTATAAGAAATATATGATATTGTATACCATAATTATGCACATCTAAAAATAATTAATTATAAATGAAATGAATTCCTTATAAAATGGGAAATTTGATCACTTAATGATTATATAATTAATATAAATTACCTTCAACATCCATTGATCAAAATTATTACCCATATTGTAAATTTTTATTTAACCAAAATTGGACCTTCATTATATAGAACATTTTTTCGAAAAAATTATGAAACATAATCACATAATTATAAGAAATATATATTGTTCTTTTAAAAAAAGAAAATATAATATTATATCCATTGGGAATAACATGAATGTATTTTTAACAATAATATCCCTGATATATAAAATCCTATCTATTAATATAAATATAGAAATAATTATATCCTTGTATATGAAATTAATTTCGGATTCTTTATTACACACTAGTCATAAATATTTTGAATCATAATGCCTTATTCACTGATTTTTTTTGATATTCAACATGGAATTGATGATATTACTTCTTTCATACACTCAAATAAATATATCATGTACAATATTTCACTATATAATCTACCTCCCCATTTATTAAAATTTTAAAAATATCATATTTAGCTTCCTAACAAATGGTCTTACAATTTACCTTTTTTAGAAACCATGGTTTTTATAATATTTTCGACATTTTCGATTTTATAGGAGCTAACCCAACACCAATAATATTACATTACTCAGTTTTTACTATACACTATAATTTTTATACTATTAGATATTTTTCATCAACAATACTCACTTTTGAATCATTAATAATATCATGTGCCACCCATAATATCTTATCAATGAATATTCCTTCTCCAAAAAATTAATTAATTAATTACTAAAAAAATATATTTTTTACAACACCCTTACCCCAACATCCGAGATCTTGTACCATAATTTAGTACATTTTCATATGATACAAGTAATATAATCCAAAATTAATGAATAGTATATTATTCTTGGTAAACATGATACATATATAAAATTGACATTATAATCTAAAACATAAAATACACAATGATTTATCTTCTACCATGAAATTAATCCCCTTAGTGTAACACCTCATATCATACTCAAACACGTCTTTGTATCATCGAAAAAAATAAAACATAAGAAATCACAGAGAATAAATTACCATTAATGTTAATGTATAGTGAAAGAAAAATTAAAATTATAATGAATAATAATTCTGTTATGAATACAAAATGACTGAATAATTCCATATAAATAATAACATGACAATAAAATTGGACCATTGATATTATATTTTACCAAATAATCACATAGAATTATAAACATGATTTAATGAATAATTGTGGACATCTAAAATACCAAGATATATACTCAAGACCGTTATTGTCAATATCAATCCTCAAGGGAGTTGATATATTTTGTTATAAACCTATTTTATTTGTGTCAAGATCTAATTTCCCATATATTTAAAGCTACATAGAATCAAACAGAAATGGTTTCTCCCCAACTGATTTCATCTCAAGATACCAAAAATGCATCGAAATTCTAAATTCACGAAGCGCCCATCCAATTTTGTACCAGTCCAAAATATTCTTCAGATGTATAATTAATAAAACTGAACCCCTATATCTTAACAAAATATAGCATTATATAGTTGTTATATCAATTCTTCCACTGTAAAACTGACCATAAACCATTGAACAAAAGTGTGGAAGATGGTATCATATGACATAAAAAATAGAGTATATGATTAAACAATTTAATTTTAAGTAGATGAAAATACATTAAATTATGTCATTCATAAATTATTGAGGAGAATCACTTATGAAACCCATATGAAAAAACACCTTTATATAAAAATAATGTTTTCTTTTAAGAACATATTTTCAATAATGAAACAACCTTTTATTTTAAAAACCATTTTGAAAACAGAAATATTAAAAAATATATAGAATTATATTCATTTAAGGAAACATGAAATCTTTAAAATGAATATAAAAATAAATTAATGGCCATGATTGAGAAAAATTCATTTCCATCATATATATTAATTATAGAATATTTATGATGTCATTGTTTAAATTGATACACATAAAACCCCAGAAAATATTACTTTCTAAAAAATATTTAATGAAATTCAAAAATATAGATATTATTTATTTTAAAATATTATTACAAATAAATATAAAAATAATAACAAGAATATCGATGGGGATAAAAATATTAGATAAATAAATATTTAAAAATTTATGGTTTTCCATACCCCTTTGAACATTTAAATAATTATCCCCATGAAAAATAACATTTAGTAAAAAAATAATATGACATGATAAAAAATAAATTTATTCTACGAAAATTCAAATGGTATATATACTATACTCATAAAATTTGGTTAGTGTATAACATTAAACTAGTCTTCAATGAAATGATATTGAGATGAAGTCCCTTAAATTACGCTCCCTTAGGATGAACATGGTTTAAAATACTTTATTGTTCTTTTAAAAAATTTAATAACGTACATAAAAATATAATAAATATTTATTTTATCATATATGATCATCCTATGTTATATTACTAGTCATTTGGTTAAAATATTTTATTGTTACTCTTGTTTCGTGTGTGAAATACTTAATTTTCCTACACATGTTTGGTTATAAAAGTCTATGTTTTCTTCAAAATGAAATATATCCAAAGAAAAATAATTATATTAATGTTAACAATAACATATTTAATCATTAAATACTTTAAAAAATACATTCTTGGATGTTGGATTTGGTAAATGAATTGTATCACATCATTGAGACAATATGTCGTACGTACGCATGATCGAGGATATCATTTTCATAAAAAGTGAAATGCTAATAAATATTATGGTATATAAATTTTTCAAAAATCAATATCATGTCATTGATATAATCTATATATTTTTTTACATCATTGTACCCTTCCATGTACTGCGATGATGAAAAAAATATTACACTATGTTGTGGAGACTGTAATCTTTACACACACAAATGTTGTGCTTTTTCATTTCATAGGATAGATAAAACATTTAATATGGTTTAATGATAACAATAATAAATTATAATCATATTTTTTATATTTGATTTATTAATTTTCATAGAAACATCACATGAAGAGTTGGTGGAAGAAGAAATGATCATGAATGAATAGAAAAAATGATTACCACTTTTCTAATTGACATCTATTAGATCTATTCTAATTGATCAAGCATAGTTTTTTTGGAAGAAAGGAAACCCAAAAACCATTGATATAGATGTTTGAAAGAGAATTGGTCTGGTTTTGGTCAATAAATATTTCTTAATGTGATGTGATGATATGTCTTTTGTAATTTATGTAAGGGGAAATTTTAGAAACTAACAAATATTAAAATAAAATCAATTAGTTTCCAATTTGAAATAAATAAAATGTAAGTAATTTAGAATATAATATGAGTATGGATCAACATACTATCGACCAATAATTATGATACATTCTTACATTACATTGTTACCCTAATAATTCGTAATTAACCCTTTGTTAAACCATTTAACTCTTACTCAATGTCACTTTGGGGGTGCCCACTTTTGCAAGGTCACGAGATAGGTGGTGGGGATGATCAGCCACATGGAATACATAAAGACACACCATCCGGATTAGAGGAATTTTTTATGCGTGGACAATATGTGGCATAATAAATCAACCCACAGTGCATGCCAAACAGGGGGAGCCAAGCCGCTCCAGCGGGCCGAGCCTATTCGGGCCGTAAAGGACCAGACCTTGGTCCATACATGTTATAAAAATGGGTAATAAGTTCAAATTGAGTGTCCATATGATGAAATGTTTAATCTATTGAGACCCATGATATGTGATGGTAATTTTTTGATACTATATGTGAGTTTTTTTGATGTATTTAAGATTTTTAATTGATCAAGATGTATGTTCTCCTGAAATGAGGGCGCTAAAAACATAATCTTATGGCTAACATTGTCCTAGAAGCTATGTTACCTCAATGCGGTGTGACTGAGTTGCTATGTTACATAGATATTGTGTTTCTTACAATGTCTATGTTTCTAACTAATACGGTGTGTCATACCAATACTATGTTCCTAACTGAGATTGTGATTCATTTGGAGACTATGTTTCTTATTCAGATTTTCTGTTCAGTAGACGATGTGCCTCTTCAGTTTGAATATATATGGAAATTCATAGAATATTAATTGTACATATATATCATTGTGAGCATACTATACTATTTATATTTCCTTTGTTGGGTACTACGTGTATTTCTTAGTTGTATTTATTTGTTTTATTAGGGAGTTTTTCTGAGTATTATTTTACTCACCCCTGCATGGGATTCTCCAAAATGTTGCATGACTTAGGAAAACAGTCGTCGCATTTATGGTGTTCTATGTGGGACAAGATTGGGTAGTTCATTAAGTTATCAGGTGAAGTATGCTCCTAAGTATTTATAAATCTCTTCTATACCTACCCTTCAGGTAGGGTTTTCTATATATGAGTTTCAGGAACATGTTCCATCACTTTTACATAATTGTTCTTTTAGTGGTCATGTATTTTGGATTGGAATACATTATAGTTTCATACTTTTATACTCTGTGGTTTGTATCCTAGTTTATGTAGGTAAGGGTTACTTGCTGTTTTTACATTTTTAAAATTTTGGTTATGGAGATGTGTGTGTCTACAAATGTACAAAGGAAAATTCTTCCAATTTATGGGATATTCCTACTTGGTGATAGTATTCATTCCATGGCCTATAGAAGGATGTGTTTGGGTGGACATTATATTTACCCCTCTCATAGGGGTTATGAATGAGTGGTATCATAGGTGGTCGATTCTACTTAAGGTCTTATAGTCAGTGATGTTGGTTTGGTGCATTGGTTTCAATTGGTTCTAGTCTGGATTTCAGTCCTGGGAATCTAGTGTTGGTTCACTGAAAGACATATCCATACACCATAACATTAGATACCTAATTTTATACACATTACATAAAAATAGTTGATATTCAGAAAACCATGGTACATGAATCAAATAGGATTTGGGTGTGTTCTCAACTCCTTGAATCAACTAACCTGGTATACTATATTGACTGTGGATCATTTTATTTCATTTTAAGATACCTCCATGGAGACATCCAACCAGGATTTAATTGCTTGATCATGAGGATGATCCTCTTAGAGAAGATGTTTTGGTATAGGGTCATGTAACAGATATACTCTCTATACTGGATATAGAACCACTTGGTGGTGTACCAGCAATACAACCACTCGTCAAGAATCGGTTATGAAAAGCACTCTTGAGTGATAATGCATGTAGGATGAGTGCATTGTATGAGTTCAATATCCAAATACATCCTATGATTCATTGTGAGATAGAACCCAATGTAGGTTCGAATTTTCTGGAGGCAGTTACGTGTGTCTTCCCCCATGTGAACATACATTCTAAACATATGACAATCCTAGAGGCAAGCCTTCTTCAGTGATCAGTGGGGTGATGGTGGATTTTAGTGACCTATACACATGGCGAGGTGACTCTCTCATGGGTAGACATCAATACTTTTTTCATGGATGAGTTCTTTCAGCCTATGTAGTGATCAATGCACATCTAAGATATCTTGCATATGCAGTAGGGCAGTCAAACTTTGGTCGAGTACTCGGTAATGATTACATATCGTTATCAATACTCCACTGATATGGTGCGAGAACAATTCATTATTGATCAGAACATCGATTAGGGGATACAATGGGAGATCATGGAAACTATGATATCACTTAGGATTCATAGTTATGAGGGGGTACCATAGAACGTTGTACTAGTGTAGAGAATTCTGTTGGAGAGGATGCTAGAAATTTGAGTTATTAGTAGAAACAAGGTAGTTGATTCTTCTGATGGGGGTAGTTGACAGTAGTCACAAGGAACCAATCTTCTATGTAACTATGGAGATGAACCTAAGACACATGAGTAGTAGTGCATGGTTCAATGGGAAGAGCATGATATCTAAAGGATAGGATGTGTTAATCGTGCAGTGGTCATGGAAATATGGTTTTAGGTTTGTTGAATCACCGTATGGATGATCAAGAGACAGTAAAAGGACATCCATGGAAGTGGAGGAGGCATTAAAAAGGTGTTCCCTAGGGAGGAGGACACAGAAAATGATTAGGTATAGCAGTATGAGGTGGGAGAAGGTTCGATGTATTACCATTACCATCCCAGGTGGTCCACAAAATGCACACAAATTTTTAGGTTAGGGAAGAGGGATGTTGAAGGAAATGGATGCTTACGACTCCAAGACTATATGTAATATTTGAGATACCATATATTTATCTTCAACTATAGGTGCAATTTTGATAGACATAGGTGTTAGTCCTACCTTTCATTCAATGGATCATGTTAATTCCTCAAATATTTCTGCTGAACTATTGAATCAACAGTTACAAATAGGGACTCATACGGGATATGATATGATGGTCACAAACTGGTGACAAAGGTGTAATATTACTCTTTGAGGTTAGAATTTTAGTTGGAATCTCTTGGTAGAATCTTTGATTCCTTATTACTTTAGTCTTTTTTAAGACTAGTTATGCATGGTCTAGGCATTAATTTACTCTATGAGGTATAGAGTGTGGTTTTCCCATGGTGACGACACCATGTTTTCATTTTTTTGCTGAAAATGAAAAACATGATGTGCATGATGGACATTATCATAGGAGGGTGTGGTTGATTACACATCGGTTGGATAGCCTCACCCAATGTGCATTAGATGATATTCGAGAACTCAGTTTCTTATAGTGGTGCAAGAGTATGAGGATGTCTTTCTAGTGGATGTCCTATGATTACATACCCATAGAGAGGCACACTTATGAATTTATATATACATTGGGAAAACATCATTATCTAATCCTACATATCAGATGGATCCCACAGAGCTTTGTGAGTATAGGGTTCATCTGTAAGAACTTCTGATGAAGGGCTTTGTGAGATCCAATGATTCACCCATAGAATCCCTAGTTTTGTTTTCAGATAAGGCAGATGGTATCACGAGTTGATCTATGGAATTTTGGATCCAATATTTGATGAGCATGAATAACCTGTATCCACTAATAAGAATCAATGGAATGTTCAATTATTTAAATGGAGATAGGTGGTTTTGATTATTAAACTCAAATCTAGATATCACAAGATTCATGTACAACATGCAGATGTATTGATGAAATACTTCAGATGTCCGTAAAACTATTATGAGTACATGGTGATTCCATTTGGCATGAAAATATCCCTACCAGTGATCATGGGGATCATGAACATGATCTTTCAACCTTACTAAGAGAGGTTCATTGTGGTGTTCATTGATGACATCCTAGTGTTCTCAACGTATGAGAAGCGGCATTATATGCACTTGAGGATAGTCATGGATACCCTATGAGAGAACCAACATTATCGTTGTCTCCAGAATATTTATATCTAAATTCAAGAGGACTATTTCATATGAAATTTATTTTTATAGTTGAGAGTAATAGTGGATCCAGTAATGATTGAGGTTGTGCTTAATTGGGAGCCACCGACAATTATTATCGAGGAGTGGAGTTTCTTGGATTTAGGTTGGTATTATCATATATTTTAATTGAATTTTCTAGAATAGAATCACCATTGACATCTTTTAAATGAATGTGGTAGACTTTCGAATTAAAGAGAAGGTATATATGTTTTTTAAGTGATATGGTAGAGGTTGAAGAGTGATCCCTTCATGAGATTACTAGTGGAGGGTGTTGGTTATGTATTTTTCTATGATTAATCAAGTATTGGGATTCATGTGTCATGATGAAATGTAATGTGGTTATCGGATATGTTTCATTCTAGTTGAGATAACATGAGTAGAACTACATGATCCATGTTATAAGCTATAGGTTTTTGTATTCACATTAAACATGTAGTGACACAACCTTTTGAGAATATAGTTTATCATCTACTCTAATCACAAGAGTCTAGAGAATATATTCTATCAAAAGGATATAATAATTAGAGAGATGAATAGATAGAGTTCCTCCAAGATTAGTACTAATATATTGTCTATACACCTAAGAAGGGTAACATAGTGGAAGACTCTCTAAAAAGAAGATACAAATGTGATATCCGACTGAGATGTTAGATCATTAGAAAATGATTCAGATATCTTTTGCGATTTGTGATGGTGCATCATACATATAATAGATGGTTTTTACCCCTCTACTATTACATCGAGTCTGGGAGGCATAGTTTTTGGATACCAACTACTTGACCTTACGTTCTACGATTCCCATAGGGTATAACACTGATCGATACTCAGAAGGTGTGGAGTACGTCATCCATTTCATAGTGAGAACATTAGTACCAGTTGTGTGATGAAAAGTGGTCATGAGTAAGTTCCATATATCCCCATTAGAAGTATATCCTAGTGTGGAAAATAAGCACTCGAACCTTAGACATCAGTTCTAGTGGCTGGGATGAAGAAGCGTGTGGCATAGATTAATTATAGATTCCTCGCATGTTAGCAAGTGAAGGCTGATCTACTTTTTCTAAAGGGATTGACCCAACCCCTTGAGTTGACCAAGTGAATGTGTGATGGGATATCTGTGGACTTCATGATTAATATTCCACACTCATGTATGGGACACAATACCATCTAGGATTTCATTGATTAATTCTCCCAGTCGATCAAATTCTTATCTATAGAGGAGTAGGGTTCAGTAGAGGGATTCAGGCGTGCCTACATATAAGAGAGAGTTCCAGTTGATGGATCACCACTGAGAATCATTAAAGATCATTATATTCAATAAAAATCTTAGTTGGGAAATTAATGAATGAGGAGTTTGGGACAAAACTGTGTTTGGTCATATCTTTTTAACCACAGATGGAATTATGGATTGAGCAAACTATTCAGGTTCTAGAGGACATGCTACAGGCTACAATCCTAGAAATTGGTCACAGTTGGGAGGATCCATACCTATGGTGGAGTTTTAATAAATCAATAGTTACAACTCCATCATTGGTTGGGAACCATTTGAGGAACTTTACGGGAAGCCATGCTGGTCAAGAATTAATTGGACATATATATGAGATTCAGCACAATTGGGTGCATAGTTGTTATGGGATACAATTTGGAAGATGCAGATCATCCAGGAGTGTATGAGGAAATCACATAGTCGGTTGAAAAAATATGTTGATAGGAGAAGGAGGCTTCTGGAGTTTGAGGACAGAGACCATCTGTCCATTTAGTGCTCACAATGACACAGATTATGGAGATTTTTGTGGCTGCTTCATGATATATCTGAGATAAATAAGCCATTTTTAGATTTTTTAGTGGTAATTAGGTGGAATTCAACCTATTTGTACCCCAAATGTTGTATCGGGGACACAATATCTTCCACATGTCACGTCTGAAGAGGTATGTTCATGATACATCATATTTCCACGACAAGGGTGTGATGGACATTTACAATGGGAAAAAAATTTAGAATTACCTAGTGGATATTAGGGATCGATAGTATAGGACCCTTCATGGGAATACAATTCCACTCGTATGCATTCCGTGGCAGAAAAAGCATCTATAAGAGTGAACTTAGGAGATGGATGCTCAGATTTGTGCTCAGCACCCTCATCTTTTCATTGATTATCCATTTTTTGAATTTCAATGATGTAAATACCTAATCTATGGATAATTAAATGAATCATATTTGATCTGGATTTATTTTTAGGAATTAATTTGAAAAAGTACAAGACCATAAACTAGGATGGCGTATGAATTTATGGCCCTATATTCCTAGAACAAATTGATGAAAAATGTTCAATTTTTAATCAAAAAAAGAAAAAATTATTCCTTGTGAAAGAATAAATTTTCAACATGTATCTAGATCAAAAATTTGTGGGAACATTTCTGTTCATTATATTGAGATTATTCTAGGAAAATATTTGCATTTATCAGTGTTGGTCAACTGTGGAATTAGTTTTTTGGACATATTAGTAATAAAATAACTAATAAATATATTTTATATTAATGTAGTGATTCATTTCATTATATTTCAGTTTTTTTGGAATCCATGGATGTTACCATAACCCTGGAATTCACCATAAAAGGAGATATGGACGATCTCTTGACCACAATGATGGATTGGAGATCTATATTTGAGATGAAGAAAGAAAAATAGATGAACAACAACGACACATCATCACCCAATTTCAACAACCAATTCAAAACCCATATTGGGTGTTTTTTTAATTGTTTCCAATTATTAAATTTGAAGATTAATGCAGACCAGCCCCATAATAGGTTGATCCTTGGTTCGATCGTTGGCGGGATGGGTTATATTATTGATATGATTTAAATTTGAGATAGATCTGTGTGAAATCTATCCTTCTAAGTTATTCCTTATATCCTGGTTGAAACAAGGATGACATGAACAAGGGACTAGAGCCATTCTGTGGGTGCTGATGTGAATTTTTTATCTCCCAATAATATCTAACGTCTTCTTGTGTCATCTCTTTCTCTTGTTCTTTGAGACCAATAGGAGAACGATCAACTCTTCCACCCACGATTCATGGATCAACCATCATAGATCAAGGATCCAAAACTTTAATAGCCTGGATAAGGAGATTTTTCATGCATGATTCCATTTGGGCGAGACAGTGAAATGCAATAGTTCTAGGCGACAACATATGGTGGTGACCGATGGTGGAATCTTTGGCGGGTTCATGTGGGGATTATTGGCTCCAGGGGGTTGGTCCAGGCTGGCGGAAAGCTGGAAGGGTGATGCTATTGATGTGGCTTCTGGCGGAAGCAGAATGTTTTTTTAAGAAAGATGACATGAACTGGTTTCTGAGTTAATGTCCAAGTAAATTATTAAATAAATAATGGGGGTACATGGAAATCTCAAGGTTTAATGCGCTTAAACACTCTAAATGTTAAATAAACAAATAAAATATACATTGAAAACAAATTAGAAATGCAGTTAGATAGCACTGCTGAAGAGAAGCCTTGCTGACATGCACTAAACTTCCAGTCCTGCTGCATGCATGTCAAGAAACCATGAGAAATGCAGGCAGTTCTATACCTTTCTGATTACATCAGAATCCTCATGCCAAGGTCCAGCAACCAGGCAAGCTCCAGGTCCCCAAGGTGATGTTCCACAGGAAGGGGTCTTCAGAAGTGGCAGGACTCCTGTAGCCTTCATGAGATTCATTGCAAAAAGGAGTAGATAGTGCCTTACTTGTACCAATGTGAAGACAGAATCAGACTTCAGCTTCAAAATAAACGTAGACTTGTCCAGTCTCATCTACATAATTGATAAAAAGATATAGCACATCCCCATGATTAATAAAGATATCCATCCATCACACAACATGTTTTTTTAACAAGCAGAGTAACCATAAATAAGGCAGAAACCACGAGACATCATGTAGAGAACCCATCAAGAACAGAGCAGATAAACAGATAAGAAAATAGAGTTGATCAAAAGGAATGTAGTAAAAATTGAATCCTGTGAAGGAATATCAAATTATCGAAACAGAATCCAGGTGGAGCAAGGAAACATCTAAAGAGATGCATAAAAAGGGCATCTCAAAAAATCTAAAATGCCCAACCGATCTTCATCCAAATAACATAAAGAAATTAGTGTCCAAGAATCATTATTATGGAATGTCCTTAAAATCAAAATTTGGATCTTTCTAAAATTAATCATCCACTCTAATAAACATTATCTTTCTAATATAGAGATAAGAATCAGAAGTCATTTCACCTTTTTTGTATCTCCGAAAGGATGTTGTATTATTTTCCACTAACCAGGAGGTAAGATCTTTTGAGAAATTTGGTTCCTCTTCATACTGATAGGCATCCTGATATGAATGATCATTTTCATCATCCTCACTTGAGGAAGTGTTTGAACTGAGCAATCAGAATATTTTGAGGATTCAAGAAGGGATTCAATAGGGACATGCTGTGGAGGAACCTCAAAATCAGTACTTTTGGAAGCTAATGATCTTGTGATAACAGTTCATTCATAATTGACATTATCACTATGTTTCCTAGTTTTCCTGGGAGTTGGAGTGATGAAACCATCAGAGTCAACAATGGATTTTTTCTCATTCCGGTCCTTTCAATGAATATTTTCCTCCACTTGATAGATCGTTTCAACATCCTCCTGAAATGAATCTTCATCTTCCCGCTATATTGAGTCACTAAGAGAGGTTGGAGTAGGGTCCTTTGTTTCTATACCATTTTAATGAGGGAACTCATGATGAGTGGAAGAGTACTTCTTGGAGGGAGGATTTTTATTTGTGGTCTCAATAACAACATTTACATAATCAGATAATTGAATATGATTTCCATGTTTTCCTATCATCAAATTCTTATTTTCTATTAAGGGTGAAGGGAGCATTGAAGAGCTCTCAACAGTGACAAGGATCTCTTTATATGGAGCTACGATATGTCTATCCAAAGGAACATTTGATGGACCGTCCTTAGTGCAAGCCTTAATATTTTTTTTCTTCAGTTTTCTATTTTAAACCGAGGTCATTTTTCTAGAAGATGTCGATGAAGGTTTGAAGCTAGAATCATTCAACGGATGACCAAGTTTCAATCACGAAGTGTAGTAAAATGGTAATTTTTCACAACATACCTCCTGAAAGTAACCATAAGATCCATTTTGAATCCAAATTTGACTAGGAAGCTCATGGGAGACATCAAATTCTATACATATTATTTCCACTGATGATCATGAGAGTTTTTCTGTAGCCATGTCATGTTTCAGGGGTTTCCAATGAGTATTGAGATTTGGAAAAGGGCTGGCTTCTAAAATAAATGCAGTGGAAGACCAAGGAAGCCAATCCAGATAGGGACTATAGGCGATTCCAAAAAAGGGTCAAAGGTAGGGGTCTATTTGAGTACTCTCATAGCACAACTCCCAAAGAACCAAGTGCGTTTAGCCCAAATCCTATAATAGTTTTCATGAGAAGAAAAACTGAAGATGACATTCATAGAATTTAGGAGGCCAATATGGAAACCCGAAAAACCAATAACTTCCAGGGAGATTCGTAAGAACTTCAAAGAAGGTCAATTATTAACAAATTTTCCAATAAGAACATAGTGAAAATAGGATGCAAGGATGCAAACCTCATCAACAGTGAAGGAAATCACTATTTTCCAACTGTGACAGAAAATGTGAGGTTTGATGCAGGAATCTGTGGCAGAAGCTCCTTCGCTGGGCCTGGTGTCTTCATTGTTTCTCCCCGCAACTACATCAACGAATGATTTGGTGGCTGAAGCGGAATGTGTCATAGGACGTATTGGGGAATGTGTGGAAAGCATTAGTGTGCTGTGGTTGGAGGCCATAATGGTGACCATGGGAAATAGAGAGGGGGGCTATGAATCTGGTGTCTATGTGAAACACATCCCAATACCATGTTGGAGGACCACATAACAATTAAACCATGGGGTAGGTAGTGTGGAGGTCGGGCCGCGTGAAATGCATCCCAACACCAAATCATCACATGAGGCATGTGGTCTGGGTGGACCACATGCAGTTTAGCGAACCGACCCACATCGCATGTTGGATGAGGGGGATCTAGGCCACTCTAGAATTATAATGGGATGGACCTAGCAACCTAACTTTCTGATCCTCAGTTGGAAATGTCTCACTGGTTGGTTCGAACCAATACTAGACCTGGGTCAGACCTTTTTACAAAAACTGTAGTAAAATTTAAAACATGTGTTCATTTGAAGAACCTTATGGTCTTTGGAAACCATTTAATGTGGGGGTTATATTTATATATAGTAAGTGATTTTATGGGTAAGTTGGAATGTAACCTAATGTGTCATGTTGTAGGCTCAATAGGAACAAATGTTCTATTAGCGGAACCCTATGGCTGTGTATGTCAATGAAGTTGTGTGACCAAGAAGCTGTGTGACATAGAGACGATGTGTTTTACAAAAACTATGTGTCATAATAAGAATGTGTGTCTTACTAAGGATTCATGTCTTACATGGATTTTGTGTCTTATGGTGACTGTGTGTTTTATAGAGAATGTATGTCTCATGTAGACGGTGTGCCTCATCCGATCGAGTATATCATGAAATTTTTAGAATATATGTTGTAGATATATACTTTTGTTAGCAGACTATACATCATGTATTCACCTTATTGTGCACATAATGTATTTCATAGTTGTATTTCATTGTGGTTTTGTGGTGTCATATTGATTATAGTTTTAGTTACTCTTACATGGTTTTCACCCACACATGATTTTTCATTTATATATTCTCTACTCTTTGACGACGTCCAAGGTGGGCCATGACCATGTGGCGATTTGAGAGATTAGATGAGGTGTTATCAAACATGTTCAAATACATGTCCTACACGTACACATTAGGTAGGGTTTTCTACAGATGAGATTAACGATCTTTTTCATTCAATTTTAAGGACTCATTCTATTATTGGGATTGTATTTCGTCCTGGTTTACTTTCCAATTTCCAACTGTCTTAATCTATTGTTGGGATCATAGTGTAAGCCAACATGGTTTACTTGGTATTTTTACATGTCATCATTCTGGGAATGGAGATGAGTGTTTGTGAATAGGTACATAAGAAAATTAATCCCACTGGTTGAATATTCCTAGTTGATATTAATCACAATCCCCAATCCTAATAGAGGTTGTAAAGGTGATGTCACAGAATTTTGATCTTTCAGGAAGGGTTGGGAAAAGATTAAAATAATACAATAGATATTCTATCTAACCAAATTATCATATATATTAATTATAATCATTGAATAATGAATGATGTAAATATTGATTATCAAGATCTATAGTCAAGAAAGTTAGCATGAAAATATATAGTCATGAGTTATTAAGTATTTCAGTAAAAACCTGTCTGATATGAGTCAACGATCTATCCTCTAAAAAATATAAAACTCCATGGAAACAAACATGGTCAGATTGTTGTCAACATATTTCATCCTAATAGACCACTAATGTATCATGTGTATTATATTAAATAGTCTCCACCATGTAACATTCTATTCCAAAAAAAATTATAACATATACAAATGACAAAACAAAATCAATATATCTTTTCACAATCAAGAACTAGTCATATGATATATCAATACAACCCCAGCAAAATAGACTATAAACCATTAAGAAAGTATGAATGATGGTATCATAAGAGATAAGAATAAATAATGTAAATGATTCAGAAACATATGTTGACATTGGTGAAAATAAATAAAATTATATCATATAAATGTTATTTTGGAAAAAGACTTTAAAACCCACATAAAAAATATAGTTTTACAAAAATACCTATTTCTTTTAGGAACCCATTATAAATAAAAAAATAATTTGACATTAAATGAAAAATGTATATAATTAAATTCCCAAAAATATAAATATGGGTTTATTTTAAGGATAAATTAATTGATGAAAATAAAGACAAAGATAATATAATGGCCACAATGGTTGATAAATTATTGTCATTATACGTGTTAAGAATAGAAAATTGTATTCATTTTCTGTCAAAATGTTTTGTGTATCACATAAAATGATTAATCTTTGAAAGATATAAATGAAAATCAAAAATTGATATAATAATTACTTAAAATATATATAATATAAAATATATAAATTAATACTATGAATAAGGACATTTAAAAAATATTAGATAATGAAATCGTTAAACATTGAAGGAGTTGTATACTAGATGATCATTATAATTATAATCCACTGGAAAAATTAACATTTATCAAAATATTAAATAATATGATAATAAATAAATTAATGATAAATATGTATAATGGTCAATATTTAGACCTCATAATCGAAGGTGTGTATATAACATCAAACTATGCCTCAAGGAAATATGGTTGAGATGCATAAACTTACCTTAAGATTCAATTAGTTGAACATTAATTAAACTCATGTATAATGTTTTTATTAATGTTATAAACTTATATAAGAACCTTATTCATAGATATCATATCATATATCATATTTTTATATTATTTTATATCATTTTGGTAGTAAACAGTTTGTTGTCTCCCATATTTCCGTTGTGACCAACCTCATTTTCTTATGCATCTTTTGTCATAAATGACTCATTTATTTTTATTATGAGATATATAATAAATATAAAGTGGGTTATAATGTTACAAATATTTTATTAAATATTAAAACTAATTTTTAATGAAATATATGAATTGTGGATATTGATAATGAATTGCATTGGGTCATAGAGATGCTTGGTCCTAAGTACACACTAGTGATGATATAATTCTATAAATAAATGAAAGGATACAGATTTTTATAGGATATTAATTTTTTCAGGTCAATATCATTTCATAATTGTAATATATATCTATTATTTCCATCATTATACCCATACTAGTAATTTGGTGATTAAAAAATATTACACCACATTGTACATGTGGTATGTTTTATGTACACATGTGTAATGCTTATTCATTTCATAGGATAGATAAAAGATAGAAAATGGTTGTTCTATAACCCTAATAAATTATCATTATATTGATGATAATTTTATTGTTAATATATCATTGAAAGATGCATAAATTTTATTTATATGGAGATGTGATTTTTAATGAGTAATTAAAAAATATTACTTCTTCTTTGGTGGACTTACATCATATATCTTCTTAAGGGATATAGGGTAGGAATATTGAAGGAAAAGACATACAGAAAAAGGATAAGGATATTGTTATGTGGATTGTGCAGTAGTTAGTTAATCTAGAAGGATGAAATTGGCATGATGAAGTTATGTACTAGGTTCTCTTTTATAATTGAAGTGAGGGTCACTTTTGAAAACTCTATCAATATTAAATTAATATAAACTAATTTTCAATTATAAATAAGTAAAAATGAGTTATTTAGAAGACAAGATGAGGATTTTTAAATTATTAAAAAGAAATATATTTAATACATGTTTATGTCACATTATTACCCATATCTTTTGACATTATCCTTTAGTTAATCCCTTAAACTCTTGCGATGAAAACGTGGAGTTTAACGATTTAAGGTTAAATATAATTAACAAAATGAAAAAAAGAACAATAAATGATTTGTGGATGGAATTATAATAACTATCACTATTATTTTGACTAATTTTTTATTTTCATGATTTTTATATGAGTTAATTAAATATTATTTATTTTAAAAAATCATTAATATCAATTTTGAAACTATTAATTGTATGGATTTTTGTAAAACATCAACTTATAAGATAAATTTGAAAAAAAAACCATTTAATTCATCCCAAATATATATAGGTCATCTATAAAATTCATATATGAAATTAATTATATTAATCTATAGTAATTTTAATATTTTTGATATAATTTATTTGATATTTCCATTAATGGAACAATTATTGCATTATCATTGTTAAATCCTTCAATTTTACTAATTATTCCACAAAAATGTAAAAATGTTATCATGATAAAGATAAACATTTTATATTTTGAGTCACTATTCAATGTTGAAGAAATTTTCTGAATAACTTTATATATGTAATGTAATACATATTAAAAACATGAGTATGACATATTTAATTTCCATAAGAATAAAATACTATAAAAAGAATAAATTCATAAATGTTTCTCACAAAGGCCATAAAATTGATCCAATGATCATTTTGGTCAGTAATCACTCATCTAAAAAAGTTAAATTTGTTAGGGTAATTTTATATTACTTATAAATTTATTTTTACTCTTAAGTCCATGATTTACCATTAACCACAGTAGATAAAATACACTGATTAAACTATTCATATTTTCCAAAATAAAAGTCACATATTTAAGGATTTGTTTTTTCTACTCATTCCAAATATTGAATCCATTTTTTTATATTTAGAACATATAATTGGATGAAAATAGATTTAAATTAATCAAATAGACGGAACCCGATGACAGGTTTTTAATGTATAAAAGCTAAAAATATTGAAATGATTATATATCCATATTGAATTTGAAACGGATTACAATGACCAAAATCAGACTAAATGATATAAAATTTTACTACTTATAATTTAAAACCAATTAAAAATATAAATTTTCACTATATATTATCTTAACGAAAAATATGATTTCAATTAAGATTAAATATTAAACCACTATTCATAAAAACATTATAATATATCTAAAAAATACAAAAAATTATACCCAAGTAAATTTTAGTAAACAATTTTATTATTAAATGTTTACATTGTCAAATAAAATTTTTAAAAGTGTCAAAATCAAGATTTAAAACATGTACACCATAAAAAGGTAGAAACCTAAATTTTTAAAAAAATACATCATTTATACTTACAATTTTATTTTTTCTTATTTATTATCAACAAAAAAATTGAATGAATTTAAAATATTATATGAAAAATTATATATATATACATATATATATATATTTCATTAATATTATACAAAAGTGTGATTTGTTTTTTTTAGTGGTATAAAAAACAAATGTGTGCATTTAAATATTTTTTATATTAAAATTTTATTTATATTAAATTTGTTTTTATATTTATATATAATTATTTGGAAAACAATGAATTCAAAAAAATATTTTCATATATTTTTTAATTTTTTTCATACCCATCAATTTTATATCACAGAGACAATTTTATTTTAAAAAGTAATATAAATAGCATAATGTGACTCATTTAAAATCGGTGTTGCATACAATGTAATGTATCAAAAAGGTTATGTAAAAAACGATTCATGCAACAAAATTTTGGGGTGACACATGTTTTATACAATAATTGATTCTCAAATTTCATTATTATTTATATTATTTTATTTTAAAAAAGTAAATACCATAACCATTGATTAATATCTATTAAAACATCCATTATCCCAATTTGATTCACACTTTTTAGCTAATTTTCCATTGTTAGAAATGAATCATTAAAATTCATATATTCAAAAAAATACCTATATTGGTTTCTTCCACGTAAATATATCACAGTGGGTTTTATCTTTATACAAAAATAAGAATATAAGTTTTCAACAATGAATTACGTTCATGATGCTTCCTTCTAAAATATCTGTAATTGGTCCCATTTTTTGATAATTTTTGGATCATAGTTATTAATTATTATGTTGATATTTTATTTGGATATTTTTTAAACAATTCTCAATGATAAATTCAAGATCATTAATACATGCTTCTAGGGATATTCATCAACATTTCATTGGTGAATTTAATATCATTTTTGATTTTTAATTTGAAAATTTTCAATAAATATTTCTTGTAAGTTAATATTTAATATCATTTTATATGATTACATAACTTATAATTAAGAGTATTATCTAAAAACCTAAAAATATTTTAATATTAATTAATAAAAACAATATAAATCATTCTCCAATCAATGGATGATTGTAAAATTATCCTTCTAACAACTGTATTCCAAATTCTATAAGCCAAGAATAATTAATAGAAAAACATATAAATATTAATTCCATTTTTTAAATAAATCGACGAGTAATATTTTTTTGTTTAAGAATATTACATGAACCTTTAGGATTCACCGAGGGTTTCATTGATTTTGGATCAAGTGGCTATCCTATATATTATATAACATACATTGAAAATTAACACAATTCATTTTACCTAATGATAAGATAAAAAATAAACTTTTCCACTCGCTATGAATAACATTTGCATCATTGTTTTAGATGATTATTCACTTCAATTTTTATTTTTTGTAAAAAATACCATGTCAGACATTTGACATACTCATAAAATATGGCTAACATCCCTTTAACAACCAATATATTCACCTTATTCATATCATTTCATCTAATTATTTAATTATTAAAGGAAAATTTCATCATGTATTATTTCGTTTATGAATAATATGAATCATTCAATATCATATTTTATTTACTTTTAAATTTTATTATTTCATACTATGTAATAAAAATATCTACTATAAAGAATCCATATTCTCTCTTAATCTTTTATTTATTCTGCCATTATATATTATTCATAAATATAATTTTTATCCAATAACGATTCATTAAATATATTTATAATTTATAAACATTTTAATAATTTGTATATGATAGATTCTACGAATCCTTACAATATGGGAATATATTTTCCATATTTTTCTTTATCGATGAATATTTAAACTATAACATTATAAAACTTATTATTTCTTTATAAATCATCCATTGTATCTATGATGATAAAAACAATTATACATAACATGATCTTTATAAATCAATAATTATATGTAATTTTTTTAGAGTACTAAAATTTGATCCCCAGAACTGTTTCTGTTATTCGTTGATTTACCTTGTTTCTATAAGTCACACATTTTTGGAGTTCCCAATGATTGTAAAATAATGAAATATAATTTTCAATATATTCAATTGCTCCTTCTTAAATGAATACATTATCATTTGATTCTCTCCCATATTAATATTCATATCTGGAGTTATAGTTTCTCACATGAATCAACCATGATTTAATTATTCATTTGATTAATTCCCATTAAAATCAATAATTCAAAAGTATGATATTTTTTTCAATGTATGCAAGGCGTAATATATTCTCATATATCTCCATGTTTCACCATATAATTTTTAATAGATCATGTGAGATATTATTTAATTTAATGCTTTGATTTATATGTTCTGGTTGTTATTCATTCCATAATATCATTTTGATGAAATCGCATTTTATAACATTTATCCATTTGAAAACATATTTCATTTTATTGGTTATATGTATATAATTGATCCATGACATTTTTAATTGATCATGCTCATAATAAACATGAATATGTTATATATATTCAAATATTTTGGGTATTTGATTTCATTTTTCAATTCAATATTATCTTCAAAATACTAATTATTATTGAGTATTGATTTTCGAAGGCCAACATTGATTTTTTGGTCTAAAAATTTATAAATCATCATGTGTAGCATTTGGTAAACTTTTAGGGTTATAATCACATACAAATTCAACATATCAACATTCAAATTATTCATTAAATAATAGTTTTCAACAATATTTATAATAACATTTACATTTAGGAAATTCCATTCCTCAATATATTCGATCTCATACTCGAAAAATTCTTCACATTATTATAAAATAATGTTTTTTAATGATATTCCACATGGGTTTTCTCATTATCATCATGTCTCTAGAGTATTTAATCAATAGTGGAGTATCATTTTCTTTACCATTGAATTTCAGAAGACACATTGGTTTATGTTGTCATCAATTTCACTTTAAAAGAAATAGGGTATAATATATTTCTTAGACATTCATTTTTTCATTTTCATTTTTTAGTAATGCAATCATATCACCACCCTGATATTATTCTAATATTGACCATTTTTAATGTGGATTTTCTTCATCTGTATGAATTAAAATTATATAAATATTTCCTTTTACATACTATTATCCGCAAACAATGTATTATCATATTCAGCAACAATGTTTTACATATAATTCAATGAAACCATGGAGACATTATTTTCATCAATAATGACTACAATTAAATTTATGTTTTGAGGCATTATTTTTTATATGATTAGAAATAAATTATAATAATTACATTTTTTATCATTTCCAGGCTTTTCATCTATAATCAGATTCACTCAATCACTGATTGAATCTCTTAATTAGAGTGGATGAATGTTAAAATCAATATTTTTGTTACAAAACACGTAAACTAAATGATTATTTAACCTTTGTGTAATCATATTGAATGATTTAAATCATTTTATATTTAGAAATTTATACTTTTTACAAGATAAGATTATTATAATTGTTTTCGAAAAATATCATCCTAGGTTGTTGACACATTAGTTTCTGACATAAAAATAATTGAGATATCTTTAGTGTGTACTATATTTTCCATGTAATAATAATTAGACATTTAAAAATGACACACACATCCATTATAAATGATTAGAAATAATTAATAATATAACTCATACAATATAAAATTTTAAATATATCAATGATTATAATTTCAATGGATATATTTATAATTACCATATTTACTAGAGAAAGTTAAACACCAATAAAAAATGAATGATTATATTCTATGTCACTATTAATTCATATGCATCTCATTGTTGCATGATGTAGGTACCATTTAAGAATGATACTATATGAAGGGGTGAATCAGGGTATATAAAATTAAAATATTCCATCCAATAAAATTGATTCATGTATATTAAGAAGCCATTACTCTTAATTAAATCATGTGAAATCTCTAAAACCACTATAGAAAAACAGTTTTACATGATTCATAAAAAAATAGATATATAAAAGGAGTATACAATGGTAATTTTTTATGAACTATTATTTAATAAGAACACTATGTATTCTTTTTTAGGAGAGGAATCACTATCCCACTTGGTTTAAAAGAATTGAGAATTTTAAAATATCACTTCCCTCTATCATAATATTGACACATTAAAAAAACTATATATGTGTGATTCTCACAAGTAAATTATGAAAATATTGTAACACTTGTAATTTATCAATAATCTCTTAATTTATTATTTGTATGATATCATTCCACTATCATTTCTTTATCAGTTGATAAGTTCTAAATATCATTTACCCACTTTATAATAATTTCCATTAAATAAAATTTTGAATTCATTATTTTCCATATTTCATCATAGATATTTTGTACACATAATATTATATTTAATAAATTTCTAGGTTGTATTATAGTTTTTTATAGTATTATTAATTTGGAAACAAATAAGTATTATTTTTTAAAAATCAAATATAATTTTAATTTGGTAAAATCATATATTACTAATTATTCATGATTATTTTTAAATTAAACAGATATGTATTTATTTAAAATTTATCAATAACCATTTACATATTGTTTTATAAATGATTTTAATTATATAAATATTTAAAAATAGTTCATCCTATAAAAAAAATTTAAAATCAAAAGTAATATCCCGTAATTCACAAATTTATATAAAATGAAAATATATATGATAAAACCATTACCCTGGGAAAACATTCATTATGATGGAATAAAATTTATTAAAAAAACGTCCTTATCTATAATTTATTCACATAAAATACATTTAACAACCCAGAAATCATTTCCTATACCAATTGTTTTTTAAAAATTTATTATAATAATAGATTCTATAAAAAACTATACATAGAGTTTCACATATACTTAAAAATCCAATAAAACTCAAAAAATATTTATATAATCATTAATTGTTACACTATAATAAATATTATTTATTTTAGTAAAATTATTCCAAAAAAATAATTGTAAATATTAATATCTTATTCTATAGTGATATATCAGAAAAAATTATGAAATAATATTATTATCCAATTAATAAAGAAAAATAGCTACCTTCAATAGTTCTACTATTCCAATTATACAAAACCTAAATTTGGATGAAATCACCAGTGTACTTGGATGTAAATTTTTATTCACTTAATAAAATAGTTTTAACTTCGTCCATCTTCATGAAGTCGTAAAATATGAATTCCCATGGTTATTTTGGTTAATTTAAAGGGAATTATTCCAATCATTGATAGTAAACATAGAAAAACATTTCTAATTTTATTATTTCATAAAATGAATACATCCATCCCCAATAAACTAACCATTAATGACATCCCTAAAAGGAATAAATTTTGAATTTTACATTAAAACCTAAGTCACATGATCCAATATATTAGTCGTAACTATAATCCATATTAAATATATTTAACTATCATATTCATGTTTCACTAAATTAATTTCTATGACAATAGTCATATGGTTCCAATGATTGTATGTTTCATAACTAACTTATGTAGTGATTTTTTTTGTAATGAATCATTTTTTATGATCCATTTTCCTATCATATTGGGTCACCGTTGTTTAAGAATATATAAGTATTCCATCTATCAGACAATAAAAAATAGAAGTCTTGTTATATGAAATTATGATTTAGTATGATTTTTGATTCATATACAAAGTTAAATTATCCCTGAATATGAAGTGGAACATTTTTTAATGTACACACGTTTTATAAATGTCTGTGTTTATCTGTCAATTAATTATAATGATTTATAATAAATTGTTGTTCCATATTTAAAGACAAGATTATTGAATATCTAGAAACATAAAACTATTGTTCATGAGGCATAATAATAGTTTATATACACAATAACCATGTTCACAATAATTATAATGGGAGTTGATGTTGATGATTGAAAGAGTTCCAAAAATAAACCTTGATATTCTATAGTCAATAAATAATTCTGCATAATTCCATATAATTTTTTTTGTTGAATAAACTAAACATAATAAATTTAAAAAATCTCATTGAAAATACCATCAAATACTATAAAATTTTATACCTTATAAATAATTATGGACACTATCCATAACAAAAGAAAATTCATTTTCATGGGGATTATTGATATTATTATTCAATAGATCATATATCAGAGTAATTAAATATCCTAAATATAGAAATTAAATTTCAATTATTTATCTATATTCATCATTATGATTTGTGTGTTGAATGAATCTATAATCATATATCATGGTAATTATATTGTCATGAATACACGAACATATAATTGAAAAATAAAACACAACAAAAGCCATGATTTTGATAAAATGTGATATGTGATGACCTAGACCCTCACAATCCATACCTTTTCCAATTTACGGATCCTAAGGGTGGCGTCTCGGTGGTAGGAAATCATTTTGGTGTTCGACAGATCGGTGTGTGACTGATCGGCGTGTGATCGACCCGTGTGCGACCAATCGGTGTGCGACCGATTGACGTGCGACCGATCGGCATGCCACCGACCGGTGTGCGACCGATCGGCATGAGACCGATCGACGTGCGACCTACTTGTGTGCGACCGATATGTGTGTGACCGATTGGCACGACCGATCTGTGTCACCCAGCCTTGTTGGGTTTCTCTTCTATAGTTTTTCCCGTAACACCTCTATTAGGCCTTTTTATCCCTTTTGAAGTGGTTCAAACCCATTTAAGCCCATAATCAATACCCAAAAATCCCTAGAAACCTCCCCAATGGGGGATATTAAATAAAAAATTAATATCATTGTGCGTAACATCCCAACCACATGGGAAACCACGATCTGACTTCCAATGAATTAAAAAATTCCATATCCCGTAACAATAGGATATCATCTTTATATCTTCCGATATAGCTTCTTACTTCCCCTTATCGGCTGGATTTATTTCTTCTCCCTGGTGCACCTCGAGTCCCTTATTTTTTGAGGCTTGTGGTGTGCATGTGCTGGAGTATTTCTGCTTGTCCATGGAGTTCCCAACGTCCCTCCCCTTCAAGTCATGCTATCCCATGTTCTCAGTGCGTAGAGAGAAACATCAATCATTGATCAACCGGGTATGGATTTTCCTTCGTCTCTCCTTTGTATGTATCATGTGGGGCGGGTGCACTGCTGTTTCTGTGGGAGTGAGTGAAAACGATCCATAATGAAGATAATAAATGGAATTTAAAGAATGAAGGGAAGGGGTGTGAACGATGTGATGTTGTTCTTGTTTTTTTTATCTTCCTTGATGATTTTGTTGTGATTTTTTGGGCTATGCTCAGTGAAAATCATGTCCGCTGGTGGTCTTTCCTTGCGCACTAATGAACCCTTTCCTTTTGTGATAATTAAAGGATTGTATCTTGTAAATTGGTTAATCACGTAAACTCGGTGGATTAAATGGATATCTAGTAAACATATAGCCATGTCTGGTCGCCCCGGCTAACCAACAGAAGGATGAAAATAACGAATGATGTTCATGAACATGGAGGTTTTCTTACTATATTTTGGTAGTAGGTGTGTTGTTCTGTTTTTTTGCCTATGGGGTGATGCGGGTGAGGATGGGATCCTCATGGTTGTGAGTCTGAAACTGTGTGGTTGTCTTTCTTGTGACAAGAATTGGGGTGGAATCCTCTACTATTGGCGTAACATTGCTTCTTGGTTTTGGGGATATGGGGTTTTATCATGAAGCCTGTTTTGGTACCAGTACTTTGAGGGATATCATTTATCACATTGTTGTATTGACTTCACAGGAGAACCGGACGTGAATGCTTAAATTGATGTTTGGGTGTTTCTCATTTCCTGGATTGTGGTTATGCCTATTATTTTCCCATTAGTGTAGTATCCACCTAAATGAGATCACTTGAACATGTAATAAAGAATGGTTTAAAGGGGTATTGGTTTTGGGGATGAGTTGTGGAATTGTCGTGAGTGTCGTACCTTTCTGTTATGAATGAATTGTAATGAGGGTGTTTGTGGTTAGGTTGGCTTTAGGAACCCTAGGTTGGTTTGAGTGCTTGTTGTAACGCCCCGACCCCAGTTACCCAGAGTTGGTGCATTATTACATAACATTGGCATGATCACAAAAGATCAAGTCTCGAAAGACAGATTAGTTTAGTAGCCTTGGAAACACTAGATACATTCATAAGTCTTACATTAAATCATAATGTAAAACAAAACTACAACAACATCTTGTCTTCATATCCCCTCATATTATCCCTACAGGTCATTCATAATATACTTCTTCTAATCCTGGAAAAATTAATACATTGGAAGGGGTGAGCTCAGATGCTCAGTAATGATAACTATATAGGGGAAGCATTCGTAAATAAAAATTAACATTTAAGGCAATGTATAACTAAAACAAAATCCTTTTAAACTTGAACTTCAACAAAATATGGAAAAATTCAAATGAGATAATGTCATTTACTTATTCACATGGATATTCTACTGGTCGAATAATCACATGAAATATCAATAAAAACCTTTATAATGATGGAATACATAATTCCAGACTATCATAACCAAGTAGCCAAGGCCTCGTTCCAAGAATACAAATAAGATTTTGTCAAGGCCTCGTGCCAAGACAGTAGTTTGTCTCATGAGACCTACCGATGCATCGAGGAGCTATAGCGGGCTCCAACCGTCACTTATTAACTCCAATGCATTTCTCATATGAACAGGTTTAAACATATCATAAACCATAACATAATTGTATCACATAAAACATGCATAAAGGAAACATAACATTTCCACATTTCAATCACAAGATATCAGTACAAAACATTGATATAATAAAAACATTATCAAAACCATTTTCAATACAAAAATAAAAGAAAATTAAAACGTGGTATTTATTTTTCATTTATGAAAAGTTATGGCTTGTAGAGGAAGCCAAAACTCAAATAATGGTCACGACGGCGGAGAAGTAGTTGTCACCACATTCGTACAACACGAAAAAAAAAATTTTTGTCGTTTAGTAAAACGCTCGTATAAAAATATTCCTTTTGAATAAACATAAAAGTCAAAGGGGTTTATACACTGTATAAAATAAATTTGTGTATAAAACAAAATATGCCTCAATGAATGAAGATTGAGACTAAGTCCCTTAAAATTTCATTTTTTAAATAAAATAGATATATTATGTGTATTCACTATATGTAAACATAAAGAAAGTATAAATACAAAATAGGACATAATAATATCATGACATAATTTTAAAGTAGTAGATTAACCCAATGAATTGAAATTGGGATAAGAAGTTCCCTTACAAATATCATTATTTGTAAATAAAATAAATCTGTTATGTGTATTCACTATAAGTACATGTAACGAATGTACAAATACAATATAGGACATAATAATATCATGAAATAATTTGAAATTATGAGATTAACCCAAAGAATAGAAATTGTGTTAAGAAGTTCTCTTACCTTGTGTCTGACTTGACTCGATCGTTCTTTAACCTCCTGAATAATAACCTAGTGTTAATTTATACATGCTTAATAACCTTTTTCAAGTTCATTATTTCTTTTATATGACGTATTACCATGTTATGAACATCATGTAATTATTTAAGTTAATAACGGTTGTTTTGTCGATCATTGGTACTTCAGTCAAAAATAAACATCTTATAATTACATGTTGTTCATGTGGTAAAATATCCATTATATCCATAATTATATTCATGATTTAGATATCATATATATCATATATATCCAGTATATACATTCATTCATAATATTACGTAACATATAGTGGTAAGAGGTACGAAATGAAATGCACCGTTTATGGAGACGGTAAGACGTACGTACGCATGAACGATACTTTCATTAATATTTCGTATTTAATGGAATGAAATAATAATGATATAAAGGTATATTATAATTCCAGTATAATATCATATATAATATCATTTACTCCATCCATTATACATCCCACATATGGAATTAACGATTGAAATCACTTGGAGGGGGCGGTAGTTCGCACTTCCTAAAATGAAATTATCACGTTTACCCATAATGGAAATCATAAAGGTATGCCATAAATGAGAAATACAGAATCATAAGAAAGACATAAACATAATATATATATCATATATGAAAATACTGTCATCATAATGTCCACCATGAGTGGTGTTAAAAGAATATTGAACAATCATCGTTTCGTGAGGCAGTAATTCGCCA
Source organism: Viscum album (assembly GCA_963277665.1). NCBI lineage: Eukaryota > Viridiplantae > Streptophyta > Magnoliopsida > Santalales > Viscaceae > Viscum > Viscum album. The sequence continues at coordinate 1,067,286,981 of OY728160.1, forward strand.
CCCACAGAAACACTATGTTCATTAACCATTAGACGAAGGTGTGTGTAAGTGTAAATAAAATAATTTGAAAGAAAAAATCCTAGTATATTTAAGATACCGTTGTTGTTACAAAATAAAGGAATAAAAAGAGGTTAAGTGGTTGGATAAGCAAAATAAAAAAAATAACATAAGAGAAGACATCACCTTAAAATCATGTAACTCTTTTTGATTTGAGTCAAAGAAATCATTGGGATGACTTCTGCCCAAAGTGAGGCTTCTAGGAGTAATATTGGGAAGTTGAGAGAGTATTTGGGTAGAGGTTGGCCAAGACAAATTTCATGGAAGGTGTGAATAAGGTGGTAGTGGTGGGGGCCTTTTATAAGAGGAGAGGAGGGGCATTATTGGAATGTCATGAAATGTTACATTATTATGAAATTCTTTTCGGATTTTAAAAGGTCCAAAATGAAATATTTCGAGGATTAGGTGATAATTGTTCTAAATCTAATCATACAATTGGTTTTTTACAAGTGTAAGTATTAGATTTTAAATTATCCTTCCATTATATTAAAATCGTTAATTGATGAGGTAATCGCTGCATCATCATGGTGTCATAAACATATAAATTTATTTAATGTCTAAAAATTATGTAAAAAATATCATTATGTAGGAAATATTTTTAGCTTTACAATGAATATTTATTTTTGAAATTTTATCTTATATAACCCCATGAAATAATTGTTTTAGTAAAACAACACATGTTTGTGACAATTTTGTTTTTACTTTAAATAAAACGTTATTAATTTCATTTTTGTACCCAAGTTGCTCCATGGGGTCCCCAATTTGGCCCATGGATTGTGATGGACATACATGACTCATCCATTATTGTTAGGACATGTTTAAAAGTAATTTCATATTTTTATAATATCATTTTTACCTTAAATTTCACTAATTACCATTAATCACGATTAATAAAACTTAAAAGTTACTATTTAGCAAAAAAATATTTTAATCCCATTGAACAACATTTTTCATCTAATGAAAACCATGTTTGTCGGATTTTTGAAAATCAAATCACAGAATTGGTAGTGTTTCATTTACATGAAAAATTAGTTTTTAAACTACCACTTAGTGGTTTCACTATTCATCAAAAATTAAAGTTTTTCAGAAAATATAAAAAATTCACCCTAAGTTTTATTTGATATTCCTAATTCAAAAATGATGTATATTTTACAAAAAAAAATATAAGTTGATTTAATTAATTTAATAATCAATTCCCACTATCACAACAAATAGCGTGTTTTTAAGAAGTAATATATATCAAAAGATTGACAATTGTTTATGTCCAATTTTAATGTGAAATTAATTATAATGACCACCATTGGATAAAATGGTAAAAATATATTCTAATTATACATTAAAACCAATAAATAGTATCATTTATCACTATAAATTATTTTGATTAAAAAAGTTTCTTTTAATTATTTTCTCTATTCATAGAAAATTGGACGTTCTCAGAAAATTACAAAAAATTCAACTTAGGATAATTTCGATATTCCGAAAAAAATGATGTCCATTTTGAAATATAAAATTTATATAATTTCAAAAGGTGGGTATTACTATTCATAACTACTGCTTTGATTGGTCGCAGTGTGTTAGAATCTCGAACTTGCGTACAATGGAAGCTATTGCATTATTGAAATAGAAGCATATCGTGAAAGCATGGGGTGTTACATTTTCCCCTCCTTAAATAAATTGCGTCCTCGCAATTTGAAAATGTTCTTCGAATATAAAAGGTTGAAAATAGAAAATACCTTTGTGGAAAACCCACATCGGATATAGGGTTAATATTAATATAACTTTAAAAGAATGAAAGAGAAGTACAAAGGTCACACAAGAAGGCCCATACTAGTATCCTACGAAAATATGGATATGGAGGAAAAAACAAACAACCAAGGTCTGATGGAGAGTTGTAGAAAACATGGTTAGAATAAATTTAACTATAAGAAAATCACAAACTTGTGATTGGTTATATGATCATTGATTACCCAGTTGGAAAAGTTAACTGACAACATTTTTGTTTTAAGTTACCTTTGATATAGTTGAGGAATTTCTTTAGGATATTTACTAAGAACGTAAGGAAATATACATACTTGTCATGTAGAATTTCATTATTTAATAAATTTTTACCACAAACCCATCTTTCACTCAAAAAGATAATAGAACTCAAAAATATTATATTTATCCTAATAGCACAAGGTTCCAAATATTAACACATACCATTTAGATTAGGAAAACTATTTTTTAATAACCAGGGACTTCCTGTAGGCTAGTGGTAGGTAATAAAGGCATGTCACACTATGGTTGTGGGTTCGATTCCTGAAGCTTTGTCCGACGCGACGGTTTATCCCCCGACCTTCAGGTTGTCCTTTTCCTAAAACTATAGTATTATAATATTCCAAAAATAATCTTCAGAAATGTTTTAACCTTAAACAATAGTATCCAAAGTTCAACTTAATCCATTCCAACCATTATAGTTATCCAAAATACCTCCATCCAGACTTCCTTTAAAAGGTCTCTAAATTCCAAAATCAATTGTATCATTAGATTCCTCAAACAAAGTAAAGTTTCTCTTATTTTCACATATAAAAATATTATTACCTTCATCATATTAAAAACTCACTGAAAACAACAAGTATTGTAGTACAATCTTTATATATATCACATTATTCTTATAACTAGAATATATTCCTTGAGTCCAAAAGTACCAATACATTAATTATTCCACTTCAACTGTAGTAACAACATAAGATTTTCCTTGATCCTATGGCCTTTTATGAGGTAAGTTTCCCTGATGATTAGGATATTCATTTGCATAATGCCCCATTTCCCTACAATTGTAGCATTGAACATTTATAGCCTCTTTCGTTCCCTTGCAATCACGATCCTGGTGACATTTTTCTCTACATTTATAACAAACTCCCATTCATTTTAGGCAAGTAGTAGGGTGATTCTTCCCACAATTATCGCATAATGGAAAATAATTATTTCCCATTTTCCCTTTATCTATCTCTTACTCCACAGTTCTCTTATTCTCTTGCTTTACTTTATTTCCATAAGATTTAGAGAATTCCTTTTCTGTCTTCATAAAATACAAGACTATATCTTCGTACCCTGAGAAATATTGTGATAAAAAATATCGACGAAGAAATGGTTTTAACACATCAAAGAAATGATCTATCTTATTTCCTAGGTTACATATATAATCTGCAGCATGTCTTGCTAACCTTGTAAAGTTAGCCTCATACTTTGCGACATTCTCATCCTCCTTCTGCCTCAGACTCAGAAATTGCCTTTCCATATCTGCTCGATGGTCATGTGGAATGTATTTCTCTAATAAAATTTCCTTAAACTTCTTCCATTCCATACTTGATACTTCTTCATCTTCCTTTGTGTTTTGGATCAGCGACCACCATTGATCGACATCTCCAGTGAGGCGGTAAACTGCCATGACAACCTTCTCCCTTTCGCTACTCCCCAAGGCGTGGAATATTTTCTATAAGGAGTTTATCCATTGTTCAGATACTAATGTATTTGTACCCCTATTAAATGTTGGCGGTTGTTGCCTCATGAAGCAGTCTAACATTAATCCTTCACGTTGCGGATCCGGGTGCTCCATATGAGTAAGGATGTTACTCATGACCTGAGTGAGTTCCCCCCCCCAGTATGGTGATAAATTGATCAGCACCCGTTGTATCACTAACTTTATTATAATTATCTTGAGCAGGAGGGAAATCCCTACATTTAGTGCGTGCATTGATACGACTTCCATTCCTCTCACTAGGTGCCATTTCTAAACAATGGAATAAACTAGTTTAGTTTATGAATCAAAATACATAATTCCATACTTGTAAAACACTTAACATAAATTGAACTATAATCATAAAAAAATTTCTTTGAGGAAGTATATACTCATAAACATTTCATAATGATTGTAATTAAAATGAGAATTATCCTAAGCATATCCACCGGGAGTGTAGTAACCAAGAGTGCAGCAAGGCATGTTGTCATGCACCAGTTCCCGTTCGAGTTTAGCTCAAAGCGGTGTTTTCGGGTTTTACCCCTAGGTACATCTGTGCCAGAGCCGCCTCTACCTACTCATATCCATACAGGGATGTATTTCTCGAAAAACTCACAAAATCACTGTAATACCAATATTCTAGGAAGTTCTTCTATACTAATCATCAAAGTCTATCTTAGGGATATGTGCTCTAATCAGAGTTTATCTAAATCTAGCTTCAAAGGTTAGTACTAAACTACCTCTGATACCAACTGTAATGCCCCGACCCCAGTTACCTAGATTCAGTGCATTATTACGTAACATTGGCATGATCACAAAAGATCAAGTCTCGAAAGGCCGATTAGTTTAGTATCCTTGGAAACACTAGATACATTCATAAGTCTTACATTACATTATAATGTAAAACAAAACTACAACAACATCTTGTATTCATATCCCATCATAATATCCCTACAGGTCATTCATAATATACTTCTTCACATCTTGGAAAAATTAAAACATTGGAAGGGGTGAGCTCAGATGCTTAGTAAGGATAACAATATAGAAAAATCTTCCATAAATAAACATTAACATTTAAGGAAATGTATAACTAAAACAAAAGTCTTTTAAACTTGAACATCAACATAATATGGAAACATTAAAATGAGATAATTCTATTTATATATTTACATGGATATTCTACTGGCCAAATAATCACATTAAATATCAAAAACCACTTTCATAATGATGGAATGTATAATGCCAAACTATCATAACCACGTAGCCATGGCCTCGTTCCAAGACTAAAAACAATATTTTGTCAAGGCCTCGTGCCAAGACACTAGTTTGTCTCATGTGTCCTACCGATGCATCACGGAGCTATAGCGGGCTCCACCCATCACTTATTAAGTCCAATTCATTCCTCGTATGAATAGGTTTAAACATATCATAAACCATAACATAATTGTATCACATAAAACATGCATAAAGGAAACATAAGATTTACACATTTCAATCAAAAGATATCAATACAACACATTGATATAATAAAAACATTTTCAAAACCATTTTCAATACCAATATAAAATAAAATTAAAACATGGTAATTTTTTCATTTAAATAAAGTTATGGATTGTAGTGGAAGCCGAAACTCAAATAATGGTCACGGCGGTGGAGAAGTCATTTTCTCTGCATACATACGACAAGAAAAACATTTTTTTTGTCGTTTAGTAAAATGCTAATATAAAAATATTCCTTTTGAATATACATAAAAGTCATGGGGTTTATACACTGTATAAAAGAAATTTGTGTATAAAACAAAATATGCCTCAATTAATGGAGATTGAGACGAAGTCCGTTAAAAATATAATTTTTTTAAATAAAATAGATCTGTTATGTGTATACACTATATGTACACATAATGAATGTATAAATACAAAATAGGACATATTAATATCATGACATAATTTTAAAGTAGGATATTAACCCAAAGAATGGAAATTGGGTTAAGAAGATCCCTCACAAAGATCATTATTTTTAAATAAAATAAATCTATTATGTGTATTCACTATAAGTACACATAAAGAATGTACAAATACAATATATGACATAATAATATCATGACATAATTTGAAAGTAGGAGATTAACCCAAAGAATAGAAATTGGGTTAAGAAGTTCCCTTACCTTGTGTCTGACTTGACTCGATCATTCTTTATCCTCCTGAATAATAAACTAGAGTTAATTTCTACTTTCTTAAGAACATTTTTCAAGTTCATTATTCCTTTTATATGAAATATTACCATGTTATTAACATCATGTAATTATTTAAGTTAATAACGGTTGTTTTGTGGATCTTTGGTACTTGAGTCAAAAATAAACTTCTTATAATTACAAGTTGTTAATGTGGTAAAATATCCATTATATCCAGAATTATATTCATGATTTAGATATTATATATATCATATATATCCATTATATACATTCATTAATAATATTACGTAACATTTAGAGGTAAGAGGTAAGAAATGAAATGCACTATTCATGGAGACGGTAAGTCGTACGTCGACATGAACGCTACTTTCATTTCTATTTCGTATTTAATGAAATGAAATCGTAATGATATAATGGTATATTATAATTCCAGTATAATATCATATATAATATCATTTACCCCATCCTTTATACATCCCAGAAATGGCATTAATGATTCAAATCACTTTGAGGGGGCGGTAGTCCGCACTTCCTAAAATGAAATTATCACGTTTACCCATAATGGAAATCAAAAAGGTATGCCATAAATGAGAAATAAAGAAGAATAAATAAAACATAAAAATAATATATATATCATATATGAAAATATTTTCATCATAATATCCACCATGAGAGGTGTTAAAATAAGATTGAACAATCATCGTTTCGTGAGGCAGTAATTCGTCACCCACAGAAACAGTATGTTCTTTTACCATTAGACGAAGGTGTGTGTAAGTTAAAATAAAATGATTATCATAAAAAAATCATTGTATATTTAAGATACTGGTGTTCTTACAAAATAATGGAATAAAAAGATTTTAAGGGGTTGGATAATCAAAATAAAACAAAAGAACATAAGAGAAGACATTATCTTAAAATCAGGTAACTCTTTTTTATTTGAGCCAAAGGCTTCCATAGGATGAATTATGCCCAAACTGAGGCTACTAGGAGTAAGATAGGGAAGTTGAGAGAGCAATTTGGCAGAGGTTGGCCGAGCCAAATGGTTTGGAAGGTGTGAATAAGGTGGTCGTGGTGGGGGCCGTTTATAAGAGGAGAGGAAGGGCACTCTTGGAATGTCATGAAATGTTACATTATTATGAAATTGGTTTGCGATTTTAAAGGTAATAAATGATATATTTCCAGGATAAGGTAATAAGGGTTCTATATATACTCAAACAGTAGGTTTTTAAAAAGTTTAGGTATTATATTTTACATAATCCTTCCATTTTATTAAAATCGTTAATAAATGAGGTAATCACTCCATCATCATGGTGTCAAAAAAAAATTAATTTATTTAATGTCTAAAAAATATATAAAAAATATCATGATGTATGAAATCTTTTTAGCTTTCCAAATAATATTTATAGTAGAAATTTGAAATTATATAACCCCATGTATTAATTATTTTAGTAAAACAACACATGTTTGTGACAATTTTATTTTTACTTTAAATAAATAGATATTAATTACATTTTCTTACACAAGTGGCTCTATGGGGTCCCCAAGTTGACCCATGGATTGTCTTGGTCTTCCATGACTAATAAAATTATGTTAGTACATGTTTAAAAGTAATTTCATATTTTTATAATATCATTTTTACCTTAAATTTCACTAATTACCTTTAATCGCGATTAATAAAACTTAAAAGTTAGTATTCACCAAAAAAATATTTTAATCCCATTGAACAAAAATTCTCTTCCTAATGACAACCATTTATGTTGGATTTTTGAAAATCAAATCATAGAAGTGGTAATGTTTCATTTACATGAAAAATTAGTTTTTAAACTACCACTTAGTGGTTTCACTATTCATCAAAATTGAAGTTTTTCAGAAAATAGAAAAAATTAACCCTAAGCTATATTTGATATTCCTAATTCAAAAATGATGTCTATTTTACAAAATTCAAAACATATAAGTTGATTTAATTAATTTAATAATTAATTCCCGCTGTCACAACAAATAGCATGTTTTTAAGAAGAAATATATATCAAAAGAGTGACAATTGTTTATGTCCAATTTCTAAGTGAAATTAATTATAATGACCTCCATTGGATAAAATGGTAAAAATATACTCTATTTATACTTTAAAACCACTCAATAGTATAATTTATCACTATTAATTGTTTTGATTAAAAAATTTTTTTAAGTATTTTCTCTATTCGTAGAAAATTGGAAGTTCTCAGAAAAGTACAAAAAATTCAACTTAGGATAATTTCGATATTACGAATAAAAAAATGAAGTCCATTTTGAAATATAAAATTTATATAATTTATGAAAGTGGTTATTACTATTCACAACTGCTACTTTTATTGGTTATGGTGTGTTAGAATCTCAAACTTGCATACAATGCAAGCTATTGCATTATTGAAAGAGAAGCGTATCGTGAAAGCTTGAGGTGTTACACATGTTAACTATTAATATATCTATCGTTTATATTTTTCTTATTTTCGCCCCACCCAAGATGAGCACTTAGTGCTGAACACCCCAATTTCATGGGGGAGAGTGTTCTTCCCAACACTCCTATGAGTGGCTAGTTATTATCTCCTTTTCTGCTCCCTTCCCCAAAAATCCCAAGACTCTTCGGGCAGGTTATGATGGCTTGATGTCCATTATCAGCCCAAGAATCTTCAGGCAGGGTAGTTGTGGTGGTTGGCCCAGGTATTTGCGGGCAGGTTGTTCCCATGAATAATCGATATGATCCCCAAGTGTCTTCGGGTGTGACAGTAGTTGTTCTGGACCAAGTGTATTTGGGCGTTGTTACTTATGGTGGTTTTGGCCCAGGTGTTTGCGGGCGGGATAGTGGTTGTGGCCATGGTGTTTGCTGGTAGGATTTATGGTTGTGGCCTAGGTTTGTGCGGGTGGGTGTGGTAGTGGTAATGATGTATGAATGGCGGGGTTGGTACGATGCGTATGATGTCTTCAATAACCAATGGGAAAGTGGTGCGGGGTACGCAATCATCGATGTGATATTACTATACATTACATGACTTGCGTTATTTGGGGAGTGTGCCCTAGTGAGGCTTGGGTGGATAGTTTTCCTTCTTATAAGTTTCAGTTTCCTCTTTTCTCACAGGGCATTAGAATGCCTCTCCACTTGTGCACGAGACCCTTTGGTTTTATCTACTGAGTATACTTGTATGCTCACCCTACTTATATAAATCTACTTTCAGCTATATAGGATGACTTCAGGGATCGTGCAGGACCGTACTAGCTCGGACCATGGGGCAGCTGCTGTTGTCGTTTTCCTTTTTCATGTAACTTTACCTTTGGAGTTTTTGTGGCTTGTATCATTTATTGTTGAACATGAATATGGGAATGTGTTACTTTTGGATTTACCATTACTTTCAGCTTTGATATTTTTGGGGTTTCTATCTTATCTCTCGATCCAATAAGAAAAATAAAAAGTGTAATGACTTCAATTTTGTGTGAGATTCTATACCATTGGTGCTGGTCGCCACTTCGGGTCATATTGAAGGCAGGTTTTGGGGGTCATTATCTCTCCTTAAACTTAGATAAGGAAGGGATTGGAAATCTGCTGTCCCTTCCCTCATTTTTGTGAATGAGGGTCGTAACATGATATTAAAAAATTCTATTACTACATATAGAGTATTAATGATATTAAATTACATAAAAAATAATCATAGTGGTTAAAACCCCCCAAAATTATATTTTTATTATATAAACATACAATACTATGAAATTACAGTATATCAAATTCAAATTGACAATAGAGAAAAATAATTTTTCCCATGATTGATATATAAGAGACCAATTATTGTAAAATTTTATTATTCCTAACATTTATAAAATTAATAATCTTATAATCGGTTCAAAATTTTAATTTTCAATATATATTATCAAATTATATCTTGAAATGTTTCTCTTTTCAAGGAATACTGTAATATTCAAATACTAAATGAAATCATTTATTCATTATCGTAATAGATACTAACATATGATATAAAATGATATATATATATATATATATATCATCCTTGGATATAAATAAATTAGAAAATATACTTATCTCAGAAGATGTAGTTTTAAAATCAACACTTAAAAAATGAGTACATGTACAATATCATTGAAATTATTGTATGTCCCAATAAATCCATATATCCAAAAATCATTATTAAAAACTATAATTATGTAATCCCATGTCCTATAAAATAATTTATAATAAAAAAATTCAGAATATCCCACTCTCCATAATATGTATGTATTTAAATATATGGACGGATAAATGAATCATTATATGTTTAATCATTCATCAACTAGTAATTATTATAAAAAAAATAATGACTAATCATGTTAAGGACAATGAATTCCCAAAATCATTACATATTTTATATCAAAATAGTTAACGATGATCACATTAATTAATTAAAATTATATGATCCTAGTGGTTGATGGAGGGATGTGACATAAAACATAATTTTTAATTATAATCACAATTTGTTCCTACCACTGCAATAATTAATTATTTAAGAATATTTATGTAAATTAATTATGAAAATATTGGAAAATTAATATATATAGATCATGAACTTCAAAATATATGATTTTATTTTCCACCATGGTCTACTCAGCCATAAATAAGAGACTCTACTTCTTAATTCATCATTAAAAAATATTTATTGTCACTATAATATATTGTACATGTTCATTAGGTTGTGATGTACGTTAACAAGATGCTATAGATTTTCAATTCTATAGGAACAAGTATGACTGATAAACATAATATGATAGTAACTGAAATGATGTAGGTTTAAATGAAGATATTCATAAATTTTAGAGTAATTTGGATTTATTTCATTATTTTATATCATATATTTGGAAATTATCCCACACATCACAAGAACAGTCAATAAGAATTCCATTTAAACATTGTATGAACTACTCATTGAATTATTATAGCAAATCTTCAACATATGGTTTGTTCTTATAGATTTAATAGGAATATTATGTTTTTTGTTATATGAATTGTGTATGTATTCTCGTATGATGATATTTTAATTTCTAAGATAAATAAGTCCCTATTTTTGTGTACTTTCTGGAATTATATTGTGATGACCCAGACCCCCCTTGGTCCCTTCCTTTGCCGAAAATCCGGTTTCCTTGCGGGGTACCGATCGGCGAGACCGATCGGTGAGACCGATCGGTGACACAGATCGGTGAGACCGATCGGTGAGACCGGCCCTGCCAAGTTGTTCCAGTAATGTTCCTTTTCGCAAATAGGGTTTTAAACCCTATTCTTCCTTGCTAAAAATATCTTGGAAATCCGAAACGCGCGCAAAGGTCTTAGTTAAATGCTTCATTAATTCATGGGTCAGTTAAAACCACCCAGCGCCATTAATGATGAGTCAAGCCACGTGGTCAACTCACGACTCCCTCGTCTTCCGTGGTTTTGTGTTTTCATCTCAACCGTCCCCAGCTCTTATAAATTAAGGGTTAGGCCGTGGCTTCCCCCCTTCTTCGATCGTGGCTCTTCTGGTGCACGGGACCGCCGCGTCGTTATCCGTAAAGTTCCGCGCCCCCGGCCTAAACTTCGATCATCCATCAACAAGTAGGGATTTTCTCTCGTCTCTCACTTTTGTGTATCATGCGGGGTGGGCGTTACTTTTGTTCCTATGGAATTGGTTGAACCAAACCCTAATGAAGATAATAAACGAAGTTCTAAAGGAAAAAGGGGAAGGGGTTGTGATCGTTGTTTATGCTTTATCTTGTGATCATCCCTTTTGTTGTACTGGTCTATGTTTTCTGAAAATTGAGGCCGTTGGTGGTCGTGTGTGTGCACTTGAATCCCCTCGTGATGTTTTAAATGGGTTGCTGAAATTGTGAACTCCTGCTGTGAAATTGGTTAATCACGTATACCCGGCTGAATAATTGAAAGCACCAGGATCAACCCTTCTGTGATAACTAACGGATAGAACACATGGAATTTTGAAATCATGGAGTGTGTTAAGTCGTTTAAATCTGGAAATCCCTGACTTGTGTTGGTAGTGGTTGCTGGTTGTTTTCCCTTCGGGCCGCTTGTTGGAAATGTGGGAGGGGATGGGATTCCCCGTCCTTTTATACTCTCGGTGACTGTGTGAATTTGGGGGATGGAATCTCCTGTTGGCATGGTTTCAGTGGTTGTGAGTTTTTATCACAAATTGGGGAGAGATCCTCTGTTGGTAGAACCGGGTGTGAGTGTTTTGATTGATCCATGCTTTGACACCTTCCTTGGTTATGCTTATGGTAGTTGCCCAGTAGTGCTTAAAATTAATTGAACATTTGACTAAACGTGAAACAAGAATGGGACAAATGGTTTTGTGGGCAAGGGTCGTGAAATGTGACTCGGACGTTGTGGTATTGTGTTCTGTAGGTTGGCTAGGAAAACCTAAGTTTTGGGTGAGTGTTTGTTACCTATATCTATACTTGTAGCTTTGTGTTTCTTATTCGCGCCCCACCCAAGTTGAGCACTTAGTGCCGAACACCCCCATTTATGGGGGAAGGGTGTTTTTCCCAACACTATACTTAGTGGCTGGTTATTAGCTCCTTTTCTGCTCCCTTTCCCGGATAGCCCAAGTACCTTCGGGCAGGCTGTGATGGCCTGAAGTCCATTATTAGCCCAAGAACCATCGGGCAGGGTGTTGTGGTGGTTGGCCAGGTGTGTGCGGCAGGTGGTTTCCCAAGTGTCTTCGGGATGAGGCCCAGGTGTTTTCGGGCGTGGCAGTGGATTCTTTAGCCCAGGTGTCTTCGGGCGTAGCGGTGGTTGTTCTGGCCTAGGTGTTTGCAGGCATGGTTACTTGTGACAGTTGAGGCCCAGGTGTGTGCGGGTGGGATTTGGCAGTGGGACTGCGTGTGGTTGTGGCCCAGGTGTGTGCGGGCGGGAGAGATAGGACGGAGTCGGGAGTTAGGCACAGTAAGGATTTCATGGGATGGTAAGGCAACAGCGTTGGGTGACCTTGGTGCGTGAAATAGGCCAGGGAGGACCGGCTAGGACACGGGATTTTAGGGCCCCCCGTGATCCGATGCAAGGACTCTGGACCTACCGAACGACCAAGTGAAGCCACACTGATTGCAGGGTAGAGACCCTAGGAAAGGTACATGCATCATAAATGACTTGGGTTCTCATGTTTCTGGGATGTCTTGGGAAATTAAGAATAAATTAAATCTTAAAAAGTTTTGAGAACGGTTTTCTTTGCACTACTGGGCTTAGGCATTCCTTGTTTACCTTGCAGCTATGGCACCTGGAAGGCGACCACGTGTGGTACAGGCGATCGAGACTCCTGAGACTACCTTGGCCAATCAGCAGAGAGCTGATCGGGAGGAAGAGGACGACCGGTGGCAGAAGACTCTTCGAGCCTTTCAGCGACAGGCCCTCGAGAAATATGAGGGCAGCACCTCCGACATGAAGACGGAAGGCTGGCTGGAGGAGCTAGTCATAGCCTTCGGCCTGATTCGGGCCCCGACAGAGTACTGGGTTCCTCTGGCTGTTAGCCAGATGCGAGGAGCGTCACGTCAGTGGTGGATGCTTCACCTGGTGAGTAGGAAAGAGTCTGAGGTTGCTTGGGCGGAATTCGAGAAGGAGTTCCGGGCGGAGTTTCTCTCCTCGACAATGAAGGCGGAGAAGAGGCAGGAGCTACTCTCCCTCCAGCAGGGGAGCATGTCCGTGAGGGAACTCGGAATCAAGTTCAAGGACCTCCTGCGTTTTGCTCCAGACCTCTTTCCCGATGAGGAGTCTCGGGCAAGACGTTTGGAGGAGGCGCTCCGACCCTCCCTCCAGTATGCTGTTACTCCCTTTACCCTTCCGACATACTTAGAGGTTCAGAAGAAGGCCGAAGTGGTGGAAAGGATGCACACTCTAGGCGGACTGTCACGAGAAGGGATCCAGCTGGGACCATCGAAGGGGAAGGCCGTCAGCACCAGGCCCCCAGCATCGGGACCCTCCAGGTTCCGACCCGCAGGGAGCAGGCCGCAGCAGTTTCAGTTTCGATCCCCTGGCCCCCGTTCTTTTCCTTCAGGCTCGGGACCACGGTGCTTCATCTGCGGGAGCCCTGGACATCTTCGGAGTCAGTGCCCCGATCGGGTGCAGTACAGCGGTGGCAGTCATCCCCAGCATCCGCCACAGCAGCAGTTCCCAGCCAGACCCTTCCAGCAGCAGCAGCAGGGACAGCGAGCTCCCGCTCCTCCGCAGACAGACATAGGAGGGGGAGGCCGACCTCAGGGCGCTCCTCAGGGACCTCGACCAGGGCGTGGTCGGGGAGGTGGCCGACAGCCGAGGGGTAGGGGAGCTGGGCGTGGACAGTTACACGCAGCAGAAGCAACAGTTCCAGCAGGGCCAGAGGTTGTTCGAGGTACGATCAGTGTGTTTAGCACTCTTGCTTATGCTTTGTTCGATACCGGAGCTTCGCACTCCTTTGTTGCACCCAGTCTAGCCCGCGCCTTGGGTCTAGATGCCGAGAGACTTCCAGTGCCCCTGGTGTTAAGCACACCAGTTGGAGGTCAGACCGACTTGCTGTTCGTTTGTCGGGGATGTAGACTGATGTTGGGGCCGCATCGGTCGGTTAGGGATCTCCTTCTACTACAGATTCGGCCGTACGATGTCATCCTAGGCATCGACTGGCTATTTTCTGTGTGCGCCGTCATCGACTGTTTCCAAAGGAGGGTGGTGTTCTCCGGTTTGGACGGCCAGCGTGTTACTTTCACCGGCGAGCGGAGCTGTCCGAAGGGAAACAGGAGGGAGGAACCTCTCCTCTCCTTGTTGACCGAACTGACGATAGAATCAACAGATGCGGAAATGGTGGAAGTGCCAGAGATCGTTCGTGAATTTATGGACGTCTTTCCTGAGGAGGTGACGACTCTACCCCCTCGACGTGATATCGAGTTCGGGATAGACCTACAGCCCGGCTCTCGACCAATATCGATGGCTCCTTACCGGATGGCACCTTCGGAGCTACGGGAGTTGCGGATACAGATTGACGATCTGATGAAGAGGGGTTATGTTCGTCCAAGTGCATCACCGTGGGGTGCCCCAGTCTTGTTTGCGAAGAAGCCAGATGGTGGCCTCAGGTTATGCATTGATTACAGGAGGCTGAATCAGGTAACAATCAAGAACCGCTACCCTCTTCCGAGGATAGATGATCTTTTCGACCAGTTGAAGGGGGCAGGATGGTTCTCGAAGATCGACCTACGATCCGGGTACCACCAGCTGAGGGTGAAGGACAGCGACGTCCCGAAGACGGCGTTCAGGTGCAGGTATGGGCACTTCGAGTTCGTGGTCATGCCCTTTGGTGTTACGAACGCCCCTGCCGTGTTCATGGGGCTTATGAACTCCATCTTTCGGGAGTACCTGGATCGGTTTGTGGTGGTGTTCATCGACGATATCCTGATCTATTCAAAGTCAGAAGAGGACCATGCAGAGCACCTGAGGACAGTTTTGGAGGTCCTACGACAGCACCAGCTCTATGGGAAGTTGTCAAAGTGCAAGTTCTGGGCGCGAGAAGTGAACTTCCTTGGACATGTAGTGTCTGAGCAGGGAGTAGCAGTCGACCCATCAAAGGTTGAGGCAATTGTTTCTTGGGCAGCACCCAAGGATGTGGCGTAAGTTCGGAGTTTCCTCGGACTGGCAGGCTACTACCGGAGATTCGTACCCAACTTCTCCCGGGTAGCAGCCCCTTTGACGGCTTTGACCAAGAAGGACCAAGTTTTCGTGTGGAGCGAGCAATGTGAGTCGTCCTTCAGCTACCTAAAAGAAAAACTGGTTAGTGCCCCAGTGTTGAGATTGCCAGAAGGAGGGATGGCCTATGAGGTATTCTGTGATGCTTCGGGACAGGGCCTGGGGTGCGTATTGATGCAGCGACAAGGGGTGATCTCTTACGGGTCCAGGCAGCTACGCCCCCATGAGCGGAACTATGCCACCCATGACCTGGAGCTTGCAGCGGTGGTGTTCGCATTAAAGCTGTGGCGACATTACCTCTTTGGGGAGCGCTTTGTGGTCTTCACCAACCACAAAAGCTTGCGCTATATCTTCTCCCAGCGTGACTTGAACTTGCGACAGCGGAGGTGGGTCGAGTTTCTCCAGGACTACGACTTTGAGATCTCATACACTGAAGGTAAGGGAAAGGTTGTGGCTGATGCCCTGAGCAGGAAGCCGCATCAGGAGGTGGTTCGGGAATCTGCCGATGCTTGGAAGGCAATGGGGGAGTTGGCTGCCTTGCACTTGGATGCAAGGGTGGAAGGTACTAGAGGTTGTTTGTTTCAGATGACGGTACAGTCCTCTTTGTTGCAGCAAGTGGAAGAGTCTCAGTGGGGAGATCCTGAGGTGGAAGTGTTGCGGGATCGTGTCGATCAGGGGAACGCCCAGGAAGGATGGTCGGAGGACAGCCGACATCGGATGCTCTTTCATCGGAGGTTGTTTGTTCCAGAGGTGATGCGTGATGAAGTCCTTCATGAGTTCCATAGCTCAGCCTTGGCGGTACATCCGGGTGTTTCGAAAATGTACCAAGGCCTGAGGGGACAGTTTTGGTGGCCTGGGGTGAAACGGGCAGTGGCAGAGTTCGTGGCTAAATTCCTGGTGTGTCAGCAGGTAAAGGCTGAACACCGTGTTCCTGGTGGTCTGTTGCACCCTCTAGATGTTCCCGAGTGGAAGTGGGACGACGTCTCAATGGACTTCGTCACGGGACTCCCCAGAGCTCAGGGCGGGCATGATGCTATCTGGGTAGTGGTGGATCGATTGACAAAATCTGCTCACTTCTTGGCTATCAAGGAGTCGGGACCCGTGAGTACCTTAGCACAGAGGTACGTGGATGAGGTGGTGCGTTTGCATGGAGTTCCGAAAACGATCGTCTCAGATCGGGACACTCGATTCACCTCACGAGTCTGGAAGGGGTTACAGCATGCTTTTGGAACCCAACTACGCCTTAGCACTGCTTTTCACCCTCAGACTGATGGACGGACAGAGCGGACTATCCAGACTTTGGAGGACATGCTGCGAGCATGTGTTCTGGATTTCGGAGGATCATGGGTACGACACTTGCCTTTAGTAGAGTTTGCCTACAACAACAGTTTTCACTCTACTATCGGCATGGCCCCTTTTGAGGCTTTGTATGGAAGACCATGTCGTTCACCCTTATGCTGGGAAGAGGTTGGTGAGACTGGTACTCTTGGACCAGAAGTAGTGCAGAGCACCACGGAGAAAGTCCAGCTAGTGCGGGAGAGGATGAAAGCAGCTCAGGATCGGCAGAAATCTTATGCTGATCGTCGGAGGAGGCCCCTGAGGTTCGAGGTGGGAGATCATGTGTTTTTGAAGGTTTCCCCTCGACGGGGGCAGCGGAGGTTCGGAAAGGGGAGTAAGCTCTCCCCTAGGTTCATCGGACCTTTCGAGGTGCTGAGGCGAGTTGGCGAGGTGGCATATCAGCTGGCCCTACCACCTCAGTTGGAGAGGGTCCATGACGTCTTCCATGTCTCCCAGCTTCGTCAGTACTTACATGATGACTCTCATGTCATCAACTGGGGAGAGCTAGACGTGGGAGGAGACGCGACCTTCGAGGAACGGCCAGTCAGAATCGAGGATCGCAAGGAGAAAGTGCTCCGTGGACGAACCGTCGGCCTGGTTCGTGTGTTGTGGAGACATGGCGGCCTCGAAGAGAGTACGTGGGAGAGGGAAGCACAAATGCGTGCCCAATACCCCGAGTTGTTCTGAGCTTTGAACCCTTGGTGCCTGTTGTGACAGAACGTTTGACCTTTTTGGCTATGAAATGTGCTAGGTTCCTTTCCTCTGATTTTGTGTGGGAAGCCCCGGTTGAAGGGAAGGGGAAACCCGACCCCTAATCAGGACGCATTAAGGTGGATGCGATTAAACCCGTGCGGGCGAGTCAGTGCCGCCCAAAGCGGATAATATCTTGACATGGGGGAGGGGAACTCCCCAAACCCACATGACCGGGCGGTTTGGCGTGGTGTGATGCTTGGTTCTTGACAGGGAGTATTTTCAATTAGCGGGGGTCCACTCCTAAGAGGAATCTTCGAAGATGGTTGTTCGGATCCTCTCTTTCCTTCTAGTTTGTTTTGATTCTCGGGGACGAGAATCGTTTAAGAGGTATCTGATGTGATGACCCAGACCCCCCTTGGTCCCTTCCTTTGCCGAAAATCCGGTTTCCTTGCGGGGTACCGATCGGTGAGACCGATCGGCGAGACCGATCGGTGAGACCGATCGGTGAGACCGGCCCTGCCAAGTTGTTCCAGTAATGTTCCTTTTCGCAAATAGGGTTTTAAACCCTATTCTTCCTTGCTAAAAATATCTTGGAAATCCGAAACGCGCGCAAAGGTCTTAATTAAATGCTTCATTAATTCATGGGTCAGTTAAAACCACCCAGCGCCATTAATGATGAGTCAAGCCACGTGGTCAACTCACGACTCCCTCGTCTTCCGTGGTTTTGTGTTTTCATCTCAACCGTCCCCAGCTCTTATAAATTAAGGGTTAGGCCGTGGCTTCCCCCCTTCTTCGATCGTGGCTCTTCTGGTGCACGGGACCGCCGCGTCGTTATCCGTAAAGTTCCGCGCCCCCGGCCTAAACGTCGATCATCCATCAACAAGTAGGGATTTTCTCTCGTCTCTCACTTTTGTGTATCATGCGGGGTGGGCGTTACTTTTGTTCCTATGGAATTGGTTGAACCAAACCCTAATGAAGATAATAAACGAAGTTCTAAAGGAAAAAGGGGAAGGGGTTGTGATCGTTGTTTATGCTTTATCTTGTGATCATCCCTTTTGTTGTACTGGTCTATGTTTTCTGAAAATTGAGGCCGTTGGTGGTCGTGTGTGTGCACTTGAATCCCCTCGTGATGTTTTAAATGGGTTGCTGAAATTGTGAACTCCTGCTGTGAAATTGGTTAATCACGTATACCCGGTTGAATAATTGAAAGCACCAGGATCAACCCTTCTGTGATAACTAACGGATAGAACACATGGAATTTTGAAATCATGGAGTGTGTTAAGTCGTTTAAATCTGGAAATCCCTGACTTGTGTTGGTAGTGGTTGCTGGTTGTTTTCCCTTCGGGCCGCTTGTTGGAAATGTGGGAGGGGATGGGATTCCCCGTCCTTTTATACTCTCGGTGACTGTGTGAATTTGGGGGATGGGATCTACTGTTGGCATGGTTTCAGTGGTTGTGAGTTTTTATCACAAATTGGGGAGAGATCCTCTGTTGGTAGAACCGGGTGTGAGTGTTTTGATTGATCCATGCTTTGACACCTTCCTTGGTTATGCTTATGGTAGTTGCCCAGTAGTGCTTAAAATTAATTGAACATTTGACTAAACGTGAAACAAGAATGGGACAAATGGTTTTGTGGGCAAGGGTCGTGAAATGTGACTCGGACGTTGTGGTATTGTGTTCTGTAGGTTGGCTAGGAAAACCTAAGTTTTGGGTGAGTGTTTGTTACCTATATCTATACTTGTAGCTTTGTGTTTCTTATTCGCGCCCCACCCAAGTTGAGCACTTAGTGCCGAACACCCCCATTTATGGGGGAAGGGTGTTTTTCCCAACACTATACTTAGTGGCTGGTTATTAGCTCCTTTTCTGCTCCCTTTCCCGGATAGCCCAAGTACCTTCGGGCAGGCTGTGATGGCCTGAAGTCCATTATTAGCCCAAGAACCATCGGACAGGGTGTTGTGGTGGTTGGCCAGGTGTGTGCGGCAGGTGGTTTCCCAAGTGTCTTCGGGATGAGGCCCAGGTGTTTTCGGGCGTGGCAGTGGATTCTTTAGCCCAGGTTTCTTCGGGCGTAGCGGTGGTTGTTCTGGCCTAGGTGTTTGCAGGCATGGTTACTTGTGACAGTTGAGGCCCAGGTGTGTGCGGGCGGGATTTGGCAGTGGGACTGCGTGTGGTTGTGGCCCAGGTGTGTGCGGGCGGGATTTGGCAGTGGGACTGCGTGTGGTGGTGGCCCAGGTGTGTGCGGGCGGGTGTGGCAGTGGGACTGCGGTGAGAATGGCGGGATTGGTCCGATGCGTAGGATGTCTCAATAACCAGTGGGAAAGTGGCGCGGGGTACCCAAACATCGATGTGATCTTATATATATATTACTTGACTTGCGTTATTTGGGGAGCGAGCCTTGGTGAGGCTTGGGATGGTTAGTTTTCCTTGTTAGGTGTTTGGTTTACTCTTTCTCACGGGACTTTAGTACGTTCCCCCACTTGTGCACGAGAGTCTTGGTTTTCCCTACTGAGTGTACTTGTATGCTCACCCTACGTATGTGAAACTGCTTTCAGGTTTCCAGGAGGACTTCGGGGATCACGCAGGACCTTACTAGCTCGGACTTTTGGAGCAGTTGCAGTTGTTTTTCTCTTCTTTTGGTACTTACCTTGTAGTCATCTTTTGCACTTTGTGGCTTTCACTTTTGAAACATGCATGTGGGAATGGTTTACTTTTGGCTTTACTTTTCTTTCTATCTTGGTGTTGTTGGGTTTTCTCCTCCTTATCTTTCGATCCTATAAAATAAAAAGGGTAATGCCTTCCATTTGCGAGAATTTCCTATACCCTTGGTGCTAGTCGCCACTTCGGGACCTATTGAAGGCGGGTTTCGGGGGTCATTATCTCTCCTTCAACTTAAAGAAGGAAGGGCCTGACAATCTGCTGACCCTTCCCTCCTTTTGGTGAAGGCGGGTCGTGACATATACTCACATTCCACCACCAAGACCCCTAAGATCACACATTTTGTGATCATGTTATTAATTAATTTAAAACATTTAAATAATATTACAACAAATTGAGTCATTCTATTTTGAAAATATTTTAATATTTTACCTCCCTCAGTCCCCACTAATAGTCTATATAATCATTATTTAGATACATAAACACATATTAGTGGAAAAATATTCTCAATGATTTTACATTGATGAATATTTACTTCAGTATCCTAATAACTCTCCTCATGAACATATGAATGTAAAAATACCATATATGTTATTGGAATTTTATTCATGTAATTATACACACATTCCCATACCACTCCTATTAAAAATTAGTGTTTTGATTATTCTAAAAATTATAACTTGATATATCCATGTGAGGATCCATTATCAACAACGTCAATTTCCATCTCTAGTTTTTTTATTAGGATCCTTATCTCTATATTTTTAGTTTATAACCTTATTTAGTAATCCATGAATTTATGGTGATTATTTTTGACCCCCTTAGTAATACATTTGCTCTAAAATGCATCAAAACAATATCATTTCACCTAATTACTCAATATACGATAATTCCATTCACATTCATAATTATTTATAACTCTCTAGAATGTTAGTTCCATGAAAAAAATTCTAAAATATTTATACTTCATAACTTGTTAAACTGGATTGTATATGAAAAATCAAACTATATGTATATGTTGATACCAATTAATCCTACATTTGGTCATACTATTGTGATGAATTAACCATGCAGTATAAATATGAATCTTCCTATACTCTATTAGAGTGACTGAATATCCATTTTTAATGCCTCACATTAGTTAAGGGTTAGAGTGTATTCCCAGGAGTAAATGAACATTACCTTGACACTAACAGTACCATGAATATTTGTAACTTAGACATTACATTATTAGAATAATATGATTTTCATTTTTTTATTCCATTGATGCATGGTTTCATTATAGCATTTACATTGATGAAAAAATGCAGCATTATCCTCTTTTCCATATTGTCATTTAGTTGTGAACGTAATCTATAGAGCTATAAAATCTTGTACGTGAATCAAAAATTGAAAATTTCTATGTAGATATTACATTTGGGATAATTTTATCCATATAATTTGACACATGATCTATAGGGAAATGTATGTGTATTC
Source organism: Viscum album (assembly GCA_963277665.1). Taxonomy (NCBI): domain Eukaryota; kingdom Viridiplantae; phylum Streptophyta; class Magnoliopsida; order Santalales; family Viscaceae; genus Viscum; species Viscum album. Next base: position 1,067,308,589 of record OY728160.1, read on the forward strand.
CGAGTGTTAAATGTTGGATAGTGTGAGGAGGAATCAATGTGAGACACCATTTGTTATGGGGTTTTCATAGGCACCAAATGTAGAAAAAATTGTCTACAATATCTATCATAAATCTCTAAAAATATATTATAGGTTCCTAAATGGTATCCTACCCCTGCATTTGTTATATTACATAGAATTAAAATTATTCTTTTTTTATTTAATAATATCATTAGGTTCATTATATAATATCCCAAAAATTGTGATACATTGAAAACTAATCATGTTACAAATTATATATTCAATGAAAAAATAAATGAGTAAATTCCTCATACTGATTTCTTATTCTATAAAAAATAAAAATTAAAGAAACTATATTGAAAATACAAAAAACAAATGAAAAAATAAATCATAATATTAATTAATCATGAAAAAGATAATTTTTTTAAATTCGCACACTCCTATAAGGAATGATTTATTATCCATGTGACATATCTCTCAACAAGATTCACAATAATCCTATTTCAATCAAATTCAATTCCATTTCCCATTTTAATATAAATGGGAAAAAATTAGTATGATAATAATTTTGAAATGAAACATATTCAATGAATCCATTTCCAAATTTACATTATCTTGTAATTGTATTAACACATAAACTATTTAACATATTTAATAATCTTATAATTAATTCATTCCTCACTCATATGATTTCAAAATTCCCTTAAATATTCTTTTCATTTCATAACTAGGCATGCATAATGTTTTTAGTAAATTTCGTATGAATTTCCTTTTTGTGTGTGTGGATATTATATTATTAAACCATTGATTAAAATAGTATTCCCCCAATCTTTTTTTGATATCCATGAATTGAAGGACGAGTTAGGGAAATCATCTATAAAATATTATTTTTTACTCATAATATTGTCCATGGTTTTTACAATAACTCACTATTTTCCCAATTTCCGAGAGGAACTCCATGATCAATCCCAAATTCCAGTTTTACTATATTTTAATGATTACTTCATATTTTTAATTTAAGATAAATCGTTGGGCTGTTATTTATTATATTTGATGATTAACATCTATACAGATTAAAAAATAAAGGGTAAGAAATTAAATAATGACCAAACTAATGCTTTATTTTTATAATAATTACCATAGTTATCAAACATATAACTATATGTTCTAAATGTGATCTATTTTCTAGAGAACAATTGCATATAATTCATAATTATTTCACTATTTGTATAAAAACCTCCTATCAATTAACAAATTATTTTTATTATTCAAAATGTATATATTTATATAGGGGTATGTAATAATTATTTGATTGTTATGTTTAGTTTAAATGATAAAAAATGATGAATACACCAATTAAATGTAACTTCCCTATATTTAGTGGGTATTTTATTAATTTGTATTCAATAAATTATTTATTATAACACCACTAGAAACAAATTAAGAAATAAAATTATGTTGTATTTATGCATCTAAATGTCATACCCAATTTTAAATTTTTCATTAATGGCTTGCCTCTCAAATGAGGATATTTTATAATAAATATTCTTAATCTTATGTATTTAATAGATCAATATAAATGTGGTTGATGTATCTATGTTTTCCAATTTAATGTAATAATTATTTCTATTATATTTCACATTGAATTTTTATCTATCACTATCACATTTTTTTAAATAAATTCAAATTCGCATCTAAAACCATGAATGGTTTATAATACATGGATATTAGCTTCACCAAAAACATATTTTATCTTTAATTGAAAAGTAAATCATATATTCATACATGAAATTATTTACTATAATACAGGATCATTAAATAATTTATCTTTTTCCTTGAAAATTCTATTATTGTAATATTATTCTATTCTATTTTAATCCAAATTAGTCAAATTACATCACATTTTCTAAAAATATCAAGTAATCCATATTCAATTAATTTATATAACATAATGATTTATATTTTATCTCTATTTTACTAAGATATGGTTTTCTGTGAATGTTTCTAAAGGGTGACATACTAATTGGTGTCTTGTAAACTTTACTATATTCACATAATGTATTTTCAAATCAATAAGATTAGTCATATTCATGAGATAATAAAAATATTCTTCAAAACAATATTCCAATATTGTTTTATATCACTACATGTATAATAATATAAAAGTAATAAACTATTAGTTTCCTTCTATATAAACAAAAAATTATTCTATTAGTGTTTTAAATAATGATTTTTATATTTTCAACACTATCATTGGTAATTTCATTTTAATCTATTTATCAATAAACTATTTTTTTCAAAAAAATCACCATAAAAGAAATCATGTTTCTAGTAAGGGAAATTACATTATCTCACTCTATCAAATTTTCAGATACTACCAAAAAATTCTCATCCTTAAATGATTTTTGAAATGTTCCTGCAATGTCCAATTCCAAAAAAATAAAATATACCAACATCCAAAAAAAATTAAGTATAAGGAATATCCCATGTTCTAACAGAATTTATGATATTGTAACCATTTTCACATTTCATTATAAATTTATTTTTCTTCAAGTTCAATGTTCATATTATAAAAGAAGACCATGTTTTGAGGTTATTATCAATCATGGTAAATAACTTCTTTTTGTTAATGATGTCAATGTTGACATATTTTAAAATGATTGAAATTATATTATGACATTTTATGATGGATTGAAATGAGTTATACATGTTTTAATAACTATTTAATTCATTTTGAAATACTTTTATGGTTCATGAATAAGAAAAAATTCATATTTTGTGTATGTATGATCCATTACATCAAATTAATAAATCATAATACGTTAATCAGATTCTGTGTAATGATTATTGACTTTAGAATTGGTGTAATTTATTGAGAAGATTTATTTTTTATAAGGATGAATAATATAACATATATGAATCACCATCCACATTGTAGTGAGTATTTTTTTTTCTATGACAAAATCATTGGTAGCTACCAATACATAAATCTCGTATTAATAAAAATCATCCAGAAACAATTTATAAATTATTATACATATAAAAAATTTATTTATCTACTATAATGATTTTCTCTATTACATTTAATAATTTTATATATAAATATAGTTTCATGATTAATATTTGTCAAGCCAAGGTGGATTTTTGAAATTTCTACTAGTTAAACATCAAGGACTCTAAAATTTAATATTTTAATGGGAAGATAACATGTTCATGCTCATTAAATTATTTAATAAATAATTAATCATATATAAAATATTCTTCAAGATTATTCATGTATGAGATAAAATATATTGATCAAAATTAATTACATTTTATTTTTCTTGATAAATGTTATATAGGACCAAATAATGATTAATGTTTTAGCTATAGAATGATAATATAAAAAACAGTCCTAAATTTTTCTTTATGATGGGAGGTTTTGAAGATCATATAATCTCTTTTACATTCTAATTTAGTGATCCTATATTAATTTCCCATGATAGTAAAATCTATGTGTTACAACACACTGAAATTATTCATGATTTCATCACATTGAATATTATATTAATTTAATTTGATTTAGTGGAATTCAAAGATGGATTTTATGATGGGTGTTTTTATAATTCATAAATGAATAAATTATTTTAATTATCCTCCATTATTTTTGATGATGTAATTTATTTTTGATTTTTTTTATCTTACCAACATAAAATTAGGAAAAATAATTCTGAATGGAATTTTCTATATTGATTGAAAGTATATTTTTCAATCATGTTTTACTAATTTGATCCTATCTAAATGAGGAAATGTAGTGGATCTTGATTTATAAAGATAGATAATAATTTTTATAAATAATATTGTAGATATTTTTTCAAGAAATATTATCATTTTGGATTTATTTTTGTTTCCAAAATTTGTCAAATAGTCAACAGGATATATTATAATATTGTGTTGTAGAGTATAATATCAAGAGATAAGGGAATAAAAATACATATTTTAGGTTAGAAATGATCATAAAATTTATTATATCTCATGTATTTCATGTAATGATATTGTGAATAATATTTTATATGTATAAAAACACTATATTTTTCATGTTGATAATATCTTTAATTTATTTATATTAAATTATCATCATGAAAGATATAATTTTTTTAATGAAATAAAGAGAATAAAGACTTACTTATAATTTCATTCCTTATAATTATGTCTATAATGAGATGTTGTGATTTCTAGTGTGACTCAAGATATGTATAGTGGAATAAAATACATATTGGAAAATATTTTAATCACATTAGCATATAGTGAGTAATTAGTGATTGGGTAGAATAACCAATTTAAAAAAGTGAAAAAACTCTGATAAGCATACAAAAATTACCTAAATAAATATTTTCCATTTTATAGCTATTAATTATATGTGTGATTGAGGTAGATATTTTAAATATTAGTGAATCTGATCATAACCTTCCCCAATGATTTTTTAATGCTAATGAAATTAGAAAAATTGTAACATCCCAAGTAAATAAAGAATTATACATATTCATAAAAATTAATATTTTTCAATTAAATCACAATTTTAGTTTAAATGGGTTTCTTTATTCAATGGCTTACTAGATACGCAACAATGGGTTTCATTTAAATCTTACATTGCGCACTAATAATATAATAATATAATTTAAAATTGTAGTTAATAGCTAGCCATTATTTTCGTAGGAATGAATATATATAACTAACATATAATTACACATGTTTTTCAAATGTTTTTACATTTATCCAATAAATATTACAGGCTTAAAATATGAATGAATCTAATTATATGCATAAATTACTTTAAAATGTTGATTTAACGCCTTTTGATGAAGAACCATCATTAAATCTAGTTTCTCACACTTTTATGTGTCATTTTTGAAAAATTGAAATTCTTATCAGAATAGGGACCTCAAAATTTTCTTTGGGTAAAATTTTTGTATTTTTCTGATAAAATTCAATATTTGATGAATATTAGAAAATACTATATTTTAATTCAAAACTGTCTTTTAATAAAATTTATTTATATGGATAGATTATATTCATAATTTCATTTAATGTTTAATTAGATTATATTTTTACCATTTAGTCTAATTTTGGTTATTGGATATAATTTCACTTTGAAATTGGACATTAACAAATGTCGATCTTTTGATAGTTGTTATTTCATAAAACAAATTCTTATTGTTTTGACTGCGGGAATTAATATTAAATTAATTTCTAAAAATTTTGTATTTTGAATTTAGAAAAATGGATTCCATATATTGAACTAATAGGTCCATATTTTGTAAATAGGAAACTTTTATTTTTTTACTTTTTAAATATTTAATACTGTAAAATTTTTATTTACCATGGTTAAAGGGTAAATATAGTAAATAAGTGTAAAATATATTATTATTATAATATAAAATTACCATGACATTTTTTTTAATCCTATTGATTGATAAATTTCTGGCCATGGGCATCTTTGGGTCGATTTTGTTTTCCCATGGAGGCACTTAAGAGTGATAATGGAACATTATTTTAATTAACCTATACTAAAGACCCAAATGACATAAATAAATATCTTTTAGAAAATATATTATTACAAGGGGTTATATAAGTTATCATTTAGACTATAAATATTAATTGGAATGATAAACCAATTTTCTATATCTTGGTATGTCTTTACTATTTTTAGAGGTCAATTAAATAAAATTATTTATGACATAATAATGATGTAGTGTTTACCTCATTAATAAATGATTTAAATAAATAATATTATAAATATTAAAAAAATATCCAAAAACTGTCCAATTATTATTGTATTAGTTTTTTTCGACCTTGAGCCTCCTTATATTAGACATTAAAAAGATTTGTATTTTTAGAAACAGAATATCATTATACAATAAAATAATATTTTCACACTTTCATAAAGAGCCCCTCCTCCCCCTTATAAAAATCCCTATCCTCAGACCCATTCCCCACTCCACTAAAGCCCCTTGGATCAACCAAACCTAGCACAAATAATCTATTACGTTCTCTCTCTTCAACATAGAAGCCTTAACAAAGGCAGAAGGCACATTAAGAAGCCCTTTTGGTTCAAACCAAAGGTAGTTCCCCAAATTTAAGGCAACTGTTTCTCTTAATTCTATTCTTTTATTTTACTATTGAAACCCCTAAAATCTTTTTATTATTTTCTTTTAAAACAAAAAATGTATCCTAAATATACTAGGATGTTGTTATGAGAGGTATTCAAACTACACATTCACACACCTCCATCTAATGGGTAATGAATATACTGTTTCTGTGGATAAGAAACTAACGCCTCAAGTAATGATGATTGTTCAATTAATTATTACAACCTCTCATAGTTTCCATTAAGAAGAAACATTATTTATATATGATATATATTATGTTTATGTTTTATTTATTCTTATGTATTTTTCATTAATATCATACCTTTTCTGTTTCTATTATTGGTAAACACAATAATTTCATTTGAGGAAGTGCTGACTAGCGCCCCCACAAAGTGATATGATTCGTTAATGCCATATGTGGGATATACAATGGATGGAGTTAATTACATGATATTATACTGAAATTATAATATAACTATCTATATTTATGTATTAATTCCATTAAAATAAGAAATAAAATTTAACTTAGCGTTCATGTGTACGTACAACATACCGTCTCATTGAATGGTACATTTCATTTCATACATCCAAATGTTATGTTCTATTACAAATACATTTATAAATCGGATATATATATAATATATATGATATTTAAATCATGAATTTCATTCTGGATATACTGAACTTTTGACCACGTGAACAACATGTAATTATAAGGAGTCCATTTTTGGCTCAAGTACAAAATATAAACAAAACGACCGATATTAACTTAAATGATTATAGAATGTTTTTAAAATGGTAATAATTTATAAAAATGAAATAATAAACTTGAAAAAGGATCTCAATCATGTATAAAATATATTTATTTTATTATTCATGAGATTATAGAATGAATTGGTCATGTCGGACATTAGGTATGGGACTTCGTCTCAATCACCTTTCATGGAGGAATATTAACTTTTAAAACACGAACTTCTATTATACACTTTATAAACTCCATTGAGTTTTAATTTCATTCAATGAGAATTTTTTTCTACGAATAATTTTACAAAATAAAAAAATAATTCTTCTTTTCAATGTAAGCTATGACAAAGACCTTTCTGACACTGTGAGTATTATTTAATATTGGGCTTCCATAACAAGATGTAAGGATTTTAATAGGAAATTAAATATCATTTACTCATTTTTTACATATATTGGTATTGAAAATGGTTTTTATAATGGATTGATTATTTCGATATATTTAAAAGATATATTGTGATTTAAATGTATAAATGTTATCTTTCCTTTATTTTTGGTTTATGTGTTTTGAATATGTAATTGTTCATGGGAATTGTAAATTATTTTGGTGCTTCCCTGATAAACCAAGGGTGGGTGAGCCAGAAATAGATCCGCAATTCATTGTGTAACGTGACAGAGGTAAACATGAATGTTTCTCTACTAATAGATTTAAGGAATATACTGTGTTGGGTATTCTAAATGTAACTCCCTATGTAGCTATGAAAGGTAAACGTAAGTATGTTATTGGTTCCACAAGCTTCCTTTATGATTTATGTTTTCTATGTGTTATTCATATATATTATGATTTCATGAGTTATGTTAAAGATCTTATGTTATGTATGAAATGATAAAATAATGTTTTCTTACTTTGTTTTATATCCTTACTAAGATTTTTAAGCTCATATCATGTTCTGAAATGTTTTTCCCAGGACCTAAATATGAATAGGGTCAAGGATGGGATCTAGAAAAAGCCATTATATCTAAAACAAGGGTCTAGACATGACACTTTTTTTCATGGATTTTTATTTTTTGATAAAAATGGAAACTAAGTATAAGTGTCAACATGTAATTTTTGAGATGTAATGTAATATTTATGGCCTAATTATCTAAAACATTGAACCAAAAAAAATCCTCAATGTGAATTATAATTCTAATTAATTATTATGTAATGAATAAATCTAGGTCCTTATAGTTGGAATTAGAGGTTGGCTAAAAAAAATTAGGAGTTAGGGTATTGTAAATTAATATCTATAAATTATGTTATGTTAATATTGAAATGTTATAGAATTTACAGATTACCATTATTCTTCTCCTAATATATTTTTGTTGTTTAAAATGGTTTTCTGTGGAAAAAATAAGTAGACTATATTGGGACAAAATCAGGAGGAAGGCAACATTCCAAATAATCAACCTGAGATGGTCAGAATCTGAACTGAACAGTTTGTTGCAGTGATGTCACAATTGACATAGGCTATAAATGTTGGTGGTATCCATGCTTGAGATCTGGTTGATCACCGTAGTGGAAAATGTTAGAAGTAGATCTTTTCATTAGGACACATCCCCCATTATTCAAAGGATAATCTAACCCTAGGCTAGATGAATGGTGGATGAAAGCACTGGAGAATTTTTTTGGATTTCATGGGTTGTTCATAACAACAGAAGGATACACTTGATGTATAATTTTTTGAAGGTAAACTTGATTAGTGGTGGTTGATGGTGAAAAATATCATGGATAGTGAGGAGATTGATGCTCTCAAATTTTATTAATTCAAAGGTATGTTTCTTGAAATATATTTTCCTATCATGGTTTATCTTAGGATGGAGAAATAATTCCTGGAAAGGATGCAAGAGGATCAATCAGTGGTTGCTTATGAAGAAAAATTTTCTCGACATCTTGGGTATGCTTCAAATTTCATATGAGATCATGATAGTAAAATCAACTATTTTTACTCGGTATTAAATCCAATTTATTGAAGGTATTTATCTTCCCATGAGTTCAAAAGTTATGAAAAACGTTTTCGATGTGAGGAGAATGCGTAAATAGAGTTTTTAGATGATCTGATGTTCTTTTACAAACTGAAAAATAAGAGGTCAATGTGGCAGGAGAAAGGGAAGAACTCATAAAAAAAGTCTAACGGTAAGAAAATTTAGATTACAGTTTTCAAAAATTGTTGTAAAAAGAATGCTAAGGAATGCCTTTTTAATTCTGATAAGTGCTACTGTTATGGTAAAATACTACATAAGGATCATAATTGAACTGAAAAAGAGTAGGGTAATGGTAAGATAAAATATGATTTACAATTAGTAAAATGTTTTAAGTGTCAAAAAAATTTTCATTATTAAAATGAGTGTATAATGAAGAACTCAACTGAGGGAATGCAACTAGACTTCATGAATAAAGGGGTGGTGATGTCCTTTACAACTACTTCAGTAGATGTTGGTCCATAAAATGAAGTATATTTAGGTACACTATTTTTTGTTCAGATTATGCAAATGTGTTGTTTGATTCGGGGTCTACACATTCATTCATTTATGAGTTGTTTTTAAATAAATTGATAATTCCATATCAAGAAATGAATCCTGAACATATTGTAATAACACCTAGACGAAATTTTTAGACAAGAAGAAATTTTAAGAACCGTTATGTCCTTATGGGCGGAAAGAATCTAGTTGTAAACCTTATTGTTTTTCCTCTAGTAGAGTTTGATGTTATTTTGGGTATGGAATGGATTTATGTTTATCAATCTATGATTTATTGAAGAGCTAAATAGATTTGTTTTTAAAATGATTGTTTGTTAGTGTACAAAAATTAATACGTACTTTTGATATCATATCAGGAAGCTTATAAACAAGTAAAAGATGGAAATGAATTTTATCTTTCATATATTGTTGAAAATTAATGAACTATTAAGATTAATGTTGTGCTAGTGGTAAATTAGTATCTTGATTTTTTTTACTAATGAGATTCCTGGTATAATACCTGATCGGGAATTTGATTTTACTATTTACATAGTTCCTAATGTTAAGACAATTTGAAAACCCCCTTATCGAATGTCTCAAATTGATCATTTGGAGTTAATGAATAAATTTCTAGAGTTATTAGAAAAATATTTAATTCGACCTAGCACATCACCTTGGGGTTCTCCTATAGTATTTGTTAAATATAAAGATTGTTCAATGAGACTTTTCATTGATTATAGGGCATTAAATAACATCAATGTTAAGTACATGTATTCATTGAATCATATCTATGATTTTTTAGATCAACCCCATGGAGATCAGTATTTTTTAAAGATTGAGTTTAAGTTGCGGTACCATAATTTGAATGTAAAGGATGCAGTCATTTAGATGACCACTTTTCATAGTATATATGGACTTTATGAATTTGAAAATATGCCTTATGGTTTAACCAATGCACTTTCTATGTTCATTGATCTTTTGAATAGAATTTTCTGCGAGTTCCTGGAAAGGATTGTTGTTGTGTTCATTAATGATATATTGGTTTATTATAAATGAAAATAGGATCATAAATGTCATTTAAGGGCTTTCATACTAACCATAAAATAAAAGAAAAAATTTGGGAAATTCCGGAAGTGTGATTTTTTGTTACTAAAAATTTATTTCCTTGGTCACATTGTTTCAATAAATGGCATAACTGCTGATCATACTAAAAAAAAGTTGTTGATGAATGGCCATAACCCACAAATATAATATAGATTAAAAGTTTTCTTGTATTGAATGGTAATTACCAGAATATTTTTTATAATCATTCATGGTTATCAAGTCCAACGACTAAGTTAACTCGAACCATTGTTTTGTTCGTTTGGAAAAATTAATATATTGACTCTTTTCTGGAATTGAACGAAATATTGGTGAATGCTCATGTTTTGCTACTAACTTTATGAAATGGTGAGTTTTTTATTTATTGTGATGCTTCATTGAAAGGACATGGTTGGGTCCTTATGCAGAATGACCAGGTAATTACATATGCTTCACAACAATTAAAACCTCATTAGTTAAATTACCCTACACATGATTTGGAATTATCTGCAATTTTTTTTTAAAATTTTTTGAGGCATCATTTGAATGGAGTAAAAAGTGAAATATATACTATCCATAAATTTTTGAAGTATATATTAACATAGAATGAATTGAACATGTGATAGAGGAGATAGTTGGAATTAATCCAGGATTATGATTTCACGATACATTCCCATCAGAGAAAAGAAATTAATGTGGATGAGGCATTGAGTCCAAAATGTAAATATTCATTAACCATTCTATGATAGGAACAAGATCCATTGGTTTTTGATTTGATGAAATTTGGAATATAATTTTATAGTGTAGGAAATTCATCTGATTTGTATTAGGTGTCAGTGAAATCATCTCTATCAAACAGAAAAATGAAAGCGTAGAAGGAAGACAGTGAGTTGAAGAAAATGGTAGAGTTGGTTCATGAGGGTTTATTTTCTGAATTTATCATTGATAATGATTGTGTTTTGAGGTTTAGGATAATATTATGTGCTCCTTGTGATTCAGAGTCAAAAAATGTGTTGTTATGTGAAGATCATAGTTCCCCATTTTCATTTCATCCTGGCAGTACTAAGATGTACTGAGATATTTGAGAGTATTACTACTGGGATGGAATGAAAAAGGATTTTGTTAATTTTAATATGATGTATTTGACGTGTCAGTAGGTTAAATCCAAGCGGTAGTTAGCAAAAGGGATTCTTCAGTCTTTACCAGTTCCAAAGTGGAAATGTGAAAATATATTGATGGACATCGTTGTGTGATTACATAAGACTTCTCAAGGTAATAATTTAATTTTTGTTATTGTTGATCGGTTGACTAAGTAAGCTCATTTAGTTACTATTCCAGATACTTTGTCTCTAGATCAACTTTCTCAGTAATATGTTAAAGAGATAGTCAGGTTTCATGGTGTTACCTTCTCCATTGTATCTAATCGTGATCCAAGGTTTACTTCTAAATTTGGGAAAGGCCATTAGAAGTCGTTGGGTAGTAAATTAAATTTTTTAAAGTGTTTCATCTGCAATTAGTTGGGCAGTCAGAATGAAAATTTTTTTCCTTTGAGGATATGCTACATGCTTGTTAACTGGATTACCAGGGATGTTGGGACCAACATTTTTCTTTGGTTAATTTTTTTTTATAATAACAGTTATCATTCTATTATTCAGATGAATCCATTTGAGGAATTATATGGGAAGTTGTGTTTAAAACCATCTTTTTGGGATTACGTAAGTGAAAGGAAGCTAATGGGACCGGAATTAGTAAAAGTGATAACAAAAAAGATTCAGTTAGTTTAGAATCACTAGAAAATAGCTCAGAGTTGTTAGAAAAGATATGTGCATGACCGGAGGAAGGATGATTCTTTTGAGGTAGGTGATCATGTATTTCTCAATGTTTCTCAATTGAAGAGTGTGATGTGTTTTGGAAGGAATGGAAATTTGATTTTAAGTTTAATTGGTTCTTATGAAATCCTAGATTATGTTGGATTAGTTGCGTACAAATTGGCCTTACCTACATGTTTTTCCCTTGTACATAATGTTTTTAATGTTTCAATGTTGAGAATGTAAATACCAGATCAATCTCATATTTTAACTCTAGAGGTAGTTCAGTTGTAAGGGGATCTCTCTTATGAGGAACTGCCAGTCCCAATTCTTAACCATAGAAAGAAAGTGTTGTTGAATAAGGTGATTCACCAAGTAAATGTTTTGTGGGAAAACCATATGGTTGAATAAGTATCGTAAGAATCTAAAAATTCTATGAGGGATAAACACCTATAGTTATTTGATTAGTGAAAAAAATTTGCGAGGACATTATTTTCAGAAGGGGGGAAGGATGTAACATCCCAAGTATATAATGAATAATACAATTTCATAATTATTAATATTTTTGAATTAAATATTCATTGTACATTAATGGGGTTTCTAGGTACGATGGCTTACCTGATATGAAACAAATAGTTTCATTGAAATATTACATTGCCCATAAGTAAAATAATAATATTATTTTATTTTGTAGTTAACTCCCAACCATTGTATTGGGGGGAATGAATATAACTAACTGAAAAATGATTATGCATGTTTGTTAATTTTTTTTACATTTATCCAATAATAGTTAGAGTCTCTAAATGTGAATAAATGTAATTTTATGAATACTTTTCTTTAAAAGGTAGATTTACCGCCTTTTGATGGCGAACCCTCTTTGAATCTATAATTATTCACTCTCATATGTTAATTTTTAATGAATAAAATTTTTCTGCATAATTGAGATGTAAAAATTTACTTTGTGTAAAATTTTGGTATTTTTCAGATAAAATTCAAATTTTGATGAATAGTAGAAAATACTGTATTTTAATTCAAAATAGCCTTTTAATCATATTTATTTATATGATCAGATAATATTTTTAATTGGTTTTAAAGTGTAATTGGATTATATTTTCACTATTTAATCTAATTTTGGTCATTTCCTGTAATTTTACTTTGAAATTTGACACTAACAATTGTCAATGTATTGATAGTTATTATTTCTTAAAAAACAGGCGTTTTGTTTTGGCAACGGGAATTATTTTTTAATAAATTTCTTCCACTTATGTGTTTTGAATTTAGAAAAATATATTCCATATTTGAAATAAGTATGTACAATTTTTGTAAATAGTTAACTTTTATTTTTATAAATTTTTAATATTTACTATGGTAAAATTTTTATTTACCATGGTTAAAGGGTAAATCTGGTAAATAATGGTAAAACAATATTATTTTAATAATATAAAATTTCAGTAATATTTTTCCTAATACTATTGGTTGATTAATATCCGACCATGGTCAACCTAGGGTCAATTTTAGGACCCCATTTATCCACTTAAGAGTGATGATGGAACATTATTTTAATTAATGTAAAGTAAAGACAAAAAAGGCATAAACAAATATCTTTTATTATCTCAATTCTTACAATATGTTATATAAGTTATAATTTTGACAATAAATATTCATTGGAAAGATAAAATTATATCCTATATCATGTTAGTTATTTAATAATTTTTAGACATCAAATAAATTATATTATTTATGACACAATATGGAAGCAATTTTTAACTCAATAATAAATGATTTAAGTAAACAATATTATAATGATTAAAATAATATCCAAAACCTGTAAAATCCTTATTGGATGATTTTATATAGACCATGACTCATCTTATATTCTTCTTTAATAAGTATGGGTCCATTAGAATTTGGAAATCATTATATAATAAAAAAATATTTTCAAACTTTCTTAAAGAGCCCCTCCTCCCCCTTATAAACATCCCTCACCTCTTACCCATTCGTCACTCCTCTAAATCCCATTTTATCAACAAAAACCTTCAAAAATAATCTCTCAAGATACAAATCTTCCATATAGATGCCTTAAAACAGGATTAATGAAATTCAAGATGTCTTTTTGGTGAAAACGAAAAATAGTTTCCTGAAATAAAGGTAACAGTTTCTCTTAATTATTTTATTTTTTTACTTCTCCAACCCCTAAACACTTTTTATTAATTTTTTATAACAAAACAAGTATTATAAATATACTAGGATGTTTTTATGATAATTATTAGAACTTCACATTCATACACTTCCATATAATGGGTAAAGGGCATACTCTTTCTGTCGATGACAGATTAACGCCTCAAGAAATGATGATTGTTCAAATACCTCATACCGCCTTTCATGGAAGCCATTAATATTGAAATGTATTTTTATATGATATATATAATGTTTATGTTTTTTTTGATTATTTATTTTTCATTTATATCTTACCTTAATGGTTTCCATAATGGGTAAACGTGATAATTTCACTTTGAGAAATGCAGACTACTGCCCCCTCAAAGTGATATGACTCGTTAATGTCATATATGGGATGTATAAAGGATAAATTTAATGATATGATATTACAATGGAAATATAATATAACTATTTATCATTATGTTTTAATTGCATTAAAATAATAAATATAAATGAATGTAGTGTTCACGCGTACGTATGACTTACCGTATCTATGAACGGTGCATTACATTTCTTACCTTCAAATGTTATGTACAATTATAAATAAATGTATATACTGAATATATATGATATATATGATATCTAAATAATAAATATCAATCTTGATATAATGATATTTTGACAACGTGAAAAACTTGTAATTATAAGAAGTCCATTTTTGACTCAAGTACCAAATATCGGCAAAATGACTATTATTAACATAAATGATTACATAATGTTGATAACATGGTAATAAGTGAAATAGAAGGAATAATAAAATTGTAAAAGGATATTAATAATTTAAAAATTAACATTAGTTTATTATTAAAGTGATTAAAGAACGAACGAGTCAAGTCAGACATGAGGTATGGGACTTCGTCTCAATCTCCATTCATTGAGGCATATATTGTATTAATAAACGAAATTTTTTTAAGTTTAATAAACTCTGTTTAATTTTCATTTCATTCAAATGGAATCATATTTTACGAAGCATTTTATGATATGAAAAAAATAATGTTTTCTTTTAATGTAAGTGGTTACAACAACCTTTCCACCACCATGAGTATTATTTGATCTTTGGATTCCTTAACAAGACGTAATGTTTTTAAAAGGAAAGTAAATACCATTTTATATTTTTTAAGTATATTGGAATAGAAATGGTTTTGATTATGGATTGATTATTTCAATATATTTAAAAGATATATTGTGATTGAAATGTGGAAATGTTATCTTTTCTTTTATGTTTGTTTTATGTGTTATAATTTTGTTATAGTCTGTGGAAATTATTACATATACAGGTGGTTCCATGACAAACCTAGGTCATGTGTGCCAGATATAGCTCTCTAATTCATTTTGAAATGTGATGGAGGTAAACGTGATTGTTTCTCCTAATAGATTTATGGAATATACTATGTTGGGTATTGAAAATGTAATTCTCTGTGTAGTTGTGAAAGCTACCACATATGTATGTTATGGATGCCAAAGGTTACCTTTATGATTTATGTTTTCTATGTGTTATTCATAAATCTTATTGTTTAATGAGGCATGGTAAAGAGAATATATTATATATGAAAGGATGAACTACTATTTTCTTTGTTTGTTTTATATCCTTACTGAGCTTTTTATGCTCATCCCATGTTTTGTAATGATTTTCATAGGACCTAGAGATGAATAGTGTCAAGAATGAGATCCAGGAAAAGTCATATTGTCTAAAACATGGGACTAGACATGACACTTTTGTTCAGGAGTTTTTTTTGAAAAAAATGGAAACTGAGTAGAACTATCAACCTTGAAATTTTTTTGATGTAATGTAATATTTATGGCCTAATTCTCTAAAACTATTTAACTAAAAAAGACACTCATTGTTAATTATTCATTTAATTCAATATTATGTAATTCATATGGCCATTTCCTTATACAAACAAATATCTATATTCATACTTCTTAGTAGAAAAACATATCTATAAGAGTTTCAACGTGCACCATAAAATATTTTCTCATTTTGATCTAATTAGGGGCTAGGAATTGATAATCATAATTCTATTAAAATATTGAGTGACAAAATATTTAATGTAAAAAATTATATGTCTTGGAAAAATATGATTTATCGTTAGGTTCTACTTCATTTCCTAGAAGTGAGAGATTCTTAATATTTGGATTTTACACATATTTAATGTTATGGTCAAAATTAAATTGTTAATAAAATAAATATGAAAGTTAATATCAACTCATATAAAAATATTGTAATGTCTCTATCAAAAACTGGTTATATTTAGTTCATGGGACATCTAGCTATATTACGAATTTGTGTTAAATATAAAGATTTTATTAAGGCAATGTAAAAGTAATATATGAATCATTATTGATAAGATGGTGTTGATTTTAATATATTCAAATCTATGAGGAATGAAAAAATTGATGACTAATTTATATTATTTAATGTACGTGGCAGTAGTATTTGAGGGTTTAGTGAATTTAAGGATGAATCATGTAGTGAAAAAACACTTTTGAAGTATTTTCATATATCATTTTATCATAACAAATTTTCTCTTGAAGGTAGATATATATTTTACTTCGATGAAATACATAATATTCTGATTTTTTAAATGATAAAAGGACCTTCCTCGAAAAGGAACATATATAATGAAATTAGACATGATACTAGGAGAAGGAGTGAAATTAATGTGCTTGTTGTTGTAAATACAAGGGAATATTGTGGGGAAAAATATTATTGAGACTATTAAAAATCATTGATCATGTATAAAATAAGATCATGAAGAGAACTATCAAGTTTAAAGGTTGATTTTAATAAAGATATTACAATTGTAAAAGAATTTTACATTTCAACATAAACAAACAATATAATAATGTTCAGGGTTATAAATCAGAGGAACAAAATAATTAAAATAAAATAAAACAAATTGTTAATAATGTTAATATAATTGTAAAATCATGTAGGAAGAAAAATTAATGTATTTATAAATAAGTGAATAAATTATATGAAAAATAGATAACATTGGAATTTTATCTTATAGTTAAATAGAAGTGGAATTTGGTGCAATATTGACAAATTTCTAGTATAATATATAAAAATTCTATAATACCTCAAGAATTAAAGAAGATGAGTTAGAAAAAACATAGGTAAACCACATGTTGAATGAAATATTTACATATTGAAATTAAAGAATACCAAAAAACTATAATGAAGAAAGTTATATAACAAAATTTAATTAGAAGAATATTGACCAAATGAGTTAACTTTTCAAGAATTAAGTATCCCAATTTTATAAAATCAGTATGATAATGATTAAATTTACAGAATCTGAGAAAATGATAAAGGATCTTCAATATAGAGTTTCGATGATATAAATAATGTTATTTAAGAAAATTAAGGTGTATAAAATTTCTTAATTATTTGAATAAATTTTAATATTAATTCAAGAACATTGTTAATATATTGTTTGATCCTATAATGCAATTGAGGGAGAATTCAGAAGATGTTTTGTTATATATATATATTATAAATTGTCTTATGGTTATATTTTAACTGATTGTGTAGGATAAAAAACTTTTGTGATAACTTCTCCCTGATAAATACGTATAAACATTATTCTATATCAATTTAACAAATAAGGATTTTAATAAGTTTATTTTATCTTAAACTAAATCAATTTCAAATCCAATAAATGAAATAAAAGATGAAATCTAGATAGTAGATTTTGGGAATTAATTTTTTTGATTTTAGATATTTAGGATATAAATACTATTTCCATTTTTTGGAGTATAAAATCATAATTTTTCTACATCCTAGTATAATATATATCAACATATATAGATTCACTAATCCAAGTTGAGTTATATTGAGGCTATATAATTAGGCTTCATAGTTTTTCAAGATATAAAAAAAATTCACTAATCATCTATAAATATTTGATTTATATTCTTTGAAGGATACAAGGGTATGCATAATAAGTATTTCAATTATATAAATGAGATTATGAGAAATATTACATCATCATACTAAATATTTTTCTAAATAATAAGGGAATTCAAAAACTCATGAAGAAAAATGCATGTTTACCTAAGGATACATTAATTGATAGTTTGAAAACCAACACATTTCTCTTTATAGTGGGTTATCATCCCACATAATAGATAAAAACAAAATTAAGAAGAATATATATAATACCTAAGGATAAAAAATAACAATTTTAAATGGTTTTAAATAAAAATATACTGTATGAGATTAGATGTGAAAAGTTATCAAAATTTCAAATTAGACGATGCATTATATTTAAAATGAAATAATATAAATATATGGGTTTTATACTAAGAAAGTGTTATTTTCAAGAGCATTATCAAAAATATATCACATATTATTAGGATCATAAATTATGGAAGGGTCATCTCTTATCAATATATGAAAAGGTGGGATTTTATTCAAAAATGTCTTTCAAAAACATAAAGCTATGTGGGTGTAATAAATGAAAGTATGCTGTGGAATATAATGAAATTTTTCATGGTAATTTATTTTTAAGTAATATTAATTTTTATGGTCTTTATAGATATCTTTTTATGATGAATGGAAAAAAGTATTTGTTTTTTGATCTTCTTGGAAATTAAATTAGAATCTAATATCTCATTTAAAATTTTATATTATTTTCACTAGACCACTGGTTCTCACATACACTGAATTACACTATCTAATAAGAAAAAAATTTAATATGTTTGATTTTGATTTCATGAAATTTTTTGTGTATTACACTTTAATTACTAATTTTTTGTTCATAAGAATCAAGTCATATGATATTGAGATAACAAAATGTTATTAAATATTTTTAAAAATATATATATCAATATAAGATAAAAAAATGGAATCTAATAATGGATAGAAATTTCATGTTATTAAATTAAATATAATAAATCTAAAAATCACAATATGTGTAACATCCGAGATAAAGAAGGAATAAGAAACTTTTCATATTTTTTAATATTTTTTAATTAAATAGTAATTTTACATTAACGGGGACACTGTGTTCGATGGCGTACCAGATACGCTACAATGAGTTTCTTTGAAATCTTACATTACACACTAATAATATAATATTATTATTTTAAAATGTAGTTAATGTCATGTCGTTTTTTGGTGGGAATGAATATAAATAACTAAAATATGATTATATATGTTTGTTAATTTTTTTTACAATTATCTAATAAATATATAGGCGATTAAAATATGAATGAATCTAATTTTAAGCATTAAGACTATAATACTCAGTAAATGACCGATTTACAGCCTTTTGATGGTGAACCCTATTTAAATCTAATTTTGGTCATGTTTATATGTTCTATTTGAAATAATAAAATTATTCTTTAGAATCATGACATAAATATTAACATTGGGAAAATTTTAGGTATTTTTCTGATAATGTTCATTTTTTAATGAATAGTTAAAAATACAATATTTTAATTCAAAAGTGCCTTTTAATATAATTAATTTATATGGATATATTAACTTTGAAATTAGTTTTAAAGTGAAATACGAATATATTTTTACATGTTAATATAATTTTGTTCATTGGAAATAATTTCATTTTGAAATTTGACATAAACAAGTGTCAATCATTTGATAGTTATTATTTCCTAAAAACACGCTATTTGTTTTGACAGCGAGAATTAATTTTAACTTAATTAATACAACTTCTATGGTTTGAATTTTGTAAAATAGACATAAAATTTTGAATTAGGAATATCAAATATAGCTTAGGCTTAATTTCTGGTATTTTTCTGAAAAACATCGATTTTTGATAGAGAGCGAAACAACTTAGTAGTAGTTAAAAAAACCAACATTTTCATTTAAATAATATTTTACTACTTCCAGGAATTTAATTTTGAAAATATGACATCCATCGTTTTCATTAGTATGTAAATTGTGGTTCAATAAGATAAAAATAATTTTTGGTGAATAATAACTTTTGACTTTTATTTACCGCGGTTAAAGGTAAATAGGGAAATTCAAGGTAAAAAGAATATCATAATAATACAAAATTACCATAAAACTTGTTATAACCGTATTGGATGGGTCATGACGGACCATGGCCATATTTGGGTCGATTTTGGGACCCCATGGAGCATCATAAGTGTGATAATGACACTTTACATTAATTAATTTAATGTTAAGGCAAAAATGACATAAACAAATATCTTTTAGTAAATTAATTTTTATAAGGGGATATATACGTAATCTATTCGACTATAATTATTCCATGGAAATATAAAAAGCGTTCCTACATCATGGTAATTTTTTATTATTTTTAGACATAAAATTAATTAAAATATTTATGACACAATAATGATGCAATATATACCTCATTAATAAATGATTTAAATAAATAAGATTATAAATATTAAAATAACATCTAAAACCTATCCAATTTTTATTGGATGATTTTATTTCAACCATGTTTCCTCTTATATTCGACTTTAATTAGTTTTGGACCTTTATAAATTTAATATAATTATATAATAAAATAATATTTTCACACTTTCCTAATGATCCCCTCCTCCCGCTTATAAAAGGACACCACTTCTATCCAATTCCACGCACCTATCATGCCTTTTGGATTGTCAAAAATCCTCCCAATTAAGCTCTCTACGTCCCTCTAAAACACTAATATGCCTTAACATAGGTAGAAGGAACTTCAAGAAGTCCTTTAGGTTATACCAAAGGAAATTACAAAAATTAAATGTAACAGTTACTCTTAACTTATTTTCATTTATTCTACTTCTCCAAATACTAAACTCTTTTTATTCCTTTATTTTATAAAAAACTAGTATCCTATATATAATTGGATTTTTTTTATGAAAAGGATTTTAACTACACTTACACAAACCTCCATCTAATGGATGAAAAACATACTATTTCTGTGGATGGCAAACTAACGCCTCACAAAATGATGATTGTTCTATTATCTACTATCACCTATATTTGTGGAGATTATGATGGAACTATATTTATATATGACATATATTATTTTTATATTTTATTTATTTTTCTGTATTTCATATTTATATCTCACCATTATGGTTTCCATAATGGGTAAACACGATAATTTCATTTGAGGAAGTGCAAACTACCATCCCCTCAAAAGTGATATGACTCGTTAATTCCATATGTGGGATGTATAAAGGATATAGTTAATGATATTATACTGGAATTATAATATACCTATGTATAATTATGTTTTAATTCCCATAAAATATGTAATATAAATGAAAGTAGCATTCATGCGTACGCAGGGATTATCGTCTCCATTATCGATGCATTTCATTTCTTATCTCCAAAATATTTTGTACTATTATAAATACATATATATACTGTATATATATTATTTATATGATATATTTATCATGAATATCATTTGGCGGATAATGGACTATTAACCTCATGAACAACATGTAATTATAAGGTGTTTATTTTTGACTCAAGTACCAAATATCGATCAAATGACAAATATTAAGACAAATGATTGCATAATGTAAATAAAATATTAAGAAGTGATATAAAAAGGATAATAAACTTGAAAAATCCTCTTAAGAATGAAAAAATTAACTTTATTTTATTATTCAGGAAGAACAAGGAACAAACGTGTCAACTCATAAATGAGGTAAGGGATTTTCTTATCTCACTTTTAATTCCATGAGACTTCCTTTGTTCGCCACTTAATCATTGAATGTAGTGTATTTTGTACTGAAATTTGATATATATTATCATTATTATCATTATATTCAAGGTGTTCGGTGATTCATTTGGTGGTTATTATCTTTTGGTAATACGACTTAGTTGATTACAACATGGTAAATGGTTTCATCTCACTTTTTATTCCCGTGAGACTCAAGCTATATTTTCCACTATTATATTTTGTGTGTTGTATTTACTGACCATGATTGTACTCTTTGTGTAATATGATTTCAATTTTGAGTATTTACATCTTCATTGTATGATCCTTGTTTCATGTGGAATATGTTTTGTAAGTTACCAAATCGGTAACGAAACCATTCAACATATTCTTTTTAAAATTATTCTTTTTGGTATGTCTTTTAATTTACTTATTATTATGTTGGATATGTTATTATATATCATTATTGATGTAAAATTTATGTACAAGTGATGAGATACCCTTTTTATCTCATCAAATCATTTTATGAATTTTAATGTGATGTCGTTAGGCTGTCGAATTTTTGCAAGGGAACTTCTTAACCCAATTTATATTCTTTGGGTTCTACTTGTAATTCATGAATATGGAATCAAATGAATATATGTGAATAACCTCAGATTGTTTCACACATAATATCCACTTATATTGGGTTTATTTATATTGGTCACACCTAATTATGTGATTGATTTGTCCTTAATTTAAGGACACCATCTGTATAAGGTATTTCATCCCAATTTACATTTCCATTGAGACTTCATTGTTGTTATGAGCCAATTAACTATTATATGGTGTATATACATTCCTTTGACATATTATATCATGAATATATTTATTCTCATGATATTATATGGTTCTTATTAAATGTTATTCCTCAATTATTTGTATTCAAGTTTCTCTCTTTTTGATAAAAAACTATTTAACTAAAATATTTCTTTAAATGTTTTAAAGATTTATTCTTCTATATATTTCTCATTAATGTCCATATTTTCAAAATTGGTTTTATTATTTATTTATATGGACATCAATGTTTTCAAATTATAATTCATTTAAAATTTCTACAGTGGTATGGGACACTTTTTTTCAAAAATAACTTTATTAAATATATTAATTGGTTTTGAAAATGATTTGATAAAACATTGTTTATTTCAATATCTTGATTTGATATATTGTTATTGGAAGGTGGAAATGTTATATTTCGTTTTTTTCTTGTATTATGTGTTATGAATATGTTATGGTTATTGGGCATTGTTTACGTATACAGGTGGTTCTGTGATAAATCTATGGTAGGGGAGGCCGAGATAGATCTCCAATGCATTGGGTAACATGACAGAGGTAAACGTGATGTTTCTCCTAAGATATTTAAGAAATATACTGTGATTGGTATTCAAAGTATAATTCCATACATAAATGTGATAGCTAAAATGTATGTTTGATATGGATTCCATAAGTAACCTTTATGATTTTTTATTTGTGTGTGTTATTCGTAATTCATATTATTTCGCCAGGTATGTTATGATTGAAAAGTCTGGTTTCATTGATTTTTATTTATTTATGGGATAATTATTTCCTTCCTTATTTTATATCCCTTACTAAGCATTTTTTTCTCATCCCATGTTCTTGAATTTTTTTCCACGGGACTTAAGAATGAATCAGGTCAAGGATGGGATCACGAAAAAGTCATATTTTCTACAACATGGAACTAGAAAAGTTTCTTTTTAAGAGTTTTTATTTTATAAACAAAATGGAAAATGAGTAGTAGTGTCTATATGTAATATTCATGTTTTTATGAACTAGTTATGTCCTAATTCTATAAAACTCTAAACCTAAAAATATTCTTAATGAGAATTATTCATTTAATTCAATATTATATAATGTTTTAAGGTCGGGTCCTTATAGTTAGTATCAGAGGTCAGTTTAGAAAACTTTAGGGATTAAGAGTTTTATTTAAACACATATTTAGTCCCAAGGTCTATTATTTATGTTAAATAATTTTTTTATTACTTTTTTATATCCAAGAAAGTCATTTACAAATGGAAGGAGGAGGATCTCAAATGAAATTCCTATCTCTTACTGATGACTTGCTTCCAATAATTATTTCAATTTCATGATCAGATGATTGTGAAACTTTCTTTAGCATACTACTCAATTGCAAGCAGTTTTTTGAGATATCAAACACCTCCACTATACATCATTATCAGCGTGGATCATGGATTGTATTTAAACTAATCATGTTTTCATAATTTTCTCATATTTTCAATAAAGGTAAATATTATCAAGGAATTTACAAATAATTTACCTTATCACATGATTATGAAGTATATTATTATTTTAAAATAGGTTCTAAATAAGGAGACCCTTGCGCAGCCTAATTATATTTTCTTTTACAATATATTCTCTCAGCACATTCTTATGCAGTTTTTAAAGCACTGTTAATGGGAAGTTTCAACTCATATTCGGTCCGACTATTTTATAGACGTCATTTTTTATCAGATGGTTTGAAATTTTATGTCAAACATGATTATTTTCTAAAATAGTTTTTATGTGAACACTCATATGAACCATGTTGTATATGGTGCATTTGGATAGAGGAAGCAAATGATTTTGAAGGATCTCTAAATCATTGTTGTAATGGATGGACCTTCTTCCTATGTGAAAATGATGATGATGAAACCACATGGACACTATGATCAAGGTATTATATTCTTCATTTTGGGGATCATTTTTTATCATATAGTGGTGAAATAAGACTACCAGAATTAAGATGTTGAGATCATAATGAATTTGGATAAAAATAAGAGGTACAAAGAAACAATTGAGGTTAAAAATTGTTAAAGGTATTTTTGAGTTTTATAAAATGGAAAACCCATATGATGGTTGACAACCAGTCACATCCAGCAAGGCTGCAGGAATCGATCCCACAACCAAAGGGAGACAAGGGGGCATATACTACCACTAGCCTACTTGATATCCCTAGTTTGTATGACTTATTGTATTAGAAAAATAAGTTTATGGATCATGAATATGATTATTTTTTGAACTTATGTTTTATCAAATGTATAACATAGTATTGAAAAATGATTTAGTGATTATGTGATACAGGTTATTGTATAAGACATTATCTCTTTTGAGGAAACACTACATCCCTAAGGAAGACAGAACACTATGGGAATTAAATTGTGGAATAATGGTTGATATTTTAGTTTGGAAAAATCTTTGTTTTTATTATTGACATATGATGATTTGATTTATTTATGAAAATGATTAACCTATCATCGAGATTATGTGATTAGATTAATTAATTTTCTATATGAGACATTATGAGTAACTGATGTTATTTGGAGATAAATGTAAGGATGTATCTTTGAAGTCTATGTAATTAAATCCTTATGAGATTTGGGTTAAAATCTTTTTATGGATTACTTTTTAATAATTTTTGGGATAGTTATTTATTGAATGGTCATTGTTGGTCATTGGGTTTTGTTTGAAAAATTTTGGATATTAAGAGTAGTTCCTATTCATGTAATCGATTGTCCATTTTGGGTATTATCTGATCTCCCACGAGCCATTTTGGTTTTAGTTGATGTCTAAAAACAAGGGAAATATATATTTATTCATTTGTGAAATATGTGATTCAATAGAAGACTATTCTTGTGCTTCTGATGTGAAAAAGTCTTTTTCAACGATCATTGCTTGGAGAGATGATTAGTTTTTGGTAGATTCTTAATGAATGATGAATCTCTACTTAAAGGTATGTATATTTCATTATGTTCTTATTCTATGAAGTTAATGAATTACTAAAAATTATGAAAAGGAACGTAAAACAAAAACATTTTTGGTTTGTGTTTCCTACTATGTAATCAATGACCGTTTAACACATTATACGTTTGTGATTTTCTGGTGGATAACATTCTCCTAATCACTTTTTCTATCACTCTCCATTAGAACATGACTGTTTGTTCTCTCTTCCATATCCATGTTTTAATATATGGAATCCAAGTATGGGTTATCTCAGGTGACCATTGTACTTCTCTTTCTTTCATTTAATGTGATAGCTTTTACTGACTCTGTTCCGATTTGTGACATTTAATGATGTTTCCAAGACCAATTTTAAAATAGCAAAGACGTAATTCCTAATAGGGGGAAGGATGTAACATCCCAGATAAATATGGAATAAGACACTTTTCATATTTTTTTTAATATTTTTGAATTAAATTTTAATTTTACATTAAAGGGGATTCTATGTTCGATGGCGTACCCAATACGCAACAACGACTTTCTTTGAATTCTTACATTGCACATTAATAATATAATATTATTATTTCAAATAGAAGTTAATGCTTAACCATTTTATTGCTGATAATGAATAGAACTAACTAAAATAAAATTATATATGTTTTTTAAATGTTTTTACAGTTATCCAATAAAAATATAAGGGATTAATATATCAATGAATCTAATTTTAAGCATGAATACTCTAATACTCAGTAAAAGGTAGGTTTATCGCCTTTTGAAGGTGAACCTCATTAAATCTAATTTTAGACATTTTTATATGTTCTATTTGAAAAAATTAAATTGTTTTTTAGATTCTGGGAATCAAAAATAACTTTGGGTAAATTTTTGGTGTTTTTCTAATAATGTTCATTTTTAATGAATAGTGAAAAATAATATATTTTAATTCAAAAGATCCTTTTAATATAATTTATTTATATGGTTATGTTATCTTTTTAATTGGTTTTAAAAGTAATTAGAATATATTTTCACAATTTAATCTAATTTTTTTCATTGAAAATAATTTCATTTTGAATTTGGACATAAAAAAGTGTCAAGTTTTTGATAAATCTTATTTCTTAAAAACCCGCAAATTTTTTGACAATGGGAATTAATTTTAAAATATTTAATTAAACAAATATGTTTTAATTTTTTTAAAATAGTCATCATTTTTTAATTCGGAATATCAAATATACCTTAGGCATTATTTTTTGTATTTTTCAGAAAAACATCAATATTTGATGAAAAGTGAAACCACTAAGTAGTAGTTAAAAAAACTGTCTTTTTCATTTAAATGAAATTTTTCTGCTTCTATGAATTGATTTTTGAAAATCCGACACACATGGTTATTATTAAAAAGTAAAATTTGGTTCAATAAGATGAAAATAATTTTTGGTAAATAGTATCTTATGACTTTTATTTAGCATGGTTAAAGGTGAATAGGGTAATTAAATGTAAAAAGAATAGCATAATAATACAAAATTACCTTAACACTTGTCCTAAACATATTTGATGAGTCCTGGACGAACATGGTCATATTTGGGTCTATTTTGGGACCCTATAGAGCCACTTAAGTGTGATAATGACACATTAGATTAATTAATTTAATGTAAAGGCAAAAATTACAAAAACAAATATCTTTTAGTAAATTAATTTTTTACATGGGGTGATATAAGTTATAATTTCAACTATAAATATTCATTGGAACGATAAAAAGATTTCATATATCATGGAATTTGATTTAAAAATTTTATACCTAAAATAAATTAAATTATTTATGACTAAATAATGTGAAAGTATATACCTCAATAATAAATTATTTAAATAAATAAGATTATAAATATTAATATAACATCCAAAACCTCTCCAATACTTATTGAATGATTTTATGTAGACCATTAGTCATATTATATTTTACTTTAATTAGTTTTTTCAATTTATTGCCTGAATAACATTATATAATAAAATAATATTTTCACACAATCTTAAGGAGCCCCTCTTCCCCCTTATAAAAGGACACCACTACAAACTGATTCCTCACACCTCTAAAGCCCTTTTTATCATCCAAAATCCTCCCAATTAAGCTTCCTACATTACTATTCTCCACCTAGAAGCCTTAATTTAGGCAGAAAGCACTTCATGAAGTCGTTTTGATTCAATCCAAAAGAAGATGCCCAAATTAAAGGTAACAGTTCCTCTTAACTTCAATTCCTATATTTTACTTCTCCTAACCATAAAATCCTTTTGTTCTATTAATTAATAATAAAAACATTATCCTAAATATAATATTATTATTATTTATGCAAATTATTTTATCTACACTTACACACACCTCAATCTAATGGGTGAAGAACATATTGTTTCTGTGGATGGAAAAATAACATCTCACGAAATTATGATTTTTCGATTATCTCCTACTACCTCTCATGATGGACATTAAGATGGAAATATTTTTATATATGATATATATTATTTTTATATTTTCTTTATTATTCTTTATTTTACATTTATATCCTAGCATTATGGTTTCCATAACGGGTAAACGTGATAATTTTATTTCAGGAAGTGCAGACTACCGCCCCCTAAAAGTGATATGAATCGTTAATCCCATATGTTGGATGTATAAAGGATAGAGTTATTGATATAATATATTATATAATACTATAATTATAATATACATATGTATCATTATGTTTTAATTCCATTAAAATATGAAATAGAAAGGAAATTAGTGTTCATTCGTACGTACAACTTACCGACTCCATGAACAGTGCATTTAATTTCTTATCTCCAAAATGATATGTACTATTATAAATTAATATAAATACTGGATATATATGATTTATATTATATATAAATAATTAATATAATTTTGGATATAATGTAATATTGACCACATGGACAACTTCTAATTATAAGGTGTTTATTTTTGACTCAAGTGACAAATATCGACCAAATGATCATTATTAAATTAAATGATTGAATAATGTTTATAAATTGGTAATAAGTTATATAAAAATGATAATAAACATGAAAAAAGCTCTTAATAAAGTATAAATTAAATTCAGTTTATTATTCAGGAAGAACTATGAACAAACGAGTCAAGTTGGACACGAGGTAAGGGATTTTCTTATCTCACTTTTAATTCTATGTGATTTCTATTGTTCACCACTTATTCATTGCATGTGGTGTATTTTGTAATGACATTTGATATATATTTTCACGATTTTCATTATAATAATGGTATAATGTGATTCATTTGGTGGTTATTAACATTTATTCATACAACTCAGTTGATTACAATGTGGTAAAGGGTTTCATCTTACTTTTTATTCTTGTGGGATTCATGTAATATTTACCACTATTTTATTGTTGTGTATTTACAGCCCCTGATTTTAATCTCTATTTCATATAAATTCATTAATTAGTATTTACATATTCATTTTATGATCCTTATTTCATGTGGTGTATGTTTTGTATGTTACCAAATCGGTTAGGGAACCTTTCACCCTCCCCTTTTAAAAAGACATATTTTTGTTATGTCTTTTAATTTACATAATATTATTTTTGGATATGTTCTTCAATATCCTTATTGATTTAAACTTTATTTCCAAGTGATGGGATACACTCTTTATCTCTTAAAATCATTTTTTGAATTTCAGTGCAACGTCGTTAGGCTGTCGAATTTTTGCAAGGGAACTCCTTAACCCAATTTCTATTCTTTGGGTTCAACACGTATTTCTTGAATATGTCATCCTATGAATATCTGTGAATGACATCAGATTTTTTCACACTTAATATCCACTAATATTTTGTGCATTTATATTGGTCACACATAATTATGTGATTGATTTATCCTTAATTTAAGGATACTATCTTTATAAGGGATTCAATCTCAATTTACATTTCTATTGAGACTTCATTGTTGTTATGCATCAATTCACACTTGTATTGTGTATATACTGTCCATTGACATATTATATCATGAATACATTTATTCTCATGATATTATAATGTTCTGAATAAATTTTATTCCACAATTATTTGTATATAAGCGTCTCTCTTTTTTAAAAAAAATCATTAACTAAAATATAATTTTAAATGTTTTAATGATTAATTATTCTATATATTTCTCATTAATTTCCATGTTTTCAAAATAGGTTATAGGATTTATTTATATGGACATTAATGTTTTCCAATGATAATTAATTTAAAAGCATCAAAGTGTTTTGGGACACTTTGATTCAAAAATATCTTTATTAAATGTTTTAAATGGTTTTGAAAATAATTTGATAAAGCGTTTTTTATTTCAATATATTGATTTGATATATTGTGATTAAAATGTGGAAATTTTATATTTCATTTATGCTGGAATTATGTGTTATGAATATTTTATGATAATTGCGAATTGTTTAAGTATACAGGTGGTTCTGTGAAAAACCTAGGGTGGGTGACCCCGAGATAGCTCTTCAAAGCATTGGGTAACGTGACAGAGGTAAACGTGTTGTTTCTCCAAAGAGATTTTGGGAATATACTATGATGGGTATTCAAAGTGTAAGTCCCAACATAGCTATGATAGTTTCAATGTATGTTTGATATGGATTCCATAAGTAACATTTATGATTTATCATTTTTGTGTGTTATTAATAAATAATAGGATTTCATATGGTATTTTATTATTGAAAAGTATGGTTTCATTGAATTTTATTTATTGATGGGCTAATGTTTTCCTTCTTTATTTTATAACCCTTTTATAGCTTTTTTTACTCATCCCATGTTTTTGAAATGTTCTCCACATGAATTAAAAGATGAATAGGGACAAGGATGGGATCATGGAAAAGTCATTCTGTATAAAACATGGAACTAGACATGTTTCTTTTTAAGAGTTTTTATTTTATGAAAAAATGGATACGGATTAGTAGTGTCTTCATATAATATTCAAGTTGTTATGTAATAGTTATGGCCTATTTCTCTAAGACTCTAAACTTGAAAATATCATCAATGTGAATTATTCATTTAATTCAATATTATGTAATTTTTTGAGGTTGGGTCCTTATAATTTTCATCTAATTTTGAAACTATATAGTCCATAGCAAAATGGGGTTGTTACAAGATTAATAGAAGTATAGTAGAGATTGGTAATGTAATGTTGGAATAAAAAGATCTCAAAATATAAATATATAGAAGCTAAGTTTATTTAATTTAGGCATCTATAATAGATGTTTATTGAGTCATAAAGTACACATACGCCCATACAAAACATGGTTTATACAAATTAAAACTATTAAAAAATTTAATATATCTATAATCCACTCTTTAATGAAATTAAAATAACACAGAAGAATAAAATCATGTGGAAAAAGAATATGATGGAATTTTTTTTGATAATTAAGTAATTTTAATATAAGAGATATTAAAAGAATAAAGGATATTTCTATTACATAATTAATGGGAAATTAGTGGAAAATATTACATATTTTTATAGTATATTTAGAAATTACATAAAATGGTTGTCTATAGATTTTTGAAAAATAGATAGAACTTGCTAAAAATTATAAAAATGGTATTAGAATTTACATTGACTAGAGAAATGATGAATTTATGGTTTGAATTACAATAATGTGGAATTAGACACTAAAAAAATAGTATTTCATGGAATATTATCATCTGGCAAGAGGCACATTTCCAAATAAGAGAAATATTGATTATTTGGGACAATATAACTTGTATATCAAAAAATGAACCCTAAATAGTATCTAAATCTCTTTATGATGTTGTTCCCATTTAATACAAATTTATTTAACATGATCATATTGAAAAAAACGCCACATGGGATCTTGTAATGGTATATATAAAAAATATAATTGCAACCATTTTGGTAATGAAAATAAGGATTAAATTAATGTGTGAGGTAACATGAATCAATGATAAATAGGTATGGATATGATATACTAAATTAGGAAGAATTGATATTCAATAAACCTATTCACTATTATCATGGTTGTAAACTAAAAAAATGTTTTTGGTAGTAATTTTACATTATCAATATCATTTCTATTAAATAGATGTGAAATCAACCTTTTTTAATAGGGATCATAAAAAAGTTTTCATGGAAAAACATGTGTGTTTCATTATGGATTCTGATATTAGTATGTTTTATTAAATCAAAAAGGAATTTTGTTTCTTAATAATGGTCCACATAGGTAGGTATTCAAAAAATATGGATTCTATAAATTGATGTGTTTCATAAATTGCAATGTTACCAATAAATTAGAAAGTAAATGTGATATTTATATGTATATTTATTGAGATTGTGTATATTGATTATATATTATATTTTGTGAGAAAAAGTACCATTTTTGAATATTTTCAATGTATATTGAGAAAATTATTTAAATATTAATAAATAGTGAAATGAAATAATTTATTGGATTATAGTTTATAAAGGGAAATAAATAAATATTTTTACTGTAAAAAAATTATATCTGAAATAGTTATAATTTCTTGTCATGGGTGAGTTATAAGATAATTAAATACCCATTTTATTTGGAATAATTTTTATCAAAATTAGTTAAGAAGAGCTATTAAGATATTTTTGTATTTTAAAACATCTTGGTAATATATTCCTTTTTCAGTGACTCTAATTGACCAAATTTAGAATGATATAAAGGTTTCACACATGAAAAACACTAATCAAGTTATGATATATGTGAAGGGAACACATATTAATGGCCTTTTTATAGGAACAATGTATATTTTTACTTTTTGGTATTCATAGATGGTGATTCGGAAACAATAATACTTAGAGAAGATGCAATTATGGTGGAATATTATTTTTTACTATAGATTATGAGAGTCGTAAAAGAAAAAATTAAACTTCACCAACACATAAAACAACTACTGTTGATTATGATACTATTACACAATATTTAACATGGATTAAGGGGTACTAAGCATAATTAAAATATTTGGAAGGCTGAAACTGATAGGCCACTTAAAATACTATATAATGATTCAAGGGTAATAGATAGGTCTCAAAATACAATGTAATGATAATGATCATGTCTATAGATAACTTATATCATTTATGTAATGAAATAGTTACAGATATATATATAACTATAATAAAACCCAAAAATAAATTTCATTGAAAATAAAATCATAAAATTCCTTCCATGAGAGTCAATTTTTAATTGATTTTGAAATAGTATGTTCACTATTCTTCGATAACATATGGAGGTGTGAAAAATGATACACAAATGTATTCTGAGTGTGTTATCAATGGGAGACAAAAATTATTAAAACCTATTTAATGATACTCTCTTTATAATTGTGGTAATATATTATTTAGGTTGTTATTGTCATCAAGTGTTGTGAATTTTTTATTATTAGGGTGATTTGTAGAATTGAGAAATTTATGTGTGAAATGAGGAGGGAAACATATAGTCTCTAGGAAAAACATTTATATCACTAAGGGAGGGAATTATCTCAAAAAAAATTCCTTATTTGGTAATGTGGTTTAAGAAAAGTGTATATGATGATTATTTTAATTATTTTTATTGATGATCTATGAGGATCTTATGAAACTGTTAATCCCCTAAAATGGGGCTGATAAATTTAGTATCATCTATCAAAATTACCTAAATAACATTGTTATATAGGAAAATGTTATTTATATATATGTGTTTTTTTCTCTAATTCAAATGTATCAATGGAATCATGGTCACAATAGGGATATCGATCTCTTAAAAACTTGTGTGAGTGTTCTATAAATATATAACATATATAATGATTAATTAAAGAGGAAAATGATACTTCCATGATGATTGATATTAATTCTAATAGTCAATGCATAATAATCATCTAGTTAAAATACATTCTAGTAAATTTACATTCTACTAAATTTCCTTGTGTAGTCATTCTAGAATTCAGTGGTTTTACGTGAATGAGGCTTATAGAAGAGTCATCTGAAATTGGGTAGTTTATCTGATTTTCATGAATCTTAATTATACATGAAGGCATATTTCTAGTTCAGAACTAGATTCATTTTTCACTCACATTTATGCTTAACCATGTCATTAAAAAATTATACATAAATATCAATAGACCAATTCTATTGAAGAATGATATATTTTAAGAAATGATATTATGGAACTTCATTTACAAAAATAGAATACTTTATTTACTATTATTATCTAATAAAATTGAGACAATAACAGATATGGTGACTTTGTCTCAAAAAATAATCACATTTCATTTTGGAATGTATTGATTTTACTAAGGGATTCGGGGGATTTTTAATACATTGAAGGTAACCAATCTCATCCCATTGAATTATCCATCATTTTTCCCAATCACAACTATATGAATGAGTTATATTATAATTTCATCAAATCAATATATATTCCTCTATTTTTCAACTATTCCATCAATTAATTAATCAAATTTATCATGTCTATCCATATATTGACTCTATAAATCCTTCTTCACCAATTTTATAATTATATATACTATGGAACTACAATTTAATCATTATAGTTTCCTTGTATCATGAAACAAAATTCATTATATCTTTATCATCATCAAGTTTAGTCTTCACATTATCCTATGAAAAATCAATAAATGAACTCCAACATCCAATTAATTTATATTTATTTTAATATATCATATTAAATAATATTTTTATACTACTAGTGGAATCAAATTGCTTCCTAGATAAAATGAAAAAATAAATTTGAATGTCGAGTTTCCACCAAACACACTATAATCATTTAAATTACATAGATCATTATGTTTATTTGTAATATTTCTTTGCAAAACTATCCCCCACTCCAAGTTATTTGAAATATTTAAAAATCATATACATTTTTCTATTGAAACAATTTTTTTAGAATCAATTCAACGGAAGGAATCATTTAATTAGAGTCTACTAATAGTGGGTGAACACTAAAATTCTAGATCATTATAATGAGACACTTAAATTACATTATTTTTTTATATGATCTCTATAAATAAAAAATATTTGGGAAGGTGTTATATAAGACATTACATAACTATCACTAAGATTAATCATGACTCTCAAATAGTAATATTTAGTTAATTTTTACATTTTTTATGAAGTCCTCCACAGTTTTTACTTATTTTTTATCACCAGTATTTTATCATGATGGATGATAATTTTTTTCTTATTTTACATATAATTAATATTGAGAATGATTTTATTCTTCCATTATTTTACCCTTATTTCGTCCCAAAGTTTTAATGTCCATACATATCTCTAAATGATTAGAAAATTTGGGTATTTATAGACTTTTTATATCACTCATTTTATTTTACATAGAATGGTATTTTACATGCATCATATGATTATGAATACTATACTATATTATTTATATCAACTAGTCAATACATGAAACTTTTTATGTTTTCATAGAAAAATGTAATCCATCTTCAATCAATGTCACATGATCTCTTTCATTTCCTCAAATATCACATCAGTCATAGAGTCCACTTCTATTAAATTATATGATTGATTTATATTATGTTCTAATTTTTAACTTCATGATATTTATTTTCTTGGTTTCTATGAAATTTAAAATTCCCTCTATATTTTAAATTTCGTATTTATTTAAAATATATATTTATATATTTCTTCAGTCCAAAATCGTATATATTAACAATTAACCATGACCTCTTTAGTTGTATCTCATAGTTTATATAGTACCATTCTTAGATTATATGACATATGGTTAAATAGATTACCATAATTTTTAAATAAAATCAATTTATAGACATATGTAATAAAATATCATTGTATTTTCATTGCACCAGTTCACATTAAATTCTAGGTAAAAATCTCTACATTATCCATTTCAAGTCAAAAATATGTTCTATAATAGTTTCATTAATTATCACTACATAGATGCTAACTCTTCTTCACCTATTGACTTCTATAAAGAGTTAACAGCTAGTGTGTTATAGTGACTGTAATATTGATTATAGTCCCTTAACATTCACATTCATCATTGAATGATTCATAGTGACTTTCTCAAATGATGATCATTTGATTATATGTTCCATATATATATATCTATGTTTAATAAATTTATAAAAACAAATCATTGAAAATATTTACTTTTTAATTTAATAAATATTATATAATTTTAGTAACCATTTCTTTATCTATCAAATAATGTAATAAGGGAAATAATCCATCCATATCTCATATCAAGTCAATATGTTGATTTCAATGGTTTCGGTTGCCTCAAAAATAAATGAATACAGAAATTGTGTCTTCTACTATCCTTCTTGTGAGAATTAAAAGTTGATATATATAATGGGGACATCTCTCAAATCATTATTCATTATTAGATAAAATGATGCATGACTACCTTAAGACATTAAGAATTTTTATGTGACTAATACATGGTATAAAATCCTAATTTGGTTTTGAAAATCAATAAAAATTTCTCCTCTATTAATTTTATAATTTTCAAATGGTTCATTTGCTCTATGACATTATATTTTATTGAACATTTTATTTCAATATGTCATTAAATATCTAGTATTAATGGATATATATCAACACTCAGGCTCTCCCAATTGAATATGCTCATAAAAACTACATAATTGATTCATTATGTAATAGTTTTTGTAATGAAATCAATGAGATATTTG
Organism: Viscum album; assembly: GCA_963277665.1. Lineage (NCBI taxonomy): Eukaryota > Viridiplantae > Streptophyta > Magnoliopsida > Santalales > Viscaceae > Viscum > Viscum album. The sequence continues at coordinate 1,067,345,204 of OY728160.1, forward strand.
AGTCTATAAAAATTATATAATAAAATTATGTTCAATTTCATGTTTTTCTATATAAACTACAATCTAAAAAGTGTATAAAAAATCATGGAAGTAAAAAATTTATTCAGGTTATTGTTTTAGAAATATGCAGTGTAACAACACAGCTCCCAGACACATGTAAAATGTGATATAATAGATTAAATGGGTGATACATTTGTTCAATTCCATTTTGAGGGAATTTTAAACTGCCAATTATTTTTTAAATATTTTGTGAATGTGAAATTATTTGGTGGATCATTTTACCACATGTATTTTAGCCTAATGGATGAATATAACATGAATATGACATGAATATATGAGAATGTGAGTAATAAATAAGGACCCAATTAATAATTTAAGGCTCAATGCATGGTTTTGTGATTATATTGATGTTATCATGCTACCTAGGGTTAAATACAACCACTCATCTCAATCACACTCATCCTATCACCCCTGTTGATGACACATATAAATTTATGCAAGTATATCCTCAGCAATGACATGTGGAAGAAGTTGTGAACTTGTTTTAGCATTGAAGGTAGGGAAAGGTGGAAAGTAACCTTTCTAACCATCTGCATGATGTCTAATGGATTTATGAACCTCAAAGTTAGCTTCTCCTCCCCGACCGAAGCTCCACATTCCCCATCATAGGGAAACTCACCAGAATATGTGTTTTCACTACTCGAACAAAAAAAGGCATATTATGGTCATATATGTAGGATTAATGTATTCTCTAAAAAATCCTCATCCACTCATGAATGACCTCGACATTCCACTATTGTCTCCTTTACCATCTCTGGACAGAGTATCGATGACTATCCATTTGATTTTTATCATAAGGGTGACCTATAAGGTCTCGCATACAATCCCTCAAAAGGATTCATGCTAATTTTACACTGGTATTTTTTTTGTATGAAAACTCTACTCAGACAAAGTTATCTATATAGATCAAGATGATGTCCAACATGAAAATCATTATCAAATCCTCTATAATATAGATAGTGTTCTTGGTTTTCCATCATTAATTGGATGAAAGGATGTGTTAATCCAAATTTGGGTCTTAAAATCATTATAAAATCATTTCAATAATCGTGATGTAAACCATGTGTCATAATAATATACAATCTTTGAGGGTAATCTGTGAAGGTGAAAAATCTCTAATACATACATCTTTCCAATGAACTCAACTGAAACTTCCTCTCTGATAGCAATGATGTGTTACGACTTCATGAGGTAGTGCATTTTCACCTAGATGGAATCACCTAGATTTATCGTTCATGAAATCCCTATGAAGAAGCCCACAGATATTCCATACCACATCCACTATAGGTTCCCAAGAGGGTAAAACAGACATACTAGAACATTGAGCTCAACATTCACCAACTAATTGGTGGGGAATATTGAGATGAACATAAAAAATATTTATCTAATTTTGGACTACCCATATAATCACTGTCGATCAATGTACTTATTTCCCATGCTGATTGAAATTTAATTAATTTTTCTTGATTTTCACTATCGGAATTATGGATGAGAAGTAACTTATACACATGATTATATCCATTATAACATCACTATGTTTCATCACATATGTATATCTATTATTTTAATAAATTTCATTCAATGTATCCTAGTTGGGACTCTCTGACACACTTGATATGTGAAGGAGTCAGCACCATTGTCTAATGAAAAATTATACCCCCATGCTCCACAAGGGCCAGCCGTAGGAACAATTACTTATCTGAAGATTCCTATACTATGAGATACTAGGAAATCCATATAATCGATTATTTTACAAAATTTTCCTATCCGAAACTATATACAATGATGTATTGATAGTCCCTCAGGAACTCTAACCAGTGTCGTTGTCTAAGGATTTTTCCACTTGGAGTGAAGACTTTCCTGACACACCGATGGTTTTAGTAAACCTTGATGCGATCTCAAAGATGATTTTTTATCTATATCCTATGTTCAAAGACTATCATTTTAAGATCTAGGTTGTGAGTCTCATTGTATAGTTAAAGGAGTATCAACTATCTTGGCCCGTATATGATGACTTCTTATCACTACATCGACATGCATCTAAACCAAACAACTAGGGTATATCAATACACTACAAACTAAACACCTTCAACATGTAGTCTCAACAATAGATCACTCATCATCCTCCTCCTCAAAAATTAAATTGTCGTCTGGCACTTCTCATACCTATTAAACTAACTCCCTTTCAATATAAGGGTGGTTGAAGTAGATTCTATTCAAGAATTTTTTTTCACAAATCTCATCTACTACCACACAAAACCATGAAACTTATGCACCTCTAAAAAATACATTGATGTATACCAATAAATCAATACTAAAATCTTCATTGTATATATTGCTAAACCATTCTCATAAACATCATTCCCCCCAAAGTCCAACACATGAATCTAGAACAGGCACTTCAAGAGCTTTTTGTAACGCTGGTGTGTTGGAAAAATATCAAGAATCTTCTTCAATTGATCTCTATGATCAATATATAATTCAGATTAGATGATTATTTCTTCAATGAATACAAAAAAACTACTCCATGTACTGTGGGAAGACCTGGTTCATTAGAGCCTGTAAAGGTTGTGGGGATTCATCACGCAAAATGGAATCACTAGGTACTCATAATGTTAGTAGTGACATCTGAACCGCAAATTTGGAATATCGACATTTCTAACCCTTAACTGGTGCTATCCAAAAATTAGATAGATCATCTAGAACTATCTTGACCCTCGAAACTAGTCATATATGTCATCAACACATAGAAGATGTATCTTCTTCTTTATCGTGTCCTGGTTTAAGCGATGGTAATTCATGAAATACAACAATCATTAGTTCAAATGTTTCCGAAATATGACTTGATCAGCCCTAGGGGACACATTGGTTGTGAAGAAAATGTTCTTATGAGGGTCCTCTAACTGCTACTATAGCTCCTGGATCATTCTACATTCCATATGATTTTCTACAGAATATATTTGGACCATCCAAGGATGATAGTTGATGAAAATATTCATCACCCACCTCAGAGATAGTCTCAAAATGTCTTTGGGGGAAGACATACATATAATCATCCAAAAATTAAAGAAACAATATTATTGAATGGACAATTGTAACAAGGTATACACTCTCAAATTGAGGGGGAAATTGATAGAACGTTCTACTCACAACATCATCCTACATTATCATGGAATATGTGTTGATAGAAAAAGATAATCTCATCCCATCAATGTGTAAAAATATATATTTATTGTACTGACAATAAATCTAGAACCGGAATATGTAATGTCTATCCATTCAAAATATAACATCCTAGTGTTCCATCTTTACAACCAAAATGTCCCATGTACACCTCTCTCCTCAAAGAGATATCTCGCACTACCGATAGATGAAATATATAGGAGAAGCATTCAGGGTAAGAACCATAACATGAATTAGAATTACTAGAGTCAATAATAGGATCTCTAACTCTACCCCCATTAGTATAGTAATAATACAATTATTTGAATTGGTATATACTAATATAGATACAAGAGTATAATAATCATAGATACTACCTCAAATCATTTAATGTGTTAGGGGATTGTAGACATCCAAAGCCTACAGTTATTGGCAGCCCAGTCCACCATCTCACTAAGGATGATGTGGGGGGCATAGTGGTGGCGGTGGAAGAATATAATGATTTAAAAGACCATCCATAGCCTTTCATGCTCATCTTCCTACTCAAGCACTTAGGGTAACACCATGTCTCTACATGTTTGATCTCGAATCACGATGTTAACTCTACCCGTGGTGGTCCATCACCAATATTTCTGTTCACCTCAAAATGCCCAATTAAGTAGTCTCAAGACATGTGACCACCTCTATCACTAGAAGTGTACCAAAAAATTTAGGATTGTATTGTCCTCTATGAAACCTCATCCCTAGGGAACTAACTTCTTGAGCCTATTAAAAAATGGGTCTCCTTCTCCGAGATTCCATAAACGGGTAACTATTAGACACAATTGACTACTCTACTCTATAATGTCGAATTTCTAATCAATCTTTGTGATGTCCTTTAGAAAGAAAATATAACTGTAACAAATGATCTCTCTAAAAACCCATAATATGTGGGATAGAAAACGGGAAAAATGGTGGTCCAAAACTCTATGCGAAGTCCCTACTCCAACATCCATTATCCAATGTATTCGTCCTAGGTTATGTTAATAATGTATCAATGAATATCTCATTGTACGTATACACAATTTTTCATCTCGTCAGAAGCTATAAAATAGCATGTATTTGGACTAAGAGTCAGCATGATGTGTACTACTCCTCGTGGAATAGTCATAAGATTATCTCTGATGAGAGTCTCCACTCATCATTCATTTATGACAGCTGGCTCCTCCAACCCCAAGATACTCCATGGAAATGACTGGTTTTATATTCAACCACATAATCAATTGGGGTATGCACATATATGAAGATACAAACCACTGACTGTAGACAATCCTCTACATCCAGAGGATCTGCCTATCTGGGGAACCATAGAGGTCACTGATGCTGGAACTCATGATGTGATCTAAGACAAACCATGTCCTCAACCTACTAAACTAGAATGATACAGTACTTCAATGGGGGAGAGGATTCAATCATCCCACCTAGAATAAGGTGGTTGTGGGATGGACCATGAACTAAGGCATCTGCTCTCATAGGGTCATTGTCATGAACTGGAGATAACAGCATGGGTGGTTTCCATCATAGAGGCATCCTGAAAGTTATCAAGGAGTACCATAGTCAGAAGAGAATATATATATATATATATATATATATCAAAAAATGGAACGATGTCTAAAGAGGGGTAGTCAATGAAACAAACATATATGATGCATTCACATTTAATCAATAAAACAAATTTATCTCAATTACATGTCGACAAGTAGGTAATTGAGGTCCTGGTAAATGGATTCATCTGCTTCCACACTATCACTAGATTACCTGACATGACAGTCACACAAAAGTCACTTTGACACTATCTTATGAAAACCCAAAAAAATCTTTTTTAGGGAACACATGATTAATTCCACAAGGATTGAACCACATCTAATACCTCGTTTTCATGACCCTAGCCATGCTGAGGCTCATTCTACAACTACCTAATCCAACATCCATAGGATATGGTGGGGAATTAAGATCCTAGGGAATTACTAAATCCGAGATGCATTTTCCTATGAACATGTATTCACACCCATATAAAACATGATGTGATGGTGAAGAGGGAAATGAATAAAATATAAAACAATGTTGTAATTAAACAAAAAATGCAAGGATCTATACACAATAAAAATTAATGATACAATATAATAAAAATTAAAGGGAATAAATACATGATCAATAAGAAATGTGACATTCCCATGTATAAAACAAGAAATATATATGGATGAGAGAGAAAAACTCCAAAATCCAATGCTACGACCACCATACACTATCCATTAACCGAGTATCAATAATATTTTCTAAAGACCTAGTTGAAATTTACAAGATATTCGTAAGAAAGAACAATTTCTACCAAATAAAATTCATGGATGATTATAAGCATACCACATTGGACAACATTAATATTGAAGGGGGGGGGGGGGTTATTAAAAGATACAAAAGAAGAGAATGATAGAAGATACAAAATGAATAGTGAATGAGTACATCTCAACCCTACAAGACATTGAAGGCATTCATTTCCAAGAACAAGGGGATAAATATGGTTTTTAGATGAACTACCCATCAAGCGTTTTCCACTTATAGTAGTAGAGTGGACTCATCCAACCAAGATAATCTAAACACGGGATGAATTTGTCATACCCCACATGTAATTGCCTCCAATATAATGATATTATCCAAATATAAGGCGTGAATCCATAATAACGTATATATATACATGCCTAGTAAATGCATCTAACAGAACATACTAAGGGGATATACATATGAAAAATTATCCATTGAATATTTTTATCTTATAGTTCGAAATGTCTATCAAAAAATCCTTGCAATACATGTATCTTCCTAGAACACACATGTCTAGTGAACTCAATCACCACACCTTAATATTATCCACTTCGGGTTGAGATGAATCACTTATATGGTTTTTTCCCACAACACAATAACATGATTTGGTTCAGAAAGTGTTATTTTCATCATGATTCCTCTGATATATCCAACCCCATCAGTTCACTATGACACACATTGAATAGACCACAATCTCAAGGTAATGATCCCATGTCCTCGTACATTCAGAGGGTCCCACATTGCAATTCAATAAGGAACTCCACTGCACAGCCCCACTAGTGAGTAATGCTATGAAATATCATATTAGAACACTACTACCCAACCCAGTTGAAGGATAACATTTTGAAGACATGTTAGAGAACACTAGTACACGTCCCTACTAGAAGTCAACACCCTAATGAAATTGTTGGCGAACCCCACTACCTTGTTCTAGTAGAGAGTAATTCTTGGATGATCCATCAGGGATGTCCACTGCTATTCTTATGGATTGATAATTCAAACAAGGGACCTCAAGTAACTCCACAACCTAGCCATGTTATAGGGTTACACCTATAAGACTTATTGTGGAACTCCATTGACTAACCCTATTAGAGGATAATTACGGGATGAATCTGCATATAGTCATCCTACCTCATCAGTACCATCATCGGTTAACCTTTTAATGTGTCCAGCCTAGAACATTTTATATCATAATTTAAATTCACAAGAGAATACAAAATTACATTCTACATAAAAGAACATTGAGTGTAGGGTACTCGCGTACACAAATATGAGTTCAATAAAATGAGAAAAAAACATTTGTGGAATCCCAATGTTGATCAAGGGGAACACATTGTGTAAGGGGACCCCAACTACATGTGGTCCCACTTCAATTCATTATAGTATCCATTGGTTATATAGAGATTCTTTCCCATGTGTGAGTACACCTCATGGAAGTGGACTATACCACTTTTCCATGCAATAAGGGACTAGGTCGTATCTTAGTGGAGATGTCAGTTGTGCCAGCCATGTGTTTTGGGAAACTTGTAGAAGAATACATGGAATGTGATGGTATCATACACACTGTGTCATCCACATATTCCTTGAAACACTAATTTAGCCACGGAGTGATGCTACACATTGTGTAGTTCATCCTAAATAGAACGTTTAGTTGAGATTTTCACAGAAACTTTAGATCCAGATTTTTGCATTGAATCTTGACAAATAGACATTGATTTCTCCCTAAAACTGTCCATAAATATGGATTGAAACATATATTTCACTTGGGATGATCATTAATTACACAAATTCGTTCCCTAGAAAATTAGTGTTTAATTTTTCAGTCATGATGTTTGTACATAAGGGTTCAAAAATTATTTTAATAAGAGTTAATGGTTAAATATATTATATAATGAACATAAATAAATTAGAATGGAAGTGAAATAAAATAAAAAAATTGAATAATTGGAAATAAAATCACATAATATAATAAATTTTAATTATTAATTAGGATTATATGGGAATCCCTTAACTCGAGAGAGTGTTTATAAACACTTCAGAAGAGCATCATCTGATCTCGGGACCCCCTTGTATGGGATTAAGGGTTGTATGATGTGACTGAATTTATGATTAATGTGTTTTGGCTGAAGAGGAGTGGTAGGATTGGTTGGTATTTATAGAATAAGATTTGGGGATTCTTTATTAATTTATAATAATATTTTTGGACTATATATAATAAAATAATCAAAACCACTTCCCTTCCAATTGTATTTAAAATACTATCATCTAAATAGAATATTTTTAAATTATTTTAAAATACCTTTAACCAGAAATATTAAAATAATACTTTTACTGATGTGGATGTGAATCATGTTCATATAAAATGAATTTTAAAAATAATACATATAATATTGGATTTAGAGGATTCATTAAAATATTATTAATTTTATAAATTAAACTAAAAAATATTATTTAAATGGGGAATTATACATTTTTTAGGGGTTCAATTTATATCATATATTATATCATTATCGGTAAACTATGATTTCATAATATATGAAATATATTTATATTTTTATAATTGTTACCCAAAAATTTTTATATAGATGAAAAATATAAAAAAATTATATTTTATAATTTTGATGTGGTGATTTAAAAATATTATTTATTTTACGATAATGATTTTCCATATATGGGTGTTTTTTATTTAAATTAAAAATCCATATTTACTAAATATAGGATTTTATTATGAAACTAACTAATGTTTTACCTTTATATTAATTACATAGTACTCCAACAAATTGTATTTTAATTTATATTTAAATAAAAATAATAGAATTTGATCATTATTAATATATCCTTTATTATTAAAATTACAGAATTAGGAAACATTGTGCCTTAATTGGAATTCCATATTTTCCCAAAATTTAGTTTTGATTTTTTCATATCAAAACATATGTTTGTCCAAATTATTATATATTAATTTATAGAGTATTAATATAATTGAAATAATATAATAAATATTTTATAAAAAAATTAATATAAACATACATACTAATACGATCTATATACAGAACCCCTTATTACACAAACATATACCCTACGAGTAATGTATGTTACAGAGACACGTTATTTGGTTTTTTGGATGAACACATTTTGGGTTTTAATCTTGATATGATTTTATTCCTTTCATAATTGGTTTATCTAAGGATTTATTTATTGAATATAAATATGGGAATGGACAAGGGAAGAGGCCAATGATTCCAAATCCATTGAAATGTCCAAGTAATTGTCTTTACAGTGAATAAAATTATTTTTCAAGGTCATCAATCCGTCTATCCTTATATATTGGATTTTATCATAGACTTCTATACAAAATAATCATAATTATCACAGTAAAATATCTGTATTACCAATGGTTTTGATTCATAAAATCTTTTTAAATATTACATGATATTATTTATAAAGTTTTAAACTATAAAATGTATATCATGTGTTTTCTATAACTACCTTTCAGAATGGGGGCATCAATTATTCCAAAAAAGTATTACCTTCTTTGAATGATCGGGTCATTACAATCTTCCCCCACCCTCGTTTATACTCTTTAATAATTTTTTTCTCACTAAAATAGATTGGGTTCTTAACTTTCATCATCTCATTTAGTTCTAATGTTTTAACATCAATATTTTGGTATCGTGGAAAAAAATTGACCATGTTTGTAATCATTTATTTTAGGACATTGTAAATTTGATCTATAATCATCACATAATTCTCCTAATATGAATATATATTCTCAAATGATACCACCTCTAGATGTATAACATGTGAGGGTCCTAGTATGTGAATAATTATGATAGAATCATTGACCATATAATGTAATTGAGATAGGTTATGTGTGAGTACTAATCAATATGATACAACTCAAATGTGGTCATACAAATCAAATTGGAAAATAAATCATCGAATAATATTTCCCTTCATCCAAAATATCATGATTTGTTTCATGGTTTTATATAAATGAAAAAATTACTTCTTACCACAAGCGCCAATTATCTTCACTAGATGTAGCCATACATCTTGTTCGATATTGTACATATATAATAATATGTTGAGTTTTCTGAGCAAGATCTATATTCTATTAGATAAATCAGGTCCTATAATGTTTCACTATCACACATCATCATACCATTTTGGAGTCTGAGGAATATTTTCATATAGAGCCTCACATGTTTTTATTTTAATTCTATAATATAAACTGTCATTATATGATAATCTAACTAAGGGAAATTGTTTAACACAATGTCATTTGAAATAAAATATAAAATTATAACAACACATAATTAATAGTTTGAATGGAAATTTTACACTATATATCATTCTGAGTGTAATTGACAATACAAAAACTCATAACATTATATTATGTTTGGGGAAGACCTCTCTAGAACCTAATAGTAAACAATGGATATTGATTATATAAAATTTATTATGGATATCCATATAGTGTTTTCATTTTTTAAATCTATATCACGGTGTGTTGGCCAGGTGATTAATCTTCAATGTTAGTAATGAAATGCATTTTGATTTCATAGAGATTGACTACAGTCTGGAAGGTGTTATTTGCATTAAATGGCTTGGGATGTCTAAAAAAATTACATGATAATTTTTTTCAATTTTACTATTGGTATGGGAATTGATTTCCTCATACCTATAAACTTATTATGTATAAATTTAATTTTTTATAATAACAATCTTTAAGATAAGAATTTTTCAATCTCTCACTACATGTTATCCCACCAGATGTTTTTCATTAGATATCAATACATCATTGTGTTTCTTGGATGAATAGAGATTGATTAATTATGAAAAATCATCTAAAAGATCCCTATTTAAATATTTTATTAGTGGAATAGTAAAAGTATTCGAAACCATATAATTCTGTATTTACCAATGTTGAACACTAAATTGCCCTTTTCTTATCTATATAGATCATAATCATTTTTTAGCCTCCTTGGTCGTAATATGAATTGATGGTCGAGTCATTATTTGATCATAGTTGAATGAAAATTAATTGTATTATTTAAATTTAAATACCTTAAATTTCTATGATGATTGTATAAATTTTAATCATCATAATTTCTTGGGTGGAAAGAACATTTCTAATCAGATTATCTTCAACATTTTCTCCATCCTAGGATGGTAATGGACATATCAATTATAATATTTTATTATCTCTAAATGAAAATATTTTATCATATTTTGATACCTTTGTTTAAATATAAACATGTGCCTTTCATGATCCATATATATTCCACTCTTATCCAAATATAGATAATGTCGGAAAGTCATAAATTTGAACATTAATACATCTAATCCTTGGTCATGGGTTAGATAGTCCTCTACAAGGATAAAAAATTTGTTAGTGGTAATGGATGTCACATTTTTTATTAATCATTTCATTACCCAAACCCTTTTTTGATGTATAGTTATAGATAACAATGCCTTACCCATTGGGTGTGATTTTTTCAATGGTGAAATGATTAGTCACTACATCAACTATTTAATTATCTCCTCACATCCATAGGTTTAGAAAAAACATTACTCATGTTTGATTTATCATTGTTAATGGGTTTTAAAATCATCATAATATCTTATAAAATAATTATGACACCCAACTAATCAATGAATACTAAATATTTATATTAAAAATGTTGCACAAGTTTATCCTTCTTCGTTATTTTTAATGGATTCAAAATTATCTATTTATTAGTTATAACATTTTTATTGAATGTTACATTATCTGTAAGAAACATTCATTTACTGTATTTAAAATATAATATTATATTTCAAATGATAAATCTAAAATAATTAATATTAAACTCATTTTCGAATATTTATTGAATAAAAGAATATCATATATAAAGAGTTCCTAAATTTTTTCCATGAAATCCATAATAATTATAGTCATCATGTCTTTAAAAATAGTTATAGGATTAGTGATTCAATATGGAATTAAAATGAACCCTTGTGTCCAATACATTGTCAGAAAATATGTATTGGAATATCAAACCTCATCACCTTTTGATGAAAATATCCTAACTGATGATCAAACATAGAGAATTACTAGACCTCACATAGTTAATGGACCAAGTGACCAATCTATGGTAGAAAATACTTCCTCTTTATTATGATCATATTATGTTCATTATAAAAATGGAAAGGATCATTGACAATAATTTTTCTTCATAAAAAATGTCAGCTCACCCAATAATGTAGCACATGGGAAAAAATCACATTATCAATACCCTCATATAGATTATTCTTCACATCATCATGTTAAGTAGAGGCCAATCAATGTTGTGTCTTTGAAATTGGAAAAGAATATAGTATAGATTCAATCTATAAATCAACCTATTATTTAAGAGGATGGAACTAAAATAATTTATTAAACCCATGTATATATTACCTCAAAATTTGAATATCATAAAAGATTATATTTTTCTTAGTTTTAATAATTTGAGCTGGATACACTTTTATAAAAAGCTATAATATCAATTCTTGGGAGAATATTCTCAACTTTTAATGATGATAAAAACCTTCTTTGATAATAATTTTAGAATATGTTGATGTGAAAATATATTTTTTAAAAATAAACTTATAAATTATTTAAGGCTTGTGCATAAGTTTAAATTTCATATTAGATCCATATAATATTTTATAAAAAATATTTGGAGTTATGAGGTGGTGGGTGTGTGATTCTGAAGATCGATTAGTCTATGATTTGATATAATAAAAATCATAAATATTTTTATTGACATGTGGATAAAATTAAATATATACAATAAAATTTACATGAAATGAATGTTTTCAAGAAAAATTATAGACCATCCGGAGATATAGGATACTAGATTTACCCTTGTTCAAAATAGATTTTTTGACCATTGTAATTTTGGTAAAATAACATGTTGTGGTATCATTATTAAATATTTCCATCAAATTTTTTAGAATAAAAGTATCTATATTGAAAATGGTTTATCATCTCATATATCATAGTGCATTATTACTTCTAGATTTTAGTGTTTATCCATGGAAGAACATATTATCTGTGAGGTTGGGGTGTTTAGTATTATCACTGGTGATAGTTATTTATATGATAGTAACTATTATATTATTATTAATCATTATTATTATTATTATCCATTATTATCTAGAAAACCCATGACATCTCCATTATTACACATGGGGTAATCTAAAAGATTCATTTAAACATGTTCTTGACCACTTTAAATTGGAATATCCTTAATTTTTTAAATTAAAACACTCTATTCTAAATTTTCAATTGTGTGTAACATTATAATTGTTATTTTAATTATTAGTTTTATGTATATAAAAACTTATTTTTGATGTCTTCTAAAATAAATATTTTTCATCTCTCATTGTTAATTCTAAAAAGTACATGTATTTTCAGATATCCCTTACACGCAATTAGAAAATCATTTTTGATATGATTCATAGATATTAGAAATCAATTTCTCCATCCTTCCATGTGTGTCAACAATGGTATACAATTTTTTTATTTTATTTTTATTTTGGTAATTTTTTACTTTTTGTTTTTTCTCTCTTATTCTAAAATGATGAATAAAATGTAAATAAAATTGAATTAAAAATATAATATTATTAAACCATTTTAGTATATGATATTTCAAATTATTTTAGAAATTAAATTCATTAAAATTATTAATTGTTTATTTAATGGAAAAAATAGAGATGTAATTTTGAAGTACTATCGAAGTATTATCATTATGATGATTCAAAAAAATAAATAGACAAATTATAAAACATAATCTAATAAACTAAACCAATAATAATTCTTGTAGTATAATTTATTGAAATTATCATTTGATAATATGTTTTTAATCAAATGTAATTTATCGACAATAATAAAATGACAATTACTCATATTTATCAAAATCCAATTATTTAAAACTTATCAAAATATAATTACAAGAGATTATAATAGAATATATATGGGGATTATCAAAATATATTTATATCAAATTAACAGACGACAAATTTATCATATTGTAATTAATACAATTTTTGGAATGAAAACTATTATTTATTTAATTAATAGTTACATGGTTATTTTAATTAATTATAATATGAAATATCATTTTAGTTGTCAAATAAATTTATAGATATAATTTATAGTGTGTTGATTACTATAAATTCTAGAGGAAAATATTGTTTGTGTAAGGGTTGACCCTAATGATAGTATAAAAATTACCTCAGAGAGAGAAATTATAACAACCAATTTTTTTTGAAATGTTATATTAATAAATATAACAATTTCAATATTTTCATTACATGAAACACCATGTTTATATTTCACTACATGTAACCTAACGTTTAGAATTAATTTCACATTCTATTAAAATATTATTATTTAATATGATTGTTATCAACTAATCATTTGAATAGATGTTATGAATAGGATTAAAAAAATTATATAAATATTTGGATAATATATTTATATACATTTAATTTTTGGTTTCTACTAAATTATAAATGATAAATATAAACAATTTATAATATAATGAATAATTTCTTAGTAAAATTATATTTACTTGAAAAAAATCTTTTATCTCAATAAATTCATAAAATTAACAATTTTAAAATTATTGTAATGATAATTATATATTATTATATGTATAGTTTTTAAATTATCTTAATTTACTTCCTTACAAGTTAAATGAGTATATTTTATTTTAAGCTTAAAAACTATATTTATTTCAAAAATTATTTTCTCTCCAATTTTAGAATTATTTTTTTATTACACATTTACAAAATTAATTTGAAATAATAATAATTTTATTTTGAAATCATCATGTAATTTTATCAAAGGGTGAATATTTGAAAACATTATAAGACGTTAAAATTTTATATTAATTTTGAAAACACTACATTTAATTAAGAAATATTATTTCATTTAACTCATTTAACAGAATTAAAATTATTATAAAATGGTTTTCTATGGAAAAATATATAGATAAAATATATATTAATACAATTTATTTCATTTTAATAAATATCATTTTGAATTAGGTTATAATATCTATTTAACATTTTCATCATTTTCTCCTTGGAAAACCACATTCTCATCACATCTGCGATATTAATTTCAAAATAACCTATTCCACTTATGTGAATGGAGTTCAAAAAAATTGATTAAATATTTGTAATAAAATTATGTTATTTTATTAAATAATATTCAGTTTTTATAAATTATATTGAATAGGGAAGGGGAAAAAATTATTATAATGATTATCTTAAAATGGGTTTACTGGGTGTATGGGGTTAATATAAACAAGTAAGTGTTCAGAATGACCTAATAAAGTTAAAACACCATCTTATGGACATAATTAGACATTATATCTTATATTTTACAATATAGAACATTTTGGAGTCTTCTTTCAGTTGGATAATGTGGGTACAAATTTTTTTTATCAGAAATTACAAGAGTTCCATTCTCCTCCCTTATAAATGGTATCCACCAATCCTCTCCACTTCACATATAAAAACCTCAATGTGTAGCCCAAGTCCTTCCCAAATAACTTTTTTCATTCCATATATTCATTATATTTTCTATATCTAGTTAATAAATCTATCTTAAGAAGTCTTTGGGTTCAATCCAGAATAAGTTGATCAAAGAAGAGGTAATATCCGTAACCGAGAGATTTATATTTTTTCTAACTCAACTCTATACATTTTTTGGAAACATATATTTAATTATTATATTAATATATTACTCATAATTTAATATTATATTGTGAATGTATTAAGTAAAATTTCTCTCTATTTCCCTCACATAGGATATGAAATCAACTTTCATGTCTACATAGGAATACCAACACTTGAACTAATGTGATTCATTGTCGATCATCCCCTAAAATGGAATGTTATGAAAATATATTTATTGTTCATATATGATATTTCTGATATTATTATTTCTATAAATTTATTTTAGCTCTTTTTATTTGTTACCATGAGTTTTTAATGAATACAATAACATTTTATATGCACACGATATACTGCTGCCTTGCAATGTGATGTGATTTTTTCATGCATTACAAAGAATGCAATAATGATGGGTATATTGATAATATAATATATATATGACATAAAATGAAATTTAATTGAAATATATATATAAATTCCTTTTTTTCTATATATTTGTAAAATGAATACGACATTAATGTTAACATACAACCCCCCATCTCCATGAACGATGGATTTCTTTTGATATATCTTACTTTTATTAACAAATAGAAATAAATATATAAATAATATATATTATATTAACCTAATTAATATTTTTTGGACATTATGGTTCAATGATTGATGTTAGAGAACAAAAAAAACCAAACATACATGAAAAAAAACATTGCACTTAGTGTCTAAAATATGACATTTCCATGGAATTTTTTAATTAATAAGATATAAAAGGAAATAAATAAATTAAATTTGGTATGATATATATATATGAATGGTTCTGTGATATATGTGTTATAAAATAAGGCATATTATAAATGGTGTTGTTTTTTTATATTGGATGTAGATACTTTTGGTATGGGATTTCAATCTCACATTTATTTTCAGTGAGACACATGCTATATTCAAAATTTGTTTCATTAATATGGTTTATATACTTTAGAAGAATATTTTTATGATTAATACTATATATAATATTGGTACTAACATATCCATTTTATTATCTCTCTATCATGGGGTTTCTGGTACAAATGTTTCCTAAGTAATATGGGGTTTGTAATAAAATGTCATCGATTCTTAAGATTTTTTTATGCCCCAGATGAAATATTATGATCCCCCTCAATATAAAATCATGACATTTTTTCCCATTTTGTAATTTCATCTAAATACATGGTTAACCATCATTTTCATAATTTAATATACTCATGAGTTTAAAATATTATTTAAAACACAACAATAATTTTTCTATTCGACTTAAAATACTATTCCATCCAGAATCAGGTTTTATAAAAAATGTTTTTAAAAACATTTAAAAATCATAGAAATGGATTATTGAATATTTTTTACCCATTTTTGAACATTGAACAATAAAAAATTGAACTAAACTTGGTGTTTTTCTAAATAATTCCCATTAAGGTTTATTATAAAATGTTAATGGGATCAATATTTTATCTTTTATATAATGAATGGTATTATCCAACATCCTAACCTAATAATTGTTTCATGTATTCCAATATTCGTACTAATGAATATATTTAATTAAATGTAATTTCGATTTGTTTTTTAATTTTTATGGTATAAAAATATTCTTTTAAAATGGAATATAAATTCTCCCCCAAGAAATTATTTAAATTAATAATAATGATTCATTTATATATTTCAAGGATTATTTTTAGTGAAAGGGATTTTAAAAATGTTTTACGTTTTAATAAATTTATTGAATATAAGAATGGATATATTCATTTGTAAATGTTTAATGTGATATCTCAAAATAATTTCCCATCTATGATTAAATCTTTAATGATACCTATGATTCACAAGGATGAGGATTTAATGATTCTATCCATAGTCTTTATCTAGATTATTAATATTTATGTTTATTAAATTATTTTGAACGAATATTATTTATTACATGAGTTTTCATTTGATGAAATGGTTCTGTGGTTATGATACAGTTTCCTTTTTTATTTGTTATGTTTTGATAAACTTTTAATGAAACCCATTTATTTTTATTAATTGAAATATTTTGATTTACATTAGTCTTATGGAAAACATATGTATTATACAAATTATATCATAAGTGGGACCTATATATCCCACCACATAATTGGGTAGATCCATATATATCATGAAATAACAATGGGAGATAGGTTGATTGGCTTGATTCACTTTTGGAATCATGTTCTTCTTAAACCAATATGTGAAATAGGGCCGTCCTGATCCACATTTCGAAAATTATAACATTTCCGGATCCAATATGATAATGGTCATGGTAGATAACCTTGGAATGTGGAAATTTTTTTATATTTATGATGGATCCAAACATTTTCTACGTGATATTATGTTTCTTGATTGATTTATTATAGTTTTCAGTCATGTTTATAGAAATGAAAAGTTGGGTAAGAACTTCATATGTTATATTCGTGATCTACTACCCCTATGATTATCTTATACTTGAATATGATCAATAATTGATATATTTTATGTAAAATATTACTAAGAATCTTAGATAAAAAATTATTATTATTTAGTTCTCTAATGATGAATTAAGGTTTATATAGGGTATGACAAAGTGGAGTTCTATGTGTGAAGATCTATGTTTGCGTTTTTGAAAAAAATTTATTAAATGAGAATATATTTATTATAATATCCAATGAAACAAATATTTTTTCCTTGTGAATATTTTTTATAATTTATTGAATATAATTCTAAATAAATTATGTATATATATATATTTATATATTTCTGGTTACCTAGAGATGGTATTACTGAGAAAAAGTGTTTATTATTTATAGATTGGGATTTGAAAATCATTACTGAGATCATTAGGAATATGTAAAAGTTTAGGTTTATGGACATACATAAGTATAATTATAAGGATAATTCTATGTAGAGGAAATTACATTGTAAATTTGATGAATGATTGGTAAATGGGATTCCAATATGTACATCCATGTCCAGATAGTATAAGTGTGTGTGGATCATGTACAAACATACCTATGATTAGTTACACTAAAAATGTGTCATTGAGTAAGAATCAGTCATCACATGGTGTGAAGTAATGGGCTATTTTAGTCAACTGGTTTTACATACCTGGGGATATGTTTTGGAATTTTAAAACCTCTTTATTAACAATAATGACATATTTTAATAATTACAATGAATATCTTAGGTTAAGCCTATGGTGTATTATATTGAAATAAGTGAGTCCAGATTTATTCATAATAAAAATTATTTTCCAAGATTATGTTGTTTTTTTGTATGATTATGCATTCTAAAACTAGGATTTATAGTTTCATTCAATTGTTGTAATCCAAATGAAATGTTTAAATGAAGATTTCGAATGTGATTTCACACATTTCCCTCTTATGAAACAAAATGATATAGTAGATAAAATGTAAAATATTATTTCTATGCTCAATGAAAAATCATAAGCTATGAATCATTATGGATGTCCAAATGATGAAAAGATAGAAAATATTTATGCTTTGAAATTCTTGAGGTGACAATAACATTACATTATCTATTTCTCTGATCCACTAGTTATGGATAAATGGATCACTTCAAATGAAAATATATATTCTTTTCTAATATTTTTCGAGCCAGAGAAGTTCATTTTTATTGTTTATCATTTGTAAGATGAATTAGATCATTGGTGGAATCTTATTTATAACATGAGGGGACAATAATAAATTTAATATCTATTGCGAGAAGGTTTTAATATGATATTTCTTATAAATTAATTCCATATATATTTAAAAAAATTGGATAGGTAAATACATTAGATTTAAAATAATTATAATAAATCTAATGGTACAAATGAAAATGACTTTACTAGAATTCCAGGGTACATAATATATTTAATCATAATCCAAATTATTAGAATTAATCAATTATTTGGTGTACCTAATAACATATTCTAATGGAATTAGATATAAGATAAATTAGTAACTATGAAGAATATATTGATGTGTATTTATGGAAGAAATTGATATTGGATAATCCCAGAATTCATATTTTGTTGATAAGATAAGGTATATCAAATATCATGAAAAATATAACGATGATATTAATATATAACCATAAGAATGCATGAAATACGAGAATAAGAATCTAGGGAGTTTATTTAATAGAATTGTGATGTTATTTAAATGTATAATTATGATTCATAATTTTCATTGTTGATGTAATTAAAAAAAGTTTTGGAAAATTAATTGTTGGAGAAGTGAACTCTATATAATAAACCATCCACATTCTTGTGTTTCACGTGAAAGGAGTTTGTACATTATCTAAATCACTACCCCAATCCATGGGATAATGTGTAGTATGATGCACAAAAACCAATAAAAAAATAGTAAAAGAATATATCTAATTAAATATTAATGGTTGAAGTGAATCGTTATTATTAGGGAACATTATTCCTCCAAAACGTATTTCATAATTTCCTGATTGATTTTATATCAAGGAGATGTATGAATATTATATTATTCATTGTTTATCAAAATTTCATTTGATTATCTCCCACTACATGGAATCTAGAATAATGAAATCACATTTTATATTCTATCCAATGTTGGATAAAATCATCATTCCAATGAAATTTTTTTATATGATTTTAAATTATATAAATAATAAAGGGAAATTTTAATTTTTGATTGTTATATCTCTCTATGTATTATTTTAATAAAGTTATTGAATACCATATGCATTTATGAGTTTAGGGGTGATCGGAATTTCAATTTCAATGATACCCATTTTATTATATTATGTGATTGGGGTTTATTTATATTTTTTATAATTAAAATGAAATTTTTGTTAATAAAACCATTTGGTTATTTTTTTAGTGATACTGTTATTTTATTTGGAATAATATTACACTTTTTAGAATTGTTATTAATGTTACTATTCACCCTAAGAGTATATCTTATATTTAATGTTATGGCAATTTTGGGTTATTTTTTACACCATTATAATGTTTGCACACTTCATTTCTATCAGAGAAGATGTATCTCTAGATCCCCTTTTAGAATATACATTAATGACTTGATATAGTTTCATGAAATACATCATTCAATTTTACCTGATCGAAAATTAATGTTTACCTTGATGTTTGGTTGAAGGCTTCTATTATATCGTGATATAGAGTTGAGTTTTAGAGCTATGTATCGAGATATTATAGATTATTTGAATTGGAGAACAGATAATACCCAAGAGGATATGTTATGATCTTGTTTTACAGATCGAAATGTTGATTGGGTTAAATAGAGTGCACTGGTTCAATTTTTATTCCATAATATCTTTCACATGGGAATTTAGATACATCCTGATAATGCCTTATTTGGAATGAATTATAGATCTTTGATGGACTAAAACAATGTTTTAAAATTAATTTTTATGACATATTCATGATGATGATTTTAAAGAGAAGTATAGAGTAATTTAAAAAGATGTATGGTTAGGAAAAAATGAATTAAATAGTTTATTGATAATCATAGACATGATCATGAATTTGATGTTATTGAGAAGGTGTTTCTATTTATTTCTCCTTGAAAATGGGAAATCTATTCCCACTGAATATCAATATCATTGAAATTATATATCATATAGTACCATTCCATACAATTTAGATCTTCCATGAATCCATTATCGGGTTTATAATGTGTTCTGCATAACTATCATGAAGGATTTTATACCTGATCTTTTACATGCACTAAACTCAGAGGTCGTACCATTATAGCACAATCATTCCTATGTGGAACTATTGGATGATATTAAGGATCATAAATATATTTTTCTATGATACTATAAAACTCACATGGTAAATTGTTTTTGAAGAAACCTCCACCTTGAGGAAGCTACATGAGGAATACTATATGAAATGAAAAATAATTATCTGTAGTTTTTGGTAAAATTGTGGTGAATTTCAAAGGAAAATTTAATTTTAATATGATAAAATTAATCTCCCCAATATTTATTGAAAATTAATTGTCTAATAAATCTATTCATTACATTAATTTTTATTACACGCATAACAAATTTTATATTCTGTTACATGCAATATCGAGTTTAAATGAAACATGTAATATTATTAATATATTATTATTTAATATGATAGATGATTCCAAGACATTAGAATAAAGGGTATAAAATTTATTAAGTAACTTATGATATTATATATTTTTCACATGTATATAAAATATATTCCTTGGTGATGAATTTATTACAGATGATAAAAACTAATATCGAAATAAATGGAATATATTTTTGGAAAACACATTTTATGCACAGAAAATAATTTTATCTCAATGAATATATTAAATCAATTTCGGTGAATATAAATAATGAATATTTTTAATATATTTTCAATTTATATTTTTCCTTTTATATTATCTATTTTAAATAAATGATTTATGAGTAAATATAATTTTACAATTAGAAATATTATTATTCTAATAATCAGTTTTCTTGCCCTTTGAACAATTATACATAATTTTTTTTCTAAGTGAGAACATTTATTAGAAAAAATGTAAATTAAGTTTTAAATAATATTTTAAATTTTAACATTGGTTGAATTTTTCAATAATTTGAATGAAAATAATATTTTTTATAAATAGGGGGATAATACTATTTTTCATACTGAATTTATATTTATTAAATAATTTAATAGAATACATTATTAATTTTGTTTTAAAGGTATTATTACTTCTATTAGAATTATATTATTATGTTTTAGTTTGTTATAATAAATTTCATGTTGATTTTTTATATTATAACTTTTAAATCTTTTTAAATAATTTCATTGGAAAATCACTTTCTCATCACATTTGTGGGATTAACATGAAATTATATTTTATACATCTGTGAATAAAATTTGGATAAATTTATTCTATATTTTTAAAAATTATAATTTTTATATTCTAATATGGTCAACTCTTTTTACAATAATGGATAGTAAATAGAGTAAAAGTATTTATAGAGGTTATAATAAGAATGGGTTTACCGGGAGGATAAATTAAAAAGATATTGTAAAAAAATGACTCTAAATATGTCCATAAAAACCTTCTATAAATTTTTTTACAAAAATTTAGAATTTATTATTGTTTGAATTTGCGACTTTTTGCCCATGGAAAACTCGGTTAAACATTTTCATTTCAAAAATTACTAGTGTGATAGTCACCTCACTTATAAAAGGCTAGAACCTCTACTCCCCCCATAACACTTTAAAAAAAATTCGTTTTAAGAAAGTATGTAAAAAATAAATTCATTCAATCCATTATATCATCCCTGAATCATTGTTTTCCTCACGAATAAAATTTATGTGTCTTTGTGGTTGAAACTAAATTTTGATTTCTGAGGAAGAGGTAAAATCACTAGCTAATCCTTTTATTTTTTTACATCCATAACTACCATTATTTATTATAAAACCATGATGATATAAAACTAAATTTATATTACTTATAAATAGAATTATTATGAAAATTTCATAAACTAAATCATTATCCTCTACAATCAAATGTTTTATGAAATAATTATTTGAGTGTTTAGTAGAATACCGACACACAAACTGATTATATTTGTTTTCCCCCACCATATATCAAGGATGGATAAAAGAATTATTTTTTTGTTTCTATATTATATTTATATTGTTATAATTCATAAATAATTATCATATTAAAAAAATTCATAACATCCATTTTTTCGGGAATTTGATAACATCATTCATGTGTATGGTGGAATACTGCCTCACGAAGCAATGAGATTTCAGCACACATTACATATAAGGTAATAAGGATAGGGTGAATTAAAGTATTTGTAATATCCATGAAAGAAAAAATATTCAGTAATGATAATATATTATTTATATTTATTTATTTCTTTAAAATAAATATTAGACTCAATTAACATACCTATATACGAAAAACCATCTCCCTGGATTGTGTATTTCATTTTCTATCTCAAACTATAATGGATAAATTTATATATATATAAACTGATAATATAATATATTTATATCATGGAAAAAAATTTGGAGATTATTGAACTATGATCAATGTAAGGAGGCTAAAAATAATAATTCAGAAAATAAATGAAAAATAAATAATTCTGTACTCGTAATGTTACATTAATATAGAATAGTTAATAAACTGGAAATAAAAGGTAATAATTAAAACATTTGTATTATGATACCTATAAATGTGGTTTTTTATTTTATGAATAATATATGTATTTTATTTATATTTGAGGTTCTATAATTTACGTAGGACATTAAGACAGATGGTAGTTGATTTCTAACTCAGGTTTAGTTTTTCTGAGACACATGACATATTCAA
The DNA here is from genome assembly GCA_963277665.1 of Viscum album. Classification (NCBI taxonomy): domain Eukaryota; kingdom Viridiplantae; phylum Streptophyta; class Magnoliopsida; order Santalales; family Viscaceae; genus Viscum; species Viscum album. The sequence goes on from OY728160.1 coordinate 1,067,368,861, forward strand.
TATATGGTTATTTTATGTGTTGAATAAAATTACAATGAAAATATTTCATTATTATTTTGTGGGAAATTATTCTGATTTATATATTCGTTTTAGTATATGTATTTCATTCCAATTACAACATGAAATGTACCATAGTTGTAATAGTTTAAGGATATAATCACATCCTTTATCAGAATGGTTTATGTTTATAATTTTTATTATGAAATATTATGATCCAACAACAAAGAAACTCATAAAATTTGTTATCCAACAATTATTTCTAGATAATAAATCTATTCCATATATTTTACCCTATTTGTGTATTTAAAACTTTAAAATATTTTTTTTAATGTAAACTGTCATTATTACAATTATTGGTCAAAATACTTATTCATTAATAATTAGGTTTAGTAAAAATTATATTACAAATATTTTTAATTCCAAAAAATGATTTATTATATAACATTTTACACATTTTTAACATTTTAATTGAACAATTTAAAATAAATATTTTTGTACAATTTTAATCAATCCCAATTTTACTTTTACCGATAATTTAAAATTAATATTTGTTTTAACGTGTAAAATACAAATTGTATTTTCCATAATAATGAAAAAATAATTGATCTAATGGAATAAATTATATGTTTCATTTTTTTCATTCTAATTAAAACCGTATGCAAAATGTTTTATGTGTTTTTGGTTTTAAAATTTTATTTTCAAAATAGAAATGATATTTTCTGTATGAAATTTTATAAATTAAATTAAAAACATCCTTCACTAGTTACCAATGAAATTTTTAATGAAAATATTTTGAAAATAATTTATTCGTAAAAATTGTTTTTTAAATGGAATGTATATATTCCTGATGATATTTTTTAATTGAATAATAAAAAAATATTTCTATATAAGATGAAATTAATTGATATTATTATTTCATTGGATAATATTTAATGATACCCTTATTTTTTGTTGTATATATGGTAAATGTTTATATATATGAAATTATTTTGAGCCCCAATATTTTTTCACTAGTTATGCATTGTGGAAATTATGAAATTATAATGACACCTTTTTTTACAGGTTATGTTATAATGAATTGTTTATGAAACAAATATATTTTTATGGGTTATTATATGATTTATGCTCTATGATCTTGTGGATAGCATATATATGATTTCTATTATGTAAAGGTTGAGACCAATATCACATTCCAATTAAAATGATATAGCTTTATATCGAATTATATAACTATGGAAAATAAGTCAATATTATTTATCAACTTTTTGAAATTTATCTGTCTTCATCCACTATAGGAAATAGGTTCAAAGTGATCCATAATTTCGAATGGTTGATAAGACCTTAACCACGATGGTGATAGTTTTTATATTAAACATAGACATGTGAAATGTATTTCCATATTTTTTAAATACATTTATGAAATGAGCTTAGGTTTAGGGAATGATATTTCATGATTTCTCACTCATAAGGTCCATTTGTTCATAAAGGATAATTTTTTATTCCATTAATCATTTGTATGATATATGATAGGTTCCGTTTGAAATTCATAATTTATGGTAATAATCACATAACCTTATGATTATGTTATATTATTATGTGATCATTGAAAAATATCTTCTAGGATTAACATTATTTAGAATGTGATGTCAAACTTTCTTGTTTTCCATCCCTAGGATATGAACAATGGTTTAGGTATGTTATAAAAAATAAAATTATTTTGTGTGATTATTTTTGTGGGATATTTGGAAGAGCATTCATGATATGAGAATATTGTGTTTTTAGTAACAAAATACACTACACTATTATTTTATGTGATTTTTTGTTTATTAAATTCATTGAATATTCTTTAAAAAAGATCAGATATTTATTTATTGGAGATTGGTTCACTATTTAATGTATAATTACATGATATATTTTCATTATTTTTTAAATAAAAAAGATGGGTTTGATTTAATTAACCCTTGAAAAGCATTAATTCTTTAATTTTCAATTAAAATAATATTATCACCTATATGGAGGTGTTCTTAACTTTTGAGGTTTCCACAGTCGATTTTCAACCAAAAACAATAGTTTTTTCTTATCACTGACATAAAAACTATTAAAGTAATGTGTTATGATCCTTTTATACGGTCATCATTAAACATGTTTATATAATGATTGTATTTGATGGAATTTTGACAATCTATCATTATTATGAACTCAAGTATGTATGTGTGTGTAAAATAAGAAGCATTGTTGATATTTTATTCCATGACTGATACTTGTGTAGATTATTCAGTGGTTTATTTTTAAGAAATGATTTTATGAAGGCATCTATATACACATGATGATTTCTTATTTTTCGACATGATCACTATGTATTATTGTTACCAATTCCTTGGAGTTTGTGATGGGTACATGATACATGTAGAAAATCGTGATATGTTTTCCCTTATTGGTGGATGGAGCATGATTTCAATGATGCCTACAGGGGATGTATTCATCGGGGGAATTACAATGTATTTATCGTCTTGTGTCATGAGTATTCTTGAGGTAGCCTTTATTTTATAACTAACATTAACCCTATGATAAGATTGTTGATGTGAGTAATAAATATTCTCATCTATAGGTCATGGGTGATAGTTTCCTCCTAAAAAATAAATGAAATTATGTATCATTTCCATGAATTTTCGTGGATACCATACATGGGATCATTTTCTTCATTTGACACATTCTGTTACCTTCCAGCATAGATCCAAAATATGTATGTATAGTGGTTAGTAGAATCATTGATAGATCTCATCAATTCATATTAATATTGTATGAGTATTCTCATGAATATTTTATTATCATTATACAATATTCATTTTTTAACATGAGTATGTCAGGTCAATGAATCATTGGTGGTGTCTTACTGAGTCTTGTATTCACACCATTCCTGGGTATTTTCGTGTGCTTGTAGATATAATGACTAAAGACCAAGTGAAGGGAAAATGAACTATGTTGGATTGTTGAGAAATTTAGTGTGGAAATAGTAGGGAAGAATGGTAGAATTTGAAGGATGAGTTATTTTATTTATTAATTTACATGCACTTATTGCATTAGTTTATATTTCCACAATGTGAACCTGTTTATTTATATTCCATATTTTTAATTTTCCATGCACATAGATTTTATATATTATTCTCTTCATCCACTTTTTCTTTTTATTCATTATACTTAAGGATAAAATGTTTATATTCTACAAATTAGAGGACATAAACCCTCATGACAATATGAATTCATCTAGCATATTGAGTGGAGTGCATGCGGTCATGTGAGATCGTTCTGAGTACACTGAGAGAGCATTGGATTTATGCTAAACACTTGAAGTGCCACTTATGGATGGATCAGATTCACTTCTTGGGTCACGTCATCTCAGAGGCAGGAGTATCTGTGGACCTAGAGAAAGTGAGATTTGTAGTTTCCTAGGAGCAGCCGATGAATCTATTTGAGGTGCGGAGTTTCCTTGGGCTGGATGGATACTACAGACGCTTCATTCAGGACTTTTCATGACTAGAAGCACCATTGAATGGTATGACCAAGAAGGGGGTGTGGTTCTTATGGACAGATTCATGTGAGTCAGACTTTCAGGAGCTGAAGGGGAGATTTCCATCAACATCGATACTAGTATTGCCCGAGCCGGGCAAGAGCTATACTATTTATTGTGATTCTTCAGGTATCGGGCTAGGAACTGTTCTTATGTAGGGAGATGGAGTCTTTGCGTATGAGTCTCAGTAGCTGAGGACACATGAGAGGAACTACCCGCCACACGATCTAGAGTTGGAAGCATTTGTTCATGCCTTATACTATTGGATACATTACCTTTTGAGAGAGCACTTTGTGGTTTTCACTGACCCCAAAAGTCTCAAGTACATCTTGACTCAGCATGATCTGAATCTGAGATGGCGCAAGTGGGTCGAGTATCTTCAGAATTTTGATTTCGAGCTTGCCTATACGTCGTGAAAAGGTAATGCGGTGGTAGATGCGTTGAGTATGAGAACATAGATTCAGGTAGTTCCGGAGGCCAGCAGTGAGTGGAAGCTTATGGCTATGTTCTCTGAGATGCATCTGGTGGTGCATGAAAGACAGGGACAGATGAGACAGCTATCAGACTCAGAAGGCTTAGTCTTGCGGGAGAGTGTGTCAGGAGATGACCCTCTTCTTGGATGGATAGTGGGAGAGGATGATATATTGTGTTTCCAGGGACGTGTATTGGTGCCACTAGACATACGCGAGTAGATGATGCAGGATTTTCATTCCTCAGTTTGGGCAGTTCATCCTGGCATCACCAATATGTATCAGGATCATCATCTCCAGTACTGGTGGCCAGGTATGAAGAGGGATGTTGCTGGTTTCATTTTGTGGTGTTCTACATGTCAGCAGTTAAAGGTGGAGCATCAAATACCATCATACCTTTTACAGCAGTTACCCATTCTGGAGTAGAAGTGGAATGACATAGTGATGGACTTCGTGACTGGATGGTCGAGGTTAGCTTGATGGAATGATGTTGTTTGGGTGGTCGTTGATAGGCTTACGAAGGTTGATCACTTCTTTCCTATCCAGGAGTCCTTCTGTGTTGATGATATGAGATGACTATACATATGAGAGTTTGTACGTATGCATGGAGTTCCAAAATCCATTATTTCAAATAGGGATGTGCAATATACTTTTCGGTTCTAACAGGGGATTCAGAAATCGTTGGGTACATAGGTACTATTGAGTACATCATACCATCCCCAGACAGATGGCTAGTCCGAGCATATGATCCAGGTGCTTGAGGATATTCTCCGTTATTGAATTCTAGACATTGTCTATTCTTGGGAGAAGAATATCCCTATGGTGGAACTCACCTACAATAGTAGTTTTTAGGCGACTATTCAGATGGAACCTTACGAGGCTCTATACGGTAGGCCATGCTGATCACCTGTATGCTGGTTGGAGGTCGGATAGGCATCTTTACTGGGACCTCATCTTGTCCAGGAGACCTCAGTGTAGATAGAGTTGATTCAAAAGAGGATGGCTATAGCACAGTCTCGACAGAAGTATTATGCTGATCAATGGAGAAAACCTCTGGTGTTTGAGGTTAGAGATCTGGTTTTCCTGCGTGTCGCACCAAGGATGGGACACAAGGGGATTCTGAGATAGGGTAATCTTTCACTACGGTACGTTAGGCCGTTTGAGCTATTGGAGAGGGTTGGCCCAGTTTCTTATCGGCTGCAGTTACCTCAGAGGTACCGGGCCATGCACGACGTCTTCCACATCTCTTAGCTCCGACGATACATTTCAGACCTATATCATGTCGTTCAGCTCAAGAAAGTTGATCTCAAAACCGATGAATAATTTGAGGAGCATCTTATCTAGATTGTTGATCATAGTACAAAGGTTTTATGTGGGTGGTATGTTCCTCTAGTACGGGTGCTATGGCAGCAAGGCCGAGTATAGGATGAGACCTGGGAGAGGGAGGCCAATGTACGATCGCAGTGGCCAGAGCTGTTCGGCGTTTCTTCTTCTCCACCTCATTAGGGAAATTTGGGGACGAATTTATTTAAGGGTGGAAGTTTGTAAGAACCCAGATCTTCTTTTTTTAGGTATTTCTTTCTTTTTTTTGTTTTTGTGAAATGTTGGGTTTCTGGAAAATTTTGAAGTACACGTTGTGTACTTTCTGAGTACATGCCATATACTCCCTTACCGTGCCAGGCCGTGTGCTGGCCGTGTCTGGGCTACACAAACAGTGTGTAGGGGTGATGTGGATGCTGATTAAAGCAGAGTATGACAAGATAGAGTACACGTCGTGTACGTTATTTTTTTCAATAAATGCATTGGGATCACGACTAACGGAGAGAACACACTTCTTTTACGTCACGTTCGACCAAGAGCGTTCCGTACAGCCGCGATTCTTCCCCGAGCCCCAAAACCTCCATCTGATCTCAATTCCAGCCACTGTCGATTGCATTGTTATCACCTTAGTAAGGTATATATTTTTCTTTATACATGTTCCATGTTTCCTCCTCGTTTCCAAATTATCGTGGGTTGTTCGTTTTTGGCGTTTTCTCAGATCTTAGACGTTCTATGGAGAATCAATCATCGTGGTTCACGAATATCGATCTCCTAGCACCAAGGTAGATAGTTTGTGCCTTTCCGTATGAAGTTTGTGAATATTTTGTGCAAATTACACCAATTTCTTTGAACGGGGAATTGTGGGTTTCCTATTATTCCCCTATTGTTTGCCTTCTTTCCTGATTTCTTGAGTAGACGTAATAGCAAGTGAATAGGGTAAATTGAACTATACTCTAGATGTTTTACATGCATGTTTTACATGTTCGGCATTTTTCCAGTTGCCATGGCTTGTTGTAGGATAGTGGAACTGTTGGACTATTATGCTGTTGTGCCTTAGAATGACAGACAAGTAGTTATTTAGGTTTACATGGGCCGATATGCGTGCTTTTCATGTTTTCTTTACACATGGATGTGAGAACCTAATTGAACAGACAAGAGGGAGAATTGGTGTAAGGTATTCTCTAGAGTGTACTTAATTTATGATGCGAGACCACATAGGGAATTGACATTGAGTGCTTCCCCAGAGAGTCTGTAATTCCTCGACTCGGGCCACAAGGGGAATTGACGTTGAGTGGTTCCCCAGAGAGCCTTTAGCACGATACAAGACTATAGGGGGAATTGATAGTGAGTGCTTCCCTAGAGAGTCTATTCTTTAGCTGAACCAGAGGGGCGAGACTGTGTGTGCTTCCCATAGGGTTGCTAAGACTTGTAGGTTGAACCTTAGAGGTTAGGTTGTGTGAACTACACAAAGGTTACCTTTATGTTTTGTTTTCTTGAGTGGCAGTTTCTTATCTGATTTATACGTTAGAACTTTGGATTGTATCTGCTGTGTGCTTTCCTATTTATTGCATCATGTTTTATTACTTCCATATATTCACTGACTGTTAGGCACATATCTTTGCGTGGTTGCCTTCTGGGTCCTTGTCTCACACCCTGTTTGGGCCATGCTTTTAGGCCCAAACAGATTATATTGTTGTAGGTGCAGATATGGGCAAACACCCTTCTTCTTTAGGTACATGACATGCTGTGGAGAAAGAGAGCATGGGACCAAGCTATGGCTTGCAATACAGAAGAGTTTAATTGTTTTATTTGGAACATTGGTTTAGTATTGTATTCATCATTGTGAATTTTTGGCTTCTTTCCTAGACATATGTATCATGCATCATTTTTATATACATGTGTGTGTGGTACAATTGTTTACTGTTAGTATTCCACTCTTTATCATTTACTATTGTAGGGATGGTTATGGTTTCTACTATTGTCTATTTTTTTCTTCTGCTGAGTTCTCTACCAATGAGGGCATAATTTCCCCCACTATAAAACCCAAGGCCCTCACTACTAGTCGGAAGCCTCTAGCGCATGGGGAAATGCGCTTGAGGCATGTGACCAACCGAGTACGGGGTTCCTCTAGGTGGCTTCCAGAACCAGGACGTTATAACATCCTTGCCGCAACAGGTCCTGTGCTAGCCGTTTAGTAACCACAGACACTTCTGTGTGGGAGTGACTTGGAGACCACCTAAAGTGGAGTATGGAAATAACAAGTACACTTCATGTAATCCAAAAGTACACGCCGTGTATTTTGTTTCTTTCATTAGACGCATCGGGGTCGCGTCTGATAGATAGACAGACATCATCATGATCGGCTTCATCCAAGAGAACTCATATGACCACAGATCTTTTACAAACCCCCGAACCTCCGTCTGTCCTAAAATTTGAATATCTTTGATTTCTTTAGAATCACATCGGTGATTTCTCTCTTCTTATTGAGCCTTGTCTTCCAATTTCTCTTCTTTTCCATGTTATCGTGGGTTGAAGGTTTTGGATGTTTTCTTAGATCTGTGGCCTTCCAAGGAGATTCAAGAATTGGGGATCAAGTATAATGATCTTCTAACACCACAATAGATGTTTTGTTCCTTTCGGTCGAAGGTCTTGCAATTTTAGGTGAAAATTTTCCCAATACCCATGAACGAGGTACAGCACGTTTAACGTTTCAGTGCAATTGTTTCTCTTCTATGTTGGTATGCATGAGTAGATTATTATTGTTATGAATAGGGTGAATTTTCTTCCTTTGGATGTATTTCCCATGCATTTTTTTTCCTGTTTTGACCAATGATCCTGGTTTCCCTCTTAGGCTGTTGTTTACTTTACCATGCATATTATTATAGGATGGTGTGACTGTTGTTCTATTATACTGTTGATCTGTAGAATTATATCCAAGTAGTTTTTGATGTTTACCATGGTTGTTACCCACTTATACACTTACTTTACATACACATGGTCGTCGGAACCTAGTGTATTGACCATAGGGAGAATGGAAATTGAGGGCTTCTCCAAAGTGTCTTTATAATTTATGTTGTGAGACCACTGGGGGAATTGATGTTGAGTGCTTCCCTAGTGTGTCTATATTTCCTCGACATAGGCCATAGAGGGAATGAGATGTTGAGTGCCTCTCAAGAGGTCCTTTAGTACTGATACGAGAATATATGGGAAATTGACGATGACTGCTTCCTTAGAGAGTCTATTCTAAAGCTAAACCAGAGGGGTTAGACTAAGTGTATTGCCCAGAGGGTTTCTTGTACAGGTTATGTAGGACCAGAGGGGATAGGCTGTGAGTACTTAGAATAGGTATACCTTGTGTTTATCTGCATGCTTTTGTTTCTAGCTATGACTAGAGGGGATAGGTTTTGGGTAATCCCCAGAGGGTTACCTGTTGTGTTTATCTGCATTTTTTAGCTGTTGCATGTTGTATGGTGATTTTAGTGCTTTAAAGTCTAGATTGTTTATAGCTTAGTGATTTCATGTTTACTACTTTATGTACTTTTACCTGCCATATACTCCCTGACTATTAGGCACAGATCTTCGGGTGGTTGCCTATAGGTATATAGTCTCACATACTATTTGGGTCATGCTTTCGGGCCAAAACAAATTATATTGTTGGAGGTATAGATAAGGTGAAGCACCGTTCTACTTCAGGTACATGACAAGATGTGGAGCTGGAGATCATGGGACCAAGATATGGCTTGCGATGCTGAAATTTTTATTTTCTTTCTTTAGAACATTGGTTTACCACTATTTTTATTCAATCATTGTGACTTTTTTGGCTGTTTTCCTCGACATATGTATAATGTATCATTATATATATGTTCTCTAATTTATACTTTCAATTTCCTGTTGTTACTGATATATGCCATTATTACTACTTCTGATCTTGTATGTATTTGTTTACATCCTCTTAGTAATATGCCAATGATGGCATAGTTTCCCCACTATCACACCCAAGGCCCTCACTGCATGTTGGCAGCCTCTGAAGTTCGGGGAAATGACCTTAAGGCTATGTGACCAACTAGGTATGGGTCACCTCCGGGTGGCTTCCGGAACATGGATGTTAAAAAGTTATATCAGAGGGTTTCTTTTCTCCTAACCTACTGTTGGGATCCTTATACTAGTATAAGATGAAAAATATATTTGGTATTAAGTTATGCCCGAGAGTTGCTAACCCATGTACATGGAAAAACCAATCTACCTCATTTTATTTCCATTTGTTCTGGTTTTTCAATTATTAAAGTTGACTTGATTTCACCTTGAGTGATTCACATGATTTTTGCTATTGTTGATATTATTGAGGTTCTATTTCAATTCCAACCCAATGAGATGAGGGTATTCCATCTAATGAATCCTATAGGCACATGCTAGAAATCACCATTCAAGCATTTTTACCATTCCATCTAGGATTAATTAGTGATTTCATGTTGTTGTGACAGATGATCTGTAAAATATTCTTCATGTTTTGATAGTATCCTTAATATAAATACTTTCTTTTTGATAGGGTATTGTTTTGTGTAGATATTTTCGTAAATGGATGTCAAGAATTGGTTCTTGAGGTGTTATGTGCCCTCATAGACCGGAATTTGGTGGATCATTGCCTTGTTTTTCATGTTATAATTTGTAAAAGATGCCAAACATTGATTCGTAGGGAGAATGGGCCCCTATATATTAGAATTTGGCACTTTCTATGCTCGATTTAGTGTTTTCTGGGTTCCAGAGAAGTTTCTTGAGGCGTACTATCTAGAAAAGCCCAGAATACAAATTGTATAGTGTTATGCACACGCCTTGTGTTCTTCTATTTGAGAAGAAATTGTTTTCCTTAATTCACACCTTGTACTTTATGTACACGCCGTGTAGTCTCTAGCCATGTCATAGTTCATGTGGGTAGAGACACAAGATGAGGATAGTCTAGTGGGAACACACCGTGTACCCATCGAACACGCTATGTAGTTTTGACCCTGGGCCCACCCATGTCACTAACAACACAGGTTGGTAGATTCGTGTCTCATACAAACCTTGTTCCATCTAAACACGTGGTGTAGTATGACCTAGGTACACGACCGTGTCCCTAACCACACAGGTTGGTGTTACCCTTTCGTGTGCATGCCATGTCCTCATTGAACACATCGTGTATCCTGACCCAGGTATCCGACCGTGCCCTGAACAACATGGGTTGGTGTTATCGCTTCTTATACATGTCGTCTCTGTATGGAACATGCTTTGTAGTTTGATCTGTGTGTTAGGCTATGTCATGAACAACATGGTCCATGTGAAGTTTGTATAGTACATGTCGTGTAGGTATTTTACATTCAGTGTAGTCTTTCCTTAGGACAACTATGTTGCTTAATAGTGTAAATGGAATCTAGATGGGAAATAGGATTTAAGTACACTCCCTGTGTTAAGACAACACACCGTGTGTCTGGGGTGTTACATGACCAGTTTACATTGGAGTACATGCCCATGTGAATGACTTCAGGGAACATGCCATGTAGTAAATGTACACATTGTGTGGTCATGTTTGGAAAACATGAATGTTTTATTTCTATTTTTCTCTTAATACACACCTTGTTTTTAGTACATGATAATATTGATCTATGGTGTCTGTTTGACCTTTTAGAGTCATGCCACCAAGACATACTCCGGTTTTGCACTAGTTGCTAGACGGTGATAAGACACTGTACATGGCCAATAATGGACCACCTGCATATCCTCTTGTTGTGCTAGTCTTAGAACCAATAGTTATACCTATTATTGGTTCTGATGCAAAGTTCATGGAAGGCTACAAGAGGATGACGTTGACCTTTCATGGAGCGTCGTCTCCTGCCCCGTCAATGGAAGATTTGATGCGGGTCTTCCAGTGGCAGCATCCTCCCTCTGTCTCTGGGGAAGGAGGATGTCAGGTTGCAGAGTCATGGAAAGAAGCCATGTTGAAATCATTGATCATCTAGAGAAACCACTATAAGGGAGGGTCAAGCTAACTACCTATATTCTTTGGGACTCTACCAAGAGGTGGTGGGATCTGGTCTCATTGGCGGGACGCTAGGAGGTTATGGCTTGTGATGAGTTTTAGAGCATCTTCATTGATTAATTCTATCTAGAGACCCTAAGAGCTGATCAAGCCAATGAGTTTATGAGTCTAGAGTAGGGTACTGTTTCTTTAATGGAGTATCCCCCCCCTTTTAACGATATTTATAACTTCATGCCTATTCTAGGAGTTGATCAGTTGTTCATGGAAAGGATGTTTGATGATGGTTTGAGGCAAACCATCCGATAGCTGGTGAAAATCATCTGGATATCTTCTATCACTTATATTGTCAACCAGGAGAAGATCACATATCACAATCTAAGGGATTATGGAGTTGTGAGCCAGGGAAACTCGACAGCTGGGGTCAGTTTCCACCTATTGACAGTATGAAGCACCACGGGGATTCATCACATGGTGATCTAAAGTGGTGAGACACTTATTCTGGTAGCCTTGTGGTGTGCTAACAGTGCAGAAAGAAAGGGCATACAAGGCCACATTTCCCAAAATACCTAGTAGAGTGCTGATCTTGCAGCAATATGGTCCATCTTTTGTGCTTCTATAAGATCATATCTCCATCAGCTAGTGACATGGGTTCTTCAATGGCTCCTCATTTAGGAGCTGCACCACCAGTTTCTCACTAGTTTGAGAAGTGGAGTTCTTCTAGACATTTGGTACAAGGTGGAGGTCATGGCCATGATAGCCAGATGCCCAGTTTTCAGTGAAATCAGGGTGGAAAAACTCAGAGTGTATAGGTCGTGTCATATGGCCACGGTACATGCCATACATTTGCAGTGGACCAGACACACTAAGAGTAGGATTCCGGACCTTCTACAGTTCGCAGTACGATCTTAGTAGCCTCAGTTTTAGCTTATGATCTTTTTGATATAGGGGCTTCCCATAGATTTATATCTGTTGATTTTCAAGAGATTCATGTTCTCTACTTCTTTTATTTTGTAAATTTCTTGATGTTAAACACTCTGTTGGGGACTACAATGGCTAGTGTACGTCAGTGCAGAGAGTTACCTCTACAAGTTGTTGTTGTGACTTTTTATGGGACCTCTATGTCCTAGAGATGACTGGCTATGATTTCATTCTATGAATGTACCAACCTATTCCCTTACAGGAAGTCATAGACTATTATAACCGTAGGGTGAGTTTCACCTCACCAGAAGGTGGAACCTTCTCTTCATAGGGGTGAATGGGATGTCTAGGCAAGAAGAGAAGGTCCAGAGCATCATGGGTTGAGAGGAGTTACATCCCAGATTGCTATTCTATATCTAGATGAATAGGGACTTCACATTAATACTTTCCTCCAGTGGTGGATCGTTTAAAATATGTATTTTCATAGGACTTTTCAGGTTTTCTTCCGGAGCGTGAGGTAGAATTCTCAACTGATCATGTTTCAGGAGCATCATCGGTGTCCATTCCACCTTATAGGATGACTACACCTTAGTTGTAGGAGCTCAAGAAGTAGTTGAGGAGTTTCCAGAAAAGGGTTACATCCGACCCAGAACTTCTCTTCGGGGTTCGCCTGTCCTCTTAGCGAAGAAGGAAAACGGTACCCTCATGCTTGGTGTGGACTATCAGAAGTAGAACCAGTTGATAGTCAAGAACCGATATCCCTTTCCTAGGATTGAGGATCACATTTATTAGCTTTGAGGAGCCTGGGTGTTCTCGAATATTTACATGAGGTTCGTTTATCAGCAGTTTCATGTTAGACAATCATATATACCTTTTACAGCCATCTAGAGCAGGTATGGTCTATACAAGTACTTTGTTATGTCATTTGGTCTCAACAACGCACCAGTAGTTTTCATGGCACTACTGAACCAAGTGTTCCATCCATACTTGTATTCTTTCATAGTGGTATGCGAGGACTATATCTTGTTGTAATCTCACATTCCACACGATCGTGCTACCCATCAAGAGATAGTATTGATTACATTGAGTGAGCATCATTTATATGCAATGCTCTCAAAGTGCCACTTTTGGATGGATCATATTCACTCCCTGGGTCATGTTATCTTCGAGGAAGGATTATTAGTAGACCTAGAGAATGTGAGAGCTGTAGTTTAATGGGAGCATTAAAAAAAATTCTTTGTGGTGCAGTGTTTTCTAGGGATGGCTGGATACTATAGATGTTTCATACATGACTTCTCACATTAAGAAGCACCACAGGCAAGTCTATCTAAGAAGGGTGCGATGTTCTTATCGTCATATTCTTGTGAGACTTCCTTTTAGGAGCTGAAAGGGTGGATGAATTCATCACAGATTCTATTATTTCTAGAGCTAGGAAAGAGCTATGTTATCTACTATGATGCATTAGGTATCAGCCTTGGAGCTGTGCTTATGCATGGAGTTGGAGTCATTGTGCATGAGTCTCGATAGTTGAGGATAAATGAGAGGAATTACCCGATGCAAGGTCTGGAGATGGAAGTTGTGGTTCATTCCTTACACTATTGGAGACATTAACCTATAGGAGAGCACTTTGTGTTTTTCACTGACCACAGGTGTCTCAAGTACATCTTCAATTTGCAAGATTTGATTTTGAGGTAGCGCAAGTGGGTTGAGTACCTACAGTCCTTTGACATTGATCTTTCCTATACTCCTAGGAATAGAAACACATTGGCTGATGTGTTGAGCATGAGGAATCAAATATATGTAGTTTAGGAGGACAATAATGAGTGGCAGCTTATGGATATTTTCTCTGAGATACATTAGGAGATGCACGACAGACAAGGGTATATAGTTCTATCTTAAATAGATGTTACCTATAATTTTTTGGATCGAGTTCAAATGAGGCAGCTATCAGATTCTGAAGGCATAGTCCTAAGGGATAGTGTGTCAGGAGAGGACCCTATTCTTAGAAGGACTATAGGAGAATATGAGATCTTGTGTTTCTAGGGGCGCGTAGGGGTGCTAGTAGAAATAGGTGAGGAGATGATGCATGATTTCTATTACTCAGTTTGTGCAGTTCATCCTGGCATCAAAAATAATTTTCGTAATCTACACCGTCAGTATTGGTGGCCAAGTATGAAGAGGTACGTTGGTGGTTTATTCATGAGGTGTTTCACTTCTCATCAGGTGAAGGCAGAGCATCAGCGACCACTAGAGATTTCACAGTAGTTACCCATTCCCGGGTGGAAGTGGAATGACGTTGCGATAGTCTTTGTGACCGGTTTTCCAAGGTCGCCTCGAGGGAATGATGCAGTTTTAGTTGTTATTGATAGACTCACGAAAGATTCCCACTTCTTGGAAATCATTGAGATCTTCAGTGTTGATGACCTGGGACGATTTTACATCCGAGAGATTATACGCCTACACGGAGATACACACTTTATTTTTTCAGAATGGGATGCACGTTTTACTTATCAGGTCTAGTAGGGGCTTCAAGGGGATTTGGGTACACATGTACTTTTGAGTACAGCTTACCACCCCTAGATCGATGGCCAGATTGAGCGTACGATTCAAGTGGTTAAGGACATGATTTGTGCTTGCATTCTGGATTTTGGAGGTTCATGGGAGAAGAATATACCTCTATTAGAGTTTGCCTAGAATTATAGTATTCATGAAACAATTCAGATGAAACCTTATGAGGATCTGTACATTAGGACATAATGATCACATTTATGTTGCCTGGAGGCAGGAGAGGCAGCTTTGCAGGTACCTCCTCTTGTTCAAAAGACGACAGAGCAGATAGAGTTGATTCGGAAGAAGATGGCTAATGCACAGTCTCGATAGAAGTCTTATGACGATCATGGAAGATGACCACCACAGTTCATTGTTGGAGATCAGGTTTTCTAGCATGTCACATTGTGGTTGGGACATAGGAGGAATAGGAGATATGGTAAGCTTTCACCGAGGTACATCGTATCGTTTGAGGTGTTGGAGAGAGTTGGGCCGGTTGACTACTCATTGTAGTTACTTCAGAGGTACCGGGATGTGCACGATGTCGTCTATGTTTCTCAGCTTCAACATTACATTCCAGACCCATCTCATGTCCTTCAACCCGAGGAGGTTGAGCTAGAAGTGGGTGCGTAATTTTTGGAGCAACCTATACAGACTGTGGATCACAGTACAATGGTTCTCCATGGTAGGTCTGTTCCTCTGGTACATGTGCTTTGGTAGCATGGGCGAGTACCAGACCAGACTTGGGAGATGGAGGCTGATGTATGAGCACAGTGGCCAGAACTGTTCGAGGTTTCTTCATCTATGACACACTAGAGAAATTCAGGGACTAATTTCTTTATGGGGGGGAATTTGTAAGAACCCAGATCTTCTATCCAGGTATGTTTTTCCTTTTCTGGTCATTTTTTGAGAAAACAGGAAATTATGGAAATTTTCTGAGTACACGTCATGTACTTTATGAGTACAGGCCAATTACTGCCATGCCTAGGAGGCAGTGTGATGGCCATGTAGTTGCCACACACACGACTGTGTATTATCCACACTACCTTCTTCTGGACATTTTCTAAGTACATTCCTTGTATTTATAAGTACACACAATGTGCTTTATAAGTACACGCCCTGTACTTCCTTGCCGCAGCAGGCAATGTGCTGGCCATGTATTAGCCACACACACGGTCATGTGGGAGTGACTTGGAGGCTGCCTAATGTGGAGTACAGATGCATCATGTACACTTCGTGTACTCCAAAATTACACGCCGTGTATTCTGTTCATTACACGCACCATGGTCACATTTGATGGAAAAAACACACTTCTTCATCATCGTCTTCATTTGAGATAACTAGTTTGACCGCAGATCTTCGAAGAATCCGCGAACCTACATCCCTCCTACGATTTGAACACTATTGATTGCATTGGAATCGCATCAGTGAGTTCTCTCTTCTTCTTTAGCCCTGTTTTCCAATTCCTCTTCTTCTCCATGTTATCGTTGGTTGAACGTTTTGGACATTTACTTAGATCTGCGATGTTCCAAGGAGATTCAAGCTTCAAGGATCAAGTATATTGATCTTCTAACCTCGATGTAGGTGGTTTTTTCCTTTCAGTTGAATGCCATTGAGTTTTATTTTCAAATTTTCCCAATACAAATTCATGGGGTATTGCGCGTTTACCGTTTCAGCCCTATTTTTTCTGTTATGTTGGTATACCTGAGTAGATGATTATTGTTATGGATAGGGTGAATTTTTGTGCTTGGGATGTATTTTCCACGTATGGTTTTTAATATTTTGAGCTTTGATTCTTTTTTTCCTGTTATACTGATGTTTACATTCCCATGCCTAGTATTATAGAATGGTGTAACTATTGTTCTGTTATACTGTTGAGCTGTAGATGCTATCCAAGTAGTTTTTTAGGTTTACCTTGGCCATTACACGCTTCTACACTTTCTTGACTTACACAGGGCCATGAGAACCTGGTGTATTAACCATAGGGGGAATGGACGTTGAGGGCTTCTCCATAGTGTTTTTAAAATTTACGACGCATGACCACAAGGGGAATTTACGTTGAGTTCTTCCCCCAAGTGTCTGTAGTTCTTTGATGTGGGCCATAGGGGGAATGAGATGTTGAGTGATTACTCAGAGCTCCTTTAGTGCTGATACGAGACAATAACGGGAATTGACAGTGAGCCTTTCCATAGAAACACTATTTTTAAGCTGAACTAGAGGGGTTAGACTGAGTGTACTGCCTAGAGGGTTGCTTGTACTTGTTATGTAGGAAATGATGTGATAGGCTGTGAGTACTTCCTAGAGGATTACCATGTGTTTTGATGCATTCTTTTGTTTCTAGGTAGGTCCAGAGTGGATTGGCCATGGGTACTTCCCATAGGGTTACCTGATGTGTTTATCTTCTTTTTTTAGCTAATGCATGTTTTATAGTTATTTGAATTCTTTAATCTGTGGATTGTTTAATCCGTAGCACTTTATTATTTATTGCATTCTTTACTTTTACCTGCCATATACTCACTGACTATTAGGAACAGATCATCGGGTGGTTGCATGCTAGGATATAGTCTCAAACACTGCTGAGTCATGCTTTTGGTCCCTAACAGATTATATTGTTGTAGGTATAGATAATGACACACACCATTCTACTTCAGGTACATGATTTTTTGTGGAGATGGAGTGCATGGATCCATTCTATGGTTTGAGATACTGAGGAGTTTATCTTCTTTCTTTTGAAATTTGGATTAGCACAGTTATATTCCAGCATTGATACTTGTTTGGTTGTTTTCCCAGACATATGTTTCATGCATACTTGTATATATGTTCTCCAGTTTATACTTTCAATTTCCTATTATTATTGTTGTATGCCCTTATTACGACTTTTTATCTTGTATGTATTTATTTACATTCATTGTGTACTCCGCCAATGAGGGCATAGATTCCCCATTATCACACCCAAGGCCCTCGCTGCTAGCCGGTAGCCTCTAGCGTTCAGGGAAATGCACTTGGGGACATGTGACTAACCAGTTATGGGGCGCCTCTGAGTGAATTCTGGAATTGGGATGTTACATAATGAATTAGTTGAGTTAGGGAAATGTTAATAAATATAGGTTAATTAGAATATATTTCAAATCCACACTCCAATTTCATCTCCATTCTATATGGTTCCAAAACTAAATCCATCGCCAAAAAAACAACTTTCATCCTTGATGAATGTAAATATCTAATACATCAATGAGTGTGTATATTATATTCCAATATTTGTAGTCAAAAAATATTTTATTTTGTAAATTATTTACATGAATATCTTTTTATTATTTAAAATTTATATTTAAACATATTCTCCATTATTGTATATAATTTATAACTATAGTTTTCAACTACTCATATATTCTTTTTATTTTATAATTGTGTTACTCTAAAATAATGGAATACTTCATATTAATATTAAATTTGATTATATTTAAAAAATAAATATTTATGAAACATTTTTGATTTAATAATGAGTTAAATATAGATTATGAAACTTTAATCGAGTGATCAATATGAGTTAGTTTTTAACATATATTTGGAATTTTCAAGATTTAATGTTTCATTCAACATCATGTTTTCCCTTACATTAAATGTTTAAATACATTGAAATTGAAAATTACAGAGATCCAAGATCTTTTAATTTATCAGGGTTTTAATCTGAGTTGATTCCCTGAGATTTGGACTAGGGAAATTTGGAATAATTTTTTATATATTGATGGTGTTGATTTTCAAGTTGATAACATTGATGGGGAAGAAATTGAGAGAGAACTGGAAATCTGTCATATATTGGGTGATTCGGAAAATCTATTTTATCCATGTTTGAAAAAATTTATTATTCTATCATTTTTATTATGGGTGAAAAACTTGAAGGATAAACATTGTTAGAGTCACAAAAATGTTTATGATTTTTTACAATTGGTGACAAATATTCTTCCGGAAGACAATGGTCTTCCTGATTCAAATTATAATGTGAAGAAAATAATATTATTTATTTTATTAGCATAAAATAATAATATCATTCTAGAATTATTATGTTCTATATAGAAATGAATATGTATTTTTGTACGCGTGTGAAAAATGTGGGACATCCCAGAATAAGATGATAGAAAAATCATAGGTTGGTTTAGTGGTTATAGAGACCCCTATCAAGGAAAGTTGGTATCTTTCTATAATTCCTTGATGGAATCAATTATATTCGAATTCACTTGTTGTAAATTTGTAACTATGTAATCATAGTGAGGTGATATGTAAAGGTAAAATATGCCATTCAGAAGATTATCCATAATGGAATAAAGTTGTTTTCTTGTTTCCTACATTTGGAAATGTGCTAGAAATCACTATCAGGGACTATGCATAGATGGAATGAATTCAAATTAAAGCCTTTTTATGACATAATGTTTATGGACAGTTTTACTTGTAATTTAAAATCTTTCTCTTAAATTATATATTAAATATAATTATGTCATGTTGAGATTAATGATATTTGGACCTAAACAAACTACAAATGATATATGCGTTTTGTTGTCACTATTAATTGGTGATTAGAAACACTTATGAGAAGATATTATTAGGATGTGTGGGTATTATAAAATGAAATACTTCAAACAGCATGCAATGATAATATTCACTATAAATTTCTTCCCATAAAATGGTAATTTATATGGATATAGTGTTAAAGGGAATAAATGTAACGCCCCGACCCCAGTTACCCGAAGTCGGTGCATTACTTCATAACATTGGCATGATCACAAAAGATCAAGTCTCGAAATATCGATTAGTTTAGTAGCCTTGGAAACACTAGATACATTCATAAATGTTACATTACATCATAAAGTGAAAAACTACAATAAAATAGTATCCATAGTCCACACTCATATCCTCTTCTGACTATCCCTACAGGTCATTCATAAAATACTTCTTCACATGCTGGAAAATATTAAAACATTGAAAGGGGTGTGCTCAGATGCCCAGTAAGGATAACAATATAGCGGAAGCTTTCATAAATAAACATAAACATTTAAGGCAATGTATAACTAAAACAAAAGCCTTTTAAACTTGATCTTCAACATAATATGGCAAATGTAAAATGAGATAATGACATTTACTTATTCCCATGGATATTCTACTGGTAGAATAATCACATGCAATATCAATAACCACTTTCATAATGATGGAATGCATAATGCCAGACAATCATAACCACGTAGCCAACGCCTCATTCCAAGTCTACAATAAGATTTTTTCAAGGCCTCGTTCCAAGACACTAGTTTGTCTCATGAGACCTACCGATGCATCGAGGAGCTATAGCAGGGTCCACCCGTCTCTTATTATGTCCAATTCATTCCTCATAGGAATAGTTTTAAACATATCATAAATCATAACATAAGTGTATCACATAAAACATGCATAAAGGAAACATAACATTTCCACATTTCAATCACAATATATCAATACAACACCTTGATATAATAAAAACACTTTCAAAACCATTTTCAATACCAAAATAAAACAACGTTAAAACATTGTATTTATTTTTCATTAAAAAAAGTGATGGCTTGTAGAGGAAGCCGAAACTCAAATAATGGTCACGGCGGTGGAGAATTCTTTGTCGCCGCATATGTACGGAAAGAAAAACATTCCCTTTTTGTCGTTTAGTAAAACGCTTCGTATAAAAAATATTCCTTTTGAATAAATGTAAAAGTCAAAGCGGTTTATACACCGTATAAAAGAAAGTTGTGTATAAAACCAATTATGCCTCAATGAAAGGAGATTGATACGAAGTCCTTAAAAAGAACATTTTTAAAATAACATAGATCAATTATGTTTATACACTATAAGTACACATAAATAAAGTAAAAATACAATATAGGACATAATAATATCATGACATAATTTGATAGTAGGAGATTAACCCATAGAATGGAAATTGGGTTAAGAAATTCCCTTACCTCGTGTCCGAATTCACTCGACGGTTCTTTGATCTCCTTAATAATAAACTATTGTTAATCTCTACCATCTTGAGAACCTTTTTCAAGTTCATTATTCCTTTTATATAACTTATTACCGTGTCATGTACATTATGTAATTATTTATGTTTATAACGGTCATTTTGTCGATCTTAGGTTCTTGGTCAAAAATAAACTTCTTATAATTACAAGTTGGTCATTTGTTGAAATATCCATTGTATCCATAATTATATTCATTATTTATATATCATATAAATCATATATATATCCAGTATATACATTCATTTATAATATTACATAACCTTTAGAGGTAAGAAATGAAATGCACCGTTCATGGAGACGGTATGCCGTACGTACGCATGAACGCTACTTTCATTTCCATTTCATATTTTAATGGAATTAAGTTATAATTATATAAAGGTATAATATAATTCCAGTATAATATAATGTATAATACCATTTACTCCATCCTTTATACATCCCACATATGGCATTAACGATTCAAATCACTTTGTGGTGGCGGTAGTCCGCACTTCCTAAAATGAAATTATCGCGTTTACCCATAATGGAAATCATAAAGGTATTCCATAAATAAAAAAATAGAAAATTATAAGAAAAAAAACATAATATATATCATATATAAAAATAGTGTCATCATAATGGCCACCATTAGAGGTGTTATATGAGTTTTGAACAATCATCGTTTTATGAGGCAAAAATTCGCCATCCACAGAAATTGTATGTTCGTTAACCATTAGATATAGGAGTGTGTAAGTTTAGCTCGAATACATCTTATTACAACATCCTAGTATATTGAGGATACTGGTGTTGTTACAAAAGAATGAATAAAAAGTGTTTAGGGGGTTGGAGAAAAAAAATAAAACAAAACAACATAAGAGAAGACATTACCTTAAAATCGGGTAACTCTTTTTGATTTGAGACAAAGGCTTCCTTGGGAAGAGTTATGCCCAAAGTGAGTCTTCTAGGAGTAATAGGGGGATGTTGGGAGAGTATTTGGGCAGAGTTTGGCCGAGCCAAATGGTTTGAAAGTGTGAATAAGGTGGAAGTGGTGGGGGCCTTTTATAAGTGGAGAGGAGGGGCACTCTTGGAAAGTAATGAAATGTTACTTTATTATACAATGATTTTCGGATTACAAAGGTCCCAAAATTATATAATTATAGGATAAGGTGATAAGGGTTAGAAATATACTCATCCAATAGGTTTTTTACAAGTGTAATCCTTGGATTTTACATTATCTATTCATTTTATTTAAATCATTAATTAATCAGGTAATCGTTGTATCATCATGGTGTCATAAATAATTTAATTTATTTAATGTCTAAAAATTATAAAAAAACTATCATGATGTAGGAAATATTTTTATCTTTCTAATTAATATTTATAGTAATAAATATGACTTTTATAACCCCATTTAATTTTTTTTAGTAAAATAACTTATGATTGTGACATTTTTATTTTAACATTAAATAAAAGTTATTTATGTCATTTTCCAACCAAAGTGGCTCCATGGGGTCCCCAAGTTGACCCATGGATTGTCTTGGTCTTCCATGACTCATCCAATAGGGGTAGGACAAGTTTCAAGGTCATTTCATATTTTTATTATATCATTTTTTCCTTAAATTTCACTAATTACCTTTAATTGCGATTAATTAATCATAAAAGTTAATACTCACCAAAAAAGTATTTTAATCCCATTGAAACAAATTTTACTTCCTAATGACAACCATATATGTCGGATTTTTGAAAATCAAATCACAGAAGTGGTAATGTTTCTTTTAAATGAAAAATCAGTTTTTTAACTACCACTTAGTGGTTTCACTATTCATAAAAAATTGATGTTTTTCAGAACAATGCCAAAATTTCACCCTATGCTATAATTGATATTCCGAATTCAAAAATGATTTCTACTTTACAAAATTAAAAACATATAATTTTCATTAATGAATTTCATAATTAATTCCCGCTGTCACAACAAATAGCGTGTTTTTAAGAAACAATATATATCAAAAGATTGACAATTGTTTATGTCCAATTTCAAAGTGAAATTAATTCTATTGAACACCATTGGATAAAATGGTAAAAATATATTATAATTATACTTTAAAACCACTCAATAGTATAATTTATCACTACAAATTATTTTGATCAAAAAAGTTGTTTTAAGTATTTTTCACTATTCATAAAAAAATGGAAGTTCTCAGAAAATTACAAAAAATTCAACTTAGGATAATTTCGATATTACGAATACAAAAATGAAGTCCATATAAAATTTAAATAATTTTAAAAAGTGGGTATTACTATTCATAACGACTACTTTGATTAGTCTCGGTGTGTTAGAACTCGAAGTTGCGTACAATGCAAGCTATTGCATTATTGAATGAGAAGCATATCGTGCAAGCTCGGGGTGTTACATTCTCCCCTACATCAACAAATTGCGTCCTCAAAATTTGAAATTTTACTTTGAAAATAAAAGGATGAAAATAGAAAATACCTTTGTGGAAAACCCACATTGGAAATAAGGTTAATAAAATTTAGCCTTAATAAGAGGGAAAGGGAAATGAAAAAGTCACCACTGAATTATGATCTCTATTAGGAGAAAATTGGTGGTAATTAGAGACATGTAATTACAGGAAAAACGTAAATATTTGTAGGGAGTGATTGAGGTCATCAATCACAAACAATTTTCAAATTGAGAGCCTCAAAGCCTTCAATATATGTTGATTTAAAATATTATCAGGTCAACAAGACATAAGGTATTAGGATAACACACTTTTTGTTTTAATATCCCTATACTAAAGTTTAATAATTAATTTATTCATAGAATAAGATATAGGTATATATATATATATGCTTGACAAGTAGAGCTTCAACCTTCAACTAATGTCTACCACAAACTCATCTTTCACTCAAAAAGATAATAGAACTCAAAAATATTATATTTATCCTAATTGTACAAGGTTCAAAATATTAACACATAACACTTAGATTAAGAAAACTATTTTTTAATAACCAGGGACTTCCTGTAGGCTAGTGGTAGGTCATAAAGGCCTGTCGCAATATGGTTGTGGGTTCGATTCCTACAGCTTTGTCCGAAGCGACGGGTTATGCCCCACCCTGCAGGTTTTCCTTTTCCTAAAACTATAGTATGATAATATTCCAAAAATAATATTCATAAATGTTTTAACCTTAAACAATACTATCCAAATATCAACTTAATCCATTCCAACCATTATAGTTATCCAAAATACCTTTGTCCAGACTTTCTCTAAAAGGTCTCTAAATTCCAAAATCAATTGTAACATCAGATTCCCATAACAAATTAATGTTTATCTTATTGTCACATACTAAAAATATGATTACCTTCATCATATTAAATCCTTAATGAAAACAACAAGTACTTCAGTACAATCCTTATATATATATCACATTATCCTTATAACCAGAATATAATCCTTGAGTCCAAAAGCACCAATACATTAATCATTCCACTTCAACTGTAGTAATAGCATAAGATTGTCCTTGATCCCTTGGCCTTTTCTGAGGTAAGTTTCCCTGACACTTAGGAAATTAATTTTCATAATGACCCATTTCCCTACAATTGTAGCATTCATCATTGATAGCCTCTTTCTTTCCCTTACAATCACGAGACTGGTGACCTTTTTATCCACATTTGTAACAAACTCCCATTTCTTTTAGGCATGTACCAGGGAGATTCTTCCCACAATCATCACATAATGGAAAATCCTTCTTTCCCTTTTCCCTTTATTTGTCTCTTGTTCCACCATCCTCTTCTTCTCTTGCTTTACATTGTTTTTATAAGACTTAGAGAATTCATTTCCCGTCTTGATAGCACACGATACAATATCTTCGTATGACGAGAAGGTTTTTGAGACAAATGCTCGATGGAGAAATGGTTTTAACCCATCAAAGAAACGATCAATCTTACTTCTTGGGTTACGTATATAATCTGCAGCATGCCTCGCTAACCTTGTAATGTTAGCCTCATACTTTGCGACATTTTCATCCTCCTTCTGCCTCAAACTCAGAAATTGCCTTTCCATATCTGCTCGATGGCCATGTGGAAAGCATTTTTCTAAGAAAAGATCTTTGAACTCTCTCCATTCCATACTTGATACTTCTTCATTTTCCTTTGTATTTTGAATCAATGACCACCATTGATCGGAATCTCCAGTGAGGCTGTAAAATGCCATGATAACCTTCTCCCTTTCGCTACACCCCAAGGCGTAGAATATTTTCTCTAAGGAGTTTATCCATTGCTCAGCTACTAATGGATTTGTACCCCCATTAAATGTTGGCGGTTGTTGCCTCATGAAGCGGTCTAACATTGATCCTCCACGTTGCGGATCAGGGTGCTCAATACGAGTAAGGTTATTATTCATAACCTGAGTGAGTTGTCCCAGTATGGTAATAAGTTGATCAGCACCAGTTGAATCTCTAGATCCACAATAATTATCTTGAGAAGGAGGGAAATCCCTACACGGAGTGCGTGCATTAATATGGTTTCCATTCCTTCCACTAGGCACCATTTCTAAGCAATGGCATAAACTAGATTAGTTTCTGAATCAAAATACATAATTCCATACTTGTAAAATACATAACATAAATTGAACTATTTATGGATATAATCCATAAAAATGTTTTCTTTGAGGAAGTATATACTCATAACCCTTCATAGTGGTTTGTAAAGAAAATGATAATTATCCTAAGCATATCCCCCGGGAGTGTCATAACCAAGAGTGCAGTAAAGCCTATTGTCGTGCACCAGTTCCCATCCGAGTCTAGCTCAAAGTGGTGTTTTCGGATTTTACCCCTAGGTACATCTGTGCCGGAGACGCCTCTACCAGCTCGTATCCACACAAGGATGTATTTCTTGGAAAACTCACAAAATCTCTATAATACCAATATTCTAGGAAGTTCTTCTATACTAATCCTCAAAGTCTATCTTCGGGCTATGTGCTCTAATCAGAGTTTATCTAAATCTAGCTTCGAAGGTTAGTACTAAACTGCCTCTGATACCAACTGTAACGCCCCGACCCCAGTTACCCAAAGTCGGTGCATTACTTCATAACATTTGCATGATCACAAAAGATAAAGTCTTGAATGACCGATTAGTTTAGTAGCCCTGGAAACACTAGATACATTCATAAATGTTACATTACATCATAAATTGAAAAACAACAATAAAATAGTATCCATAGTCCACACTCATATCCTCTTATGACTATCCCTGTAGGACATTCATAAAATACTTCTTCACATCCTGGAAAATATTAAAACATTGAAAGGGGTGAGCTCAGATTCCCAATAATGATAACAATATAGCGGATTCTTTCATAAATAAACATAATCATTTAAGGCAATGTATAACTAGAACAAAAGCCTTTTAAACTTGATCATCAACATAATATGGAAAATGTAAAATGAGATAATGCCATTTACTTATTCACATGGATATTCTACTGGTCGAATAATCACATGCAATATCAATAACGACTTTCATAATGATGGAATGCATAATGCCAGACTATCATAACCACGTAGCCAAGGCCTCGTGCCAAGTCTACAATAAGATTTTGTCAAGGCCTTGTTCCAAGACACTAGTTTGTCTCACGAGACCTGCCGATACGTCGAGGAGCTGTAGCGGGCTCCACCTGTCACTTATTAAGTCCAATGCAATCCTCATATGAATAGGTTTAAAGATATCATAAACCATAACATAATTGTATCACAAAAAACATGAATAAAGGAAACATAACATTTCCACATTTCAATCACAAGATATCAATACAACACATTGATATAATAAAAAAAATTTCAAAACCATTTTCAATTCCAAAATAAATGAAAGTTAAAACATTGTATTTATTTTTCATTAAAAAAAGTGATGGCTTGTAGAGGAAGCCGAAACTAAAATAATGGTCACGATGGCGGAGAAGTCGTTGTCGCCACATATGTACGGAAAGAAAAACATTCCCTTTTTGTCGTTTAGTAAAATGCTTCGTATAAAAAAGATTCCTTTTTAATAAACATAAAAGTCAAAGGGGCTTATACACCGTATAAAATAAAGTTGTGTATAAACCCAATTATGCCTCAATGAAAGGAGATTGAGACGAAGTCCATAAAAAGATAATTTTTAAAATAACATATATCTATTATGTGTATTCACTATAAGTACACATAAATAAAGTACAAATACATGATAGGACATAATAATATCATGAAATAATGTGAAATTAGGAGATTAACCCAATGAATGGAAATTGGGTTAAGAAATTCCCTTACCTCGTGTCCGCATTCACTCGACCGTTCTTTGATCTCCTGAATAACAAACTATAGTTAATCTCTACCTTCTTAAGAAACTTTTTCAAGTTCATTATTCCTTTTATATCACTTATTACATTATGTAATTATTTATGTTTATAACGGTCGTTTTTTCGATCTTAGGTACTTGAGTCAAAAATAAACTTCTTATAATTACAAGTTATTTATGTGGTGAAATATCCATTATATCCATAATTATATTCATGATGTATATCTCATATAAATCATATATATCCATTATATACATTAATTTATAATATTACATAACATTTAGAGGTATGAAATGAAATGCACCGTTCAGGGAGACGGTAAGCCGTACGTACGCATGAACGCTACTTTCATTTCCATTTCATATTTTAATGGAATGAAGTTATAATTATATAAAGGTATAATATAATTCCATTATAATATAATGTATAATACCATTTACTCCATCCTTTATACATCCCACATATGGAATTAACGATTCAAATCACTTTGAGGGGGTGGTAGTCCGCACTTCCTAAAATAAAAATATCACGTTTACCCATAATGGAAATCATAAAGGTATGCCATAAATAAAAAAAATACAAAATCATAAGGAAAAAAACATAATATATATCGTATATAAAAATAGTGTCATCATAATGACCACCATTAGAGGTGTTATATGAGTTTTGAACAATCATCGTTTCGTGAGGCAAAAATTCGCCATCCACAGAAACAATATGTTCTTTAACCATTAGATGTAGTTGTTTGTAAGTGTAGATCGAATACTTCTTATAACAACATCCTAGTATATTTAGGATACTGGTGTTGTTACAAAAGAAATTAATAAAAAGTTTTTAGGGGGTTGGAGAAGAAAAATAAAACAAAACAACATTAGAGAAGACATTACATTAAAATCGGGTAACTCTTTTTGATTTGAGCCAAAGGCTTCCTTGGGAAGCCTTATGCCCAAAGTGACACTTCTAGGAGTAATAGGGGGAAGTTGGGAGAGTATTTTGGCATTGGTTGGCCGAGCCAAATGACTTTATAGTGTCAATAAGGTGGGAGTGGTGGGGGCCTTTTATAAGTGGAGAGTAGGGGTACTCTTGGAAGGTAATGAAATGTTACATTATTATACAATGCTTTTCGGATTCCAAAGGTACCACGCTTATATAATTCTAGGATAAGGTGATAAGGGTTCTAAATCTACTAATCAAATAGGTTTTTTACAAGTTTATGCCTTGGATTTTACATTATCTTTTCATTTTATTTAAATCGTTAATTAATCCGGTAATCGCTGCATCATCATGGTGTCATAAATAATATAATTTATTTAATGTCTAAAAATTATAAAAAAACATATAATTATGTAGGAAATCTTTTTATCTTTCTAATTAATGTTTATAGTAAAAAATATGACTTGTATAACCCCATTTAAAAATTGTTCTAGTAAAACAACTTATGTTTGTGACATTTTTATTTTAACTTTAAATAATAGTTATTTATGTCATTTTCCAACCAAAGTGGCTCCATGGGGTCCCCAAGTTGACCCATGGATTGTCTTGGTCGGCCATGACTCATAAAATAGGGGTAGGACAAGTTTAAAGGTCATTTAATATTTTTATTATATCATTTTTACCTTAAATTTCACTAATTACCTTTAATTGCGATTAATTAAACTTAAAAGTTACTATTCACCAAAAAATAATTTTAATCCCATTGAACCAAATTTTACTTCTTAATTACAACCTTGTATGTCAGATTTTTGAAAATCAAATAATAGAAGTGGTAATGTTTAATTTAAACAAAAAATCAGTTTTTTAACTACAACTTAGTGGTTTCACTATTCATAAAAAATTGAAGTTTTTCAGAACAATGCCAAAATTTCACCCTAAGCTGTAATTGATATTCCTAATTCAAAAATGATTTCTGTTTTAAAAAATTACAAACATATAAGTTGTATTAAATAATTTCATAATTAATTCCCGCTGTCACAACAAATAGCGTGTTTTTAAGAAATAATATATATCAAAAGAATGACAATTGTTTTTGTCCAATTTCAAAGTGAAATTAATTCTAATGAACACCATTGGATAAAATGGTAAAAATATATTATAATTATAATTTAAAACCACTCAATAGTATAATTTATCAATATAAATTATTTTTATCAAAAAATTTGTTTTAAGTATTTTTCACTATTCATAAAAAAATGGATGTTCTCAGAAAATTACAAAAAATTCGACTTAGGATAATTTCGATATTACGAATACAAAAATGAAGTCCATATAAAATTTCTATAATTTTAAAATGTGGGTATTACGATTCATAATGGCTACTTTGATTAGTCGCAGTGTGTTAGAACTCGAAGTTGCGTACAATGCAAGCTATTGCATTATTGAATGAGAAGCGTATCGTGGAAGCTTGGGGTGTTACAATAAATAATGTCCAATATGAAAACAGAAGGCCTAATATTATCAACTGCATCATTAGAGAGAAATAGTATACATGGTAAATTGAATGTTGTTTTCAATGGGTTACACTTATGGAATATTAAAAAAGGAATTCAATGGCTCCAAAAAATTTGAATTACTATAAAACCTTTATCCATAGATCAATATTTTGAGAGGGTAAAAACATGATGTGACATTTTCAATTACCCATAGATATGGTAATTATAGATATATTAGGAAGAGAGGGTCTATATTTTTTGAGATACCATATTAGAGATATTATGGTTTGAAACATTCCATTTATATCATGCATGTGGTGCTGAATATGTATTAAAGATTAAAAGCTATACCAAACCTGGATAAAAAATATTGGACTTACGTTAAATTTGAATTATTTTGGAGTTATCTCCCACACATGAGGTGTGATTAACATTTTTCCCTCATATTTACATACATCATAAAGGAAAGAGAAAATTAACTTTTTTAGGGTCTTCATGTTATCAATGTGTCATAGGGATATTCATAAAATGTTAAAAAAAATATATCTTTATATGATTTGACATTGTCATGAATAAAACACATGATTATGACATCATGATACAACTACATCTATCATTGTAATTGCATAGAATATTTCACATCAATGTCAGAAAGACTATCATGTAGGTGTTTTATTGTTTCAATTTCGTTTATAATAATATGATTGATCTGAATTATTTTAAAACACTGGAAGACGAATAAATTTATATACATTTTTAATTGGAAACATATTTTCATCCATCTTTTGTTGATATTATGGTTCATTTAATAGTTCATTTGGTTCGATAAATAAATCTAAGTGAACCTGAATATCTATGTTGGATTTATCCATTGGAAAGTTATATGAAGATATTTAAGGAGTATTTTAAGATTAAATATTTAAATTAAGCCTCCAATGTGGACTTGTATATTTATGATGAGGTTGATTTGTTTTTTACAAGTGACATATCTTCTCTACAGAACATTAGAGTGAATCCATCTCACCATGAATGAGTTTATTAGTGGGAAATGTGGATTCATTGTTTAAAAGCCTAATATTTCTCAGGTGAAAAGATAAATAATGGTAAAATATACATCATGAATTAAATATATGATTATCAACCATATATAACATTTAATATTAATATATTAAAATTATATCATCAAAAAAATAATGATATATGGATCTGTTATTAAAAATAAATGAACATATTTTTCATGCATTAAAAAGAATATGAATAGTAGGATAGAAAGTTTAGAAAGATTAAGATTGTTTGTGTGTTGTAAATGTTTATATGTGATAACATGGTATTGTTATGAAATTAATAGATATACATTTCTAAATAACGACCAGGACAATAGAAATGTAGTTTTGAATGTTGGTGTATTTGTGTTCACAGATGTAATCCATTTTTCACATTCAAGAGAATGCATCATGTCAATATAATTATGTCATTGATGAAATATGTGAGGATGATTAAATTACATTTAATCTTCCCGTTATAAATTATAATTATTTATAAGTAAAAATGGTGTCTATGAAAATGAATTTGGAATTTCACATTAAAATCTAAAAAGATTGAAAAACACATCTCATCTATTTTTTTATGAAAACACATGAAAGAAAATTTTTCCATGTTATCGATCAAAAAAATAGATAGTGCAATATTGTTTTAGAATAAATTTTTTTTTGGAAAAGATCAACATGATTAAGATTCTGATTTATGTGAGAAACATACATTGGTGGAATGTTTAACAACTAATAATGAAATGAATGTCATAGAAAAGTTTTCTTCCATAATGAACCAACATGAAAAGCGATTTGCAAAAAATTCATTCTGTACCTTCTTAATATTACTATTAACATATTCTTATTTCTGAGTTACTATTATAAATATCATAAATTGTTAGATATGATAAATTTGTTGTATTTATTAAATCACATATTAAAAATAATAAGTCATAATTTTTTATCATATTATTTCAGTTATTTAGATTACAATTTTTACCCTTACCTATCATATCTATTTGATGATTTTTTAATAATATTATTTTTAAAACTAATATGTTTAATAAAAAATTATTTATACAAGTATTTTGAAAACATAATCTTTTACTGAAAAAAAGGATTTATTAAGGTGGAAAATTTTTAATATTCATACACCATTTTGGGATTTGTTTTCAATTATTTACATGACTATTCATATATCATTAATATTAATATCATTATATCTAGCTAAAAAATTATTAATAATAATGTATTGTGTTTTAGATTATGTTTCAGTTTTATGCCTTGTCTTTTTTATTTAAATTAATATTGTCTGTTGAATATGTATAAATATGTTCTAATTGTTTATTTCTCTGATTTTATGGGTAATGAATAATCAATTAATTGATTAAACACCTACATCTGGCAGTCAGTGTACTAATACCTCTATTTAGGAATATGATCAAACCCTTATTGATTATCCAAATCCTTCATTATAAGATTCATTTACTCCAGTAGGCAAAAATAAGAGTTCAAGGGTTGGTAAACATGGCCACAAATCGTTACCAAAAATATCATTTTCTTTTACCCTAGATCATTGGATAGTGGTCGACTAGGATGATAATGATATTTCCCATTGTCATAATGAAAAAATTCAATAGTTTTGTATTAGTTCATGGTTAAATAATATTTTTTATTTTGATCAATGAATGGAGAAGTGTTGACAAAGTAACATGTTTCAGTAATAAGAGATCATTTTCATATGCTTTTTTATTGATTGACTATTTTAGAAAAATAATTATGTTAATATATGTTTCCCCCATATTATTAGATGAAATATGGTATACTTCACACAGGAGGATTCATGAGGAAATTTTTATCACTATATATTTGGAGATGAGGGGATTTCAAATCAACCCCAAAATATGACTTAATTTTTGGGCATAAGAAACATCATAATTCATGTGATATATATCCATTTATTTATGAAGACAAATGGAAACATTTTTTTAATGTAGATGACTATAGCCATTTTTCATAAGTTCAATGATAACCTTTAGAAGCATTATTATATTAATTATTTTGATAATGATTACTTATTCATAATTTATAATAATCTAGGGGATCTCATTTAGAGAGAAAATATATAAATGTATACCCTCAATCTTTATATAACGACCCAAACATTTATTAATGAAAATTCCTCTTGATTTGATTAAATGTCTTACTATGTAAAATGGTTATATAACATATGAACTACTTTAGTTTTTTGTTTATGGATTTTAATATATAGTTATGAATGTTTACAATTTCTAATATAGGCATTGAACAATGATCACATAATTAGTTTAAATATAGCACTTTAACAAATCAGATTTACATTGAAAAATTATGTGATGGCCCCATATAAAAGAATTTCTCCATAAAAAACCCATTTGTAAGAGAACAGAAAGGGTGTAGCATCATTGGGCTTCTCTCTTTATCATGCCCAATCCTAACATCAACAAGTAATGCCTGAATGGAACCTCTTATGGGAGAGGTGGAAGTTTATAGATATTACCACCTGAGCGATGTAATTCGAGCCACCCCAAGAGTATATCGCTATCACATACATTACCATTATGAATTATGTGGGTGTAATAAGGGGTTATGTAACATGACCATAGTGCTATGATTATGTGATTTATTTTATGTATAATGAATATAAATTTATTACATTATTGTTACTTTGTAAATTGTTTTTAAAGCACAAATAGTATTTTTAGTTAATATTATATTAAGAAATTTATTTGTCTAAATTAATGGACATTTGGAATTAAATAATATTTTAATAATATTTTATTATTAATGAATTAATTTTTATTAAATACAAATGATTGAATAATTTTTATGAATACAATAATAATTTTTATTAAGGTTTTAAAAATATTTTTCTCAAAACCAATGAATTTTCAATAAATGTTAGGTTTATTTGTAAAAGTGAAAATTAAAATTTTTAGAAAATTTTATAGATAAAATGAATATTATTTTGTGAATATGGACTTCAAAATCTTCTAATGGTGGGTTTTTCATTATTTTCTGACATAGTCATTTTTTTGGTAAAAATTAAATATCATTTAAATATATAATGTGTTTTATGACATCATAATGTCCAAATAGTGATTTAATAAAATCTAAAAATAAGTTTTTAGACCAATATATGTTTTAACATAAATATAATGTGATTTTATATTTATTTGAATAATTTTATGGTTCCTTAGTGGACCCTACAATACTTATAAAAAATTATCTTGTTAAAATGATTTCCTTGAGAGTGTGACTCACCTCCACATAAGAAAGCCTAATTTATTAATAAGTTCATAAATTGGACATATAAAACATTGTATCCCATTATCCTTTGGAATAATCCATTTTCAATAATCATGGGCTAGTATGTGGTTATGATTAGTTTAATGTAAGGTGTTCGAAACCTAAAGAATAATGAATTTCTTCTCTTTTTCAATATAAATCAACCCAATCTCCAACTTCAATTGACAACAAAACCCTTGAATATCATCCCTACACTTTCCTACTCTTTCTAAAATTCTCCCATTCATGAAAAGAACCCATGAATCCTATCTTCATCCCCTCCCAAAGCCTCAGGATCACACTTTTATGTATGTTATTTTTTCTATTCTCAATTTTGTTAAAATTTCATTATGTTTTTATGCCATTTTATTTCTAATTACAAATGATAATGTTTTATTTATAACCAACCCCATACTTATGTACTAATTTCAGAATAATTATAACTCTTTTCACTCTCAATAAATTCCCCTCATGTACACTTGTTACCATGCTTAAATTCCATAAGGTATTTCTCTCTCTTGATTTTCATTCAAGAAATTATTCTTTATTATGAATTTAAATTCAATTATATATATTGTTTAATGTTTCTATATGACCAAAAATACGGACCATTCAATGTAAATATGATGAGGCAATCCTTTCTCTCTCATTAACCATTTCTTATGAATTCTAATGTCACGTCGTTATGCTACTGAAATTAAACCGTGATTTTAAAATCCAAAGTCATTGTGTAGTGAATAAAATATTCATTTCACTATGAATATTATTCACCATTATGAAAATTTACATATATATTATAGAGTTTCATGTATTCATTTTACATTTCATTATCATGGAATAAATGATGATGATTAATGAATCCCAGATATATTATCAATGTAGAACACTTATGCATGAAATGACATGATTAAGAATGGTGTTCCCTGATTGTGTTCTATTTCTTTGGGTAATGATTAATATCATGGTATGTTATGTGCAATGACTGCTCAATAACGCTAATTCATTTTCAATGAGTTTTTACTCATGCTCCAGGTCACATTAGCCTTGGATCATTCTAATATCTTGTTAAATGATTCCCCCAAATTTCCATGTTATGATAATCATGCTATAGCATGGGTTTATTTTCATTTTTCTCTTATGATATATTGATATTACTATATCATAACATGGAATGTATTCTTCATTTTATTCCTTTGTACACCATAACAAATCTTTATAGCTCACAATTTTCATATGCATGTCCTCAGGTTATTCCATTAAATGCTTAGTAAAAATGAATGTGTTTGGTCATGTAAAAGAAGTTTTCAATAAAGATGTGTATTTCATGTCTTAATTTTTCATGTAATGAACCTAATAACTAGAAAATGTAGACTTTATGATCTTCCATGTTGTATCTATGGAATATTTTATTTAATAAATTATGTTTAAGTATGATATAAAAGATAACGGTTGTTATTGTTGGAATTAGAGGATAAGATTAGTTATATTTGGGATTAGTATTAGAAAAAAAATGTGAATGCCTTATGGATAAGACTAAGTATTATAAAAACATCCATAAATTTTGGTTAGTATTGATTATGTGGTTTATCAAACAAATACACCCCTTTCTAGAAATGAACATGTAAATGCTTCTCTAGAAAAGATTTATCTAGGGGTAAAACCATAAAACACCTCTTTGAGCTAGACTCGAATGAGAACTGGTTCACGACAACGTTCCATTCTTAACTCTCGGGTTATAAAACTCTCAGGGGATATTTTTTGGTAGATTCATCATCATCGTGTGAACCATTATTAAGGGAATAAATTCCCATGAGAATATTTGTTAAGAAGTATATTTTATATAAAATTTATTAAAGCCTATGAATCCATAAGTTATGGAAATAATAGTAATTTATAAGTCAATTGTTTTTGTCTTTGGGTTACCATTTATGTGTTTTTTCTAACATAACTTTTATTACATTCAATTTCTAGAAATAAGAAGACTCTTGCTAACAACTAATGTAATGATCAATGAGATGAATGTTCTAATGAGATGCCCAATCCAAGGGGATTGGGAATTACACACATGGTCATGATACTCTCTCAGTTAACCCATGATTTTAATAGAATCATGAGTCAATAATAACATTCAATCCCACCAAAGAAATAAAAATTCACAATCAAGATCCTCATGAGACAATGACCTCCTACTATTAATGGATCTTTCGATCCCTCAATCACCGAACAATGGATCAACTCTATTGAAAATATCATTTTTATCCTTTAATGTTCTGAAAAAGAGAATGTTATTCTAGATTCTTATCATATGGAGGGTGATGCAGATCAATGGTGGTAATATAAAAAAATATGAAGTCTGAGGATGAGTCTAAGGCGTTGGAATTGAATTATTTCCAGAAAATGTTTTTAGATTAATATTTTCATTGCAACCTCCAACTAAAGATGGAAAGGGTCTTCTTGGACCTCATGAAAAAAATAAAATGAACCCATTGGAGTGTACGAGTTAAACATTACATGGATTTCACAATATGCCGCTGGTTTTGTCATTACTCTAAAATGCAGGGTTGACTAATTCTTTGGTGGGATAAAAATTAGTCAACAAAAATCTATAGTGATCCATGACATTGAGAGATATGATGAAAATTGTTTTATTGGACCACAAGGTCTAAATACAGATTTCTGAGTATCAGGGGTATCATAGGGATAAAAATCATAATGTGGACTTTAATTCTGATGGTCCAATTGATAAATCCAATAGTTCTACAAAAATCCAGCACCCAACATGACAAAGGTGCATAAGAATTCACACTAGATGTTACTTGATGGGGATGAGGAAATTCTTTAGGTGTGGAAGGGAAGGTCACCGGTCCATTAACTGTGTACAAGAAAAACTTATAGCTCCAAGGATTTATTGAAGCATCGAAAACCCTCCTAGGAAACAAAGTTTCACTTTCTTCCATCACTATAGATGAAGTAAATCCTGATAAAGAAGTGGTGATAGGTACGGTAGTTATTCATTCAAGAATATAGAATCCACTTCTTGGTTTCGGTTCAACAAATTCTATTATATCCCAAATTTTTAGTAGAACAATCCCAAAACCATCACAAACCCATAATGTAATGATGTTGATGAAAATAGAAAATGGGGATATCATTGCGACCCCTGTATATAACTCCTCCCATGTCACAATTTGTGGATTGAAATTCCTGGTGAACCTCTTCATACTCGCTATAGTAAAATTAAATACAATTTATTGCATGGAATGGCTTTCATTATTATGAGCCATTATAAATTTCCATGAGTGTGAAATCACTCCCTATATGGAGAATCAACCCTCGATTTTGTACAAGTGCAACATGGATGAATCTTCTTTAGCACAAAAATCTCATGTGAGGATATAACTACCCTATAAGAACGCGTATCTTCCTCAGATGATTGATTCTAAGGATGAAACCATCCATGAAGACATGCCAATAGTGAAAGATTTCGCTAATGTGTATCCCAAAGAATTTTCTGGTCTTCCTCCTTGTGAAGATGTGGAATTATTAATTGAACATATAAGTAGGGAATTTAAAATATCAGGACAATATATAGAATGAATGTTGTCGAACATGAGGATGTGGAGAAATAATTATAGTAGAATATGGATAAAGGGTTCATAAACCCAAGTTCATTAATATGGGGGGCACCGGTTATCTTCATCATGAATAAGGATGAGTCAATGCACCTTTGCAATAAGTATTGCAAGGTCAACAAAATCATGATAAAGAATAATTATAATCTTCCCTAAATTGATCACTCGATTGATCATCTACATGGGGCACAATACTTCTCCTTGGTGAATTTTCACTCAGGATATTACCATATAAGGGAAAAGAATGAGGATATCCCCAAGACTGATTTTTGTAAAAGAAACGGGCACTATGAATTCCTAGTAATGCCTTTCAGAGTCACTAATGATCTAACAATATTCATGGACATGATGAAAAGTGTATTTAGATATTACCTTGAAAAATTTTTGGTAGTCTATACAGATGATTTTCTAATATACTCCAAAACCAAGTAGGAATACGAGGAGCATCTAAGAACAGCACTAGAGACCTTGTTTGAGGACACTATCTATTAAAAGTAGTGAAAGTGTGAGGTATGGTTGAAGGATGTATCATTCCTGGGTCAAATCATCCAAAGCTATGGGAAATCTATGGATCCTTTGAAGAAAATTACAATTTATGGATGGTAGAGGCCAACATCGGTAGTTGATATCCATATATTCTTGGGGTTAGATAGATATTATCACCGATTTTTAATATATATATCCCAGTTTTTAAACAATCTAACCAAGATAACATGGATGTGAGTTTTGTTTTCATTGAATGATGAATTCTAAGAGAGCATTAAGGAGTTCAAATTAACGATTATAACTATTCTCGTGATCATACTACCGACAAGTGGAGATATTTTTGTGGTATTTAGTTATGCTTCGAAGAAGGGAATGTGTATTATGTTGATGAAAATGACAAAATCTTTGATTATTCTTCAAGGAAATTGGATGATCATGAGAAAAACTATCCCACACATGATTTTGGAATTGGAATCAGTGATCTTCACCTTAAAAATTTGGTAGCATTACATCTTTGGGGAAGAATGTGAAATATACATAGACCACAAAAGCCTCAAGTATACATCCACTCAAAAAGAGTTGAATATGCACCAATGAAGATGGTTAGAGTAGAACAATGACTATGTCTTCTGAATCAATTAACTCCCTAGGAAAGAGAACAAGGATAATAATTCTCTATTTAGAATGGACCCAATGATTATATCATTGATGATAATTGAAAAGGATCCAATATTCTTATATCTAATGAAGATGGACATGAGAATCATAAAGAAGGGAACACCATCAATCCATTCCGAAATGTTTTTTCGACCATCTATTTTAGAAATGATAAAGGATTCTCAAAAGGTTGATGTGGGAACTCAGAAGAATGTGGAAACTATCAGAAAAGAGAAATCCTCAGAGTTCAATGTGAATAAAGAAGGAATTGTCAGATTTGGTACATGACTATATCTTCCATCAAATACAAAATTAAAGAATGATCTTTTTAATGATGAACATATTTAAAATTTCACCGTTATCCTAGGAAAAAAATGATGTTTCAATATCTCCGAGAGAATTATTTGTGGGATAATATGAAGAAGGAGATCTTGGAGTATACATCTATGTTCCAGGTATGCTAGCTAGTGATGTCTGATAAGAAGATGTCTATAAGATGATGCAACAATTTCTCATACCAACATGGAAATTGGAGAACATCACCATGGAATTTTTCGCTAGAATTTCAAATACATCCAATGGAAACAATTCTAACTGGATTGTTGTGGATCATCTTACAAAGACTATACACATCATTTCACATCGAGAAGATTTATCGTTGGATCAACTGCCATGGATATATTTTAGAGAAGTGGTAAGGTTTCATGTAGTACAAAAATCTATTGTATCTGATCAAGCTACAATATTCACATCTACGTTTTGGAAAAGTATTAAACATGATCTGAATACTGAGATAAACTTTAGTACACCTTATCATCCTCAAACTGAAGACCATTCTAATAAAACTATCCAAACACATGAGAAATTTTGAGAGCATTATCAATGGAATTAAAATAAGGATGGGATCAACATCTTCATGTGGTTGAGTTCTCCTAAAATATCATTTTCCACTCAAACATCCAAATGGCTCCTTATAAATCCCTATATGGGAAGTGGTGAATAACACCGAAATGTTGGGATGATTTTAGGGAAGGAAAACATGTATGTCCAGAAATGGTCGAAGAAATTGTGTAGAAGGTTAAGACAATCCCATGTCACATTAAAGATATTCTGAGTCTACAGAAGAGTTATACTGATAATCATCTACGAAACCAAGATTTTGATGTCAAAGACCTGGTATTCCTCTATATATCACCATGGAAGAGGGTTATTAAATTTCAGAACGAGGGAAATATTTTTCTATGGCACATAATCCCTTTTGAGATCTTTGATTGCACTAGAGCACTGACCAATCTACTAAAACTCCCACTGAACCATTCTCAAGTACATGATGTAGTCCATATATCACTATTGAGGAAGTACATCCCTAACCCATCACATGTACCCAATCCATAGGTGGTACCATCGGATAATGACCTCCCATATTAAAAGAAGCCGGTGAAAATATTTGATCATAGGGTAAAAGATCAATGAAATAAGACACTGCCCTTTGCCATGGTATTATGGAAAAGAAATAAGTTTGAAGTGGAAACATGGAAATTAGAGAAGGTGATAAAGAAGAGATACCCACATCTATTTTATTAAGGGGGATGGGAAATATGATGGTGAAATTTATTAAGGGGATGAGATTACAAAGACCCAAACATTAATTAATGAAAATCACCCATGATCTGATTAAATGACTAATTATCTAAAACAGTTATATAACATATGAATATATTTGGTTTAATCGATTTGGATTTTAAAATTCTGTTATGAATTTTTACCATTTCTAATATAGTCTTTGAATAGTGATGAAATGATTAGTAAAAAATATTGGGTATTAACAAGTCCAATTACTTAGACAAAGGAAGTGATAGTCTCATCTAGTAGAATTTCTTCATACAAAACCCATTTTCAGGAGATCTAAAAGGAGGTATTGTCACTGCATTTATCTCTTGACAAAGCCTTAGCAAAGAATCATCACATTAATCTTGAATGGAACCATCTATGGGAGAAGTGTAAGATGATGGAGATTACCACCCCTGTGATATTATCTAAGCCACCCTAAACATATGTCCCCATCGAACACCTTACCCTAAGGTCTTATGCTAGTGTTATAAGGGGTTATGTTACAAGACCCTAGAACAATGATTATGACTTATAATTTTTTATAAATATTATATATTAATTTAATTATTGTTCCATTGTTAATCGTTTTTAAAGCTCTAATATAATTTTTTGTAAATATTCAATTAAGAAGTCAATTTTGATGAATTAATTTATTTATTGAATTAAATAAATTTTAAATAAAATATTATTATTACGAAATTAATTTTTATTAAATACAAATGATCATATAATTTTTATGAATACAATTGTAATTTTTATTATGTATTGATAACTGATTTTGTCAAAACCCTTGAATATTCAATAAAAATGAGTTTTTATTTTAAATGTGAAAATGAACATATTTAAAAAATTATTTAGATAAAATAAATAATATTTTCCAAATCAAGTTGTCTTAATTTTTCAATTGTAAATTCTTAAGAATTTTTTGAGATAGTCAAATTTTTGAGTAAAAAATAAATATCATTTAAATATATAATGCATTGTATTACTTCATAATGTCCTAATAGAGATGTAATAAAATACTATAAATGGATTTTAGGACAATATATGTTTATAAATTATAATAATGTTATTTTTATATTTGTTTGATTAATTTTATAGTGCCTTTATGGAACCTCCAAGAATTATAAAACATTTTTACTTTTTAAAATGATTTCCTTGATAATGTGACTCAACTCCATAGAATATAGCTCAATATTTTATTAAATTAGAAAAAAAGAATTATAATAAAAATACTACTCCCCATTGGAAAAAAACCATTGGAAAAAACCCTGGGTTGTTTTTTGATTTTTATTTGTTTAATGTGTATTGAACAAAACCTAAATAACAATGAATTACCTCTCTTTTCTTATTTAAACCCACTGAATATACCATTTATCTTCACTCAAAACACATGGAGAGAATATATCTTCTCCCGTACTCCCTCTAAAATTATCCAATGGTTCCCCAAGCTCTCATTAGGACTCTCTTTTTCCCCTCCCAAGACTTTGGGATCACAATTTCATGTAATTGATTTCATCCTTTCACATTTTTTTCTATATTTATTTTTGTTGTTATACCCATTTATATTCAATTACAAATTATTTGGTATAAGTTAAAACCTCCACCATAATTCCATACTTATATATGAATAATGAGATACCCATTTATCTATCAATAAATTCTATTCTTGTACACATGTTACCATGATGAAAAAATGTAATTTATTTCTCCCTCCTCAATTTCATTCAAGAAATTTTATGTATTATGAATCTAAATTCCATTTAATACAATGACACTTGTATATATAAGACCCCTTGAATTAATTTTCTTGTACATTTTATGAAACACAACATTATCTCTCATCAACCATTTTTTATGAATTCTTATGTCATGCTGTTAGGAAGTCGAAATTGAACTTTGATTTTCTAATCCAAAGTAATTTTGAAGTGAATACCATGAATATTTCCATATCATGGGTACTCAACTTTATGTACATTTTATTATTGATTATATAGTTTCATGTATAAATTCCACAATACGTTATCATGGAATAAATTATGATGTATAATGAAACCAGGTTATATGATCGATGTGGAACACTTATGAATGAAATGAAATGATTAAAAATGGTGTGCGATGATAGTGCTCCAATGCATTAGGTAAATATTAGTATCATGGTACATCATGTTAAATGAGTGTTTAGTCATTTTAATTCATGTGAAATGATTGTTTATTAATTCTACATGTTCAATGAGCCTTGGATCAGGGTAATATTTTGTTAATTTTTATTTCCACCTGTCCATTTTATGATAATCATGTTATATCATTTATTTATGTTCATGTTTCATTTATTCAACATTCATATGAAAATTTCCTAACCTTCGCTATATTCTTAATATTATGACATTTTACTCCCTTAATGGGCTTTAGAGATCACTCCTTTTTAAGCATGTTTTCAGGTTATCCCATGCAATGATAAGTACAAAGGAATGTTTGTGGTCATGTAAAAGAATATTTCAATAAAGATGTGTATTTCATGTTTTATGTCATTGTGTATTTATCCTAAGACCAAAAGATAGTAGACCTATCAATATATTATTTTGAATCATGTGATTATTTTATGTAATAAATTGTTTTAATGTATGAAATAAAAGAGCAGGGTTGTTGTACTTTTTCTCGGTGAGGGTACACTTTTTGGGAAGAACAATTGATGGATGAAAATTTTAAAAAACTAAGGGTTATATCTTTAATCTATAGAGAGTTTTACCCTCAACCAGCTAACTAAAAATGAAAAATGATAGAGGAATCAGATGAGACAAAAAGAATAATATCCTAATGAAGGCTTGAGTGTTGTAGGTGAGAGGATTATAAGATATTTATTTTATTTGTTTATTTAATTAAATAATTTTCATTGTTCAATTATTTTAAATCATAATTAATTTTAAAAAAATTTATTACTAGATTCTCTTGAGATTTAGATATCATAATAGGTCTTTGTAGATGAGGGAAGGTAGTATATTTTATTAGTAGAATTGTGAAATCCCAAACAACTAGGTCATGTATGAGGATACCCAACGAGTGTTGTAAATATCCGACCCCATGGTCCGGATCAAGTACCTTATTTCATTAAATTAGGATGATTACTATAAATTCCTACCCTGAAGGAATCAATAGTTTAGTATATTGGTAGATACAAATACATACATTTGTTTGAAATTACAATTTAAAATAAAAATAACATAATGTTTTTTTTGTGAACATCCAAAACAAAAAGTTTATCCCTGTAGGTTATTCATAATAATAATCTTCATGTCTGGAGAAAATGAATCATATGAAAGAGGTGAGATCAGACACTCAATATAATTAATCAAAATAGTGGAATATAACATGAACAATGGGCATCATGAATAAGTTAAACACATTCTTTTAAAAATAATATACATGAGACCCTTATTTTATGAATATTAGTTGAGAAAATATTACCATAACAGATCATAATCATGGGTATTATACTAGTAAAATAACTACATTAAATTTGAATATATAGATTAATAATGAGGGAAATGCATATGATGGAAATTATAAAACATACTCTCAAGGCCACTTCCAAGACATCTAAAAATGATTAAGGCCTCAACAACAAGAATATATAAAAATCAGTATGAATTTGAACAAGTCCATATCTATTTCACTCACGAGACCTACTGATGCATTGTGAGGCAAAAGCAGGCCCCATCCAGGTAATAATAAGTCCAATGCATTCTTCATATGAATAGTTATAATCATACACAATATATACATTTATATTGAAACTATCATATTAAACGTAATTAACATTCCCAAAACATTATGCTTAAAAACAAACAATTCAGAGTAAAAAGTTTAATGATTTTAAGATATAACATAATAATCCAAAATACTCATAAACCAGAAAAAATATTATGGTAT
Source organism: Viscum album (assembly GCA_963277665.1). Classification (NCBI taxonomy): domain Eukaryota; kingdom Viridiplantae; phylum Streptophyta; class Magnoliopsida; order Santalales; family Viscaceae; genus Viscum; species Viscum album. The sequence continues at coordinate 1,067,413,146 of OY728160.1, forward strand.
ATGATATCCTAAAATATTATTCCCATTTATACATAAAAATCAATCATTGTGTTGAAAAAAATTAAAATACTCTTATAAAATCATCCAATATTTCTTGAGATAAATACTCTTTTACATTGAGAAAAAGAGTACTTTTAGAATATGTTTACTAAAAAACAGAAGTGAAATAATATTTTTTTTAAAATAAAATTATTTATTTTAAAAAACAATTCTTTCTTAAAAGTTATTATATATTTCCTTTGAAATAGCTATGAATTTAAAAAATTCATTTAAAATAGGATTGTATTTTAGGAAGAATTTTTTAATGTTCATTTTAAAACATATAAAACCCCATAAATGAAAGTATGATTCTGGTTGGTACACATATATTTACCATTCACAAAGAAATTATTGAGAGTAAATATTAATGAAAAATAAATTATGTTAAATATGTTGATAATAAAAGTAACCTGAATGAAAATGGAGGATCGAGTAGAAACCCCTTACATTAAGTCCCTAGGTGTTAATCACACGATCTTAATGACATGAATAATCAAATTCAGGTTCAAAAATTAATGAATCTAGAACCTCATATAAATGTAATTTACTTTTTATAACTATACTAGTTTCATTCAAGGACTTGTTATGGGATAATAGATTCAATTTCATTGTTTGAGATTGTTTTCTTCCTTGGGTTTCATGATCATTTTACTTATATTCATGTATGAAAAAAAAATATAATGAAAATGGTTTTCTATAATAGAAGTTGTATGTTATTATTGAGCATCCAGAATATTACAAGGTCATAAAATTTGTTTGTTTATTAAGAGTTATGATGAATCATTATATAAAACATTAATAAAAATTATTGGGGTTAACTGTCGGTTATTGATCATAAGAAACTGATTTTGATTTATAAATTAATATATTGTGTAAAAAAGAGTTATGGAACCTTATATCATTAATAATACATATATAATAGTCAGGTTCTCCCTTCAATATGGTTTCTTGACTGTAATTGATGATGGTGATAGAAATTGAAAACCCGTCACCCATAAATGTTATAAATTAACACATCTAAAATAGTGTTTTAATTTATAGTATAATAAAAGGGGAAATGGGATATGAGGATGAATTATTATTTAATCATAAAAAAATTCCATTAAAATTTTTGTTACTAAATTTATCCCAACATTTGGATAAATAAAGTGTGAAAAAAAGAAAATAAATTAACATGATATAAAATCAATAAAATGATGAATTTACCCATTTATGTAATCTTTCTTGAGAACCCATTCATAGTAGAGGTTTTGGAATTTTTATGATATAATATTATCCTAGACACGGTGAGGGAGAATGGGAGTATATATGAGTCGAATTTAGACACGAAGTCTTTGGAGTAGTGAAGATAATAGGGAGTGAGGGTCGGGGGGCTTGTAGTAGATGAGAGGAGGGTTTTCCTATTATTTTACTCATTATTTTTTTAATTATTCAAAGAAAACCATTAGTATTTACTATTGATTCCATTAATAGTAATATGTACATCTGTGTTTGAACCATGTGTTCTTACATCAGCCATGATTGTACAAATAGTGAAAATAATTGATAATGTATATATACGGTAAATTAAATTATTTTATAATTAATAAAAAAATTCATGTATTTCAGAAGAAACCCAAAAATTCACCCTAACCATATTTAGACAATTATAATTAAAAAATGAACCCCATTTATTGGAATTTATTTTCTAAATATTTTTAATTTAATTTTAATAAAAAAATCATAATTATTTCAAAAAATAATAATTGTAATACTATAATTAGTTTTATATCACCTTGAAAAATTAATAAATATATCATTATCTTATATCCGTAAGAAAATCGAATAATAATTGATTTAATATTTATAAGGTTCATAATAAAATTCATATTACTATTTATAAGGTTATGTTACTACTCAAAAAATTATCTTTGCCTTATCAGACACTAAAGATCTTATTAAACACAACTATGTATGTCAGTTTTTTGAAATCCAAAAATTAGGAAATATAGTTAGGTTATAACAATGTAATTTTTTTGTAGAGAATTAGTGATTCATTATTTCAATATTAAATTTATTTGAAAAATCATGGGGTGTTACATTATCCCTCACAAAAAATTTTCCATCAAAATTACCATAATGTTACACCACATAATGATTTAGGTAGTTCTTCATCATATTCTTCTCAGGCTCCCATGCATCCTATTCGATTTTATGAATATTACAATGTATATTTTCTAGTGATTTCTTTGGATTCCTCAAAATATTTTCATTAGTGAAAAAATCTGGATACACTCTTTACAAAAATATAGGCCTGGTTCCAATTTTATTCATTCAAAAGTGAAGACATGCCTTGGGTGTAGCATGTACATTGTCAGCATTGGGACATGGAATACATAGTATGCATTAGGAATCCTCGGTGGCATATCCAAATGATTAACCATATCTCCAATTCTATCCAAAATTTCAAAAGGTCCAATGTACATTGGTCTATGTATACCTTTCTTCCCATGTCTTATAAAACCCTTCAATGGAGATAATCTTTATGGAAATATGATCTCTAGATTCAAACTCCAAATCCTCCCATCAATTATCAGTGCTGCTTTGTTTTCATATTTTATCATCTTTTATAAGACCTAGAATATTCATTACCTTCACTATGGTTTCCTATAAATGTTCTGGGCCCTCATGATTATTTTATCAAACTTTATCTCAACAAGTAGGTGTACGACATTTTTTTCCGTAAAATGCTTTCAATGGTGCCATTTGAATACTTGAATGGAAACTATTATCGTAGGAAAACCAGAATAATGGCAATTATTTATCCCATATACATTAAATGTCATTTAAACATAATTTAAACATGTCCTCCATTGTTTGGATTGTCCTTTCTGATTTCCCATCACTTTGAGAGTGATAACCAGTACTCAATCAAAGCATAGTATCAGAAAATTTCTGAAGACATTTCCTGAATTTCGATGTAAATCATGGATCATGATCAAACACAATTGAGAGAGGTTATCCCTGATTTCTCACAACTTCATTGTCACATATTTATTCTATGCATTCCAGTGGAAAATCCCCTCTTATAGGAAGGAAATATGCTGTTTTCGTAAGTCTGTAAAAAATTTCCCTTATTTCACCATTTTTTCTCAGATACTTGGGTAATATAGGGTCAAATTCCATGTTGATGTCATCCAATTTCCATGTAGGAATAGGTATAGGATTCATGTTTTTTAGGATGTTTTAATTTTCCTTTCACTTTTTGAAAAAATAAACATCATGATACATAATCATCAATTTCCCTCTTCATGTTATCCCACTAAAAATGTTCCTTAAAGTCACTTTACATTTTAGTTATATGAGGGTGTACAGTGAAATTTGATCTATTATAGTAATCCAATTACACCCTTTTCATCTACAGTATATATGTAAGACATTTCCTCTTCCCAAATTTCAATATTCCATCTCCACACAAGATGTTATCGAGCTTCCAATCATTCACAACAATAATTTGTTCAAATATTCTCCACATTAGACTATGAAGCTTTAATTAGATCCAATAAAGATGATTAGTAACCACATGAAAAAGTAGTGATATCTCCCCTAATTTTATAACTCAAATACCCATACTCAATAGACCCATGTACAAAGTATCCTTATCAATACGCTTTTTGTGGAGAACTCTATGATCCTTAATTATCAATGCATTAGTAACCTTTTTTCTATTACTGGGGTTTAGTGTATGAAACAATCATAATTCATGATTTGTTCGAGCTATCTCCTTTACCTCATGTTGAGTTCTATTTGTGAGAATATATATTTAATACTCTTATGGTCTGTATGTATCTAACATTTTTTCAATAGATATAATGTATCCTTATAATCAATGAAATGATTACTACTGCAAACTCAAAATCATGAGTAGGAATGTTTTTTTAGGAATTTTAACTGCCTAGAGGCATATGAATAAACTGTATCATTCTACATAAGGAAGAAAAAATTTCCTTTCTATGATGCATCACTATAGATCACAAACCCATCATTCCCTGACGACAGAGTTAGGATCAGTGAATTCACTAATAACCTCTTCATGTCTTCACAAAGGTCTTCACATTTTTTCCAATATTAAATTAACGCCATCACGTTTATTCTATGTATTTGTGTAGGATAAAAGGGAATATTTTCGAATGAAATGAAAATAATAAGCTTCTAAACCAATAAAACAATTTACATCAGTTATGTTCATTTAGGTAGACCATTTATTCACAAAATTTCTCTTCGATTGATAAAAAGATATTCTATCCTAAGAGATAATGTGGCCAACAAATGAAACTTATCAAAGATAAAATTTACTCGTTCGAATCATCCCATCTAACTTATTTCTTATAAGCATATTAAAAATAGTGTGCAAGTGATATCCATGATCCTTATATATTTTGGAGTATAACAGTATATCAATAACAAATTCCACCAAAAAATATTCCAGATATTCCTTGAAACTCGAATTCATTAGATATATGAATACTGAGGGTGCATATGTTAGACAAAAATCCATTACTCTAAACTCATAATACCTAAACCTATTTCGAAACGATATCACTGGAATGTCATCCTACCTCACTAGTAAATAATGACATCTATTTCAATGTTCACTCATCTAAAAATATTGACACCAAGATTATTATCAAATAAATAAAAATTTTGAGGAATGGGATACTTGTTATTTATTTGTAAAGAATTTTTCTCCCTACAATCAATGTGAATCCTCATTGATCAATATTTCTTCTTAATGAAAATAACAAGGTCTCCCCATGGAGAAACAGTAGATTGAATAAATCATTTATCACTAAATTCATCTAGTTGCATCATTAGCTTCACTAATTCTATACTGGCCATTATATATGGGGTATTTGATATGGGCCTTGAATTAGGAATAATGTCAATGTGAAACTAATTTTCTAGCTCTATTTGATGTCTAGTTAAATCTTATTGAATGAAATAAACATATTATTCCTCAATTGGTATGTCCTATATTTTAACGTTATATTCATCACCCATAGTTTTTTCATTCCCTTCCACCCAAAAAATTTAATTCACTATAGATTTTAGCGTGTATCTATATGATAATTAGATGGTGATGTTTTTCCCTAATGTTAAAGGATTACTAATTTTCTCAAAATAAATTGCAACTACCTTCTTCTTGAAATAAATTATCTTATCATGGTTCAAAAGACAATCTTATCATAGGATTAATAAATATATTATCACATTTATGTAAATAAAATCATAAGATAATGCACAATTATATTCCATAATGGGGACTTACTGACACAACATTGTTGAAATGATACTTCCCTTATTATTATTGACCGAAAAGTCCCTTTTTAAAAAAATTAAATAACTAATTTTCTAAAAATAATGGAATAATATTAAATAATTTGATGATCTAGAATCAAATAAATAAATGGCTATGTCTGGGGAAATGATTAATGTATCTTCCACCATGTCATTTGGAACTTTAATATCAGCAGTTTTGATCGAATAAGCTTTTCACTGCTCCCTTGGCCATTTCTGAGGAACATTTACTTAACACTATATACAATCATTAGCATAGTGTCCCAAATCTATAAAATTATAGAATAATACATTATTATATTCATTCATACCCTTGAAAAAACAATCATGATGACCTTTCTATTCACACTTGAAGCACACCCATTTTCCTTTTAAGTTGTCACAAATATGTTTACTTCCATAATTTTCACAGGGTTTAAGGTAAAATATTCCATTCTTCCACATTTTTTATTTCATTTCATATGTTTATAGTATCCCTCTTATTCCCTTTTTATCTGTTAATGTCATAAGATATAGAGAATTCGTTTTTCATCTTGATAGCACATGATTCTATATCATTGAATTATCTGAATTTTTGACAGTCCATCCGCCATTAATGGAATAGATTTAGGCCACCCATGAATGGATAAAGCATTCACCATGGAATCCATATAAAGTCCAAATAATTTCATTCTATCCTTGTTAAGTTAGATTCATACTTTTCAACATTTTCATATTTCTTTTTACTCAAATTCAAAAAATTATTTTCCATATCAGCTCTCATTTCATGAGGAAAGTATTTCTCTATGAAAAGATCATTAAATATACTCCATTTTATTTTATATTTCTATTCACGATCTATTATTTTATTAATTAGTGATAAATATTGATAATATCTCCTGACATACGATGGACTTCAATGAGAACCTTCTCCATTTCATCTCTTCTCAAGGAGATAAATTTATTCTCTATGGAAATTGTCAATTGGTCCACTAAAAATTTGTTTTTAGTCCCATTAAATGACAGAGGTTGTTGTCAAATAAAGAGATCGAACATAGATTTTCTGGGATGGCGATCTGGATTCTCAATAGAATTATGGTTATTTTTCATAACATGAGTATATTGTCCTAGTATATTTTTATGTTGATCCTCACAAGTCACATCTCTATAGACAACATAATTATATTGCATAGGAGGGAAATCTGTACATGTGATACCCACATTCATGCAGTTTCTATTCCTTCCAATATGCATCATTTAAAAATAATGGAACACACTATAATAGGTTAGGAATAATAATGTACTATATCAACTTAGAAAAAATACATAACATATCTAGAAATACAATTCATGGTAAATCCCATAATCATAAATGTGATTTCTTTGATGTAAATTATAAATTTATATCCTCCATATTGTCTTGTAATGAAAATTTAATTATCCTAAGAATATCTATATAGTGTATCAAACTAGGTTCCTAGTAAATCCCCTTTTCATATACCAGGACACGTATGGTTGTGCTTGAAATGCGTTGTTAGTGTTGTCACTATTATGTACATGTGTTCCAGAACTATGTCCACTTTTAGTATCCATATAGGGATGTATTTTCTATAAATATAAACATAATATATTCCTTACCAAATATTTTAGGATTTTATTATATGTTTATCCTCAATGACTATCTTATATTTTTTCCTTAATCATCCTTTTTTAATTCAAGTTTCCATGTTTTATACTAAACTTCCTCTGATTCCAACAATAATGTCCCGACCCTTGTTACCCGATGTTGGGGCCTTGTTCCCTTATATTGGAATGATTACTAGAATTTAGTTCCCCAAAGGAACAAATAGTGTTGTAGATTTGTAAATCCATAAAAATACGTTAGTTCAACATTACAACTTAAAATGAAAAAAAACACATAAGTTTTATTGGCTACATAAAAAACTATATGTTTATCCATACCTGTTATTCAAAATAAACTTCTTCATGTTCTTAGAAAATGAATCATAAGATAGTGGGGAGCTTAGATTCTTATTAATAGTAATAAATTAAATATATGGAAACCTAAACATTAGGCTTAGTGAATAATTGAAAACAAATGCCTTTAATAAAACATAGACACATTACAACAAGAGTATTTTCAGAGTAAATATTTCCATAATAAAACATAATCATGAGTATTATACTATTCAAATAACCTAATGAATATGAATTGATAGCTTAACATTGAATGAAATTCGTATGATATAGATTATGAAACATACCTTCACCTCTTCATCTAAGACATCAAAAAATAATTAATACCTCATCCAAAACCATATCTAAAAATGGTGAAACCCTCATCCAAGTTCATATTTATTTTCCTAATGAGACCAACCGATACCTCAAGGGAATATAAAATTCCCACCCATCAAATAATATTTGTAATTAATTACTCATATTAATAGGTATAAACATAAACAATAGGTACATTTATATTGAAACTAACATAAGAATCATAAATATTATACCACAAACATTAAACATAAACACTAATCATTAGGAGTGAAATTGTGAATTGATTTAAGAAAGAACATTCATAGTAATAATAATCATAAACCACTAAAATAATATGTTAGATGATATCATTAATTATTAGTCCCATTTTTAGATAATAATCAAAAAGTGTGTTGATTTAAATGAAAATAATCATATAAAATCATCAAATATCTCCTAAGATAACGACTCTATTACTTTGAAAATAATAATTATTTTGGAAAAATAATTTTCTAAAACCAGAAGTTAAATAATTTTGTTTTTTCCAAATAAAATTCATTTTTTTATAAAAATAATTGTTCCATAAAATAAATTATAGAGCTCCCTTGAATATAGGTTATAATTCAAGAAATTACAATGAAACGTGATTGTATTTTATGGATGATTTTTTGAATTGTCCTTTTGATAGAAACTACTATTCATAAATGAAGGTATGATTCTTGTTGGTACACATTTATGGAACATTCAAACCTAAATAATTTGGAGTACCTATGAATGAATCTGAATTTAACTGAGTTATGTAGATAATAAATGTAACCAGAATGAAATTTGAGGATTGTGGAGAAAACCATTACCTTATTTTAAATAGTGTTCCTCAATTGATCTTAATGACCCGAATAATCAAATTTATGTTCATAAATTAATGATACCAGAACCTGCCACACATTTATAAAATTTACAATAATGATATTATGTTCATTCATTGCATTTTGATTGGTTAAGATATTCAATTTCATTGTCTGGGAGTGTTTTTTCATTGGCTATCATGATTGGTTTACATATATTCATATATGAAAAAACCTGTAGAATAAAAATCAATGCCTAGAATATATGATTTATTTTATTATTGAAGAAAAATAATATTACATTTTCATAAAATATTTTTGGTTATTAGGTGTGATTATGAATCAATATATTAAACGTTCATGATAATTCTTTGGGATAATTTGTTGTTCTTGATCAAAATGAACTCATTTAAATTCATAAATTAATATAATGTGTAAAAATGATTTTGGAACCTTAAAAAATTTATAATACATATATTATGTTATGGTTCAACAATGAAAATTGTTTCATGACAATAATTGTAGATGGTTATAGAAATTGGAAACTTGTCATCCTTGAGTTTGATAAATTAACACATCTAAGATGTGGTTTTCATTTCTAGTATAAAAGAAGGGGAAAGGGGATATGATGAAGAATTATTCCTTTTCATAAAAAAATTTCTATAAGTGTAAGGTTTTGTATTCATCACAACATTAGGATGAATGTAGGAGATGATGAAAGAAAATAAATGAACATGAAATAAAAGATATCAAAAATGGAATTTACCTCTTGAAGTAATCTTCATTGAGATCCCCTTTAGGGTTGATGTTTTAGTATTTTTAGTGGATAAATGGCTTTTGGAAATGGGGGAGGATCATGAAAGGATATTTGAGTAGAATTTAGAAAAGGGAAAATATTTTATCTGATTAAAGATAATAGTGTCTGATGGGGGTTTATAGTGGAGGATAGGAGGGGTTTCCCATTATTTTACTCATTATATTTTTATTTTTCCAAATAAAACCCATTATATTGATTCTTGTCACCAAAAATTGTAATATGTGAATGTGATTTGATGCCTACTATGATTAAATCATCCATGAATATATGGATAGTGAGTTTAACTGATTATGTATATATAGCGTAGATTACTATATTTTACTATTCATAAAAAATTCAGGTATTTCAGAAAAATCAATAAAATTCACCCTTACCATTTTTCAACATGTAGGATTATAAAATTAACTCCATTTTTAAAAAATAAGTTTCGAAATATTATTATATTAAATTTTAAATACATTATTAATTTTCTCAAGATTTAAAAATTCTAAAACTATAATTTATTTTATATCAACTTGGAAAATTAATCAAGATCACATTGTCATATAACCATAAGAAAATAAAATTATAATTGAATTTATATTCATAAGGGTCATATTACTATTCTTATTAATATTCATAAGGGCATATTACTCTTCATCAAAAATTATATTGATCTTAGGAGATGCTAAATATTTATTGGAATGCAACTATCTGTGTCGATAATTTCAAAATTTAAATAACAGTGGTTGAAAAATTCATTACACTTCCTAGGTTATAAAAAATTGATTTTTATAGAGACTCAGTGTTTTCATGAATTCAAAATTATATTTATATGGAAAATCATGGGGTGTTACTAGTGTATTAATGGGGATAGTGTTACCACATTCATCGGTTAAATTAATAGAGTGTTTTAAAAAATAAAATTTAGATTCAATGTAGTCTGCTGATTAGAATAATAATGTGACGATGGAGGATAATATCAGTGATTCAGTATATTCCATTTTTTCATATATGAAATTATAGTTTCAGACTGAAACTCCCACTCTTCCACCACCGCCAGCAACTCCCTCTCCTCCACCTCTACTAGTAGTCCCCAATGATTTTTCTACTCTTAAATCCCTCCACCAAAAATACTCAATTAATGAGAGATATTTCATTATAATAGTCATTGTCATATTATTTCATATGGGTTGAAATTTTATATTGGACATATTGTTCTTTGTCAGCAGATAGAGATATAACATTATAGGCTTACGATTCAAGATATTATATATAGATCAACTAGAGTACCGATATCTATTTATTAGGTGGCATTTGTTGAAAAAAAATTAAACACTATTTATATTATAAATCTTGACTTCTCCAACATATTAAGAAAGAGGTATTTGTATATTTTATCTTTTATTTAATTTTCATATTAATTTTTTTGAAATTTTGAAATTTTATATTATTATCTATTTTTTAAAGAAATACTTTAAAGGTAAAAATATATTGTATAATCGTCAACAAATATATAGAGTTATGACTTATGATACAGATTCTAGAAATTTTATTTTATTTTCAAGATATTCAAATTTGGTGTCGGGTGTTTATGATATTCCAAATGAAACTGATGTTTGTGGGTGTGGAAGGATTATGGGGATTTTTAAAAATGATTTCATTTAGCGTATATCTAAAGATATTTTGGGAATCAACACAGTGAATTTCTTTCATTCTTTTTCAGAACGTAAATTAATCATTTATTTTAATTTATAAAAAATTTATACATATCTTTATTTTTTGTAGGTGTTTTTATTAAATTTTTAAGGATAATTAGAAGACAAATGTTTATGGATTTATGGACCTAGATATCATTTCACCAATAGAAAGTACAATGAATGAAGTGGAAAGAATAGTTTATATTTATGAAATATTTCATTAGAACGTAATTAACTAGTGATAGATGTTTCTATATCATCAAAAGTAAGATACAGTTTTCTCCTAATGATATATATATAACATAATAAACACTAATATTAAATTTTATTTTATATCATTGTCCATTAGATGATAGGTTTTCTCGTCACTGGGAGAAGTCACTTATTTATTAAGCATTATCAATGGTGAATTGAGAAAAATTTTATAATATGTATTGGATATTAAAATTATAATTTATTAATATATTTTTTATAATATAATTAATTATATATTTACATCATTGTAAATATTTTCAAAGAGGGTGTGTAATTTATTTGGAGTGACCACAATGAATAAGGAAACCAATATAAAAAATTTAAATTTAAAGGTGAATGTAAATTTATTAATAATATATTTAATATATATGACATTAAAATGTTATTTTGGAATTGAAGAATTCATTTTCACCACATTCACACAACAATAAAAGTGGTCAAAAAATGTAGATATTATGTGTTAAAATTTATGTATGAATTAATTTCAACTGGGAAAATTAAAATGTTAAAAAATGTGTGATTTATTTATTTCATATTCCTTAATATGTTATTTGTTTTATTCATAATAAAAGGTAAATGATTTCCTTCTAATTTGAATATTTTTATTACTTTATCCTTATAGTGAACTATGCTAAGACACTTACAAGTGGAATGTGAAAATCATTTTATTAGTTTGTTTAGATTTTAGATTGGATAATATATATATATATATAATAATATTGAATATTTAAATTGTAAAAGTGTCTCTTATTATTATGAAGCTAATGCTAATAATTATTCATGTTTTATTTTTTTGGCCAGTTTAGGAGAGGATGGATGACAATAAATAATTTAAAAAATTTATTTTTCATTTATTTTATTTAATTTCCAATGTAATGAACCATTTATGTATGGGTATTAATGTCGTTTATTAAATATAAAACGAAGAAAATTCAACTTGCTAATGGTGTTTAAAAAATGGTTATTTAATAACCCGAGAAAAATATTTTATTTCTGTTAGTTATTTAATAGATAATGTAGATAATCCTTTATAAAGTCTGTTTTTTAAATTTGTTATTAAAAAAACAATATGAAATATATTTTTTCATGTCATTAATTTAAGAATTTATTTTAAAAAACACTCCTATATGGTTTATTATTTCAGTTAAAAATAGATGATGTAAAAAAAGCAATGATTCATTTATAATGAATCCATCAATAACAATGTCGTATAAATGACATGAAAAAGAAAATAACCAAATGTTAAAAGTCATTTCTCACTTGTAAAAAGAGATTTCAATTTCTTGAATTGAACTATGAATCCACAATCCCAAAAACGTCAACATACTAGAGTGTAAAATATGTATAATAGAAGTTAAAATGATAAAAAAACTAGAATGTATAAACCAGAAGATCTAATAACCAACATGAAGAACAATTAAAAAAATATATATAGTGAATCATGAGTATTTCAAAAACATATCTAGGGAAATTCTTGGACATACTCAGAATATACTCAACTACCAACATACGATGTAGCACCATTTTCATTAACTAGCTGGCCACTCCAAACTAGACAATCTAGTGTAACATCCAACCATGCTTCATCATGTCAAGTGTATACCATCCCATCTAATTGGGGTCAATGAGAATCCATCACTCTACCCACTAGATGATGTCCAAGATTACCATTATAATAATAATACATGCAAGAAAAAAGTCTAAGAACAACAACCCATAACATCATCATGAACGATCCATTATATGGAATTATATCCTATGGTCTAATGGACTCAATAATATCATAATTCCCATGCATGAGCCTCTATAGTGGATCTCATCCCATGTTTCCTGTGATATTTCCAATAATATGACATGAATCAAAAACACATTTGAAAATACATTTCTTTCCCAAATAAATTTATTCAATAATTAAATAACACTTGGAAATCACCATTCTATTTACGGAAAACCATATTCAAAATAATTTTAAAAATAGAAACTGGGTCCTCACAGTACCCATTTTTTCAAAAAAATACTAAATCATCCAATTATTCCATATATTCCTTCACATCACATCACCTCTGATCAAGCCAATATATAAAAAAACAATTCACAATCAATACATTTATCATTTCCAGCAAAAATACATTTTTAAATCTATTTTGAAATCATTTCACATAGTCTAAATAAAACAAAACTTCCACATGAAAATTGTAAAATGGGCCTTTAAATTTAATATATAGAAACATTTCCAATATGAAAAAGCCTAATTTCATTTATACCAATTCTTCAATAAACCATATCACAATATTTGTATCAGGTAAAACATTTAGAAACAAATTTATGAAAATTTAAAATTTAGTCAGAAAACCATGGCAATTTGGAATCACTTTTCACACCATAATTAGAATTTATAAATTCTATTTCCAAATAGAATAAGAAAATCACAAATGAAATCTAACCCTTTCCATTGAAAAATACCCATAATAAAATAATACATAAACAAAACCCATTTTATAAATATATTTTTCAACATATGTGCTATTCAGAAACCCCATTCAAGGTACCCAATAATGAATAACACATGAAACAAGGACCATCTATTTTTAAATATCAACTTTTAACAAATTTTCAATTAATTTAATTTGAAAAAAAGTATAAAAGTACAATAGTTGCATTTGAACCTCCACCACTATCCATGCAAATACATAGAACAATAAAATCCAATAATTTGCATATACTACACCCATGACACGAAATTCCATTTTAAATCATCAATTGTAATTTAATAAAAACCTTAGGTGTTTCGAAATATAGGAATATTTGAAGAACCCCTTTGGAAAACATTTTTGAACCCATTTTGTTTCATTAAAATAACAAAAACATTTATTCCATCTCAAAAGATGCATTACTAAAATATATTAAAAGTAATAAAGTATTGATTAAAAAACTATGGAATGTTCCGTGAAAAAAAAATGGAATCACCTATGACTATGATGTGAAAAAGAAATACATTAGGAGAGACAAGACTTGTTACTTTCAAATAATCCACAGAACCTAACAGAAAATGGAAACAACCCACACAAAACTGTAGCCCTCAGTGTTTTACCAATAATGAAAACCCATCATAGAATACATGCGAACTAGGGAGAATGTGAAAAAGATGATAAAATCAACTAATACCCCATAGAAACATACCGAGGAGTCTTTAGGGGTCTTCAACAATTGAATCTGAAAAAATAATAGGATGATTGAGATCCACTATTGCTTCTTGTTTTAGTGGGGTATGAAAATACCAAATTTGATTTAAAATAGAGAGAATTATGGGTTTTCACACTTTTAATGATTTAACATACTCTCATGGTTTTTTCGCATGGTTTTCCAAAAAATATACCAACATTAGAAACCATATTAGAGAAGATGGAACCTCATATGAGATGGTCTCATTGTTTCCCAATATGTGAACCAAATCATGATAAATTCTACATAAAAAACGAATCACTTCCCACATTGTGGCCACAAGGTTTATCAAACTATGTTCTAGACCAGCTCCATGTCCCAAACACCAACTATCAAGATTTATGGTTTCTAAGGTGAGTGTGCACGGTTTCCTATAATATTTCACCAACCAAGAGACACCTTCTATTAATCCCCCAAAAGAACCACTTATCAATAATATCTCATTTGATGGATTCCAAAACTCAAAAATTAAAATTTTCACTTGATCTAATCCTAAATCAAATGATCTAATATGGAAAAAAGTATGAAATAAAATCATTACTCTTTAAGGGTTGTGAAAAAAATCCCTACCACAAACACATTATACCCCCAAAATGTTCACCTATCTTAATCATAAAAATATGACAATCACAAACACAAACAAATCAAAAAAACCATGAACCTCAGTTGAAAATATTTCTCAAAAAGTCATGCCTGCCCACTTCTATTGGATCCCACAACACGATGAAAAATAGGGGAAGAAGGGAGTGTTTTCCCCACTAGAGAAACCCAACTCACATGAAAAACATTGAAACCCATATAATACCAACTCATAGACACCTATAAAGGAAATCCAGACACAAACATGCCAAAATTAACTACACTTTAAGAAAAAACAACTTCCACTATAATCAGAAATTCCACACATATATCAAATTCCCAACTTAATGAAAACATATGAATAGATCCCAAACATTGTAGTGAACCTGAAAACCTGATACAATAATTGATTTTCACATGCATGAATATCCCCCATCATGTTCAATAGGAATCTAAAATTGATTCATGAATGGTTATCCATAAAATTTAGCATATCCAAGGCACATAAAAGGATGCCAAAATTAGGCCACTAAGCCTCTAATTATAATTTGATAAGTAATTAATAAAAAATTTATGACAACAACAATATAAATTATATCCACTACAATAAAAAATACATAACTAGGACAAGGTTCCCCACATATCTAGTGATTACCTGAATACACACAAGCTTCAATCAAGGGACTACTGCTGGAACCCTTATATCAGAATCATCTACCACCTTCCATCTATATGATAACATCCTCTAATAAATTATTTATCTGTTGAAAACGCATCTTAAAAAACTTCTCCAGATGAACCTAATGACCATAATGAAGACATGCATTTTAAGGATACTAAGAGGACATATTAGAATTCATGCATTGACTGCATAAAAAATATGATTGAATAGTTTGATGAATGAGAAGCTAGAACCAATTTAATAGACACCTGAAAAAAAAGTCTTTTATCATACTCTTATTATAAGATTGTTAAAATTCTTAGGAACTACCTACAACCAACTTCAACCCAATATACAACTCAACTAAGAATGTATCATCTAACAATATCTAAAAATGATGATCTTGCATCAGGGATCTCACTATGATCACTCAAGGATGACCTCAAACAAAAAAAATATACATACATTGATCTTTTGATTCTACATCCAGAGAAAAATAATCATGCTCCATGAAGTGATAAACATGGCCCTTCACTATCTAAAGTCCTTGCTGAAAATTAAAGTGTTCTTCCACTTTATTCATCTTGAGATACGTAGGTAGAAATTATCAAACAAATGTGGTTCTATACAGATACCCTATCACCCAAAATTAAATCAATGACATAGAAATCACCTTTCATTGTTTCAAAATGGACCCTAAAATATTCTATAACAGCACACACTATCACATCTCTGAGAGTTCCCAATGATCTTAAGACACTCTCAAATTCACCAAGACATTATACGCCCATTAATAGGCCTAAATAATTATGAATAATAGGAAAAAATGGAGGATAACATGAAACTATGAAATACCTAAATGAAATTTTATGGAGCTTCCAACGTGTTATATTTTCAATAGAGGAATAAAAGAAGAATCCACATCAACTTCAAACATAAATGAAAAATGATCTCAATATAAAACAACATGATCACATTCCAAATGTTACAAACAAAACAAAATTCTCTCTATAAATCAAACATTTTCTTTTCAATTTTAGAGCCACATCTATCCAAGGACAATATACAAATACCAAAATCAATTTTTTTAAAATTTAAGAACAATATTTTCAAAGAAAATCTAACTGTGAAAATAATTTCTCCGTTTTAAAATTTTTTTTTGAAAAAACATATCCACGAACATTATTTAAAATGATCTTCCACAAAATCCAATGAACCAACTCATTTTTGTTAATTATACTTCTGGTTATATAATCTATTCCCATGATCCAACACAAACATTATGCACACACACCATCATATATGAATGTTAATAAGAAATAAAAAGAGTTAAACATACCACATTATCATCAAACCAAATCATTAACAAAACTTTCAATCCAAAAGACCCTATATTTCTAAACCCATTATTATCAATATGAAACTACATGAATGAAATGATTTTAATTTCAAATCCCAATATAATTTTAAAATACCACGCACACTAATAAAACCACAACAAAACAAAATTCACACCAAAGTACTAGTATATGTATGTAATTTTCATGCCTAAACCAATGAAATTATTATTGGGCCATGAACCAAGTAACCATAAAAAACTAACTGGAATGAGAAACATGAACTTGTAGAACAAATGGATCAATTCTCCACATGAGATCACAACATATTACTGGTTTCCTCCATTTTACATCCTCAACTAATGAAATCAAAAGGACATAAATGATCAAATCCTACCCTAACCATGGAAACTCGATGATCAGAAAGAGTACGGTTTCGTGTCATCCTTATCACGCCTTAATCTCAAGCACCAAATGTATAAATATATATTCTAACTAACATCCAAAATAACAAGTACTTCTATAATTCAATTTTTTATCAAACCCCAGTGGGATGACATCCAACCTAACACCAAAACTGATCCATTATAAGGCCATAATGACATTATTATTCCCCATAGGATGAAAACTAATTATGGGTATCAATGTAAACATAATTATATTTTTTTCATAAAATCATAGTTATAATATAAAAAAACTGAGCACATAAAAATACAAAATAATAATTGTATATCAAAAAATAAATAAATGATCTCATTAAAACAACCACTGAAAAAAATCTGATTACAAAAACTAATATCTAACAGTGAATCAGAATCTCTATGTGGCCTCTTGGTACCCACAATCTACAAGTCATATATTCTCCCAAGGAAACCCAAACCAGAATCAAGAACCCGAGAAACTGATCCAAAAAAATAGCTCTATCCTATTGACATGGAATAGTACAATAATTGTGTGATTATACCATAAATTAAAAGTTAATCCCTATATAATCCATGAATTTTTTTTCTTAAAACATTCTATAATCACTAGTTTAGAAATAAATTTACAAAATACTTTTCCAATATTTTCAAATATTCAAACACATATTTTTAAAAATTATCTTTTCAATACCACACAGAAAGAAGTTAATTACAGTTTTTTTCCATTTTCAATGGCATCAAAAAACCAATATTCCCAAAAAAAACTACATACTATTTTAAAAGTTCCATACCAAAAAAATTATGTGATAAAAGCATGATGTATAATACCCAGTGGATAAAAACCATAATGTATTGAAATTAAATAGAACATAGAAAAATTGAATGATGGGAATTTTTTAAAAATATATATAACAACCTCTAGAAGTACTAAAAATGTAATCACCAGCCGAAATATTATTCACTCTAAAGTCAATAACCAATTTGAGGCTTAAAACAATTCATTGTGGTGCAACGTCCCACCTAGCCCCATTATGTCATGGGGTTACCAATGCTTATAATTATGATCTATGAGAAAATGTCACTTGATCCTAAATATGAAACCCAAGAATCTGTTCATAACAATAATGTTACATGGGAACACATGGTATTTACCATAACCCACAGTATCTTCATGAACGATACAGTAGATGAGATCCATTCCCAATATCTGATTACCTCTCCACCAAAAACTTCCCCATGGATAAGCCACTAGAGAGTATCCCATCCCATGGATCCCATGGTTTTATGATACATTAGCCATGTATCACAAACACATATTAAAATAAATTTCTTTAACAAACTTGTTTATTTGAAAATTAAAGATCACATGGATTGCAATATTTTATATAGGCACAATCACATTCCAAATCAATTTAAAACCCACAACTGATATTTTACACTACCTATATTTTAAATACCTTCTCTAAAACATGTTGTCATGCTAATATTTCCATCACATCACATCAGATCCGAACTATCCTTTATAAGTAATCAAAAATTACCAACCATGCATTTAAATTTTCTATCCCAAATATATTTTGAAATCAATTTTAAAATAACATTACAAAATTAATATATTACAACACTTTCACATGAAAAATGACACATGTCCGTTATATTTAAAATACAAATCCATTTCTACGATGAAAGGAAACTAAAAACCTTTATACCAAATCATCAAAAAACTCTATTGAAAAATTATAAAATAGACAAACTTTTAAATAGAAATGTGATACATATTTAAATTTAATATATTCCCCATTCAAATTTAGAAACTAATTTCCCCACATATTCATAAATAATAAATTCAATCTAAAAAATTCAATGATAAAATATCACATGAAATCAAACCCTTCATATGGAGAATTCACCATCATAAATTCACAGTCACACCAAAACCATTTTTGAATCACAATTTTGATGATGTTTTCATTTTAAAACCTCCATTAAAGGTAAAAAATAAATACTCCCACCACCAGCAAGGACTATCTATTTTAAAAAACAAACTCTACACACATTTTCATCTCAATTCACTTTGAAAACATATTTTCAAATAATTTTTTTTACATAAATCCAAAACCATTAGACATGAAAAAGAATCAAACTATAAATGATGCTAATTTTATGCTACAACACCCATAGAACCCAATTCTATTTTAAAATATCAATTGTAATTTCATTATATATAACTTTGGAATGAAAATTTAGGCCCAATTGAATATTTCTTTTTGAAATATATTTCTCCACCATTTCTGATCAAAAAAATACCCAAAAAAATTATACAATCACATTACAAGCATGATAATAATATTTTGAAAGCATTCAATGAATTAATATGCATCCATGGAATGTAACAAAATATAAATGGATAAAACAACCTACCACCATGTCTTGAAAATGCATACAAACATCTTGTGATGGAAGACTCATTCCTGGGTGAAAATACACATACCATAACATCTATGGTAAAAAACAAAAAAACCAAACCTAAACATAAAGATTATGCTGATAAAGAATCCCAAATAATGGGGAACCAATAACTGATATAGAAGAGTAATATGATGATGCAATTGAACAAAACACAATGAAACATACCTAGATACCTTCAAGGGGCTTCAAAAATTGAAGGAAGGAAATAACGGGGGAGCTTGGAGACACCCCTGGTGCACCGAGGCCATTCAGGGGAGGAAAATACCAAATTATGGTTGAAACACTAGGGAAAAAGAGGGAATTTAACACTTTTAATGATATGGGAAACATGCATTGTTTTTCTCTATAGTTTGTGAATCATTGCACCAACTATGTTCTTCATCCTAGAGTAGAGGGAACCCTTCATTGGATGGCCACATAATTTCCCAATCCATTCTAAATCTATTACAAATTTACTTAAAAAAATGAAAACCCCTTTGTATTATTCTCGCACGTTTTCCTATACCCTATGAAATCCATGTCCAATTCCCATGACAAAAACACTCATGCCACACAATTTCTTAGTATAGGGAGCATGGGATCCCCTAACCATGTTCCATCTGGGAACCACCTTGGATCAATAGAAAAAACTCTATAATTCATCAGTAACATACCTTAAGGCAACCAAAAATAAAAAATTAAAATTGGGACTCAACCTAATCCTCAATCAATGGATCCAATATAAAAAAAGAATAAATTTAATGAATTTAAATGGGTCATGATGTAAATATTAGTCTATGTTTGTTGAAGATATATAGAGAGTAAGTGATAATAAATGGTTAACATAGGCTATTACCCTATGAGAGGAACTATAAATGTCATAATTTGGATATGGTATTTATGGATCATGCTATAAATTGATTGTTATAGTATCACTTAAGTTAAAAAAAATTATTTCCCATTAACTAAAATATTTTTCTATATATTTACATATAGGGACCTCATGATATGATATATGCCCATAGTCATAAGGCACATGTTAAGAGGGATCATAGTGAGAGGCCTTCAAGGGAGTAGTATCCCTTGATATTATTTTTTGATGAGTGGACGATTGATGATTTAAAGGTCCATGAATCCATGAAATATTTTACATTAGAGATAAAATATTTTCTATTAGGATGGATGGAGGCTAGTATCGAGTCTGGCTGGGAATGTATTGTAATTAGGGAATCGCTGGTTGTGGTGACACAATACAAGAGAGGACTATTGGATATTACAATTTTATCATGTTTAATGAGATATTAGTAGTCATATAATACATTAGTTTGTAGATAATGTTGTAATTCAATTCTATAGAATGGGTAATAAATCATGGAGAAATTGGATTGCCCCACATATTCATGTATCATTTCTATAGGCTAGTGTGGAATAATGACATTGATGGATTCATCTCCTGATTAAAAAACTATCATAGGTTGATGTAAAAGATCAATTAAATTTTTTTATAGCCTCATATTGTTCCCATAGGTATATTGGTGGATTAATGTGTGTATATTGTGGGCGGGTTATCTATGACCCTATGAATTCTTGATATTTCCATGTTGATTTTATATCATATTATGAATGATTCCAATTTTTACTAATATTATAGAGTCAGTAACTAGTCGATATGAAAATTATTTATTTTAAGCTTATCATATAATTACATGAATTCTCCTAAAAATTTTATAGAGTGGAAAAAAATTTATTTCATTGATTTTTAGGGAATTTAGAATCCCCTAGAGACATAGTTGAGGATTAACATAGGGAACCATCGTCTGACATAAAGATACTATGATAAGAATAAATTAAAAAAAATCTATATAGACTGTGTTATAGACCTTATTGGTGAATAATAAAATCATATAACCACTATTACGTATGTGTAAAAAAATAGAATATATGAATTGATACATATGAATATGTATGCGTATTTTTATGGGAGGCCATTTTGATCACAATATTTTAACACTATCCAATGATATCGAATATATGGGTCCCAGATTATTTGAGGATTCCCCATATAGAGTAAATCTAATTTAAAATTGGGAGTTTACCAATATGAGTAAGAAAATATCCTATGACATCTGAAGAAGGAGACTGTTGATGTTAACAATTCAATTTTTTTCCTGAGTGTGACTCCTTGGATTGATGATCGATGAATAAGGAGTCCTTGAAACATATAAAAATGGTTAGTATTATGATTTATGATTAAATATGGTACTGGGATAGAGGTGTGCAATTTGAAACATTATATATACCATCATATGGATCATGACGTGTTGCTTGTGTCTCAACATTAGTGGAATCTACATGACTCCAAAATTAACATTGTCATTATAGATATTGGTTTGGTGCCTCACACTTCTTTGGGAAATTTCCGATGTTGAATAAGGACATGAGTGAGAATATCATATGATAGAAGATGATACATCTTTTCCATATTCAGCAGCTACATGGATGGTTGCAAGATGGGACATGGGAGTGATAAAATGTTGTTCTAGTGTAAAGGCCTGATTTGTTTACACAAGAACAATATAGTTACTTCATATGTGTGTGAATTTGACCAATGGTGGGAATTTTAATATCATATATTTTTAGGGATATCAAATACCCTCTCTAATAATAATTAATGTATTGTTATGGGAAAATGATACTATTCAATAAAAACAGGATAATAAATTATTTATAGTTTGTATGTAATGTTAAAACCCTATGATCAACTTTGAATATTATATGGAATATTTTTTGAGTCTGGATCTATGTTGAAGATATATTATAATGCCAATAAAATCTTGGTTTTTGTACAACTAAATATTAAATATTTATATTATAACACGTGGAATATGTTACAGAAAATAATTGAATATATCATGAACTTCAGAACATTTGAGAAATTTGAGACCACCATTAGTTCTATGATGTAGGATTTACAAAATCCACGTTACATATTTTTTGAAAATTAGATGTTTGGTTCCATCTTATATGAGATTCATTTTTTAAATACTTTTTATATTTTTTAAATTGAATAAATTATGTTTCTCATGAATATTGTATCATACTAGGAATATAAGACTACTATTAGGTCCGGAATGTTTGTTTTGCTGCAAGGAAAACATTATTTTTATCATATGGGGTTTATTAACTATTCATGTGAGGGTAATTTATTTATTTATTATTACTATTATATTATTAATAATTATTAAAATTATTTTCCGCTATAATACAAAAAAGCCACTCGACCACCATTGATAACTATGGGTCCATCTAATATATTCCTTTTGAATGTAATTTGAAGAATTTGAAGATGAAAATAATTAATGGGATTTATTAAAAAATTAATTCATCGATTTTTAGTTCAATTGAATTTCAAATTGAGTGTTATAATTTTTTATATATTGAAATCCCAATCATTCAGAGACCAACATCAAATGTACTCAAATGATTCTATCTTGTTTTGTTGATCATTCCATCGAGTCTAAGTGTTCTCTGTTCTCCCATGAATTTGTTCATAAATACATGATTTATCTAATTTTCATCTACCCATATTAATTTTCTCCTTCAATTCATTCATGTAACATAGGGTTTATAGGTTTCTATTATTTTATTATAAATTTTCAGTTTATTTTTTTTGTTCAAATAATAAAATAATGAAATTTTTTTAAAAATAAAAATATAAAAAAAAATTTGTGTTGGGGATAATTTCACATGATTATAAAAAGTTATTTCATATTTTTTACAAAGTGTAATATAGTGTATATTTTCCAAATATAATTATGATAATTTATTATAAGATCATAAATGTAAATTATGAAAAATATATACAAATTATAAAATATAATTTATCAGAGTGAAAAAAAATTATTATAAAAATGGAATTTTTATAAATTTTCAATAGATAATAGAAGAATTATTAGAAGGTAATGATCTAGAATTGTCATGATATTGTTACATTGAATTATGTAATGTTTGTTTTTTAATTATAACCTTAGGTTAATAACTCGAAATTAATTATTATAGTCATAAGGATTATTAAATGAAAATTATATGATATTACAAATGATAATTCATGAATATTATTAATTAAAGTTTTTTAAAAATTGATGATATGATAATAAATAATTTTTTCCGGAATAATTTTAACTTTTTTATTAATGAATAAATATAAATAGTGCTTCTTCTATTCTTGAATTAATATAGAGATATGAAATATTGGGTTTCAATTTATAAAAAACCATGAGGTGAATATTTTTTGTTTTTTCATTGTCCTAAATGATCATTTTGATATTTTCTATGAGAAATTAAATGTCATCTCATATGATAATTTATTAATTTATTGAAATAAAATATATTTTTTTGGTTCTATAATCCCTTGGTGAACCATGACTGTGGACCTATCGATGACTCTAAAAAAATAGTATGTGAGGATGATTTAATGGTTCTCATAGTTTCCAAACAAGATTTCAAATCACATAGGGTGTTTATTGAAGTCATTGATATCGAAAACATTGAGGTATAGAGTACATTATTTATATTGGGCTCACATTTACACATGTTTCCATATTGACCAGTTTTTCTAGATTTCTAATGATTAAGAAGGATTATGATTTCATGTTGTTGTGTGTGTATATCATGATCCAATTTTCGATTTCTTATTCCATGGGTGACACATTTTTTTCGCATTCGATGTTTTATTTTGATTAAATGTTGTTATGTAGGTTTCATTATGCTCATGATTATATGTAATGAATCATATTTTCTCACCCTAAATGGGTGATTCCATTGCATTACAGGTTCAGAATGTTAATTAAGATATGTGGAATGTCAAGGAAAACTAAACCTTAGTAGGGTTGTGTTCTTGATTTCCATGATGGCGATGAGATACCTTAGAAATGGGTGGATGTATGAGGTATCTGTTGTGTCATTTTTTGGGTGTTATTGAGGTATCCTTTATTTTTCAAATGTCATTCTCTCCCTGACTTTAGGGTCAATGTGATTACCAGATATTATCATTATAGAATACCCTAATCACATGATACTCTTTATATATTAATTATGTATCAAATCATGTCTCTAACATCCTAAGGATTTCATATGGGTTTATTTTTCCTCTTTCAACTAATTATATTATCTTCTGACATGGAGCCAAAACAGATACTACCATTGTTTTTTTGTGAATTGGTTACTAAAATATCACATGGTTTTGTATTTTTTTAGGTTATTTTAAAATAATTTATATTAATTATTTAATAAACATGATATAATTGTAAATATCAAGTTAATCACTCATTTTTTTCAAATGAGTGTAGTCCTTACACCCATATTATAAATTTAATTGATTCTATAAATTTCAATACTATAGTTTCCTTGAAAGGTATGTTCTATATGTTTGATCTATTTGTAGATGATTCAAAGTTTGATGTGAAATAGGATATACATATGAGGAATGACATATTTGTTTATTTATTTACTTTCACATATTACTATATTTCATTATTCAACATTGGATCCCATTGAGTTGAATCCATTCATTTGATTTCAACAATAAATATTTATATTATATAATTTTCATCATCCATTTCATCATATTATTATTCTTCTTATGATATTTTGTAGAATGTATAGTCCACACTCTTGGGGAAATAAACCCCCATTGTTTGCTGGTAGCCTCATGGAAAAGGGGGGGTGCACATCAGGTCATCTAACATTCTGATGCGTATTTGTTGGTCTAGATCTGGATGTTATACTAGATATGATTATTTAAATGAATATTTATCCTCCACCCTAGAAATTTATATAATACTATGTATATTATTGATACAAAGAAGTTTTTGGTTTGCTCGATAGTCGCCACATAATGATTCAGTTCGAGTCAGAAATAGATTTTATTACAGCTTGGTCGAGGGCTCCGTGTATCTTCAATGGATATCTTTTCTTAATTTTACGATGGTCCTTCGAGTTTCATATGAACCATGACTCACCGTTGGAAGTGGTATGAGAAGGCTTCAATAATCTTCCACTTCTTTTCCAGGATCCTGCTATTATCTGCTTTCTTGGTAATATGGTAGGATGATTTTTATGTTCTGATTCTCAGATAGAAGATGTGTGCCACCAGGTTAATCCACAGGTTTGTGTGGAGTTGGATGCATCCTGAAAACAATTTTATTATGTGTGGATTACAATTATAGATGAGAAAATGTACAAACAACAGGTGGCCTATGAGGATTTGATGGAGTTTTTCCCTTCTTGTGACCACTTGGGTCATTCAGTAGTGGATTGCAATAGGGGAAGGCCCATGAAGGCTCATTTTCCATATGTCATGTTATCTACTCAAAGGTAGGGTGATGTTATGGGAAGGGATTCAGAGGTTGTTGTGAGGGAAGGTCCAAGGATGAAGTAAATGGGAACTGAGGGTGGGGGTAAGGAGCCTATTCTTCTGGTGGTGGAACGACAATTGGATGAGTAGTGTTGGGGGATTGTTGTGGATGGACATGGTCCTGTTCTAGGGGAAGGCGATGTTCTGGGCAAGGCATTGGAGGTTGATGTGGGGGCGGTTCTTGTTCTAGATGAGGAGAGACCAGAAGGTAGTGGTAGGGTGGTCCAGACTCTAGTGGTGTCTAAAAAAAAAGAGGGTTCCAGTAGTGAGTTGTTCGGGGATTGTCGGGGAGTTGTAGCCACTTTTTCTACGGTGGATGGCTTGGAAGGGCATGTGCTGGCTGTTGGAGGGGATTGTTTTGAGGATCACTGAGAGGGGGAGGTACCCCTGGCACATGCAGTGGAGGAAGCGGGATCTAGATCCTATATATAATCTTTTTTCACAGGGGGTCTAGAGGTATGGATGTCTCAGCCATGCCTTTTATCCCTTTGAGAAACAGGTTTAAAATCATCATCAATATCAGTCTTCATTCCGGTTTATGTGCTATATTAGAAGGTGTGGGTGTGGGTGTTGGGTTGTCCATGATGGAGCTGATTGGTGGATATTTGGGACAAGAAGAGGTTTCTAGGGCTGTGGAAAATTCTACTGATGGGGTTATATACCTTTTTCAGATTGACATGAATACTTTGAATCAAAGAAGGGAGAGGAATATGGGGGGCAATGGTAGTGGCTCTGAATATTTTCTAGGTAAAGGGAAGGAGCGGGATGGGGTGGTAATGAAAGTATGAGTGGACTGGTTAGTCATTCATAGAGCGATATTGTTCAATGTATGGACAAGAGGTTGGCCGAAAATGAAGGAATGTTATCTGCAACACCAAGAAGAAGAACTTGGAATGTATAGTCTTATCTCCCATTCCCGAAAAGAAGTAGATATGCTTTTAAGCAGGATAGTGTGGTGATTCTTTCCTTTAAAAAAGATAGCTTGGCTAAAAAGTCATGTGGAATCCAACCGTCTACAGATCAGTCGAGGAGATGGGATTTTGGTGATTTTCATAGGAAGCATGGACTGGCTTCTATTTGGGATTCAGCCACTACAGATGACGAATCTGGTATGGGATGTAGTGACGATTACGGTTACTATGATCTGTAGTGTGGTGCTATTTTAATTTTAATTTGTTTAAACTGCAAGGGTCAGTTTGTGATGTGGTGGGTCATTTGGTATTGATCTGTTTTTGTTTTGAACATGTTTTGGGTACCGACAACTCATAATCCGACTTTTAAAATGGAATAAATGTTCAGGTTTAGTATGTTTTGAGGTTTTTTTCAAATATTTGTACAAAATATGAATTATATAAAAAAATCTATTGAAAAAAATTCATTTTAAAATAAATGAAGGATGAAGATGGTGAAATATTATGGTTGAGTTATTTTGAAAATTAACACTTGTAATTATATGGGATATAGAATCACATAAATTTCATAAAGGTGACTGGGAAATGCATTGAGTTTTTGAAGGAACGGAAACTATCTTACTAATTTAGAAGGTATAAACCCTCCAATGTGATAGTCAAATATAATTTTACAGTATATAAAATATATATAGAAAAATATTTCAAATATGAGTTAAAGGAAGAATATTTTAATAAGATCATAATGCATAAATTTATTGATGAAAATGAAGTAAAAAAAACTCCAGTGCCCAAATTGAATGGGGAAGATTTTACCATCACCACTATTGAGGTAGATCCTAATAAAAATAGTGACAGTTATGTCATTTATTCACCATTTATTAACTTCACCACCTATATAATAATCCACAATGATGATGACATCATTTTAATATCATTGAAGGATTTAAATGATCATTTCAATTAAGTTCATCTATTGTTACATGTTTCAATGATCAGGAGATCCTCTATAATAATTATTATTTTTCTATATTGTGGTATGAATTATGTCGTTGACATTATTAGGGAGATTTGATATTTTATCTTGATTCAATTTTCTATTAAAAACATTACTTTTTTGATAAATTATAGTCATAAAGTTCCCGATTCCTACACCAATCAG
Organism: Viscum album; assembly: GCA_963277665.1. Lineage (NCBI taxonomy): Eukaryota > Viridiplantae > Streptophyta > Magnoliopsida > Santalales > Viscaceae > Viscum > Viscum album. Next base: position 1,067,441,507 of record OY728160.1, read on the forward strand.
GTTTAAAATCTAATTTGATCAGTCACCCCACTACTAGTCACATTGGTTATTGACTCAGTTCTTCCAATTATAATACATTGAAAAAATAAAGGTAAAAAATTTAGCTGATAATATTCCAAAAACTAAACACATAATTGGGAAACTATTATTATTCATGGTATATCACAAAATGTCATATTTTCTTTCACCTATAAATTTTATGGCTTATTATATATAATTCATGGTATATTTCCTAACATAAAATTTTATGTCCATTTTCTTGTTCCCTTAAAAATGGTTTATAAAGATCATATTAATTTAATGTTATTTTTTACATGAATGATCTTGTACATGATTATATATAGTATTTAGCTTCTTTATAAATGGTTTATAATGTGAGATTTGGACCCATGTAATGTCTAATGGTTGTGAAATATTAAATTGTATTTATGTAGAAGAATAATTTAGAGAAACTATATTTCCTCACCTGAAATTTTTTCATATAAATATTCGATGTTATTTATTATAAACATAAAATTGATTTGAATTTTTTTATTAAAACAAACACTGATGTTTTTTTGTTAACCAATAAATCTCACTTTGATGTAAATTATAATTGAAAAATTCAGTATATTTTATACAATGAATAATTCTCACTAGATTCTATGATAAATAAAATTAATATTTTTCATTCCATAATATCTTATTATAATAAAAATATATAACAAATTAATATAAAAATGTAATAATTTATTCTTTTTTGAAAATTTTAATACAATGAAACATAGTGTTTCTAAGGATCAAAATGGGGAATATACAATTTTTAAATTTTAATGATTTATATTAATATTATTTTAATAATATTGAAATTTAAATATCCATTTTGAGGATACAATAAATTTCTCTGTGGTGTATTTATTGGGAAATATTTTCTCATCAATTGGAATAGGTTCTGTGTGCTAAATAATTAGTATTACATTATGCTGTGATAAATCTAAAATGATTTTGGATCAGATTTTGAAAACATATATTTGAATGTTACTAAAAAAAATAATTAAAAAAATATATATTTGGGTTTATACCCACTATATAGGGTATAAAAATTATATAATCATGGGTTCTATAAAATGATATTGTATAATGAAAAATTATTTTCATTCATTATTTTTTATTAATAGTAAAAATTATGAATTTACCCTTATTCATTTATCCAAAAAAACATTTACTCGTTGATAGAATATATTATATAAATAAAATAACATTTATTTTCACTATATCACTATACAATATATCTTTTTTAACATGAAAATGACATGGTATTTTTAGTATACATTAGAGGTGAGGAAGATATCATTATTAAATGTTATGTTTTTTAAATCTTACAAAATCAACAAATTTTTTTATCTCAAAATGGTTTTATATTTTATCTCAATAATGGATCCAATGTATAGAATATTTATATGTAGTCTATATTATATAAATCTATAGCATAAGATTTTAAATAATTACATAATATTTTGTAAATAATATTGTTAGAATATAGAAGATCATTATAGAACTAAGGAAAGTAAATCACATTTCAAAACTAATAATGATATTTAGGTACATTCTACATTCAAAGAAACCATATACTTAGTGAAATTCCAATCCCAATTTTCTAATGTACCATATGATTAAGGAAATTATTGAAAAATTTCATGTAAATCCTTTTTGAGTGGATATTTGGAATCCCTAGAACGATGTTCTAGTGTCTATTTCTAAAAACACAATCTTTAATTACTATCATTGATAACAAAAAATTAAACCCAAACACAACATGTTTATTTTTTGTAATAATTATTTAATTTTTTAAAAAAATATAAAAAAACATATATACATATAAACTATTGTTTTGGTTTCTATGATGAAAAGATATATAAAAGTATTATTAAAATGATTATTTCGAAATTTATTAAATAAATATATATATATAATACATTCATTTATATTAAATAATAAATGTAATTCCATAGAAAAAACAAGGAAAATAAAAAGTATTTAGCTATAATGATCAAAAAGGTAAAATAAGTGATTCATAAAGGTTTATATCATAGTCATTTAAAAAAATTTGTGCAGGAAAAATATTTGATTTTAATGTAGATAAATTCATTGGAAATTCCTTAGGACACAAGGGAATATAAAATGGAATAATCAAACATAGAAAGTAATTTAAGAGTTTTCAATCATTAGATAATAATCATGAGCCACTGATAATATCATAAAAATATAACATACTCATATACAATAAACAATGTATAAGAAATAAGATTGTCGTTAATAGATCTATGGGAAATAATGTCCACGAATAAATTTCTAGACACAGCTAAACACCAATAACTTACATGTAAAATGTTTTAAACATTGATCTACTATAATCATGTCCATAAACTAATATTGTTTTATCATTAAATATAAAACATTGAATAGTCCATTAGTGGGAGATATATAACCCCACAAGTCACGTAATAATAATTTATAAATATGTGTGGAATATAAAATCAATAAATCATTATAAATTAATGATCACATGTAATGAAAATGGGATTAAATATATATTTAAAAGGTATCATGTAAAATATAATTAGGAATATGATCTGATTCTACTAGAATTCCATTAAACAAAAAAGGAATATTTCAAAAGAGAATATATATGAAGATTCACGAGAAATAATTCAATAGAATTTATATCTTTTGGTAATAGATTTAAACATGTATTTGAATCATCAGAAATTTATTTTTTAGTAACATTTCTTAGTATTTTCATTAATATCTTCTATTATAATTATGATTTTAAATATTATTTTATTAAAAAAATAATTGAATATATTTTTAAAAAATATATATAATAAAAATAAATAAATTATTTCCATCAAATTGAATAAACATTATCCAGAGTAAATGTGAAGTAGAAGATAACATGTATTACTAGAAAATGGTTACTAATTTTTTAAATTTAATAAATTGAACCCCACATCATAAAAAAGAAAAAATGTTTTATTTTTAAATGTTGTCTGGAAAAAAATTATAATCACTTGAGATAATAGATATTTATTTTTCAAAATAGGTATATGAAATATCTATGGAATTAATGAATAAAATAATAAATAACACATGAATTATTGGATAAGATAAAAATTATTCATAACAACACTACATTTTTATTTTAGAAATCCATCAATTAAAATGTAGAATATTATAAAATATGTTATCTCCAATGGAAAATTAAGTATGTATATATCAAATAAATAATTTTTTGAAAATAATAACAATTTAAGAACATGTAAAATTTATAAAAAAAATATATAAAAATTAAAAACGAGGTTGAGAAAATAGATCCCTTAAGGTAGATTCCTATATGGTCAAATGTGATATCAACTGTTGTATTGTAAATTTAACAATAGAAATATCCTTTTTCATAAATTAATACAAATAAATTATATTTTAAACTACATTACTATAATAATAAATTATAAATTAAATTGTTTTTTATTGTTTATTTTCATTTTCATATAATTTTTATTTTGATTTCTTCTCACCCATTTTTTTAATACACATTTATTTATTCCAAAATTGATACAAATTTCTTCATTTATATAATATTTATATTACACTAATATAGGTGAAATAATGATTTACGGGTTTATAATTCCCTTCCTTGGAAAGTTTACTTAATATATTTTAAGATAATTCGGTGGAAGGATTTATTTTGTTATTTTTTACTATTAAAAGGTGGAATGTTAATAAGGGGTTAGATATTAATATAATTCAAAATATATCTTAATTGAATAATAATCACTTGAAAAATATCATCTATATTCAACAAATAAATTATTAAGACATTCCATGTGTGTCATTGATGAAAATTTAACCCCATCATTCTTTGAGGTGATATTTCGCACATAACACGATCAGCGTTTTCATTGAAAAATTCATGTGAGGGAGAAAGATAATCAGAATTCCATAAAAATATTAATATATAATTTTACTGATGATAATTACATAAATCTATTCTTATATATATAACATTTTGGGCTCTGGTTGGATGAAAAAAATATATAAGATAATGTTTGAAGGTGGATAATACTCATGTTGAGGACTTGAAAATTATCATGAATATATTCATTGAAATTGAGGTCTTAGAAATCATTTTTATTATTTGTTGATACCAAACATGGATGTGGTCTATATATGATTAAATATGGTTATAATTTTACAAAATTGAAAAGGATAATTGTGTCACAATATTGGTTGTAGTGAGCTCCTTTATAAGAAAAAAATGAATTTTTTTTAAATAAATGTTAATTGAAGGGTAAAGATGGAAGTGCATGAAATTTATTTTATTTAGAAATAAATTTTGGTGTGTATTTTTTCTACTTCATTACTACCTAAAATAATTCGTTTTCAAGGCCTATTTTTCATGTTTATTTTGTGAAATTTATGTTCTGACAGATTACCTAAAGATAACTCATAGACCATGGATATATAATTACTATGGTAATTATATTATATCTAAAAAATATTACCATATAATGATGGGAAGATTTTAAATTTATACATCATTCAAATAATTAAAATTTCTATATATTAGATAGTTTTCTTATAAATTATAATTTATTATATATTGAAAAAAATATTTAAAAATTAAATTTTATAAATTATGTGTTTTTCATCATATTTCATAGAAAATACTAATATATAAATTATATATTAATTTTTTAATATCATTGACCACCATATTATATTCCACAAAATGGGATCAATTTATTTTTATAAAAACTATAAAATATTTATAATATTATCTAAAAAATAAACATTTTAACCATATTAGCCAATACATACATTGGTAACATATTATTATGTTGAAAATTATAATTTTGTCATATCCAATGATATATATTCTAATTAAAAATATGTAAAAATAATTAGAATCAATTTTTATATGTTAAAAATTATTTTTTCAAGCATAACCAAAAAAATCAAATTTTGGTAAAATATATATTTTAAATATAAATTTATAAATTTTTTATTACATTCTAATTTATAAGTAATGCATATATGTTAATTTATTTCAATATATAAATTAAAAATAAATTTCATTTAAATAATTCTTTAATGAATATTAAATTAGAATATAGAACAATTTAGAGATAATTTTTCTTTGAAGTATATCACATTGATATCAAATAATCATAACAAAATTACATTAATGTTAAATATTCATATTTTAAAATATTAAATTTATCAATATATTGTTAATTTAAATCACACATTGAATCATAAAAATATATAATATCATTCCTTACTAACAATACATTGAAATGTATATAAATATTTTCATCAAAAAATATTCCAATAAAATATTTTGTAATTTTATTATTTAATTTTTCTGATTTACAATATTTTAAATTTTATACTCATAATAAAAAACATAATTATAAATAATTAAAATATATATATTCAATAAAAATATCTATTTATCATATTTCCAATGACTATATTTATTATGACTATATTTCTTTTTAAATTAATTATATATCATCCACTACTCCCTATAAATTTATTGCATTCTAAATTTTTTTGTCACACTTCTCCTTACAAAAATTTTCATATTAGATATCTAAAGATACATTATTTTTTTTCATTATTATCATTAGATTAGTTCTAATAAGTGAGATCCTCATGGGGAAAATGATATTAATAATTTTCTAGAATGAAAGTTATTAAATATTTTTTTTCATTTTTTTTAAATTTTTTTTAATATATTCAATAATCCAGGATATTTAGCCACCAATGGAATACTATACTTATTTTTATGTTCCTGTCATTTAATATTCTACAATGACGGAGTGATTTGTTGTTCTTTGGAATAAGATATTGTATAACTTATTTTCTACTCACAATTAATTTTTTTGATGGAATATAAATTATTTTTAATGAAAATATGATGTGTAATGGAATGAAAAATATTATTCTAGAAATATGGGGTTTTACATTCTCCCCAAAAAAATAAATTTATTCTTCATGAATTTAATTCTCATTTACAAATTAATATATATGTGCGTATCTATTGTATATACATACTCAATTTATATTATATAATGAGATATATACATTACAATCATAGAGAATTCATGAAAATAATACATTCCCTCATAATAGTGATATCACAAACATTGGCATAATATTTAGACATTTTATCTAGATACACCTCATTTGTGGATATTGAAACACACTTAATGGAATTAATTTTTTTAACAATTCATTTTCATCATTTTATTATTAAATGTCCATTATTTACTCTTAATTGTGAAAATTGATTTTTTATTTCAGAAAATAATATAAATTCTATGTTGATAGAGCCTTACCATTATAAAATTCACAATAAATTATCATAAATGAAATATTTTATTAATTTCATGAACACATCAAAAAAAACTCAACATGGGAAAAAGTAATAGTACAACAAAATATTTTTCGTTGATATTTCAAAGACACATCATTGGGGATAAAATTTAATGATCTTGTAAAAGATCATATTTTTAATAGAATATATGAAATGAAAATAAAATAATATATCCCAAAATCTAGTGAGGATGATAATAGAAACTTAATTATCATGATCTACTTCATTGGTAATAATTGAAATGAATATTTCATCATCATTCAGCTTTTGATTCTATTGATGATAAAATTACCAATTAGACTATATTATATAGAATATATTTTCATAATGCCCAAAAATTGGGAATTCATAACATTTATTTATAAGGGGATACCTTGGATGGAAAATATTTTCCACCACCATGTAAACCTAACTCTTCTTTTTTCTTTGGATTCTAAAAAGATAAAGAACAACATTTAATATAAAAAATACATCTTTATGTTTCTTTTAAATGCTACATAGGGTGATTCGTCCCATATTTTAGTAATATATTTAATTTTGACGCCAATTCAACATGAAACATGTCACCAGAACTTGCAAAAAACAATAATTTCACTTATTTTTTTAAAAATTTATTTTAGGTGAATTTTTTAGTAATTACTCAATATTTTAGTTTCATCATAACTAGATGATTATCAGCAATAGATCTCATTGATTTTGGTTGATTATTTGGTAAATCACCACATTTTCCATTTCACTAAATGAATACAGGGTTCAAACATTTAGAAAAATGGAATTAAATACATTAATGTTGATCTTTAATAATATTTAAATTAATAAATATATAAAATAAAATTGGTAACCTAGATAAATAAAATCATAAATTAGGTCAATAATCAAACATATGAATCACTCTGTATAAATCTAGATTATCCATAACCATTTTATGATTGGGATATCAAACCAATCTATTTATATATTAAAACATAAAATTGCATTTAAATAATTCATAATGATAATTAAATTTCATTTCAAAAACTAAATAATATCTGTTTGTAGTTTCAAATAATTTGTGGTGTTAGGCCTATATATTCAGAATTGAGTGGAGATATAGTTAATTGTAATCCAAAAAATTTTCATGGTTGATAACCATAAGTGGATGGATGTCATATCCTTCTTCCAGATGTTTTTATCTAATAATATTATTATTTCAAGTAAAAAACTCAATATATTGTATAAATATATATTTTTTTCTTATATTTATTATTATCCCCAATGTTTTAATAAAATTTTATTAATATTATTCATAAAAATACAAATTACTAATCTCCAATAATATCTAAACAGCACACCAATAAAAACTATGACACGACAAATAATGAATTCTAGTGTGTTTCTCAAAAAACACATTCATTTGGTTTAAACATTATTATAAACTAATGAAAACCATGCGAAACAAGCACGTATTTTTGACTGATTATGTAATGAAAACATTAATTTTCATAAATACGCACAATTCGTTTAATTTCATTGGATATTATATACATAAAAAATATTTTACAAATATTTGATTTACCATCCCTGACAATAAATATACAAAATACTTCCTTTTATAAGTATACATGCATGTAATTCTTTATGGAAATGGGATTCAAAAGAATGCTTATCCAAAAACACTAAAAATGGAGAAAATAATTTTCATGACATAAATGGTAACATCATAAGAATTTGAGATATATAATAATGGGTAAAATATATATTTAAAAATATCATTAATTCATATTAATTATCAATAAAACATAATTGATAGTTATATTACCCCAAATGATAAAACACATTCCCCAAAAAAATATTTTATAATTTTGAGACAATAATCATGAGCCATAGTTATAACATTGACATATAACATTGTAATATATAATTACAATACATATATGACACAATGACAGTGTGAACCTAGATATAAAATTTAGTTCCCAACATAATGTTGGGAATATATTTAATAGAAATGTTGTAAATGACCATACATATTTATTTAATCAGAGATAAAACCATAACTAATGAATCATAGGGTGATATAATACCCCACGACTAAAATAATAAAATTCAATATAAATTTCTTCTACATGAAACCAATCAAGAATCACATCTTATTGAAATCAATTAAAATAAAAAAATATTTTCACCATTTCTAATTGTTATCATATAAAATGGAATAAAGAATTAGATTAGATGATACCAATATTATTTTCACCCAAAAGAATTTTTTCATAAGGTAATTAATGGATTTATTAATTTAATATAATTCTAAAGTATATATATCCTTTATTGATATATCATATAAACAAATATGACAAAAAATATTTTTAGGAAAAACATTTTCATCATTCATAAAGTGACTATGTTACAAGTCACATGAAAATAGAAATTTTGGGTAGTTGACATGAAGTATTTTATAGTACACTAATCACAAATAAATATATAAGAATTGATCCTTGAAAAAAATAATATTGTTAATTCATATGAAATCTGGATGGATGCTAAAATATATGCTCATGAGTAAATTTTTTTTAAAAAATTTAAAATTCATTTATTGAAACTGACACATTAAAAACATAATAGGAACTGTTATTAAAATAAGTAGGGGAATAATGATGATTAACTAAGACAATACAAATTTGGTAATCAAAATAATAGAGGAAAATATTCTTCTAATTAAAGAATAAGAAAAAATATATATACTTATTTGTGAGGATGTGAATTAATTTAAAAATATAAAGTTTTTTATGTGAGATATCCAAAAAATAAAACAAACTAAATAATGAATTTAATTTTCCACTAAGTAAAAGGATATTATATATTTTAAATAATTATATGGTGTTATATTATAATATTATAACTACATATTAATGGTATATAAACATTGACTCACTGAAATAAGGGTTGATTTGAAAAAAACCATACTATGGATTCCTACATAGATGAACATGATCTATAGTATGGTATTGTAAACAGAAAAAAATAAATTTATTTTTTATAATATTAAAAAAAAAAATATTTTTTACTCTTTAATTATATTCATTCATTATATATTTTTTACATTTTTATTGTTTATTTTAATCATCAAATATTATCTATTGTTATTTCATCACAAACGATTTATAATATTGATTTTGAACCCTATATATTGACACAAAAATGATATTTACAATTTTTTTAAGTCAATATATCTACTATTCCATCAAGATTTTTCAATTTATACTATCATTGAAATATATTTGTATTTATGAATTAGGGAAATGAAATTGGTGATGTTCTTGTTTTAGTTAATTTCAATAGTAAATTGTGCTCTGATTATAATTGGTTAGATACTAGTAGTGTTATTAATTTATTTTTTCATAATAAATATTTATTTAATAATTATTCTATATATTATTTAAATACTTTTTTGTAACTATTCATGTACAGTGTTTATAAAACATGATATTCTTTTTTCATGCCTATGGTAGTCCACACACAACAAAAATTTCATTTTAATTTCTCAATATATGTGAGGGAGATAGATAAAATTTGTTCATCAAAAAAATTAAACATCATTATAAAATTATATATATATCATTATAAATGTATGTTTTAAATATATTTTAATGATTTTTTATAAAAATAGAGATGATAATTTTCTAGAGTGGACAATACACCAATTTATGTCTTGAATCATCCCTTTAAATACATAATTAAAATTAAGGAATTTGGAATCATTAATTTAATTATGTGAAAAAATATAGTTTTAAGTGATATATGATTTTTAAAATTGTTAAATTTTAAAAGAAATTTAATAGGATTTGATTAAATTTATTTTTATGGAAATGATATCATCTTATAGGGGAATAATTGGGATATTTTCAATGAAACCCATGCTAAATGAAGGGAAATAATGTATACGATGGAAGTTAGAAAACCTAAGATATGAGAAAAAAATAAAATGACCCTTTATTCAAAGAATCAATATAATAAATACAATTTTCCCCCCTTAAATCTACATATGATTCTAAATAAAGTAATCTAGATTCTAAATTAAATTTTAGCATATATAGATAAAATACTATTGTAAGATAATATTTATTAAAGTAAAGTCTTATTATTCTTAATTATACTAAAATAATAATTTAATGAGTCCTATTATATTTTTTAAAACTTTTAAAATAAAAATTGTTTCATAAAAAATATAAACATATTTGGATAAAAATTAAACAATGTGATAATAAATATCCTTAAAAAATATTATTTTCATTGTAACACATAATTACATTTCAAACATATTTATATCTCACAATTAAAATTTCTCTTATATAATTATTTGTATATTTTTATTAATAAAATTATTTTTTTTATAAAATTAAAAATATTGGTGTGATAAATTAATTTATACTATATGCATTCATTATGTATAACAATGTCTGGAATAAACTAACTTTTAAAAATAATATAAGTTTATTCATTTTTCAATCCTAGTAATGACAAAATTAAGGAAAAAACATATTTTCCTATATATATTTTAAATATGTTTCATATAAATAATTAATTTGTAAATTTTTTTTATAAAAAAATTCATTAAAAAATATTTCTAATGAATATCACATTTATAGTAAATAATCTTCACCCAACCCGATTAAAATAAAGAATATATATTACAATTTTTTACCCATCCAATGATATAAAAATATATTTTAATATTTGAGAATCACTATATTAATATTTAATAATAATATATAGTGTATAAATTATTTTTATAAATAAATATTTTATCTAAATAATATTTTTTATTTCTTTATTTATTAATTATTATTAATATTATAATAATTTTTCTACTAAAAATAAAATTACTCAGTACATATATTGGAAAAATGTATATCAGAATATCATATGTATAAAGATCAAATTTCCATGGGCCACATTTCGAATGAAAATATTTCCATTTATTAATTACATATTATAACCAAAAATATATATTTATTCCATTCAAACATCTTATGTTAGGTCCACAAGGTCGAATACCCTGAGAGGTAGGGGTGAATCTAGTTATGAAATATTAAAACATCCACCACATTCCATGTTCTTTAGTTTTAAAAAAACTCAATTAGTTCTGCATCCCATAACAATATATAAATAGATATGAAATCATGAAGTTGACACATCAATTTTTAATTGGTTCACTCATACTAGAATACCTCCAAGGAGCATACAATGACAATGTGCCAGTGAACAAAATTATTTAAGGCTCATTTACAAAAATGATTAAAATGTTTGGGAAATATCTTCTATGCCCAGACACACCTCTTTTACATGGTTTAGGGTCTTCCCACTGAATTTCAATGATTCATTCCATATGCATATTTCAATGGCTCAGTACTGGTGGAAAGGGTCACCATCTTCTATTTCTTCACTCACTTCTCTTATAAAGGAATCAATATAAAATTTATATACTTTCAGGTCAATAATAGGTTATTTAAATGTAGGTCATATTGTCTTCATTAATTATTGCGTCTTCAACTACAGATAGATTTTATGTTGATGTTCTTTTTTCCCTCATAGATTAATTACACATTCCCAAGAACTGCTAGATACCAGAAAATACTATCCTAATCTAATAAGATGCTTTTCAAGCCTCTTGTGTAAATTGAGAAACACTTCCTTCTCCCACATACTGAGTACCATGATTGGTATGAACAACACCTGTTTAGTGTACCGATTTCGCTTCCAGGAATTTCCCTTTGTTTGTGAACTGACTCCACCTTTGCAGCCATGTACCGCCTCTACGTAACGACTCTGTAAACCTCTTTTATGAATCAACTTATTTGTGTTATGTTCTATATTCACAGTCTATCATCGAAAACGTCTATCACGTATCACTCCTTCTCATTCGTTGTATTGAGTTCTTTTAGGTTTTCAGTTCACTGCCAAATTATACGGTGAAATTTCATCTCAGAGAAACATTTTAGCCTTCATGGGATTCTAACTTGGGGATTCCCATTAGACATTGCTAAATTCCAAGATCCAAAATATGTTCTTTTAATAAAATTAGATTACCCCCATAATAGGTATAGTTAGTGATTCTTATATTTTAAACGATATCCATAAAATCCACAAATATTTGATTTACCAAATCGTCAATCTAGCCCTCCTTGCATACTGATCATTCTGCTGCCGCGAACTACAAGCCTTCCACTGATCCATTTTTCTATGAATTTTGCAAACTTCTTTTTCTCTTACTCGGTCGATCTTCTCCAATGATGTCAAGCTATCTACATACCACATCTAATTCTATCATGAACTGTTTTCAGTTTCATGAACCGCTTCGGTTTACCAATCATGCTGCTCCGCGTACCTTTCAATGAACATGTTATTCAATCCATGAATTGTGGTACATAATTATCATCTTTTCTAAACAACAAATTCCCAATTTTGAGGCCCACAAAATTGAAAAACAATTGGAAACTGTTCCACATTAAAACCCAATATCTTTTGATTAACAACCATACTCATTTGTGGTCATCTGGCGTTGTCTATAGACACAAACCCACAAAAACCATACCATGAGGAAAACATAAGGTATTTTTTCGCAAAAATATCCCCCATTGGTTTTATTGACAAATCTTTTCATAACTATTCTATGCATTTTGATATCTTGTTGAAACCCTTTCTATATTAAACCACCATTTGGTTCACACGATTAATATATAGTTAAAGTAATTTTTTCTAAACATACTATAACACAACATGAGCTATGATCGACATGAGAAACTAGAGTATAATGAAAATTTCATCAATGAATCACTTCATTTCAAACACTAATTGTTGAAACCTTACTGATACAAATAAACTACCTTCATCATGAATCATAGGTGTCAGGATATATAATCATTGATCAATCAAATCATGCATCGTCAGATTTAATGCTCCTCTATATTATAGCATCTAGAAACAGATTCATCTCTCCTTCATCACCCCCTATCTCGCTGCTCCACATAACATCTTATCACTATGTCTTTTCTCCCCATAGAATATTCATACATTAATCGACTTTTTCAATGAACAAGAATAGAAATTCAAGGATTTCTATAATAAGGTAAGAAAATATATATGCACATTATGGAAAGACATATTATACCATGGGGATAGTGGTACCACATTCACACTTTTTCATGTGCGAGAAATCAAATGGACCCCCAGATCTATTCAATGTTTTTAAAATTCATCATAGGTTATGTATTTTGACAGAATGTCCTAAATTTGTTGTTCTATAGCTACGTACTCCAACATCACATTCCCTTTTTCAACCTTATCCATTTATAAATTGATATTTTATTTATATGTTCATCCTTATTGATTGATGGATTGTATTTTGGAAATTAATTATAGCACTTAAATTATAATAATTGATTCCAGTTAGATATTTCAAATCATTTCCCAAATCTTCAAGCTGATTATTCATCCACAATTGTTGCATTGAAGCGTGACTAGACGTAATATATTAATCATCTGGGGTTTCAATGAAATTCAATATTGTTTCTTCTCCAGTATGAAATAGACAACTATAAATGATAAAAGACACCTCCCGATGTTCATTTCTGATCATCTATTGAACGGTCACGAACCACAGCATTATATACCAATAACTCAGGATGATATTTGTAATTATACATTGAGCCAAAATCCACTATTCCATTGATATACCAATGAATTATTTTTTCTTCAATCATGTCGCTCTCCTTGGGATTACATTGATACCATGCTGCTTGAAATGTGATAAATACAATATCATGCCTTATTACTATCAGGTACAACATACCTCTAATGATTTGCCTAAATGTTTTCTGTATTAACTGCCTTGCCTTCACCATCCCATGAAAATTTGAACTGGGTAGCACCTGGAGATTTCATCTCTTTGGAATTATACATTCAAAACCTTCTCAGAACTCTTTGGAATACATAGAATGGGAATTAAAAGTTCCATTACATCCCTGTGTTACTTGTAAACCAAGAGAAAAAATTTACTCACCAATCATTGACATTTCAGAATTGATTTTTATATATTTAGTAAATTGTCTACATTGTGGTTCAATTGATCCACTAAACATTATGTCAACATCATAAACCAGCACCATCATCCTTTCACTATTGCTATTGTTGAAATACAATTTATAATCAACTCCACCATTCATAATAAAAGCCTTCATTAGAAACTAGTAAAACCTAGAATATCATGCTATTACTACATTATTTAAACCATAAAGAACATTTTTTAGTTAATAGACTCTATTCTCATCATCATGAATGATAAAACCATCTTGTTTATTAATATATACTTCTTCATCAAGAACTCCCTTGAGAAATGCTGACCTTAAATCCATATGGAAAACATTAAAAATTCATTGCACAACTATGTCCATTAGTAATCTGATTATCTTGAGCATTGAAGAAGGTGCAAATGGCTCATAAACATCAATACCATCTATCTAGGTGAACCCTTTTCACAACAGTCGTAATTTTTTTTAATGAAAACACCATTTTTATTTATTTTGTTGTGAAAGACCCCATTTTTCTGGATGAAATTATTTTATAATGGTCTTGAATAAATTTCCCATATCTGGTTCTCCTTAATTTGATCATGCTCTTCATTTGTTGCCTAATCCCAATTCTCATCTACAACTATTTCATCAAAGAATTTTGGATCCACTTATGATAAGTATGATGCTCACTGTAGAGACTTCATTCTCCTTATCAAAATGGTTTTGTTTGATCACCAATTAGGTTCTGCCTATCAATTTCAACTCTTCTTCTGGTCTCTAAGAAGTCAATGTTTTATAGTAAAAATTTGAGTCTTGTTCTAAATCATCCTCTAGATCTGGAACATATGTTGAAATGATTATTTCTTCATCACTATCCTCTGATGTCTGATCATGTATTTTCTGAATAATCTATTCATTATATACTATAGTCACATCATGAATTTAAACTATATTTCCTAGACTCATATTGAAGCATTTATATTCTTTCACTTCATAGAGTATCCATGAAATATCCCTTAATCTCTATGAAATTAAAAATTATATTGTTTGTACTTAAAGAGAATAAAACTATTACTTCAAAAAATGTAAATGTATTTCAATTATGGCTTCATTCCATACAATCTCTCACATGGAGTCTAATCTTATCTTCAGAACAATAAGGAACAATTTTATGTGTAGACATCTTTTATCACTACCCCTTTCCAAAAAATTTAACAAAGAAAATTCTCTTTGAGAATTGTTCTATCCATGTTTTTCATAATTTTATTTTGTCTCTCAACTAATCCATTATACTATTAAGTTTGTTATACTAAACATAATGATTTATCACTAGTTTCTCAAGATAATCTTATATGTGGATATATGTAAATTCTGTTCCATTATCTCTTTGAATCGTCAGGATTTTATGACTAATCATCTTTTCACACTCCCATCGATATCTAGTAATGGAAATGAACACGTTATATTTGTCGGTAATTATGGATACCCATTCATTATCCTATATTCATCAATGAAGAGAACATAATATCTCTTCCCATAAAAATCAATTGGGCAAATTGGCCCACAAACTTCAATATGCACAAACTCATGAAATATTGTTTTCCTTTTCTACATAGGCTTATTTGTATTTAGAATGATCTTTCCTATTGGACATGCATGACACTTATGAGTATGATCATGTGATATTCTAGGAAGATTCTGAGTCACATCATAATTCACCAAATATTCCATTTATGATTGGCTTATGTGGCCAAGATTCTTAGGAAATAACATTTTCATCTCATCCTTGGACATAAAGTGCATATCGTCATCTCCACTCATGATGTAGTGAATTCCTTTTGTACACCTTCCTTGAAGCACAACAGAACAATATTTTTTCCATGATAATACATTGTTTCTTGGAAAAACATATTCTATGCCCTATGCCACAAAATTAACAAGAATTATGAATGTTGTGACTAAGCCCCTTAACAACCAAGACATCACCTCATCTCAAGTATTTTCTTCCAAACATAGATTTTCTGGAACAAATATTTTCAAGCCCGAATCATTACCAAATGGAGAAATAAATTATTTATCGTACAATATTCCAGTCACTAGATCCTTATTTCTTGTCATGTGAGAAGTGCATCCACTATAAATGACCCATATCCTACTGTGATCTATTTCCATTAGCACAATTTCTACAATGACTACCTGTGATGGAATTTGGTTCTTTACTGATTTATTTGGCATCATCCACATCATAAAATGAAAATCATGATTTTCTCTGTGTATGACATAATAGAACTGTCCTTCAGAGCTGTAATAGATTTTGAATTTTCATCTCACTTGAATATATATTTTTATTCTTATTCGGATCAAATTTAGTTTTCCTCAACACATTATTCTTCATTTTTGATATGAAATGTCTTTCCATATGTCTGAGTCTGGTACACCTAATAAAATTATCATCAAATGATGACCTATAATTTTAAGCTCTGTATGACCACTTCTATTGGTCTTGTTCCAATTTGCATCTATTTTCTATAGAACATACATTTGGAGTGTGTCTCATCATACCAAAACAACAAAATCTAATGTCAGGTACATTTTTATGTGTCTATGACGCACCAAATTTTTTTCAATGTTTTCTCTGAATCTTATGAATCTATTTCATTACCAAATATGTCTTCAATATTTGAGTGGGTGCTTTTGTTCTGGCTTGATCCATAACTGATTTAAGTTTTATATCTTTCCTCATATCATCCTTATCATTCAGAGTTGATTTGTGATTTTTTATGTTAGACTGCTCTGCATAAATTGATTCTTATATATTTTAGGAATACAATTCTTTCTTGTTGTTGAACTATGAGTTAACAATTTATTAGGATCATTAACTATTCATCACGGACAAATTAATTCCTTATATAGTTGTCCGATAGGTTTGATTTTATCCATTATATTTTCAATCAAATTATCAATTTCTATTTTATGTTCTTTGTGTTGAAATTTTTACTCAACCACTTTTTATGTTCTTTCTGTTATTGAAGTCCTCAGCTTTTCAATTTCCACATTCAGATCACAATTCCCTTATTTCTGCAACTACATTTAATGATTGGCATCATGAACAAAATTTTTAGCTTTATTTTCTCTCTATAAAAATATCTACTAAATCAAGGGATGATTCTAATTCAGCCTGAAGATATTCTCTTCACTCAATTTCTCCTTCTTCATTTTCACTTTATTCTCTTTTTGAAGAATCTCCTACAGCTCCATCCAAAGAATCTATTTTATGATTCTTTGAGTCCTCCAACTCATCTGCATCATATTCTTCTAAACATTCATCCACTTTTAAAAGAAGTATCTATTTTATAAACTTTTACTTGGTACTTATCTTTCTTTTCCCATTTTATTAATGCATCTTTTGGGGAATTACATTGTTTTCATTATTTTCATCATCAAACATCTATGGGGACATTGTTGAAAAATTACCATTCGTTCTGCATTGAAATCATGAAAATGGATGTTTACCTATGAACTTCACTTTTCCTCATTGCATATTTGAGGAGATAAATGACATGACAACATCCATATTTTCCAACTCAAGACTATTGTTAACATAGAGATTCTTCATGGACATTAATTCCTCATTAGTACACATACAATTTTCCTCTACATTGTAATCATCATTTATTATTTCATATGCTACAAGGGTATTGTGTAGGTTATCATGTGTCAGATCATTCATGTCTTTGTCTTCCAACAATGAATCATATGGATTGAACCTCATTGAAAGTTTCCTCAAGATATGTTTTTCAATAATTATATATTTAAGAACTTATCCAAGACCCCACATTTCATCCACAGTAATATTTATCTTATTAATGAAATAATAAACAGTGTCACTGGGGTTTATTCGAGGATCCTTATACTTCTTATACAAAACCTGCAACTTTTCTTCTCAGAATTTTATGTCTCCCTAATAAATGTTCATAAATTTTTCTAACATTTGTTGTTATGTTTTATAGGACATAAAATTGATATAAATTTTATTTTATTGTGATCCCCCTAGATAATTGATCCCTTTTTCACCATCATTCAATTCCATTCATTCATCTTCTGATAATGAACTACTATTAATGTTAGTGGATATTACATGCATATTAGCTTTGAACACATCCATCCCTACCGATCAAGAAGTAGTGCCCTGTTGGATATTGTTTTTTTTTTGTAAAATAAAACTCTATTATTTCTACCTCTAATAACAATATGTGAATGGATATAAAATCAAGCATAGGAAACACCAAATTTTACATGGTTCACCAAAAATAGTATAATTCCATAGAGCATACATTGACGATGTGTCAATTTACCAAATTCACAAAGGCTCACTGCCAATAATGTGTATAAGTTTCTGGTTAGATATACTATACATAGGATCATTGTCATTACATGGTTTGTATTGTTATCACTACATTCCCAAGGGTCACTCAACATGCCTCTTTCTCTTGCTAACTATAGTTGGAATGGGTCACCATCTTTTTAATCCTTCGCACACATCAATAGGAATGGAATCCAAAAAAAGTTTATAATGTTGTAGGTCAAGAATAATTTATTGACATGTAGGTACCTATATCTACATGAATTATTTCGTCCTCAAATATAGTTAGATGATCCTTTGATGCTCCTTTTTTAGACAAAGATGAAGTCCACCTTCATTAGTAATAGTTGATACCAAAAAATAGTTTTGAAAAATCATTTGAGGCTTCTGAAATCCTCTTTGTGTAAATCAAGAACCATGTCTTTCTCTTGTATACTGAGTACCAAGTTTTGTATGCGTAACTTCTCCTCTGTGTACTGATTTTTCTTTCCCATATTGCCCTTCGTCCTTGGACTGTGGCCACCATTGCGGATGTGTACCACCTTTTTGTACTGAATTTGTGAACCTCTTTTACGAATCACCCTTTGTCTGTGTACTTTTATATCTTTATGGACTTCCTTTGCAATCCGTTATCACATACTATGCATTCTAATTCTTCATACAACTCTCCATGTTGTTTTAGTTCATTGCTAAATTATTTGGAAAAATGTTTTCCACGTGACCCACATCAGACTTTGCAGGATTCTCCATCGCGAACTCCCTTTGGACAATACCGAATTCTCGGTTCAAAATGTTTTTTACTAAATGAAATTATATCACCCACATAATCAATGAGGTTATGGTTTCTATACAGGAAGAGATATCCACAAAATACGATAATTTGTTATTTACAAAATCTTCAATCTATAATTCACCACTTTCCAATCATTCTTCTGCCGAAAACCGCAGGCATTCCATCAATACATTATTCATACAGGGTCGGCGTACTTTTTTTCTCCTATGTGGTCGATCTCCTCTATGGACATAAAGCATTCTGCATACCCCATATCCCTTTTCCATGTACCATTTTTAGTTTCACAATCCCCTCTAGTGTACCATTCCTGCTGCTCTTCATACTGATCTTGGAATGTCGTACGATGTCTGTGAATTTTGTTATGCGGTTCACATTCATTACCAAAAAAAATTCACGATTTTGAGGCCCAAAAAATTGGAATACACAAGGCAAGTGAAACACCATAAAACGTTATCTTCGTATAATACATAACATACTCATTTGTAGTCATTTGGCTTTCTCAACAATCTCAACCACAACCAAAACATGCAGAGAGGACACATTGAGGGATTTTCCCAAACATCTTAAATTACAAATCTCATTCCTTATAATTTTATTTTTAATTTCACCTCATTCTTTATCCTATGATGTAGATCATTATCATTATAGTACTAGTTATAGTAATGGTGACCATCATTGGTGATAATGATCTTGGGGTTTTTCTATCATTAAATATATTGGACATTTCTATTTATAACGTAGTTTAAATATGTGTGCTTTTATTGGAAATAATGATCCCTACTATATAACCACACAAGGAATATTATACTTTCATTCAATTATTCTTCTAATAATGTTATATTATCTTTAAATTACAATAATTTTTTTAATAAAATATATATTACATCATTTATTCACTATTTTAATTATATTTAATGAATAAGAATATTATTTTAATTAAATAAGTGTATTTTAATGGAATAAAATAATTCCAAAATCCTAGTGTGTTATATATATTATATATAATGTATTTGATCAGTTGAACTAACCATTAGCTCAAGGAAAAAAATAAAAGGCTTATATGGTCCTTTGATATTATATATTATTTTTTTGGCCTCAAATATAATTTTCATCTTGAATATAAAAACTATTTACTGTTCTATATAATTTTGGATTATAAAAATATTCATGGATTTATTATTTATCAAAATTTCAACATTATCATTTATTCCTGTGTAATATAGAATTTCATAATTATTTAATTATTATGAACCTATTATAGGATACAATGTTTTTCATAATATATGTTTTTCATTTAAAATCATGGGTTTTTAAAAATTGTAATGATTATAATGTATAGGGTAACATATTGTGATCTAGACTTTACCCATGTGCTATACGTGAGGCATCATTGTCAGTATTTTATCAGTAAGTTATATTAAATTGGATTTTTTACCTGATATAGTTATTATACTTCATGTTGTACATATTATTTAAATTGATAATAACTAATGTTAAAAATTTACCATATACTTGAGATTTCACAATTTTCTACATTTCTATAAAAACAATGTGGTTGATCAAATTAATGGTTTTCTGATTATAGTTCACATTATGTAGATGGTTTTACATAACCAAAATGAAACTTATCTTCATTTTATTATCATTATGGGGTATATTCCCTTAATCCATGAAAACTAAGACAATGAATGGTCATTATTTGTGATATAATATGTATTGTGTTAATCTAATTAGATGAATAATGAAAAATTTAATCATCTTAATTTTATTAGGCTACATTGGAATGTTTGGAATATAAGTTACAACCCATATGATTTATCACATTCCATATATAATTGTATTATTTTGTTTTATAAGATTTAAGATTTCATGAGTTTGAATATAATTGATTTTGATTCAACTTGTGGACATTTTTTATGGGGAAACTTATGTCTTACGGTGAGAATGTAACATTCCATTATAGAATATGTTTCAATGATTATTTTTATAAGGAAAAATATTAACTATGTTTATGTGGAGTGAATTTATTTTCATTACCAATGAATAACATGATTCCATGGTTATAAATAAGTCTATCATATGAATATTTATTATTTTATTATATTTTATTTAATATAAAATAACTTATTTATAATTTATTCATATGATTTTGAACATGATTATATATTTTTTAATTATATTAAATTATATAAAGATTTAGTTTTATTGATTGATTTAATAATAATGGGAACTAATGTTTTTATATAAACATTGATATGAGTTATATTAGTTCTCATGAAATATATCACATGAAGTAGTATAATTTTTATTTGGATATGTCACATGTCTATAATCTCAGTATTTTATATTCAATTTAATATTTTTAGTGTTCTATATATCATATTTTTAATTTAATTAAGTGTTATAAATGTGTTTTAAATCATTCAAGAGTTTAATAATCAAATGGATAATAAATAATTATACTATATACAATTAATTGTAATAATTTCAATGAATTCTTGAGACACATGACCTTTATATGGATCAATTATAAATTAAAACATTCTATATAAGATTTTTTTTTGTTTTCTTGTAATGTAGTGGAATAAGAAATACTTTTTATACTGTCTCACCTTCTTAATTCAATTACTATAAAGAGATATATGTATTTAATGGTAATAAATTATATTCATCTAATTTATTAGGGAGTCAATAGTTTTTTGACTAAATTTGGTGTCCTGAACATGTTGTTTGTTTGTATGTTATCATTACCAAATATAAATATTGGGGATATATCAAATAGTATGCATGATCCAAATATTTTTTTTATTATATTCATTTTTCCTATATTCAAATAATCATATAAAATTTAAATCGTATATTTTATATGTTACTAAACATGTTTCTATCTATTATAACCCATTAATATTTCATTTCAATTTCCATTTATTATTATTTTTGAACATATTATGTATATAAAACTAATTAATCAATATAGTCTTTTCTTATTTATTCATTTTTTGTATCTATATTTGAAAAATATTTATTTTATATAAAAATCATTCATAAAACCATTACGAATATATTATCCTATATATAATTATTTTTATTTTTAATGAACATGGATTTTTATTATATTGTAATTGAAGTGCCCAGATCAGTGTGAATCACTGAGAGGGGGAGGGGGTGAATCAGTGATCCTTTAAAACTTTTTACTAATTGATTCTTAATCAATTAAACCTCTATGGCTTGTTAAGGCCTCGATCCACTCTTCTTATGTCTCTCAACCTTTCCTGGATAATGCAGTAATGAAAAGGCACAGGACACAAGGATTTAAAAGGTTCGGCACCAAAGGCCTACATCCTTGCCATGCTCTCCCAGCATGGATTCTCCATTATAACCTGTTAAAATTACAATGGTCGATACAGAGTCCCGCTGTATCTCTCCTGAGTCCCACTGGAGGGTCTTTATACTGCGTCACACAGTGTTACCAGAGTCCCACTGGCCTGCTCCAGAATCCCACTGAAGACTTCTTCTCCCTGAGTCCCACAGGGTCTTCTCTTGGCTCCTCGAGTCACACGAGTAGCTCTTCTTCTTGTTCAGCTCTTCAAGTATCTTCAGCAGCCTGGGATAAAGACTTCTGGCCTTGCTCTGTACCTCTGATCACTTGAGTTGATCAGGTATTCTCGTCTTGCTCAGGATTTATCTCCTTCTTCTCAGGATGACCTGGCTTCTCTCCAACTACTGAATACTCAGACAACTGATATCTTTAACTTCAGTCTGGTCCAGTCTCAGTTCACTTCAACTTCATGCACTGAGTGCATGGAAACTCTGCATCTTCATGCACTGACTGCATGGCCTTCTCAAATTCTTCAAGAACCACTGGTCTTGGATTACTCAGATGCACACCACTGATTTGGACTTTGATTACATGTGCATGTGCATGCATGCATGCATGCACTTCCCCTTTCCTCTTCTTGGTGCAGTAGACCCACAAAGGGTGTAACACTTTAAGCACACACCAACTTCTCAAACTTCACACACTTTATTCCTTTTGATTACACACATAAATGTGTGTTATACATTGTGTGAGTCCTCTTCTTCTTCTTCTAGGTGAACACACTTTTAGTGCACATACTAGGTTCGTCCAACTTGTTTGTTGTTTGCACACACACACACTCAAGGTGTGTTCTTAAATTTGCATACACAAGGTTATCCACTTTTCACACAACTAGGTGTGGTCTTTGGCCTTATTCACTTACACACACTTGGCTACGGCCTATTCCACTTGCACACACTTCCTCTCGGCCTTTTTCACTTCACACACAATGTGTGGTCTTCTTAGCACTTGGCACACACTTTAATGGCCATAGGGTGTTCTTGTTCTTCAAAATGTGCACCCACATAAGGCAACGGCCTTCACTTGTTATTTTTCACAACCACCAAAGGCTACGGCCTTCACTCCACTAATCACACACAAGGAAAACTCAAAGGAGTCGCGCAAGGGGGTGTGTCCACTCTCAACAGCCGCGCAAGTCCTTAGTGCAAGGGGGTCGCGCAAGGTGTCATGGTGCAAGCAGCAGCCGTGCAAAGCCTTGGATAGCCACTGCCGCACAAGGCATTCTCCTGTTTTTCACCGTGCAAGGAACAAGCCACAAGGAGCAAGAGCATCGCGGGCGCGTAATTGTGCAAGCGGCCATGGGTCTTCCTGTTGCACAAGTGAGGCGCGCAGGGGACTCCTTCTCCCAACCTCTTTCGCGCAAGGATTGGGTGAAAGGTTCCTCACGAAACCAAAGTGGCTTCGGGCTGCTTCGTCGCACAAGTGGGTTGCGCGGAGCTCTTACTTCGTGAGGCACAGTGGCACTCACGAGACTTCTCTCGAGTTTTTCAGCAAAGGATCAGCAAGCCTCTCCAATGCCTCGGCCTCTCTTTTTATAGGCAGAGGGATGCCTTATCTTCCGCTTGAATTCCCGAAGTTTTCGGGTATTCAAGATTCTGTGAATCTTGTTTTTCTTTTTATTTCACGTGGGTTCCATCTTTATTTTTCTTTGGACTTCTTCACGTGCATGCGACTTAGAACGCATGCACGGCCTCTTTTCTTCCAATCCATGCAAATCACGAACACACCGAGGCCTCGGCACTTCGTTTGCCTTCGGCCTTCATCGAATTCCCTCATTTGTTTCATGCACGTGTATTTTAAAGCATGGATCGGTTCGTCTTGGCCAGACGATCACCATGGACACATTACATCGACCGGAGGTGGCCGGAATCTCGAAATCATCCCTCGGATGGCGCCTGGTTCGTCGGAGGCTCGCGGGTGGCTTCGAGCGAGCTTGAGGTAGGAGATGGACCGGGAGCCGTTGGATCGGGCGAATGAAACACATCAGACGGCCGCGATCAGAACAGGAGCGGCGCGATGCGATGAGCGGCGGAGGTCGAGCGCGTGATGAGACGGACGACTCAGATCTGATCCGCGGCGAAATTTTTCGTCCCACATCGAAACGCCTCGCGGAATTTCCGCGGTTTATTACCCAAGCGCTTCCATAAGCTCAGCAATTGAACTTCCTCCCTCCACGGTGCCGCCCCTCACCGTGTTCTCCTGCGGGCGCGCTCTGCGCCCACTCTCGCCTCTGCGGGCGCGCTCCTAGCGCCCACTATGCACACTCAGGTGCGCGGGCTTCACCACCGCGTACCCTAGGGGGCTTATACACGGCCCCCTACCGCCTTGTGCTTGCACCATGGGATCCCCCATGGGCGTGGCGCCTTAGGCCCACAAGTGCCTTGGGGTTGAACCCGTGGGCTGGCCTTGGCTGGCCTAATTTTTTGCTTAGTGTAGAACCTAGACTTTGTATAAAAACAAAGTACCAAGTACCAAATGCCAAATGCCAAATGCCAAGCCACTTCTTCCATGCCATTCATCCTCTTCTCCATTCTTCTTCTTCTTTTTAAGAATTTCATTACTTCTCCTCATATGATCTTCACTTAGGATATGAAATTCAATAGGTTCATCATCAACCAAGCTCCTGAATCACATAGATCTTCAGTGTTCTTCATTGATCCAATCAGAGATCAAGTTGGATCAACTTCAATTCATCATGCACTAAGAATTAGTACATGGACTTCATTAGCACCAATTCATCCACTTAGTGATTGTGGATGGATCACTTCAACTCATCATGCATTGTCTTAACAATGCATGGTCCTCTATCGTTGTTGTGACTTTGTATCATCAGGATACAAGTTCTATGAACTTAAAGATCAGCTCAACAATCGTCAGATGTCCATGGAGAATGTTTCAACCACAATTTCCAATACCACTTAGTGAATCTCCTAAGTGACATGCATCTTAGTACCATGGACATTCTCCTTCACCACCAACACCATCACAACCTTTGTCATTCACATCTTGACATTCCTTGACATCCATTCATTCCATGACAACTTCATGCCTCATTGACAACAAATGCAACACAGTGCACTTCAATCTCCCCCTTTGTATTTGTTGGCAATACACTAGAGCACATATGAATGGGTCAATATGTGTGCCAATATTTTCTCCCCCTTATTGGCAATCATATGCAAAGGTGTGGTGTGGTTCTCTTCCACAATATCTCTTCCTCCCTTCGAATAGCATCTTCTTGAAAAACACTAGGAGAGGGATGATGTCACATGTTCTTCTTTAGCAATGAACCTTTAGTAGATCAACTCTAAGTCTACTTGGGCTAACCCGGTGTAGAAAACAAGAGTGATATAACCAAGGAACTCAATGCTATCCAACATTCACAATACATGTGAGATCATGCTTAGGGGTTGAATTTTTTCAGATATTCAATGAATTGCTGAATCCTGCACATACTTCACAAAACACATTAGAATGTTCAGGTGCAAAGATAAAGCTCCCCCTTTCATCTACTTTCTCAAGATGATATTAATTTCAGAACATCATCTTCTCCAGATTGGCTCCCCCTCAAGGGGTGCACTCCATTCTGTCCAAACCATCCTCCAGTGGAGAATGATCATCATCTTCAATTCCCTGCAATGTCAGCACATGTAAATACCAATAGTATAAGGGAATAAGATGGAACCTCCTTGGTTCATCAATGTGAACAACAAGGTTGAGAATATTCTCTCAACCGAGATGTCCCATTTTCACCATTCTTCACACTTGCACATCTGATCTTCTTTGATGTTTGTGCTGGTGTGGATCTCAACACATCTTCATGTGAAATCTTCTTCTTCCCTTTTGCTTTAGCAATTGCCAGAGCTTCATCTTCAACTCTTTGTAGTTCTCTGTCAAGTTGCAACTGATGTGGCCATATGACAAGTAAATCATTTGGAAGAGTGGCCCCAGTTCTGGAAGTTCCACATGGTTCCTTAGATGCTGTCAAGCTACCTTTCTTAGGCAAGTTGTTTTCAATCAATCCCTTCTTCTTCTTCTGGATCGATTGTCTTTTTGAGTCCAGTCTGCTTCTATTTAATTTCATGGCTTATTTACAAAGATCCATGATATGTCTTTTCTTCCCACAGTAGAAGCATTTCTTGGTGGTCCTTCTGGATGCATCACCCTTCTTGGATTTAGACTCCAAGGTCTTCTCTTCCTTTTTCATAATCTTCTTGGGAGCATCTTCAACTTTCTTCTTGCTTCCCAAGGATTCTTTCTTAGCCAGGTTCTATGATCTTTTCTTCTTTTGAGCTCTGGATACAGTTGGAGACTGACATGTATCTTTTTGACCACTTTTGCAATCATCCCAGATGTTTTCAAGTAATCCAAATCTATTTGCAGTAAACAGATGTCTCTGGACCTGTGGATGCTGCTTCTTTTCTTCTGGCTTGCTCCCCCTTGGCATGGGCTTCCTCTGTGCTTTGGCATTCAGTGGATTGTACCAACAATCCTTTGCACAATGCCCATACTTGTTACAACACCAGCATTGTCCCACGAATCTTGACCTCTTCAGTCCTTTTGATTGTAGGGAACTTGTCTTGATTTGTTGTGCTGCTTCAGGAGAGCTTTCTTTCTTTACTGTCTTCATCCATATTTGTTAGGAATTATTCTTCCATCCTGCACTTTTTGTGGAAACAAAATTATAAGCATCAGTACAAGATGGTATGGATGGTACCTTCTTTCTAGAAGATGTTGCACTTTTATTAGAGGATGTATTTCTCTTAGAATCATCCTGCTCAAAGAATACATGAGTAGCAAAATGTCTTCTTTCAGCTGACTGGGAGGCTTCAGCTTTGGGTGATTGCAGATTTTTCAATATCACCTCCAGTTCAAAGCATTTCATGTTGAGGGAGTTCTTCTCATCCTCAACCAATCTTAGCCTACCTTCCCAATTCTGTTTCAGCTGTTCCATCTGGTCATCATGCACCTTCTTTATTTCATGCAATGAGTTGTCAAGCTCCTTCACCCTGTTTACTTTGTCTTCAAGTTGAGCATTTCTGACATTCATTGATACTCTGTGTAATTTTTCAAGTGCACGAAAAACTTCTTTGATCATTACTTTAAAGAACTTTTTCTCAGAAAGGCTTCTTTGCAATTCTTCAGCAGTGTCTTCATATCTTTCATTGCAAAGAGAAACGGTTTCATCTTTAGCCTTCACCAGCTTTCTGAGAGTGTTGGTTATGCCAACCCTTTTAGCCAATTGATCTTCCATTGCATTGGATTCTTCTTCTAACTGTGATTTTTCTTCTTGAAGATCAAGGATTCCTGTAGCTATACACATTGCCACTTCCTTGGGGACTGTCTTCTGAAGATATTTGATTGCATTTAGAAGATCATTGTTTCTTCCATCTTCATCACAGCTAGAGCAGGCTTCATCAGAAGAATGATAAAAGGAATTGTCATCTGATGTGACTTTCACATTTCTTTCCATAGAAGAAGATTCTCTGATGGCAACAACCTTCTTCCTCATCTTCTTTGCCTGTTTCTTCTTTCTATTTTTCTGAGTCTTGGCAGATATCTTCATTTGAGGCTGGTTTCTCATTTCCTCAAATCTGCACTTCATAAAGACTCCCTTGGATCTTTTAGAGGTAACCTCCCTCTGGTACCAATTGAAGTGCCCAGATCAGTGTGAATCACTGAGAGGGGGAGGGGGTGAATCAGTGATCCTTTAAAACTTTTTACTAATTGATTCTTAATCAATTAAACCTCTATGGCTTGTTAAGGACTCGATCCACTCTTCTTATGTATCTCAACCTTTACCGGATAATGCAGTAATGAAAAGGCACAGGACACAAGGATTTACAAGGTTCGGCACCAAAGGCCTACATCCTTGCCATGCTCTCCCAGCATGGATTCTCCATTATAACCTGTTAAAATTACAATGGTTGATACAGAGTCCCGATGTATCTCTCCTGAGTCCCACAGGAGGGTCTTTATACTGCGTCACACAGTGTTACCAGAGTCCCACTGGCCTGCTCCAGAATCCCACTGAAGACTTCTTCTCCCTGAGTCCCACATGGTCTTCTCTTGGCTTCTCGAGCCACACGAGTAGCTCTTCTTCTTGTTCAGCTCTTCAAGTATCTTCAGCAGCCTGGGATAAAGACTGCTGGCCTTGCTCTGTACCTCTGATCACATGAGTTGATCAGATCTTCTCGTCTTGCTCAGGATTTATCTCCTTCTTCTCAGGATGACCTGGCTTCTCTCCAACTACTGAATACTCAGACAACTGATATCTTTAACTTCAGTCTGGTCCAGTCTCAGTTCACTTCAACTTCATGCACTGAGTGCATGGCAACTCTGCATCTTCATGCACTGACTGCATGGCCTTCTCAAATTCTTCAAGAACCACTAGTCTTGGATTACTCAGATGCACACCACTGATTTGGACTTTGATTACGTGCGCATGTGCATGCATGCATGCATGCACTTCCCCTTTCCTCTTCTTGGTGTAGTAGACCCACAAAGGGTGTAACACTTTAAGCACACACCAACTTCACAAACATCACACACTTTATTCCTTTTGATTACACACATAAATGTGTGTTATACGTTGTGTGAGTCCTCTTCTTCTACTTCTAGGTGAACACACTTTTAGTGCACATACTAGGTTCGGCCAACTTGTTTCTTGTTTGCACACACACACTCAAGGTGTGTTCTTCAATTTTCATACACAAGGTTATCCACTTTTCACAAAACTAGGTGTGGTCTTTGGCCTTATTCACTTACAAACACTTGGCTACGGCCTATTCCACTTGCACACACTTCCTCTCGGCCTTTTTCACTTCACACACAATGTGTGGTCTTCTTAGCACTTGGCACACACTTAAATGGCCATAGGGTGTTCTTGTTCTTCAAAATGTGCACCCACATAAGGCAACGACCTTCACTTGTTATTTTTCACAACCACCAAAGGCTAAAGCCTTCACTCCACTAAGCACACACAAGGCAAACTCAAAGGAGTCGCGCAAGGGTGTGTGTCCACTCTCAACAACCGCGCAAGTCCTTAGTGCAAGGGGGTCGCGCAAGGTGTCATGGTGCAAGCAGCAGCCATGAAAAGCCTTGGATAGCCACTGCCGCACAAGGCCTTCCCCTATTTTTCACCGTGCAAGGAACAAGCCACAAGGTGCAAGAGCACCGCGGGCGCATAAGGGTGCAAGCGGCCACGGGTCTTCCTGTCGCACAAGTGAGGCGCGCAGGGGACTCCTTCTCCCAACCTCTTTCGCGCAAGGATTGGGCGAAAGGTTCCTCACGAAACCAAAGTGGATTCGGGCTGCTTCGTCGCACAAGTGGGTTGCGCGGAGTTCTTACTTCGTGAGGCACAGTGCCACTCACGGGACTTCTCTCGAGTTTTTCAGCAAAGGATTAGAAAGCCTCTCCAATGCCTCGACCTCTCTTTTTATAGGCAGAGGGATGCCTTATCTTCCGCTTGAATTCCCGAAGTTTTCGGGTATTCAAGATTCTGTGAATCTTGTTTTTCTTTTTATTTCACGCGGGTTCCATCATTATTTTTCTTTGGTCTTCTTCACGTGCCTGTGACTTAGAACGCATGCACGACCTCTTTTCTTCCAATCCATGAAAATCACGAACACACCGAGGCCTCAGCACTTCGTTTGCCTTCGGCCTTCATCGAATTACCTCATTTGTTGCATCCACGTGTATTTTAAAGCATGGATCGGTTCGTCTTGGCCAGATGATCACCATGGACGCATTACTTCGACCGGAGGTTGCCGGAATCTCGAAATCATCCCTCGGATGGCGCCAGGTTCGTCGGAGGCTCGCGGGTGGCTTCGAGCGAGCTCGAGGTAGGAGATGGACCAGGAGCCGTTGGATCGGGCGAATGAAACACATCGGACGGCCGCGATCAGAACAGGAGCGGCGCGATGCGATGAGCGGCGGAGGTCGAGCGCGCGATGAGACGGACGGCTCAGATCTGATCCGCGGAGAAATTTTTCGTCCCACATCGAAACGCCTCGCGGAATTTCTGCGGTTTATTACCCAAGCGCTTCCATAAGCTCAGCAATTGAACTTCCTCCCTCCACGGTGCCGCCCCGCACCGTGTTCTCCTACGGGCGCGCTCTGCGCCCACTCTCGCCTCTGCGGGCGCGCTCCTAGCGCCCACTATGCACACTCGGGTGCGCGGGCTTCACCACCGCGTGCCCTCGGGGGCTTATACACGGCCCCCTGCGGCCTTGTGCTTGCACCATGGGATCCCCCATGGGCGTGGAGCCTTAGGCCCACAAGTTCCTTGGGGTTGAACCCGTGGGCTGGCCTTGGCTGGCCTAATTTTTTGCTTAGTGTAGAACCTAGACTTTGTATAAAAACAAAGTACCAAGTACCAAATGCCAAATGCCAAATGCCAAGCCACTTCTTCCAAGCCATTCTTCCTCTTCTCCATTATTCTTCTTCTTTTTAAGAATTCCATTACTTCTCCTCATATGATCTTCACTTAGGTTATGAAATTCAAAAGGTTCATCATCAACCAAGCTCCTAAATCACATAGATCTTCAATGTTCTTCATTGATCCAATCAGAGATCAAGTTGGATCAACTTCAATTCATCATGCACTAAGAATTAGTACATGGACTTCATTGGCACCAATTCATCCACTTAGTGATTGTGGATGGATCACTTCAACTCATCATGCATTGTCTTAACAATGCATGGTCTTCTATCGTTGTTGTGACTTTGTATCATCAGGATACAAGTTCTATGAACTTAAAGATCAGCTCAACAATCGTCAGATGTCCATGGAGAATGTTTCAACCACAATTTCCAATACCACTTAGTGAATCTCCTAAGTGACATGCATCTTAGTACCATGGCCATTCTCCTTCACCACCAACACCATCAAAACCTTTGTCATTCACATATTGACATTCCTTGACATCCATTCATTCCATGACAACTTCATGCCTCATTGACAACAAATGCAACACAGTGCACTTCAGTAATGATTTTTTATGTCAATAATGTATTAACATTAATAAAAATCAAATTTTTTAGAAATATTATGATATATGTTATAATGTGATAGTTAAATATAAAGATAAATTATAAGGTTTTTGGATTTCAATAACACATACTCACATATATCCATTATATAAATATCAATAATTTATAAAATTGGTTTAGAGGATTTATTCATTTTGAAAGATAAAATTCTAAGAAAATATTTTTATGTTCTAAAAAATGTATGAGAAGCCTACTTTCCATGAAATATCAATTGATCATGATTACTAATGTCTAAAAAATCTATGATAATCCAACCTAAGATTATGTATCTCATGATTTTAAATATAAATTTTTCTTAGATAAATGATAAACCAACCTTAATGTTGTTACAATATCGTGATGGAATAAAAAAGTCCACTATAAAATTAGAGGCCTCATTATATAGAAATTTTGTTTTGTATAATTTATAGAAGGATATATTTTCACAATGAATGAAGGAGGACCATATATATTGGAATGAGACCCTTTAAAACCTTGTTAATGGCTCAAATATGATGTAGGAGTCCAAAATACACCATGGTAACATAGATGAAAGATGCAGAAACAGTAATGGACTGCCCATGTAAGATTATATTTTTTCTTTCACATGAATAATATAAAAACATGATGGATATTGTAGTTTGTGTCAAGCCTGTGACATGTATTAGAAAAAATGTAATGGAATATTTAAAAAGGTAGGTTCATATATGAAACATTGGAAAATATGATCACATCATCATCCCCTTAACATTTCATAGATGGATGATAGGAATAAAAAAAGTATATTTCTCAATTTGTATATTAATATAAAAAAATCATTTGAAATGAAAAAAACCCTTTTATTAGGCAAAAACACATTAATTAAGACACCATTAAAAAAATAATAGTATTTATGTTGTTATTGAATCCACAAATAGGGATAAAAACTACTATTTTTTTAGATCAAACACCCTTGTAAAATTAATTGAATCCTCTATAACATTTAACATCCAGCCTAATAAACTCCATAAATTGAGGAACAAACCACCCCTGCATGTCCATAAGGGTACTCCAGATTTCCATGGATAGGATACTACCACCTAGGTAACAAAGAAAAAAATAAAAATGTTCTAGAAAATCATAAATTGAGATACATGTAATATATATAAATTTAATGATAATCATAGTGATTCAATCCAAAAATACATGTACATAAAATAATTAAGGTAGACTAAACAATGAAATAAAACTACACCAACTTACATAAGTGATACTTCTGACCATATCACATCCATTAACCCTTAACCAACTAATATTAACAATTTCAACTCACAATGACACCATTCTAAATGATGAACTATACAAAACATTTTCTATAAAACCCAAGTGTTTTTGAATGGTGTTAAATATTCATGCTAATTTGGATCACACCATGTTGTTCCCTACAAACTCCATATATAATAAACTCAAAATCCATGATTTAAATGAAAACATATAATGATAATTAGTTCGAATTATTTATCCCAATGGTATGGTAAAAAGCTCTTATTTCCCAAATCATTCAAAAACATTAAAAAATTATATCAAATCATAATTCCAATTACCATTAACATGATTCAAATCATGTATCACCTCATATAGAAAAAATTGTATGACTACATTATGAAATGGAATGTGGCACAAAGTTAGAATAATTAAGCATATTTATTTCACATTAACCCCAATTTGAATCAATGAATAGTTTTAACTCATATCAATATAGCCATTTTTTCAATGAACATGAATGTGAACCATGGGCTGAAATGAAATTTTTTTATTCTTTGGAGGCCGAATAAATATAATCAATAGTGTCTTAACTTCCATCCCTAATCAAGCTCTATCACCCAATGGTGTTACTAAGGGATTATTTTCATACATTAATAATGTCCCATCATGGTTCATAGGGGATTCTATATATGAGGGTAAACACCATTGGTCTTAATGGTGTAGAATGGAAGGAACTATCCAGGATGGTGGGATTGGAGTTGGAATCCTGGTCAATATAATTCATTTTATGCATGAAAAACATGTTGGGAAGTGGTTGAGGAGTGAATTTTGTGGGGAAAGATTATGACCTATAATGGGGCTAGTTAGGGAAAAAATCCCAATTCAAATGGTTCTCCTTTTTGGTCCTCATTCCTAGAGATTATTTTAGATATTCAACAACATTATAGATGGATTGTAGGGAAGGGGTTGTTATCATTTTGGTTTCATAACTTGGTAGTTTCCATTTTAAGATATCTCAGACGTCTTGGACATTTGATTTCTTTCACGGAAGCCAATGAACATCTCAGTTTCATAAATGAAATTTTGGATGAGAGTAATAGGTTGAATTTTTCTTATATTACTTTAAATATCGATATGGATATGTGAATGTTTACTATTTCTAATATATGTGCTTTATCGATTAAAATTTTAAACCAGATATTTACTCATCAAGGGCATCATGATACGTGGAATAAAAATGTATGGTATATCCGTATTCCTACTCTGTTAAAATTTTATATATGGAGGATACGAAATCAGGGTACTCCTATAGATGAGAATGTGAGGAAGATAGGAATTTAACCTAGTTTCTAAATGTCATGGTTGCATGTTACACATGGATGAATACGGTAATCATCTTTTATTTGAGATTGATTGGGCTTGAGTAGTATGGATATTTTTTTACGGTTTACTGGTGTTTTTTCCCTTCATCTTGGTGAAAATCATTTATGGAACGACGACTACATGGTATTAAAGGTGTGGGACCTGAAAAATGGATTGAGAATTAATATTAAGTGCAGGTTGATAGTGCCTCATGTGGGAAATGAATAAGGTAGTGTTTTAAGGTATTATTACCATGATATGATCTATTGATTTGAGGAAGAAATCCCGTCTGATTGATCGGTTTTATTGTATTAATAAATGGAATGATTATCTTTCATTGAGATCCTTATTGGTTATTTTTTCCATGATTTGGAAACATATATATATATTGAGAGGGAACTTGGTTTAGTGGGTGGCACCAAACATAGGTTTGAAGTTGAATTTTGATGGTTCTTGCTTTCTAGGTATTATACGTGGATGAGGGGTGGTTCATAATGCTTGGAGGAGTGTCCTGCATTCATATTATTCATATTTTAGGAGTGTAAATTCAATTCATGTATAATAAAATGCTATGAATATGGGTCCTATTAGGTGCAAAGAGATAAATATTATGCTCTACTAGATTGAAACTCATTATTTAATTTTTTCATGATGCATTTCATGGTAAAATTCCATCTCCTTGGTCGATTGAAAATTTTATCTGGATGTGCTAAGATATCCTCAACAACACCATCATTCATATTACTCTTTTATGGTGGGAGGGAAAAAATTTGCTGATTATCTTGATTCAATAGCAGTGGCTGTTCAAGGTAATAACGTCATTTGTTTTTATATTTATCTAAAGTTGAATTAGGAGGGGGTTAATATAATTTGGGTTCATCAATTGGTTCTACATTAATTTATCCCACCTAGATGGTTTTTCATTGTCTCATTTGTTGTATTTTTAAATTATCTTTAATAAAATTTCAATGTTGAATGTAGTACAACCACAAAAGTGATCCCCTAAAGATATAAATCATGTTCTTAGATCCAATTTATCTCGGATCCTAGAATAGAGGGTCACCACAAAATTGAAATCTATTACAATTTTAATGGATGAAGACCTATTTTATATATTCAACTTATGTACTATAGGATCCCATGTCTAAAATATTTCAAATATTCATGAATGTGAATATAAAATTTAGTTTTTTTAAAAATATCATTATTCATCATAAATGTGCAGTAAAATCATTTTTACTAATCCAATACACAATGAATTGAAAAAATACAATTCTTGCACCAAATGAGAGGAAAGACCAAGTTTTATCAAAACACAATATGAACATGAATTTCAATCAATTATCATATTATGACAATTCAGTATGAAAATCATTTATGAAATCAAAACCATTCATAGATCATAGAATATATTATTGAGATGGAACCATTGACATCATGAACATGTTTCTAACCACACACAATTAGAACCACATACATGAATATTAACATGATGAAAGAGAAATAAATATAGACATTAAAATAATTTTATTCATGATAATATCAAATTAAATAAGGAAAATTCATAGTATAGAATTTAGATAAAACAAAACCTTGAAAATATCATGAACAACACCATAACTAATTAAATATCCAGCCTCTAGATGACAAAAAAACAATGGATCATGGAAATATTTGGGATTCATATAATCATTTTGAATTGATCCTAAATGTATTTCCTAATCCATTTATAATTATAATAAAAAAATTATAATTGAGTTCAAAATGATTACACATACCAAAAGAGGAGAATACAATAATTACATTGTTGAATGTGGTAATTTCATTATGTAGAAGAATTTTAATCACCCAAAATCATGTCAAGAGGTTATAGGTATTGATAGATAAGGTTCAAGATTAATGGGAGCAGTGATAGGAATGGAAAAAGTACATATGGTAGAATATAAAGGATTCATGGCATTATTCATTGAAATAAAATGTGCTCATATAGGAATGAATGTATAAAGAATATATAACATTATAGATTAAAATCCTGATGGAAAATTTTAATACATGAACAATATCAAATTTCGTGGAATCTATTATTGGAATGAAAATAATATTCATGGATTCTATCTATGAGTAATTAAGATCGTGAATCATTAATTACAAAATTGAGCCAACATCAATAGACCAATATAAAATCATTTTCATTATATCATTTCTCAAATTACCAATACACATATCAAAAAATTTAATAAAACGTAATACGATCAATCGGGGAATAATATGTGGTGATCTATAAAATAGTTAATGTTACTATTATCAAAATTAATGGAGTTTCTATGACCACATTGTCATGTGGATGAAGGGTCCTCTAGAATTATTTGAGGATACTTCTCCCACCCCGATAATTTGTGCTCCAATGTCTCTTGAGAATATAATAATTTCCACCATAAAAATTTGACAAATGTAATTTAATTACCATTAAATAAAATAATCCATGAATCAGTGATCTACAATTGTTTCTCTTCAGTTGAAATGCTTAACAACATCTAAATCACCCGCAAATATAAACATGGTACTTAGTAGTGTGTTACTTAATAAGGTAATATGTATGGAATCCAATGACTATACATGTCTACTGGGATTGTAATTCTTAAAAAAAATATTTAACATTGCACTATGTGCTCTCAAATGGTCCAACATATCAAAGAGACAATATAATCTATTTACAATACAGAAGGTGACCCAACAGAGGTGAAAAATCCAAGAAGAATAGATCAAATATATAAAACATGAAAGGGTTCTTTTGACAGTCTGCATATGGTTTATATTTACAATATACTCTAATGAAGAATAAAAGTATATTAGGAAGACACACCAAGATCTCCATAATGTGAATTAGTCCCATGATA
Organism: Viscum album; assembly: GCA_963277665.1. Taxonomy (NCBI): domain Eukaryota; kingdom Viridiplantae; phylum Streptophyta; class Magnoliopsida; order Santalales; family Viscaceae; genus Viscum; species Viscum album. The sequence goes on from OY728160.1 coordinate 1,067,479,048, forward strand.
TTTGCATCACCCACCTCATCCCAACAAATAGATTACATGGATTGGGGAACATAAAAATCTATAAAGAGATAATTTATAATCTATGACCCGTAACTATTATTTTTATAAAAACCAACAAGTCCCAAATGGGTTATGAATGAATCAAAAAACCCCATGATTCATGAAAAAACCTCACATTAATTTACATAATGAAAAACAGTCCCATGAGATAAGGACTGCAAACCAATTCATATTGAAGATATTAAGTGCATAGTAAAATAAAAAAAGCATAAAATGATGAAAGGTAACTATTATTATTAGAAAATTAAAATATTCTCAAATGTGTTTCCCTGGTATAAAAAAACAATGATGCATACAAAAAAATATACCATCTTAAATATTTACAGCATGATCCATATAACCATACATATGTGGATGGATTATTGTATTATATCTAACATGAGCCCCCATCAACCCTTTGATAATATTCTAGAATATTTTTCTAAAACATTGACCCTTTTCAATGAAAATTGTTGAGGGGAAACCTTGAAATGTAAAATCATTAGAACCTATAGAAAACCAAGATATTTAAAAAAAATTGGATCATTATCATATTAAAATAATATAATTTTATCAATTAGTCAATCACTATACATTATTAAATCATTCCTTAGACAATCTATGTCAATCCAATGATTATTGTCATAGATAGTACATCCCATTTCCAATATGGTATCGAATGTATTTGGAGTATAATAGAAATATTAAGGTTCTCAACATTTCTTGGGTTTTATATGTAATTGAGTGATACATAATTAGTAATGTAGCATTTTATACTCATCCACTAGAAATTTTATCTATCATAATTAAATATATATATAGTACTCATATCAATGACACATGAACAACTATGAAAATAATTAATAACCTAATTAAAAATGAATGTTGGAATGATAATATTTTTCCTAAGGTAGAGAATATAATCCAAAGGGTGAGACAAACCTAAAATGTTCTCCCCACTATATATGGGGTCCCTGATTTATCAAAATATGTTATACTGTTTTTGATCATACAAAATATATATAAGGATATATGATGATTTGTAAACCATTTTAAAAACCCATAATTTAATAATCATCATTCATGTTCAAATGAATGTTAATTGAAATTATCATAAGGTTCCACTACCTCCCTTGATTCCGTTATATAATATTTCGGAAAATTTATACTATGAGTGCCATCAACAACATTACCCATCCCCTTGGTGTATGTATTGTCAATGTCAACTAGACAATTTAACTTTAAAATATGCATCCATCTATTTTTTCATAATTCTTATAAATGATATAGGTTAGAAAATTTTGATCATAAAATAATATTATACTCTCGAATTTTTTTTTGAGAAACAAACAATTAAACACGTACATAACATCAAAATGCTCTAAATCATTATTCAGGTAATGTTTCTAATATAGATTTAGATGATGGTAAACTAAGGAAAAAATCAACATCCTATATAATAACACAACAAAAACTACTACCAAAAGAATCATAATATTCTACATACAACATACAGTGCTGAGGAAATAACATAGTAGGATTTTATTTTACAAGACATTATAATTTATCTAAATTCAGACTAAAACATAGTGTCCCAATTGAATTTCAAAAATTTCTATTTATGAACATTAAAAGTTGATACCATTTTTGAAGAATCTAATATGAAACACCGATAGTGTATACTATGTCCAAGTATTGATTAAATCTATTATATTTTAGTGGTTCCTCCCACTAAAATACTATATTAATTTTATTAGGATCAACTTAATGACAATGTTATGAAATCATGTTCCATGAGAATATAAAATATTGGATCTAAAAATAGAATTCCAATATATTCCCAAATATATGTTGGGAACTCATTATATATTAAACATTACTTTGATAGATTACATTCATATTTTCATATGTAAAATATACTAGGATTCTTTGACTATTACCACAGTAATTGTGTTTTGATTATGAATAAAAATATATTTTATCTATGATATAAAACCAATAAGTGAAATGTAGTGAAGAAAAAATATAAAAAGATATTAAAAATAGACCTTTTTCTCTAGATAATGGTATTTAAAACTATCATATTACCATCCCCTAATGTGACGATAATATGATCAATGTCAATTATAAAAAACCACTAATTCCCATTCAAATTATTGTATAGTTCATCAACATTATAAAATGATACTAATTTTTAATATTTAAATAATTCCCAATATGATAGACAATACATATATGAATGAACCATCTACCATATTTGAAAAGGGAATGAGGTTTCCCATACCAAAACACTGGGAACAATAAATAAATTATCTAGAAGATAATCCAAATAGACAATTTGATCTCTTAACCTAATCTATTTCATGAAGTAAAAGGGTATAGAAATAAACTATACACCCAACAACAGGTTAATCGAAAACTCTACCACCCACTCTAAAGGATGACTATAATATTTGTCTTTCAAAAGACTAAGGAAGTCCCAATATACTATATAATGATCAATAAGGTTAGAAAAATCACCGATCTAAACTGAATTGATATAAAATTATCAATATAAATCTACGAGGTAAGGTTATGCATGACCTGACATTAGGTCACACTTTCCTTAAAACTCCATAGAAATCCCATAAAAAATATGGAAAGTTACTTGATGATTATAATAATAAATTTCATCATAATTAGATTCTATCTATTACAGCATGAAAACGTAATTGGAAATATCAAAACCAAAAAATAAGGAAATACCATACCTAATTTTAATAATCTATCAAATGTAGATAAGATTGAAAATTATTGCATTTTTCATTCCTCTTTTGAATAAAAATCACCAATTAAAAAACAAATGTTCTAATATACATTTAAATACATAGCATATCAATAAATTGGAAAATATATATTGGGGATAGTTTCCTATATCAAACAAAGTAGTTACTATAGAAGATGAAGCAATGTTGGTGCCACTCATTATATTTGATCAAATAAAAACATACACTAGAAACTCATACACTATATTAAGGTGAATCACACTAGAGGCATATGGATGGATCCATAATTAATTTTATGCTTTTGACTATGTAGTAGTGGCCTTTCGACCAATAGGGCTTAGTCTATAATTGGCCATAAAAATATTATGTAAAACCTATGTATTTGGAATTAGTTTAAAAAATTGCTACAAATATTCAAGTGTGTGGGATTCGAATGTTGGTTGTTACATAATTTTATACAATTAATATAATTTATGTGAACACTACTAGATTGAACTAATTTTTTAGAGGAATCCCTTTAATGAGAACACTCCATCCATTTTTATTATTTTTCCACTTCCTCTTTATTTCTTTCACATCATTTAAATTTCAATTTCATGGAAGTGATAAGGTAGAAAAGAAAATATTTCCTTTGATATCTATTTCATCCATTAAATTCATATCAAAAATTTTATTATAGGTGGAGAGATATAAAATGTACTCCTATGATTGGATTTCCGGTGACAAACCTGGTATGTATCTATTAGAATTTTTCAAATCATTCATCAACACATATGAAGAAAAATTTACTAGATCCACATAATGATTCGGGTACTCATACATTGAATTACTTATAAAAAACAATGAGAGGAATTCAAGAGATTTCTCTATAATCATAAATCATGGGAAAAATTATTGAATGTAATAGTTAATGAATTCATTCCATTTCAATTCAACATTACAATATATATGTACTGTAGATTCCTACCAATACATTCTAGGACACTTAAGCTTAAAAATTATACATTAAACCATGATTTCCTCATTAGTATAATTGAACAATGATATATAGTTAGTCATGGTCATATATTCATCTTCACCTTGATGTGTATTTATACCGCAAATAGTTTAGGGATTCATGCAATGTTTACTCATGGCCTCAATCAATGTGTCCTCCAGCTCATGGATTCTCCTCAAAAACATGTTTATGAACATATGGTGCCTTATCATCCACATTAATAAATTCATGTATGATAGATTCTATGATACATTGATAAATTTTAGTATTAACATTAATAGAACCTCCAAATGCATCCTCATGTTGAACATATGGATGGATCCTCAAATTATTGTTTTATAAATTCCAAATATTGAAGGGAATTTACCATAAAATGAATCAATCCTTGTTTAAACTGAATGAACACAACTAGAAACTCCAATCATGATCAAACCCCAACAAGAATGATACAAATCATATGATCCCTTAATGATGTAGGGATGTTCATAGTTTGAAAATGAGAATAACTCAATATAGACTACCCCTCAATTACTAAAAATACCATCTAATGTTTACCAGACATCCTAAGATATGCAGACATCAGGAAACCCATCTTATGAATCCAATTTGTCATAAGCCATCTATATAGGCCCCAAACTAGCCAATTATTTTACATATAGGGAATTATCATTCACAATAGGGATACCAAAAAATATAATTGATTTAAACAAAAATAGATAATGGGAATGATTTAAACAAAAATAAAATGGAATAAGTTAAAGATATTTACACAAAACGTTAACTAGAAAAGAAAAACTCCATAACAAAAAGAAAACCACTGGTAGTAATACAACCAAAATTAACATGTCTAAAAAATATCCAAGAAGGAAATATATGAAAAAGAACAACTAATTATATCATGTGTGTGAATGATTCTCTATCTGACCATCATCTACAAATACCCTACTAAAAGGAACCAATCACGATCACTATTTTTCCTTTCCATTTCTGCGTCATACAAAATATGTTCTATACACCCTGAAGGTAGTGATCAGGGTGTGAGCTACAGATTATTAGTAGGAAATCACTAGTTTTTTCCATAGATATTCTATACAGATATATTTCTAATATGATCAATTTTAATGGATACGATTAATGATAATAATTTACATAGTATTATATCAAAAGCATGTTAAATAGTTAAACTCTCTAATCATTAACAAACATGGTAGAATAAAATTAATGTTTATATCAAATAATCATATACAAAATTGAATTATTTTATGCCCTCATACAAATCCATGATGTACAAATTCATCACAATAATAAAAAATCCTAAAGGATAGCGTAAGGATAGGGTTTCTATATTAGTCATACCTTAATCTCAAAAAATGACTAGTGTGAACTAAAATAATTATATATAATGAATAAATGATTGGTGAATATAGTGATATCCTATAATATGTCCCCCTATAATCTCAATAATTATTTTAGGTCCAATGTATCTATGATCCAGAAATGTATGGGCACCCTAAACATTGATCCAAATTTCAATACCAACTGTGGAGACAAAATACTAAACATTACATGTTGGTACCAAAGGATCTCATGTGTGGTATAAATAAAATAAATTTGAAACTGAATATCACATTTTTTTATAAACTAAAAAACACTTAATCAATAAAAAAATGTTTTAATAACCCATTAGAAATACCATTTCATAATTCTCTTAGAAAACTACTCTTTTACCATGTTAGAGGGAAAATATTCTTTTCTGAAATATCCTTTCACACACACACACATGTTATTCATATAATGAATCATTAAAAATAATACAGTAAAACAAATTATTATCTCAATATAATAATGTATTTGGAGATAAAATCATAGGGAACAAACCATATATGTCATGATAGGGTTCCACAACAACCAAAAAGAGATCCACACACTGAAAATAGATTACAATTCATGATATAAAAATGGAATCATAATCATCAATTATCCAATATTATAAAATTATTATATAAAAGATGTTTTGTGGAAAAAATATATGAACACGTACCATGATAATATCATGCACCACGAAAAAAACAAACACATGATCCACCTCCAGAGGATAAAAACTAGTAGCATATAAAAGACAACATATTATGATTACTAATGGAACAATAAATAATTAAAATTATCTCTAGTCCACTAAAAATTATATATCAAAATGAATAACCTAGAGAAAAAAAATTAAACACTCCTAACGTGGAGTCACTGACCAACTTGGTGATAAAAGTGGACATTATATAAATTCAGATGATCAATAGTCAACCAAAATCATTGAGAAATGATAATAAGGTTTGTTGGAGAATGATAATATATAATGAGATAAGATTTATGTTTTCAAAAAAAATTATTATCACATTAAAACAAATACACAATGTCTAAAATCTTATTACAGAGTTTAAGGTACTTCTTTTCCCCTTTCTTGTATTCATCCTTGATTTAGAATTAATTTGGAATCCTAAGGATAGAGAGCATTTTTTAAGAAAAATTACATTATTTTTTGGGATATATTTTTCACGGAATAATATATTCTCAGTATAAATGTGGTGGTATTATTTATTGATTATCCCCTTGTTTTGAGAACACTAGTGTTGGTTAGATGATTTTGAACATAATTTATTGTTTTTACTATCTATAAGAACATTTTATGTTGTGTAAGAGTTAAAAAAATTTAATGGTTAATTGGATCATGTCGTGAGTTGAGTGCACATTGTGAATAATATCACATCCTATAATTTTGAAAAGTAAATTTTTATCAAAACATCATTGTTTTAGTTTTTATGAATCTGTTAGATTACAAAATGTGCATATGGATTAAAAAACATGTAAATTTGAGAAAGATTAATTTTATGTAACTATAGAATCTACATACTATTTTATTCATCTTCATCTATCTTACCTCCTAAACATGTGAAATTATCAAGTGATTTTCAGTTCCTATAATCCTTCTATATCGACTGTTTTCGCATGTGATCATCAGTGTTCTGTGTAGTATCTCTCTAGGCAAGTACTAATTTCTTCATCCTCATTTCCCTTGATCAAAATAACACTATTTTGTTGTGTTATTTATTATATCAGTCATGGTGTCAATACTTTTAATTTTGATCTATATATATAGTCAAATCATGGATGGGGTTTCAGGTTTTTTGGTTTCAGAGTGGAGGTTGTGAATTCTTGGGGAATGTTTTTATATTTCATCTTCACCAACAATTTTGTGAAATATAATTGGTTTGAGATGATTATATTGATTATAGTGAATAATGTTTAAATCTCGGGCCCTTCATATCTGAGGATTTCCATTAAGATCAATTGAGACCTGAGTTTTGATGTAGTTGGTTCCCCCTCTGGCATATGTTAGGGATCTTCAATCCTTATGTTTTTGATAAATTTTTTATTTAATTGATATTTCATGATATTACAATTTTTTATTGGAATAGTTTCATATTACACAGTGGTTCTCCCATAGAATTTTAAGTGAAATAGGTTTTCAAATATTTATAAAATGGTTTCATGAAATGTTTTTCAAGGCATGAAATAATTAATAAAATTGATGATTTATTTTGTAAAATATATCACATGGGAAGCATTGTAAATTTGATGGAATGTGTAGTAATATAAATATTCAAATGTATGGTGGTTTTCTCAAATGTATTTACTCTTATACCTTATTATATTATTATAGGTACATGTTTGACCTATTATAATGGTTCAAAATATGATGTGTTCCTAGGCTCTATAGTCTCGAGGAACATGTCTAGAGACCTGATGTGCCCTGCATTTATAAGATATGTTTCTGTTTTCTAGCAATTATAACCTATTTTAATCTTTTTTGTGATGTTTCATGTTAATCTTCGTTGATTTTTCCCACATTTGGTTGTAAAATTTTTATTATACTTACATGTATTTGATATAATATGTGATTCTTACTTAGGATTGATATTATATATTTGTTTTAATATATGTATACAAAATGCATTGAAATTATTTTTTAATCACTGTTTAGAAATGTGTAAAATAGGATATTAAATTTTTTTTTAATTATTAAAAATTAAAAACTATAGAAAATTATTTCATTATTTAGTTTTATTAAAGTTACGGATTCTTGGATAATTTTTTAGAGACCATGAACGAAAAACCAATATGATACCCTACTAATCTAGTTAGGTCACACACTTCATGCCACTTCAGGGATGTGTAGACCTAGTTATGTATTTTAATATAGGGGAAGGAAAGGGTTTTTAGTGATGTATAATGGGTTTTAGTCAGTTTGGTTTATGTAGATGGATGGAGAGATGGTGTGTGTTTACCAACAATATTACATGGATACTATTTGGGTTTCTATTTTGGATTTATTCCATTATATATTAGACCTATCTTATAGAGAATTTTTTTATATATTTTTAGTTGTATCTATAATATTTTCCTATTTTGATTATGTAATATACCGATATCATCTACTCATTCATTCTTTTATGTGTATATATAAGAAATGTTGTTGATTGAGGTTGGGAAAAATCATCCCATTTAGTTGTTTTTTATGACCATGTGCAATTCTCTAGGCCATGTGGATAGGGAAATCCCTTCAAGTATGTGGTGGATATGGTAATGGTATAATATTGAGATGGTATCTAGGAAGGTAGGTTAAAATGTGGTATCATATTTGATTTTTCATCTACTATCAATGTACTATGATGTATTTTATACTAGAGATATGATTTCTAGAACATGATTGGTTAATTGTGGTGTGTGACTAGCCATCTAAAAACATGACTAGAGATATGTAACCATGGGATATTGGGATACATATTTTTATTATTTTATGTTTTTTAAAATAATCTCATTTTCTCTTTATCATTTTTCTAGTTTTAACTGAGATTTTACTTTTCCATGTTAATTTATTCTATTTTATTGTGAATTTTTTTCTCTATGATGTATTCTATAGGTTCCAAAGAAGGGTTCAATTATTATCATAAATGGAATCGTAAAATGGATTATAAAATTTTCAATTCTACAATATAATAAGTTTCTTCCATTGATCTAAATGTGTAATAAGATTAGAAAACTATCATTGAGGTACATCCTTTATCTGTTGGAGATATTGATTGATCACGAGAGTTCATGCATTAGATGCAACCATCATTTAATGGATTTAATGAACTAGATGATTTATTGTAATAGATTGCAATGATTGAACAAATATCTAATTTCCTATATTCACTTGATAGTGTCAATGTGAAGTGTTCATCATTAACAATATAGGCTCCCATTAATAATTGGAGGTATTCCACTTTACAGGTAGATAAACATGTTGGATTGGACTCGAAGTGTATAAGAACACCCTTCATCCATTAAATATTACATGATTCAATTATTTTGGAGAAGTATCTAGTGTGACAATATTTATTGAAGGGAGACCATTCAGTGTAATTATACACCAATCATTTTGAGAACAAGTTTTTTTCCAAGTGTTTGTAAAGAATGACCAGATGAATTTTCAAAATTACCTGTAGTGTTTGTGATCAGATACCATAACATAAATATTTATTCTAAATATTTCAACCTATATAGAGACAGTGTATATTGATAAGACGTCTTAAATGAATATGGAAGACAAGGATTGAAATTCAACCCTTTATCTTCGATGTAGTGCTTGATTTAGTAGAGTACCATAGACAAAGCGGATGTCATGTGGTCATTTCAACAGTGGGGGATGTAGTTCATGACAGAAGACCACTTAAGTACCTCAATTTGTAGCTAGTGGTGTGTCTATGACCTTCTATCAGTTTTTAATTGTCAAGAACACATAATGTTCTTGTCCTTTACAAGAAATGATATTCAATGGTTGTGGGATTTATGTTCATATGTGGTGTTACTGTCACTGTCTGTCTACTCCTAAATATGGTCATGGATCTTAAACTCGAAATGTATATGATGGGACATCATATGCTTCTATGGTATCTTGGATCGAGTCATTGGTTATTGGATTATAGAAAAATCATGAATTTGATGTGTTTCCAGCATAGATAGATGTAGGTCTAGTGACTGTGAGAGGTACCCTATCTATTAAATCTTCAATAGATAATAATTTATTTTATATTTTTTCATCCAATTAAATAATGTCAGGGAATTTTATAGATTTCAAGGACCTTCCAATGGATCTCAAGTAATTTATTATTGAGTTACTGAATCCTCTTTTTAACAGTAAAGCACATCGGTTTCAATGTTCTTGTGAACTATTGATTTTATACACATTGTATGTTTTTTATTTTAGTGTTCATGATCTCGATTTTTTTATGAAAAAATCATATAGATATAATGGCTCCATGATAGAAATTTTGATATTAATTATTTTTATAGGAATGTTTTGTTTCCCATGGATTATGGGAGCTAAGTGGTATTTCATTGAGAGTTGGATATGTCATCATATTATGGAAGGTCATACCACCCAGACATCGAATGTTTTTTATCTTATGTTTTAGTTGTGCCTAATGACATTCCATCTATTTTTGTTCCTCCCACTATGGGTTGGTATTTCTGAGTATTTTACCATAAGATATCCCTATTCATCCACAAGAGAGGGATGTTGATTTTATGATTTTCCTCATTCCAGGTATAGATTTGGTTTCAATATCTTCTTATTTTTTAGAACCATTAGAGATAAAAAATAACAGGATTCAGTTGGATGAATTGATGGTGAAGGGTTTTTTTCACCCTACCATTTCAACCTAGGTATCCACAATGCCCTTTTGAATGAGGGTAGATTGTTTAAATTGATTTTATATGGAGTATGATATTTTGAGCTAGGAAATAGTTAATAATATGTCTCATTTTTCATAGGTTGAATATTTTTTGAGTAGTTAATGGGGGGAATGTTCTTTTTTACAGTCAACATTAAAGCAGTTAATCATCATTTAAATGATCGAGAATTTGATATACCAATTTCATATTTCAAGGGAAGGTATGAAAATTAAAAGTATATCATGAAAAATTTTGTCCTGACTATATCTATTATAGTTTTTATATATTTAATTAATATTATATTCCATTATCATATTGACCCATTTTAATTGTTTTTGGTGATGATATATTTTTTACTCGATATTTGATGACAAGAATGAATACCATTTGGATTTGGTTCAGGAATTCCAAAAGAGTAACAATTTTAATGGGATTATTATGAAATGAAATATATATATCAATGATGTGATGTTATTGGGGATCCTTATTTCATTTCATTGATTAAAAATATTTCTTGAGAAGGTGAAGGATGATATTTTTATCGAAGAAACAAGGATTTCCATTGACATTATGAGTTTCCTATCTAATTATAGATACTGTAGATGATTCATTAAGGATTTATAAATATTTGTGTCAGCTTTTACATATTAGAAAAATAAAGATTCGAAATTAAAATAGGATGAAATATTTCTTCATTCTTTCATTGAGCTAAAGTGACTTCTAACATCAGCTCATATTTTGATCATGCATGAGACCGATAAATGGTATATTGTTTTGTATGATTCATTGGGTTCTTTTTTGGTTTTTTTGATCGTAAATAATGATCATGTAGTAGCTTATGTATATTTTCATTGTCAAACATGTCAGAATAATAATCTTACTCATGAATTAGTGCTTTCAATAGTTAAGCGTGAACATAACTGTTAGGGAACAATATTTTTATGAAGAAGTTAATAGTATTTTTTAAAAATAAGTGTCTGAGTTATATGTTTTCTCAGAATGATTTGAATCATAGATAGAGGCAGTGGGTTGAATACATTTAGAAATTTGACATTGATATCACCAACAACCCATAGAAGGGGAATGTTTTTTGAAATGATATTAGTTGTATAGTTACACCATAATCGTTTTTTGACTCAATTGAAGAGTTAAAACTTAATGGGTTTTTTAAAAGATACATCCAAATTATCAGAAGGAATTGTCAAAAATGGTGTTTACAGAGACTAGTTACCATCATATATATTTGAGTATACTATAAAAATATAGTATACAGATGATCACTATAGAAGAAATCTAGAAATAAAATATTGTGGGGTGATCATATCTTGTTAGTGTCTCTCATGATATAGTATTCATTTGATTTTTGGGATTTGCTTTGTCAACCTAGCATTAGGGAAGAGATTGGTTTTATCATAATTTCATAGTTTACTATGGGATGTTTATCAGGAAACTAAAATGTTTTATTATGACACTAGGAAATGGTTTTGTGGTTGGGTATGAACTTCTACATTTTAGATTGGTTTCCAACTGTTGCACCTACCAATTGATAATGGAAAACAATTAGAAATCATTTCATTGTCTCTAGAATCATTCTATGATTATTTAGGAAATGATATGATATATCCATGGAGATTATTAGTAGATTTAAAAGGGCTCTCCAAGGGAGTAATTATACCTAGGATCTGATTAATCTATTGAACTATACATCACATTTCATTTCGATCAGTGACAATCCTATATTTGAAGATCTATGAATGCAGCATGTGTTGGAAATTTTGATGATATATTGGGTTCCCATATTCATAATTTGAGAGAGGGATCTTAAGATCACATCATGGCTCTATAATATTATCTCTGAGGTGATGTGGGATAATGTTTGATTGATTACACAAAATCATTAACCGACACAAGGTTATATATGGCATTATATTTAGATAATAAAGGATATTCTATGTGTATCTGTCATAGATTGAGGAGGTTCTATGGATAATCTTCTAAAAATAGTTGAACATTTTATTAAAAAATTTATCATTAATTGAATAGAATACATCCATTAGTGTATTTATATATTTTTATATGATATTATGATATTTTTTTGGAATAGGTGGGAAATAATTAGTTGTTTGGATAAAAAAATTCATGAGTCTTTTTCAAGGATTTAGGATATACATTGGCCTCTAATTACATAAAAAATTCTATAGAAATATTTTTTGAATTAGTGATTTCATACTATTGAGATTCAAATGGCGATATGGTATTCATGAAAATTATTCATCAGTTGGGTCACAGCAAGCTAAGAAAATAGTAAATGATCAATAAAAGAAATGACTTTCCATTTATGGCCACTGTGTGGATTGGAATGTTTTCTTATTAGTTTGAATTGTCTGTTAAGTTGAAAGACATTCATGAAATTTTCTAGATATTTCAAATCATGAACTACAATCTCAACCACTCTTACATCTTGATATGGGAAGAGATTATGTTAGATCGAGATGACTCTATTATGGTGTAGAATGTAGAGATTATTGAATCTCAAGTTAATATCATTCAAAAAAATTCAATTAATGTGGTCAAATTATTATGGATAAAAAAATCAAACAAACATCATACGTTGGAGTGATAGTCAATAATGAGGGAGAAGTGGCCTCAACTATTTTGAAAATTTCATTCTTGCACATGACGTCCCATAGATGAAAAGAATTTTGGTGAGAAGTTTGTAAAATCATGTTACCAACATTAATGTGATTCCCATATATTTTCTTATTTTAATCTTTAATTGAGAATTTCAATAGACTCAAAATGATAAGGAAATTGTTTTCATCCAAATGACCTTATTATCAGGGTTGTATTTTGGGAATAAATGGATTCCCTGAATAAATGTGTATAGGGTTTTTTTGGGTTTTCCCTATTTTCATAGAATTTCAATGTTGGTTTGTTCTTTTGTAAATAAATTACTATTTTTTCAATATAAAGACACCATAAATATCATATAAGATTAACATGATGTGTAATTCATTCTATTTTGTGCCTTGAGATGATAACACATTGTGAAAAATGACATGTCATGTAAGGGTTACACACTATGTCATGTTAGGAAATAAGTTTTTTAATAAATAGGAGACTGTTTTTATAGTTTGTGTGTCCAAGGGACTATTTGATGTTTAAAAGTATCACACTCCATATTATAGTCATAGATAGGTATTTTAGGGTCCTACATGCATGGTATATTATTTCATTATTCCACAATACTCTTCCTTATTATCCTAAAAATATTCTAAACAAATTTTGATCCACCAATAGTTATGGAATGAATTTTTTATTTTTTATTGTTTTGTTTTTTGTGTGGTATCTCTTATGTTGTGTAACCCATTCCACTTAATAATTACCTTTGACTACATTTGTTTTATTTTTATTGCAATATTAGTTTGGCTAATTAGTGTTGTTGATTCTATTGATTACATTCTAGATCTATTGTGGGATATTGTTTTGATGGTTGGTACTTTTTTGGTGGTGTGGTGGAGACGGTTTTTTCTTGAGGTATGTTATAATAATTCATCTTATTATACACTTTTTACAATTTAAATACTATTTGAGATTTTTAGATTGATTATTGGGCCTCCATTATCATTTATGTGTTCTTCCTATTCGTGTTTTTCTATTATGGGCGCATGTGGTCTGAGCATAGAGGTAGGTTGTATCATCTGCAACTTACGATAGTGAACTAAAATGCTCATATTTTTGATAATTTTTTTATTGATTGAAATGGAATGATATTAATGATTTTATTCTATTTGGAAATATGTCATTAATAAAATATGGGTTCCCCTATTTTTTGAAAATGAAATGAATTTTTGAATCCGTATTTAATGAATCTATGAAATGTATTTCATTGTATGAAATGATATAATGGTTTGGAAACGAATTATCTTCGATGAATTTTATACATAGGGGGATGGTTTAGTAATAATCCTCACATACTGTCTAGAAGTTTTGTCATCGTCTATTACTCTAATCCATCTACCTATTCTTCTAAGGATTTTTCCGACCTATTTGGGGGTTCAATTTCTAGGGTGTTACTCTACACTACAGGATTGATGAATATATATAGATTCTTGATGAGAAAATTTTTATATGTGTTAGGTTTTGGTGTTTTAGAAATCCTGAGCTAGTTCGAGCATTATTATGATGTTACCCATGCTAACCGCCTGATTTGGGCTTCTTATGGTTTAAACTAAGTTGATTGTAACTATATAAATTTGATATGATATATGATTAATTATTTTGTTTGACAAGATATATCCATTTTCATATATGTATATGATATTTTTTTAATCTAATTTACTTTCTTTATTTGGAAATGTGGAAAAAGTGACAATTAAATGGATTTTACATTTTTTTCAATTAAAAACCTCCAAAATATGTATCATTACATATTTTCATTAATGATGATCAATATTCAATTAATTTTAAGATTAATAATATGAAACACCATCATAATACAATATTTTGCCATTTATCACAATCCCTATGTACTCATTAAGTGGTGTAGATATCTGGTTATGTATTTCATTTTAGGGAACGAAAAGGCACTATAGTGAGTTACTGGGGTATTATGTCAACTTGTTTTGGATATGTGCGTGGTGGTATGGTGCAGTTTTCCTACTCTATCACATGTATATAGTTGGAGTTGTTTTTTTTGTTTTTTTTCTCCGTTATTTTTGGTAATTTCACTTGGAGAATATTTTTCTAGATTTTTAGTCATATTTCATTCATTGTTCGCATTATTTTATGGAATATATTTATATCATATGATTTCTATTTCTTCAATGTATATATATATATATATATTTGTTTCTTTATGTTTGAATAATTAATTCCCTCCAGTTGTTGTTTGATGCACGAGTGATAGTTTCTTACCCATGGGGAATGGAAGTACCATTGATCTTTGTTTTGAATTGGGTATAATGCTAGTCTTTAGAGGGTATTTGGGTTAGTTTATTACATGGTTTGAATCATTAATTCATGATATGAATCAAATATTCATTATTTTAAATTCTTTTATGTATTATATGATAAAAAATAACCGTCTTTCAAAAACCAAAATTTCATATTCACGTGATGATAAAAATTTAACAATATAGAGTAATCACAGATCAAAATTTATTTTTTTTGGATTCCTCCTATGATTAATTAATTTCATGAATATTCAATTCAATGAAATATTCAATTCCTATAGATAATTTTTTCTATCCATTGTATCATATCCATCCGAGAATGAACAAAACACACCTCAACACATTTATTTAGACAATGGATGATGTGTAAAACATAAAAAAATTAATACCTTAAAATTGGGGATTTAATAATTCACCCAAAATCCGGCATTAAATCCCCATAAATTCATTTGGATGAAGGGTTATCTGGGATAAATTGATGCCACTTCTACCTTAATGATGATTTGGGATAACCATTTTCATGAGAATATTATATATTCTATTATAAAACATTGAAAAATAATATATACTTCATGTGATAAAAATTTATTCATGTTGCATTATTCTTAACTGATAAAAATTTTAAATTTACATTATGTACACATAAAAATTTAAATTATTGAAGTAAATATAATTTTATAATATTATAAGAATGTATTTAAAATAAAATATAATTTATTGTAATTTTTTTTATCTACTTTCCATAATTTTTTATGAATTTAATTTTCTTATGTTTCAAGTGTATTTTATTTTCCAGAAAATAGGTTGTCATTTATAGTCAAATATAATATTTTATATACTAATTATTTGTAAATAAACTAATTTTAAATAAATTTTATTAGGTATTCTTACATCTATATGTATATATTTAAGTATAAACCCATTTTTAATTATAATTACACAATATTATTTTATTTTTTAGAAAATTATTATGCCATAGTATAATAAATCATAAAATTGTACAAAAAATATTTATTTTTATATGATATTTATTGAATTTATATTTTGTATATCATATATTTCCATTATTTAAAATGATGGAATTTATTGATAAAGAATTTATAGATTTCAGTTTATAGATAACTATTTATAAATGTAGTCATGTTATAGATAATTGTAAAAATTATTATTTCCAAGTTTTTTTAAATGTAACCCTCCATATATGGATAATGTTTATGAAAATGGACCATTATTTGATGTTGAAATAGTCATTTTTTAATAAAATTTAAGATAAAATTTCCATTATATTTTTATATGAGGAATTCTTTAGGAATCCCACATTAGAATGTGTGTTTCCTATTGAACTTCATGTAATGACCATGACCACAGTAGACCGGAGCTAATGCATTACCTTATTATATAGGAATAATATATATTAAATCACATTCTAAATGAAGTAATAGTTTTTTTATTTTAAGTCAACAAGTTACAAATGTAAAATTAAAATTAAAATTTTAAAATAAAATTAAAATATTAGTTTTTTTACTACAACATTATTTCTCATAATGTAATAGAACCTATCATGCATACTAAGAAATATCAAAACCTGGTAAAATAAATCATTATAATTGGGTGAGCTCAAATTATCAGTATGGGTTACGTATAGATGTATATATAATTAATCTATTAGGATATTTTACAAGGAAAGTTAAATATATTGACACAGATACCATGTAATGAATAATCTATTATTGATAATGATTTCTTATATAATTTCATAGTTAAAATATTTTGGATATTGATTTATTAAATAATGTAAATTCATACTTTTATACATCTTAGTTATCAGTATATATCCTCTATATATTACTATAATGATCAATCCTCTTTCTAGTTTATGTTTTTTCATAGAATCCCTTATGATTCATATTAGAAATAATATCTAACGTGTTATTGATAATGGAATTCAACCCATTAGGCTACTATAACAACATGGGGATTTCATCAAATAATCCCCAATCCATGTCTATCTTATCAACATAATTCATTATGTATTGAATAGTCATTTAAATAAAAATATTTTTATATAGTTGTTACCCACACCACATTAAAATATTTGAACGATAAATACCATGGTTGAATAAAATTTTAAAAAATACTAAACAATATTTTAATGATATGATATTTCAACAATGCTATATGTACAACATATAAATGAATGTTGGTGTTTAACATCAAGATATTTCACAATAAAATGAGATTTATATGAAGTCCCAAAAATGGTCATTCCTTTAATAAAATGGATGCATAATGTGTATTGACAATAAAACACTTAAAAATTTTGTAATGAAACATTAAATAATTTATTTCATTTCACACCAAACCATTCCACGGAAAAATTCAATAAATATAAATTTAACAAACTAAATGATAATTGAGTTAAAAATCACCTAAAACTTGTAGTTAGTTAAATAGATTGCTCCATAATAGTAATATTATCATAATAAACATTAAATACCATGAATATAATAATATTCACTATAGGATATATAAAATGGATATATAAATACACCACACACAAGATATAATTTGTGAATAAGTCATATATATCATAGAAGTAAATGTGAGATGAGAAAATCCATACCTCACAATTCCAATAAGATTTACATCCATTAACCTCATATATAATGTGTTAGATATGTTATTGAATTATTAAATATATATATTAATATTTTTATTAACATATATAATCATTTTATAGAATTGTATAACCTATTTATTAATAATAATTCATTAGTTTCATTGTTTCATGTGCATTCATTTAATGGTTTCATTATATATTCATTTGTTGATAATTATGATTCATAAAATCAAATTATAATACTTGTATATAATTGGAATAAAATGGTATTAACTATATTAAATGACTATAAATGGTCCCAAATATATTTTTGGTTTCTTAAATGTGTATGATTCATAGGAAAAAATTGTAATGATTAACATTTAGTTTATTTTGGTGGGTTTTCTGAACACCAAGAACTAGTTTTACTTCATTAACTATATGAGAATATAATAATTATGGAAACTAAAATAGGATACAACATACCTATTAATATATTCATGAAACAGATTAATAGTTTTATCGCCATCCATGAAAGAGGTAATTAAAAATGAAAAAATAACCTTCACGGAAAAAAGATAACCAGTAAAACTTGAACAATAGTTTTTTTGTTAATAAAATAGGAAGTAATGTAAATGATGGATATAATATATTCTATTTGGAACATAAAATTATAGTGTATAAATGATTATATAGTGATTTTTTGTTGATTAATCAATAATATTTGGATAATGTAGAAGAATAAATGATAACAAGAGATGAGTTTTGAAACAATTACCACTTAAATATCACCAACTGTAGAAATAATTCCGGACCATGGATTTGGAATTTCTATAATAATAGATGTTATTGGACATGGGGATATATAGTTGGATATTAATGGTTGTATATTAGAGTATCTACATTGATTTTTGGTCTGAATGCAGTGTTATGATGTTGTATTTTTACTCTAGGAGAGGTGGGTTTATGTGATTAAAGTAATGATTAATTTATTATTAAAACCAACAAAAATGAGGTCACATTAATATATAAAATTATAGTTTTAATTTATTCTTAGGGTTATTGTTCGGTTTAATCAATACCTCAACCAACCATTTCATTTTTCAATTTTTTATATTTTAGAGCTTTTACGATTTAACTTTAACCCCTAACATTATTTTACCTATACTATGGTTAATAATTTTTTTACCACGATATCTGTTTTCTAAGTAAAAATGATATTTAACATATAAAATACTTTTTATATTATGATTCATAATATGTAATTAATTTTAACAAATTTAATTCAAAAAATTTGAAATTTTAGACATAAATTTAATACCATAGGAAAAATGAATAAGCAAGTATTTAAAGTGAAACGTTCCAAAGATTAAAATGTTTTTATATACAATTTCTATGTAAAATAGATTCCATTAAAATATATTTAATTTATTTAATAATAATTAAAATAATTATAAATTTAAAATAAATTAAATTTTAATCTAACTAAATATATTTTAGAAGATATTGTATTCTTCAATAAACATTCATTATTTTTAACTGTTCATCAATTAAAAAATATATCCAAAAAAATATCAAAAATTCATGCAAGAATAATTTTAATATCCAGATTTCAAAAACAAATTGTATTCATTGAAATAAAAATTATTAACTTCAAGAAATTTATATATAATATCGGTTCTCCAAAAAGAGCTGTATTATTTTTTTAAATAAATTTTATGCTCAATGTTTGATATTCTTGTAATCTTAAGCACATCATGCATATTAAATGATTTTAAATTTTTTTTACCAAATATATAAAATATAAATTTCATTAATTTATCTCACGAATATTGGTTAATTTAATTATTCAATATAAATATTCACTATGGGCCTTAAAATAAGATCCATATAAAAACACATCATTTATGTTCAATTGCAATTTATTTTCATTTCTAATTAATTTTTAACAATTTGATTGATTTTATAAAAAATAGTAAAATATATTATCATAATTTATATATACACTTTCATTTGATCCCTTCTAATAGATATGTGATATCTATCACAATAAAAAAATAACATTTTCTTATTTTTTATGTTTTTTGTCTTGTGTAACATATTCTATCAAGGAAATTTAATTTATTTGAGATGGGACAAATCATAATATTTTGTGGTCTCAAATCATTTCATCATTCAATAAATTGTCCCATATCAATTTGAATTTGAAAATTTAAATTCAATGGTTGATACATGAAAATACATATTTTGGAAACCCACATTGTAATTTATGGTTAATAAAACATACCTTTGATTAGAGAGGAAGGGAAATGAAATGGTCACCTCAAAATTAGGTTCTTTATATGATTACATTACTAAGGTATGAAAACCAGGACATGAAAGAGAAATATATCCATAATTTTTTGATGAAGATAGATAAAGAACATGTTCATTAGAACGTGTACTACCACAAAACTGTAAATCTATGATGGGGTAAAGATAAAATTGATTACCATTCAAAATGATAAACCAAATAGAATTTTTTCTAATATCCTTTCCTATATTTGAGGTATTAAGTTACCATTTTTATATTATATTGATAAAATAAAAAGATTTTATTAATTTCAAAGTAATAAATATAATATCATCAATTGGTTGTGCGTAATTGTACTTTAACTTAATATATTACCTCTGAGAGTGGATATTCATGAAAAATTTAACATTCATTAAGCTCTTTAATTAATCATATGTTTCAAAAGACATTGCTTCAACCATTTAAAATTTACTAAATCCAATACGGTATGATCATGTTATCAATAATTTGAAATTTCTATATTTCAACATAATAAATTCGAAATTCATAGTCTCAAAAAGTCAGTAGATTTCAAAAATCAACATAATAACAGATTCCATAAACAATAAATAGTAACAACTAATATCATATATCAAATATATGAATGACTTGATTACATTTAAAAATTAATACATTATTATGTTATTGAATATATTTCTTAAATCCAAGAATTTTGTTAACCAAAAAAATTAACCTAAAACATCAAATCACTAAAAAATTTCATGGACACCAATAATATCCCACAGAAATGCCTTTTTTATTATTATTTCAACATCAATAATATATTACAGT
Source organism: Viscum album (assembly GCA_963277665.1). Lineage (NCBI taxonomy): Eukaryota > Viridiplantae > Streptophyta > Magnoliopsida > Santalales > Viscaceae > Viscum > Viscum album. The sequence goes on from OY728160.1 coordinate 1,067,500,298, forward strand.
TTATCTTTCCTTGATCATTTGTTTTTGAATATATTCACAAGAAATTGAATAACTTATCTTTTCGATTGGTTAATTTCATCCCATGCTTCCAAATCATTAAAAAAATTATTTTATTAAATTTATTATATGTTTCACAATTCTTGTAACAATTACATCATTGATAAAATACTCAAATTAAATGACACTTTAATCCAAAAAAAGAATATTAATCATCCCACTACTTCAATAGTAGTATAATATACTTGGTGATGATCCATTATCCTCTTGTGGGGCATATTACTTTTTTAAAGGGAAATTAATTTTTATTGGGTCCCATATCATTATTGATCAATCATGGTAATGTGGAATCAATTTTTATACCCATAAAATCACTAGAAAGGTGGATTTTATCTACTAACTTGTAGAAAACACTAATTCTATTTTTGCAAGTACCATTGTGTTTCTTTCCTAAATTATCACATGTTGTAAAATACTTATTTCTATTATTTTATTTATCCATATTTTTCCTAGTTAAACTGTTCTTCTCATGCTTCTAATCAAATCAATTATATTTACAGAAACTATTACTTGTCTCTTTAGAAAATGATATTATGTATTCCAATGATGTGAAATTTTTGTAGAGTAGTTCTTTTCTAAATAATGTCTTAAGACCGTAAAATATATGATCATTCACACTCTTTGGATCATTTTCACTTGGGTGTTCATATTTCATCTTCATGGATCCATTTATAAATGGGGACATACATTATATTAGATAATATCATTGGGAAAATTATTCTACTTTTTAATAACTATTGAAATACTAAACAAAAATCGATACGATTATGCATAGATAATATCATTATCATTAAAAAAAATTATATTCTATTTTTTTATACCTATATTGAAAGACTATCATTTGGTAATTTCAACTAATCAATGATTCCCAAAATAATGTTTTCAATGTTTCAACTAAGCATTACCCCATACCTATTATAATAACCTTGAACCTAATACACTAATGATGATGTCTTAATTTATTAAATTGGCATAATTTCATGTAATAACCTCCCAAACGAAGGAATTTTATAATAGCCTTCGTAAAATATATTCATATATCTAATTCAAATTTCATTTTGGATTGAAATTTCAAAATATATTTTATTTGAGAAAATAATTTTTCCCATGTAATGTAACCCTTAATATGCATCATAAAAAACATTATGGAATCCTATGTAAAATTAAACATAAGAAATGGGTGATCATAAATTCTCGATAAGGGTTAAATAAAATGGAACATATAATAAATCAAAGAACGTAGTTAAAAATTCTTGGTAAATAAATAAACACACATACTAAGTAATACATGTAATGAAGATTTAAATGAATCAATAGAAATATAAATTGTGAAAATCATATGAACAAAATGAGTAACAAAATAAATAAATTTACAGAAACAGATATCTAAACTTCCAAGATATATCATCTTGATAGTACTATTAAGATAAATCCTTTTTTCAATTTATTTATGTCTGTAGAAACCGATATTATTATTTCTTAAAAAATGAATTGTTTTTATATTGGTTATTTTTTCTAATAAGAATAATAATGAACATTACTATTTCATTATCTTGAAACTATCCTATGTATTTAATGTCCAAATCATTACTCTTATATTGAATTATTGATTTTAGCATGTTATTTTTAAATACATGCTTCCCATATCAGATTGAAACATTTGAATCATAAATTCTACGATTGAATAATATTTTAAAAAATATTAAATAACAAGATAATGACATGATATGTCAAATTTTATGCATATACACCTCATAAAACAATTAGGGTTTCAATGATCCAAATATTCCCCAATGAAAGGAGATTGGGTTGATTTCCCTTACAATGATCATTTTCATAATAAAATGGATGTATTATGTGTATCCACTATAAATAAAAATAAAAAATTGAAAATAATATGTGTATTAATCATAATATATTTCATACATAATCATAAAATGAAATAGTCAATGAAATAGAAATTTCACCCTATGAATGAAAATTGAGTTAAAAAATCACATAGTACATGTAATTAGTTTAATCTTATACCCAATAATAATAGAAATTATGAAATAAATAATTTCATACAATGAAGATAATGAGATTCATTATATGATATTTAAAATGGTTTTATATATACGCCAAAATAAAATAAGTTCTGATTAAGTCATATATCTCTCAGAAGTAAATGTGAGATGAGAAAATCATTACCTCACATATCTTATTACATTAGTGTTTTTTATCATTAATTATGTAATAACAAAAAATGTTATTGACTTTTTATAGAACTATATTCATATTTATAAAAACATATATTATTATTTTATATAATCTTATAAATGATTCATTTTTAATATTTCGTTATTTTCATTGATTCGGGTGTGTTCATTTCAGTGTTAAATGATTGGTTTATTTGTTTACAATTATGGATTAACATGTAAAATGTGGATATAATCCCATAAGTGGAATTAAATGGTATTAAGAATATTTTATGATATTAAAGGGTCTCATGGATATATATATATATATATATATATATATATATCTAATGTTAAGATGATTCATTAGATGAAATGTTAAGGATAAACATTTTGTTTATTTTGGATGTTTTATCCAAACACATCAAACTATGTTCACTTTATTTAATATTATCAGTATATATTAGTTATATAATATTAAATATGATATAATAATATTATTAAAATATTTTTTAAACTTAATAATTTTTTATGACCAGCCATGAATGTGGAATTGGACAAATAACATAATCATTTATCACTGAGGTAGTTAACTAGCATAATATAGAAAGTAGATTAATTTACCTAAAAAGGGAGGAAAAATGGTTTTATATAAGTTATTCCATTAGAAACAAATAATTAATGTATTTAGATGATTTTGGAATTTTTATTCCATGAATGATGAAAGACATGCATAGAATTTTGAAGATGAAATGTATAAAAGATATGTGCTCTTATAAAATTACCTCTTGAATATCACCTCCTTAAGAGACCCTTGAAGTCCTTAGATTTGGAATTTTAATGACACAGTTTGAACATGCATGTGGGGAGAGTGATGAGGATTTTTTTGGGAAAATATGTGAGGATATAAAATGATTTCTGGTCAAAATTGGTTGGTGATGGGTGGTATTTATACATGAGGATATTTTTTCTCACGTAATTGAAATAATGATTAATTTATAATTATATCCAACCACAATGACATGAAATTAATTTCAAAAAATTATATTGTTAGTTAAATTTTTTGGAGGATATTTATGGCTGATAAATACATCATCATACTATTAATTTTATTAATAATTATGTATTCTATGATATTACCTTTTTCTTTCATCAATTGATAAAATTTTACTAATATTGCATTAAAAAATTTGTTTACCATTTTATTTTTTTTATCTAATAATAAAATAGTCATTAAAAACTAATTTAGTTAATATTATTTATAATATAGAACCAATTTTGCTAAATTAAATAAAAAATATCATTAAAATTAGATTAGAAATTAATATGACAGACACAATGGATTAAAGGGGTTTTATTTTAAAAAGTTTAAAAGTATGAAATATATTTGATAAACAATTTCAATTTAAAAATGATTCCAATGTCCTAAATTTATTTAATTTTGTATAATATAAATAGTTATAATTTATTAAAATAATTAATATATAATTTAACAATATATATATATATATATATTTGAAGAAAAATTACTTTTCTATTAAAAATCTATAATTTTTCACTATTAATGAAAAATGAATCATCCCTAAAATAAATATCAAAAACTAAAATTTAGATAATATTGATATACCTCATTTATAAAGGAATTGTTTTTTCAAATAAAACATATAAATTTTTCTAAATTTATATTTAACGCTGACATGTCATTTAATGGAGTCCAAATTTCCTTTATGAAAATAAAGGTTTTATGATCAAAAATGTATATATTTGGTATATTATTAATAAATAAATATTTAATAAATTTAATAACATTTTACTGAAAATATAATATATAAATTTATTTAATATATCCAACTACTAGTTATTAATATAATTTATTAATATAAAATGTCATCATGGGAAAAATTTTCTTATGAAAACACATACAATCTATTAAATTTTATTTTATTTTAATTTATAATTAATTATTAACCTATTAAAGGTTCTTATAATCATGGGTAAAATATTTTTTCTTAATTTAGTTATTTCCATTCATTACCACTATTCCACAAGACTACTGATAAATATGATAATCAAGTAAAAATATTTAATATTTTTTATTGTTGGAGTCTTTAATAAAATATCCTTTTAATGAAATTTAATTTATTCAATACGGTGCATACCATAAAATCATATGGTGTTACACTACATCATCACAGGTTGTGGAAATCCAGATAAATACGATCATTTTACTCCCATAAATGTTTATGATAAATGTTGTTTATTTCTATAGTGATATGGTATCGAATCATTTTTCTAACCACTATATTGATCCCATAATATAGTTTTTAATCATTGATAGGAGTTTTGTGGAAATATGATCTATTTTAATTTTATTAAAAAAATAATCTTATAAAATAAAATTAATAAAATAGAAATTCATTGTCTATATTCTTTTGATAATGTATTTTAAAAACACTATTCTATTGAAATTATATCATCATGTTTTTTTATGAAATTGTATGAATCTCATATGAAAAGACTACTACTTCAACAAACACTTGGGTTGAAAAAATAGCCTCTTTTTATTCATTTAATTATTTCTACTTTTATTTTCCCTTATTCCATTTTATTTTCTCCTCTAAAATGCATTTTGTTTCACTATCATGTGAAATCTCATATTTTTTTGATATGAGAGGGGGAGGAGAAATAAATGGTTGAGGTATGAGTAGGTGCCTCTAGGGAAGTAGTTGTACATATTGATCATTGGTGAGTGAATGGATCTCCAGAATTAAAGACCAAAATATTAGTTATTTCTTATCAGAGGTAGGATAGTTTTTATTTTATATTGATCTCCCCAAAGTTTTGATTTTTTTAAATTTATATCCTTTTTAAGTCACTCAAGATTTATTAAGAGGCCCTATAAAGGGTTATTTGGGATAATTTGTGTTTTTATTAGATTTAGAAGGGCTTTTTCATTAAATAATCATAAACAATTGTAATGAATTATCATGAAATTTTTTTTTCTGGTCAGGTGAATGTGATTTTTTTATGTAAATATGATTTACATTGAGGAAAATATTTATTGTAATAATATTCCATTTTGCTATGTACATAAAAATATGTATTTTTTGATATTAAATGATATATAATTAGATAACACATAGTGTAATTATACATTTCCAAGTATTCATGTACTTATGGAATCACCCCTTGTACTGATAAATAGTCTTTTAGTAGTATATGGATGGACCTTAGGTACTCTCTAATAATGTTTAAGGGCACGTATTTGTTGAAATTTGTTATTAAATCCTATGCAATTGTTTCCTTCGAATACATTTTTTTGTTTTGTGCCCTATATTATGAATTTGACCTATCAGCAGTCTATACTGAGTTTTTTTCCAAATAGAATTAAATTTTCAAAATATTTTGGAGTTTAATGGCCAATTAGAAGACTTTTATGACTAATAAGGATTTCATTGAGGATTTCATTGAAATTGATATTATGAATCCTGTTGTAGAATCAGTTGATAGTTTTTAGGTTCATGTAGGGGTTATTATCATTCCAATTAGACTTGATGAATTGTTCCATAAAAATCATTTTATGATTCATCAAGATGGATCCTAGAAGTTGGGATCTCGTTGTATCACTGATGGATTTTTTCTTTCCCATGGTGGTTGATACTAGTTTTTCAATATTTGAGTAGTTTATATTTTGATCCTGAGGTTGATGATCATAGCTATTGGATCCTTCAAGATGGGTTGACATAATAGGATATTGACAATGGATTAGAGACCATGATAAATTGAGATTATTATGACATAATACAAATGACTCCCTGGTAAGCATGCTCTGGATTGAGAGATTAATGGATTCCATAATGGTATTTTGAGAAACACAATGTGAATTATTGGTGCATTAGATACCCATGTCAAATTTAAAATACAAAATTATGGGCTATTTACCAATTATCTCGAAACTTTATTAATTAATAAGGAATTTTACCTTTATTTTCACCAATGTTGAGGAGCCACTATGGGGTTTTCTTCATTTGAGGTGGACACAAAGAACATTGAAAAATCCATGGTAAGTGTGATTTTTTATTAGGATTAACCATTTGGAGAAATTTTTTATTGAGTATTAGTTGGAATATTTTAAAGGCTAAATGATGTTGTTTCAACACTAGGATACATCAATACTTTGGATATGATATAGGATCCCCTTATAGGGTGTTAATTCTTTTTATATTTCTTTTTCTTACTTGATAATGGTTTGATAATTTTGTCCTCAGATATTTTGTGTTGCAGTCTATACTATTGTTGGGTTTCGTAGGTTGATGTGACCAATCAGACTATGGGAGCCTTAAGGTTTGGTTTTACCAATGTGATATATAGTAGGATCCAGTGGTGGCTATTGTATTGGTGAGGGGATCAATAGGTCTAGGAGAGGCCCTATTCTTTGTTGTTAGAGTATTTATTTGTGAAACTAATTCTTTTTTTTTCAACGTGGGGTTTGAGAGTTGTATCAAACCTTGTTCTGGTTAATGTTGGCCACAATATACTCTTATTTTCATCATAGGAATTTTTTAGGTGGTAAAAGTAGGGATATAATGGACTGGGAAATGGTATTGAGTTTTGATCTTGTTCTCTCCATCATTAGATATATATGTTCAAAATATATTAAGACGATAATTAATTATCTAGAGGAGTAAACCCCCCTTCAGTTGAGTATATACCCAATATAAAGGATTTATCAATTATGAATGTCGAACAGTCCATGTGTCCTGTATTGATCTCATTGGACTTTGAATCTATCATGACCATGTTCATAATGTACTTTAAAAGGTGTATATGTTCGGTATATGTTTGAGTCTGATTTTCTAGGAATACGTTTTAAGAAATTAATACATCTCTATATTGTGGAGATAATTTTGGTCTCTTGATCAGATAATTAAATTAGAGTCCTTAAGCAAGATAGATTAGTGTGATCATAAGGATGAATATGGTTATTCCTTGAGTTCCATCATTTTACCTTTTATGTTAGAAGACATTGAGAACCTATATAGATCTAGATGAGGTATATTGTGTCATGTGGTGTGGTGAGCCACATACTCTAAATGTTATTTTTTGTAAAAAAGTGGGGGAAAATATCCCTCAATTGTCAGAATATAGCCAAGTGTTGGATATTTTCATCTATTTTTTACCCACTTTAAATATATGTATTTTTAAATTTATTATGATTTATATAATTATCCATATAATATTATATGTGTATCACTTGTTCATGAACGTTTTTTAATAGATTATAGGTTTACAATATAGGTGGCCTACAATAATTATTTCTCATTCCTTTCATGTTCACCTCTGTTCAATTTAATGTTTTATATATACATTAATATTGTATAAGATTTTTTATGGTTGAAGTGGTCAAAGTATAGTGATTTCTAATTGAGTGGAAATTCTCATGTGGTTTCTCATGATCAGTTTGGTACAACCAGAGAGTTATGGAGACATGGTATTTGATCTAACATAGACTTGGTAATATAGTATAATGTACATTATTAAAGTTGATAAATTATTTATCTGTGGTCATCCCAGTGTGGGACTAGTTGTGGTTTCATTTTCATGCTCATGATTCATTATGACAAAATGTTGCATCTCAAGTATTATATATTTTTTATTATTAAATATACTTATTAGGCATTATGTAATGATTATTTATTGGAGTTTATGCTCATTACCTATTTTATTTAAATATCAGATGTTTGTATTGTCCACCAAATTTTATCTATTAGACCATCATCAATATCGAGATGCCTCAAGAATATGGATATACCTATATTTTTCCATTTTGAGGGAATGATCGAGTGACATGATTGGTAAAATTAGGTTGGTTCATTATAAAATTATATCATTGGGGGTTAATTTTATGATATGGGTTCTTGATAGATAGGTGGTATAGGAATGTGTATAATCTTTTGATGGATATTGGACTTAATTGTCATGAACCCCTTTCTGGATTTTAATTTCTAGTTACTAGGAAATGTAATTTCTATTTGTTATGTTTCAATTTTCATATTATCATGATTTCGTTTTGTGTGATGATAATCAGTTTGTGAAATTATGGTTTATTTATGGTTTTTTATCTTTTCCATCAGGAAGGAGGTGAGTGTTCAGGCGTCATTCTTGGTTTTTAGTTTTCACAATAAAAAACCATTCTATGTTGTTTTTAAAAACTATATAATATTATATGTTAAAGGTGTCTTCAACAACCTCAATGGTGTATCACATGTAGAACTTTCTAGGTATTTTTATAAGTAGTACTAAATTTAAATATTTTATTCTTATTATAGGTCATGTGAATCCTCTGTGGATATTCTCATTGTTGATGGAGATTAATTTCCATCATATATGCATTAATTGATACCATTTTACTATGTTGTGCGATTTTATTTCTAGGTTTTTGTCTTAATGAGTCAAATGATTCTAGAAATATATTTAGATATGGATAATATTTCTCTGGTGGGTTTTCACCATTTTTACGATGTTTATGTTCCTTGGGAGGGTGATGTTATTTCCATATGATTTATGGTTGGTCATATAGTGAACCCCATGTTCTTTCTAACATCGATTGATTATGTGGGCATGGATATTATAAAAAATAACATTTATTGAAGTCATTGTTCACTAGGTATGGATTCTAAATGTTGATTCTAGGGGTTATATAATTTGATCACTAGTAATTCTCTTATTCTCATTGTAATACCGAAAGGGTTTATGTATTTGGAAACCAGGCCATATTAATTTTGGATGGGCTTTGGGTAATGTGATGAGAGTGTGTTTGGATTATTATAGATTCTTATCACTACCTGAGTGAAAAAGGTCAGGTGGTTAATCATTTCATGAATAATATGCCACTAAATAAATGATGAGTGTTTCTAGTGCTTCATTTTATTAGAATTGAACTGCATGAGGATCATTGACATTATTTTATGCAAGTTATCCATGATTCATAAGAAATATCCCTTATGATAGTGATTAATGTTGCAAAATAGTGTTTAGTTTAAGGAAATAATTATTGTGGAGATTTAATAATATGATATAAAATGTTTTCAACATCATATTCTAATATTCTACAAGATCAGAGGTTATTGTTTTTTTGATCTAGTAATGAGCATTTATGGTTATTGTTTTTGAGTAGTGAACAACTGTCAAAACATATGACATGTATATCCATTTATATTTATGGGGATATTGTGATATTTTTGGTTTTATATCTAATATGATGGATGATTTTATAGATTAATCTTTTGGGAGGAGAATTAAATTTGGCAAAGTGGAATGTCTCTCTTGTTTAAGAGAGAGTTAAGGATTTTTTAAAACACATCAGTAGATGTTCGAGATGGAATCAGATATGATAATTAATTGAGTAAGGGAATCTTATAGTAGTTAACCACATAATTTTATAGGGGGAAAGAATCATTTATAAGGTGGAGTTTGTGACCACCCATGTTTTCATGTTCTGTGAAAATTAGATTAAATTTTAAATTATTTTTTCTGGAAGTTCTTTAGTGATTTTTTTTAAATTATTATAATATTTGATAATTGATTATTTTTTTCATCCCTCCTTAGACATAAAAATTAAAATTTACACTATGATATAATATTGGATGAAATATTATCCATTCAAATTTTCATAGAATATTCATCATTTAATATTAAATTAATTATATTTTGATTTAATATCCTTGGACATTTTGTTGATCTCATTTAAACATAAAACTATATATAGATAATATATATATGATTTAATCTAAAATGATGGAATTTATTTGGAGAGGCATAAATTAAATAAGGTAATTAGGTTACTACTTTCTATTGCGACCATTATTAATTTTCATTTCTTTTTCCTAATATCCGTAGTTTTATTTTTTCAGTTATTCCATTACCTTTTACCTCATAATTTAGTTTATTTCTCTAGGTATCACTAGCATGGGTATATTTTTTTATTGAGTGAGAGTGATAGAATAGGGAGATGGTGGAGTAGGCACTTCCTATATTGCTTATATGGAACAAGGTTGGGCATCAGAAGATGTTTCTCAAAGAACTAGGACTAAAGAATTAGTGTTTTACACATCTATGTAATATCGGTACTATGTTTCTTCCAATATCCAAATAGTTTTCCAATATTATGTTTTAATATTTTATTTAATTTTCTTGTGGTGTTTTGATTGTCAACATATATTTTTTTGGGTACAATTTTGGGTTTAAGGGGATTATCAAGAGTTTTCAATTCATAAATCTCGATAACTCAGTATCTAGTTTCATGAACACATGTCTTGAGTTCATCATGTTTATGGAAGAAGATTTTTTTAATTAATTATAGTTTATGTTAAATAAAATAAATATATTATTAGGTTTATAGGTATTAGAGTTCACAATATGATTGAGTGATTGAGATTAAATTATGTGTACTTAGAGTGAAAATAATGTAGTTGTCCATAGATAAGTGGCCAGGTACTTGAGAAGACACCTTGTGTAAGGGGGACATGTCAATGTAATAATACATGATGAGACTCCTTGTATTCCAAATTCAAGTTCATGTACATGGCTTCAGCCTTGGTTCTTCATGGACCTGTAAAAGTACATGGAAATGTGCTCATTTTACTGTACATGTCATATACTAAAAAAAGACACCATTTAATTTTCCTTTTTGGGTGTATTTGTGGTTTATACCCCATATTCCTTGTTATGATTATGAGTAGTACATTATGAGTATTTATTCACAGAGATCATAATTAGGAAATCATTTTTTTATTGTTCATTGGGATGGTATATCGGAGTAAGAGAGTCCAACATATGGGTTTCAATGAGGATTGTATTCATAATTCCCTTGCTTATAGTATTAGCATATATGAAGCCTGGGTGAGGGTTTGGAGCATTATTGTCAAACTGGATTAAGTGTTCCATGGTGGAATGTTTTATGTTCATTTGGGTTTATCATAGAATTTTTAATCATGTTGTTCACATATTTAGATATATTACTATCCCTCATTGTAAATATTATTTGTTTGAGAAAATTGTAGTGGTGGTATATATCATGTATGAGAGGAACAAATAATTTGACGCTTCTATGTTGGGATTATGCCATCAATCGGTAGTAAGTAAAATTATCTATTAATATTATTATATGTGTTGGATGTACACTCAATGATATTCTTGTGGTTTGGTTCTTGATAAAATAATTAGTGGATTCAATATTATGCTATTGAGATTTCTAATTTTTCAAGTTATTGATTTGGAGTCCCTTATGGGTTTTATTTTACATGGGGATGTTCTATTTCTTGGGAGGCCAACAAAATATATTGATGTGAATGACACTTCCTTGATATTATTATTGTGTTCTAGATACCCTATATGGAATTGTGAGGTGATTTTGTTTTTATGTCCATTTGGAATTCCATGGTAGGTATTATTAATATTTAGGATAACCCATTTTGCATGTTTTTACTGAGTATCCATTGGAGGCTATTGAGGGACCCTTTTGGAAGATTACAAACAAGGCATGTCTTGTGATTTGATTGAATAAGAAGAATAAATAATTAGGTGTCTTCATCTTATTTTTGGAATATGGAATATTGATGATCATTTGAATGGACATGTATAATATCTCCTGTGAATTAGTTATGTCCCTAGTTTGACGTCGATTTGTGTTTTGAAATCAGGGACTATGTGATCCGAATGTTTTTTTGCACCTTGTGGAATTTTAATTATATCCCATGGAGAATGTTTATAAATGAATAGATAATGGGGATTCAGATAACATAAATTCATTTCTTTCTATGAGATGATATCCCCTACTAGTTTTCCTTTTTGGATTTTGTGTATAGAAGTTGAGTTGGGCCCCATTATAGAGTCTTTTGGCTACGCTATATGAGGTACTTTCTACTAATGATTTATTTTGAGTTGGAAACACTAAAGAAATAATGGTCTGAGTTAGGAAAAGGGTTTTTATTAGGTTATCACCTATATTTAATGTTTGTTATTAAATTTTATTAATGATATAATGAAAAATAATGATTATTTCACCCAATATTGTTGAGTATGTAGTATTTATATGGGTTATATTGTACATGGATATTGGTTTCTACCTATTTCATGTAATGATACAATAATATTGTGCATATGTAATGTCCATGTCGATGGAGATAATTTGAATTGTATCTATTTGGTCTATGTTCTAGCTAGACATTTTCTACAGGACATTATAGACATTATAGCTTATCTGGCCTAGGGTGGGAATATCTAGAACATATTAATATCATTACATTGTACTCCAAGTTCTGATTATATGTGTAGTGTCTTGTCGATAAATATAGTTATTACCTATGTTATGAAATTCATTCTTTTGTATGTTAAAATTTGATATCTCTTTTTTAGATTTGGTGAATGAACCTGATATCATCATGTGAGGTGAGCCATATTATATAAATCATCTAGTATAGACAAGATGAGGGTAGATTTACCTCACATGTTAGGATAGAACATATGGTTAGTGATTTTTATTTTTTAATTTCCCACATTCCATGAATGTATATGGATTTTTTAAACAATTGTATTGGCCTTCAACTATGATAGTCATATCACTTGTTCATTCACTTGTTTTGAATATATATTATAGTATCACAATTGGGTGTTTCCTATTACGACATATCCAATATATATGTTCTCCTTTGTGTTCATTATGATTATATATAAAATTTTAAAATGGATAACATGTTTCATGGTATATGCTGTTGAGGAATAATTATACATTGATGAAATAATATTTTAATGTGGATCATCGAAATTGGGTTGATGTATATTGAGAGTCATGGTGACTGACAACATGGTTTGGTTGATAATTGGCCGTAGGTACTGATGTATTTATTTTATATTATTTTATTTTGAATATGTGGTTGTCCTAGTGGGTGACAATATGTTGTTTGTTTTTCAATCATGTAAGTAAATTTTATTTTATACGACTTCCCATTTATTATAGAGTTAAATTATTTCAGTTAATTTTTTATGAAATCCATAATTATTATCTTATTGAATATTTTTGTTATTTCTGTTTTCATTTTTCATTTACCATATGGAATATTCTCAACACTAAACTTTTTAGATCCTCATCGCTTGTCATTGACCACTACTGTATAGAGAGTCATACTCGAGGGCTTTTGATGGGTCAAATTGATTGATTTTTTAGGTTTTCCTATTTGGGTTTCTATAGATTATATCGTGACATGAAAAATAATGATAAAATTATTTTTTATTAAATAAAATAATATATTTTAAGGATATCTAGACATGGAAAGTGCATCACAGTGTCCCTTCATGTTCCCACACATCCAATTGCATAGTTTTATTCTTTGATAGGTCTCTTTTCACTTCACTATCCACTTCAATGTAATATAAATATCATTGACATATTTTATTTCCATTGAATTAGTTCACTTGATTGATAATAATGTGGTTCCAAAGCGGTTTTCTATAGTTTCACCCTTAATCACCAAATATGAACTACATATAATGTGTATGAGGTCATGAATGATGTCAACGAAATTTTTTTAATATCTCGGATATTCCATGTAACGTCCCGGACACGGGTGCCACACAACGGGTGCCCCGAGCCCGGTTCCCCACGTGACCTCAAGCGCATATCCCCAAATGCCAGAGGATGCCGACTAGCAGTGAGGGACCAGGTCTGATAGTGGGGAATCTATTCCCTAATTTTTCAAAGTGTAGCACAGCGGAATACCAAAATAAACCATACAATGACACCGTATGCAGAAAACATACACGACTGAAATAACTACAACGGTGGATATAACCAAAAGTATACAAGTGATGATGCTACATGTTTCAAGTTCTATGAAAACACCTAGAACATGTTATAAATTAATACACTACAACAATATGCAGAGTACAGCAAAACAAGAAAAACAGCTGGCAGCGGCATCATGAGCCTAGGCTCGATCCCATGCCCTCCTACTCCTCAGCAACAGTCAAGTACCTGTATAGGGACTCTTGCCCCTATCTACACCTGAATAAACGTAATCTTTTTGGGCTGAAAATCATGACCCAAACAGGGTGTGAGAAATATATCTCAGTAGGCACCCACCAATGGCCCGTGCCGAACTGCGTGTAAGCTTGCAACAATAATGTGCAATAGTAAAATGCAATAAGGTAAGTAGTACAAAAAAGCAACTAACTTAACAATTAAATTTCCATTTTATTATTCACTTAATTCATTATATAATAGAGATCACCTCAATGCATTTCTAAACAAAACTGTCCACGTCCTCAGACAAGAAAAATATTACCCTCTGGTAAGCAGAATCCAACCCACAGGTATTTCCCTCAGGCCGAAACAGAAATTGCTTTTAGGCATAGGAAGTGTCTCCCTCATGCACTGTAGTCAAGCCCTCAGGCATTAAAGATTTCCCTCAGGAGAAATACTACAGCCTAAGGGCTAAATAGTGCAGTGCCCTCAGGCTAATCACAACAATGTCCTCAGGCCAAATACAACAATGCACTCAGGCTAAACAAGTAACCAGGCCATGCCCAATAGGTAAACAAGCAGTAATAAGAAATTCCGCTCAAGGCAATTCTACAATTACTACATTAAAGGCATACCCTCAGGTATCCTGGAAAAATGGATAAACAGTGAAATACACCCTGGGGGTGGTTTCGGATCCAAGAAACGATCCCAACAAGCATTTTATTATCACAATTTAATTACATATGAAATTCTAGGCATTATATATAGCAACGGCCTCAGCCACATGACACCCCAACATGGGTTCCTGGCACAAAAACGCTCAAAAACGCACGACAGTTGGAAAATAAACACAAAGCCACCTACCTTATTCGCTAACGAACGTTATACCTGAACTCCCAATCTAGAAACGCCCAAGAACGACGTAGACCTGGCAAAGAACAATACCCATTCAAACGTAAATAACATACGCTAGGATAATAATTGGTATGAACGGTACTAAGAGAGGAGAGGGCTTACCCGTGTGGTTCCAACGAGATCGTCCGAAGCCGAATCAGATTCGAGATTAACTCCCGATGGATCTTCAAAGGTATGGCCTCCTCCATTGGCTCCAAAATGGATCAAACGCCTCTTCTGCCAAATGAGGAGGCTAAATCTTGTTTTAAGATGAAAAAACAAAGGACACGGCGTGTACTTCTGAGAACACGACGTGTAATTCGTTCATTTAACTGTTCAGTTGGGGGAACTGCCACACTGCTCATCCGTCGACATGAGTACACGGCATGTACTCTCAAGTACACGGCGTGTACTGCCGCCCAGTTGGCGGTGACTCCACCACCTTACTATTCATGCCTACCGACTGACTACACGGCATGTAAGGTACCAATACACGGTGTGTAGTCGGTTCGTACACCCCTCGTCACTGACAAGGCTACACACCCCGTGTACTCATCCCAACACAACGAAAATTACATGGCGTGTGGAAAAATTACATGGCGTGTAGTTTCTAAATTGAGTATTTTCCCCATTTTCCATATTTTCTCAAAAACACTTAAGGAAAAGGAAAAAGAAGAAGCCCGTACCTCAAAAATAAGAACCTGGTTCATACAAAATTCCCCCCTTAGAGAAATTCGTCCCAGAGTTTCCCTTCCAAGGGTGGAAAAGATAAAGCTCAGAACAGCTCTGGACACTGAACGCGTACGTCGGCCTCCTGCTCCTAGGTCTCGTCTTGCACCCAGCCATGCTGCCATAGCACCCGTATGAGAGGAACTGACCGACCTCGGAGAACCTTTGTGCTCTGGTCAACGATACGGATCAGATGCTCTTCAAAAGACGCATCATGATGTAGCTCAACCTCCTCTGGATGAAAGGTGTGAGATGGGTTTGAATGGTAGCGAAGCAACTGAGACACGTGGAAGACGTCGTGCATAACTCAATACCGCTGCGGTAACTGCAACCAATAGGCAACCAGCCCGACTCTCTCCAGAATCTCGACTGGCCCCACATACCTCGGTGAAAGCTTACCCTATCTCCTGAGCCGCTTGTGTCCTATCCTCGGTGAAACACACAAGAAAACTTGATCCCCAACCACAAAATCCAATGGTCGTCTACGGAGATTAGTATATGATTTATGACGAGACTACGCTGTAGCCATCCTCTTCCGAATTATCTGGACCTGCTCAGATGTCTCCTGTACGAGCTGTGGCTCCAGTAAAGCTGCCTCACCTACCTCTAACCAGCACAACGGTGATCGGCATGGCCTATCATATAAAGCCTCATATGGTGGCTTATCAATAGTCACCTGAAAACTATTGTTATAGGGAAACATGAATAAGGATATATGATTCTCCCAAGATCCCCCAAAGTCTAGAACGCATGTGTGCAACATGTCCTCTTGCACCTGTATCGGCCGCTCTGACTGGCCATCAGTCTGAGGGTTTTATGATGTGCTTTGAAGCACCTGTGTACCCAGTGCCCTCTGAAAACTCAGCCAGAAATGAGACTTAAAGCGGGCATCCCTATCTGAAATTATAGAACAAGGGACCCCATGAAGACGTATAATCTCTCGGATATACAGCCCTCTGATCTCGTCCACACCGAAGGTCTCCTTGATTGGCAAAAAGTGAGATACCTTCGTGAGTCTATTCACAACAACCCACATAGTTTCATTGCCTCGAGGTGACCTCAGCATTCCCATCACGAAATCCATCGTGATATCATCCCATTTCCACTCAGGAATGGGTAACTGTTGTAACAGCCCAGCTTGCCTCTGGTGCTCTGCCTTCACCTGCTGACAGGTGGAACACCTCGTAACAAAACCAGTTATCTCTCTCCCCATACCCGACCACTATTACTGATGCCTCAAGTCACGGAACATCTTGGTAACCTCGGGATGAACTTCCCAAGATGAAGCATGAAAATCCCGCATCAGCTCCTCACGTATATCACCTGGAACCCATACACGTCCATAGAAACACAAAACCTCATCATCACCTACCATCCAACCGGGAGGAGGGTCCTCACTTGCCACCGACTCACGTAGAACTAGGCCTTATGAATCAGATAGTTGTCTCATCGTCACTCTATCCAGGAGGGTGGAAGTCAAAGCTAACGAGGAAAGATATGACTTCCCCTGACTGTCATGCATCTTCAGATGCATCTCATAGAAAAAAGCCATAAGCACCCAATCACTAATAGCCACTTGCACGGCATGTATCTGAGTCTTCCAGCTCAGTGCATCAGCTACTTCATTACCTTTGCCAGGTGTGTAGGCAAGCTCAAAATCGAAGGACTGTAGGTACTCAACCCACCTACTCTTCCTAAGATTCAGGTCACGCTTGGAAAGGATATACCTGAGGATTTTGTGGTCGGTAAAAACCAAAAAATGTACTCCCAACATTTAATGTCTCCAACAGCACAATGCAGGCACAACTACAGCCAACTCGAGATCATGTGTCAGGTAATTCCTATCATGTGGCCTCAACTGCAGAGCCCCGTACGCAAAAAACTCGGTCGCCCTACATCAAAATGGCTCCCAACCCAATACTTGATGCATCATAGTAAACTGTATAGCTCTTCCCCTACTCTGGGAGGATCATGATCAGTGCTGATGTCAACCTTCCCTTCAGGTCCTGAAAAGCTGTCTCGTAATCTCTTGACCAAACGAACTTCACACCTTTCATATTCAGACCTGTCAGCAGTGCTTCTAAGAGGGAGAAGTCTTGTATGAAGCATCTGTAGTAACCATCAAGCCCTAAGAAACTCCATATCTCAAAGACGTTCTTTGGTTTCTCCCAGGAAAATACTACTGTTACCTTCTCTGGGTCTACTGCAACTCCTGCCTCTGAGATGATATAATCCAGGAAGTGAATCTAGTCTATCCAAAAGTGGCACTTCGAGAACTTAGCATATAGTTTATTCTCTCTCAGTGTACACAATATGATCTCAATATTGGTTGCATGGTCGTGTCGAGTGTGAGAGTACACCAAGATGTCCTCCACGAATTCTACCACAAAAGAATCAAGATACGGATGGAACACACGATTCATTAGAGCCACGAAAACTGCTGGCGTGTTCGTGTAACACCCCGACCCCAGTTACCTAGAGTCGGTGCATTATTACATAACATTGGCATGATCACAAGAAAGATCAAATCTCAAAATACCGATTGGTTTATTAGCCTTGGAAACACTAGATATATTCATACAGTTTTACATTACATCATAAAGTGAAAAACTAGTACAACAACATAATGTCTTCATAGTCGACACTATTATCCCCTCATAATATCCCTGCAGGTCATTCATAACTTACTTCTTCACATCCTGGGAAAAATAAAACATAGAAATGGGGTGAGCTCAAATGCCCAGTAAGGATAACAATATAGCGGAAACTTTCAAAAATAAGCATAAACATTTAAGGCAATGCATTTCTAAAACAAAATCCTTTTAAACTTGAACATCAACATAGTATGGAAAAAGTAAAATTAAATAATTCCATTTACTTATTCACATGGATATTCTACTAATTGAATAATCACATGCAATATCAATAACCACTTTCCTATTGATGGAATTCATAATGCCAGACTATCACAACCACATAGCCAAGGCCTCGTGCCAAGACTAAAAATAAGATTTTTCCAAGGTCTTGTTCCAAGACACTAGTTTGTCTCATGAGACCTACCGATGCATTGGAGAGCTATAGTGGGCTCCACCCATCACATAGTAAGTCCAATGCATTCCCATATGAAATGGTTTAAATATAACATAAACATTCGTATTAAAACTAGCATACGAAATGTCAATACTTTCATCATAAACTATGAATGGTATAAAAATAGCACATTCACAGTCAAACATATCACAAAACTATCAATACAATATAGAAGTTTTGTATCATAACAAATCATCTTCAAATAAGTGTAAAATCCATCCATGGACGTTGACATAAATGAAATCAAAACACTTTATAGAGAAATATCTCTTTATATTTTTGAAATCATTTAATAAAACATTTTTTTTGAAAATATTCTTATAAGCTTGTAATGGAAGCTTCAATGATTTTATAACAGCGTAAAATTACCGCACCCTCCTTATAAGTTAAAAAAACATTCTTACCTTAATTCTGTCGAAAAGGTTAAAAGCACCTTGTTTGGAAAACGACGGAAAGATTCCTTTAAAAAACTCTTATAAAAGGCAAACAAGGGTATAAATGACTTTAACCCATTTTCTTTTAAATAGTAAGAATGTTTTGAAATATATTTTTAAGAAACATGGATGTGGATGATAAATAGATCCCAGTATATTATTACGTATAAACAACCTTGGATAATGAAGAGATTGTGAAATAACCCTTACCTTTGTACTTTTTCTTGGTTGGGGTAGGTTAACCTATTGTATAATAGTGAAATAACTGTTATTAAATTATACTAGAATCATATACATTCATATGATATCATATATGATTTTTAACATTGCTTTGTTAATAATATCTTAGTTTTATCGTTGTATCAGGTGTTAACTTACTTGTTTTCTTTTATATGTTTTGTTACGTAAGCCATGTTTGTAATGGATAGGATGTATATTAATCATATATAGAATGATATCAAGTCCTTAGATACTATTATTAAACATCAAATGAGACTTATACTTGAATGGATATGATGGAGAATGAATCTCATCGAGTTCGTGGAGACGGTAGTCCGTACGTACGCACGAGCGACAATATCATTCTTTTGATATTAAAATAATATATAAATGGATTTTATATCATATAAACTGAATCATTAAAATTTTATATTTATTATTTACATGAGTTACACATCATTATTATACCCATCCAAATAATAATATATTGAATAACAATTACACCACGACGTGGAGATGGTAAGCCGTACGTACGCACGTATGGTGACATGTTATTCAAAGGGTGGATAGAATACTGATTATGGTTGTACCATATTTATAATAACATCACAGTATATATATGATACTGGATTTATTATTTTACAATGGTAACAACAAAGGAAGAAGAAGTGGAAGAAGAAAGGAACTTGGAAAAGGGTGGTGAAATCATTACCTCTTCTTCGGGTTCTTCCTTTTGATTTGATCAAAAGGGCACCATAGGTTGGCTTTCTGATCAAACTAAGGCCTCTAGGTTGTATTGATGGATGTTGGGAGAGTATTTGGGCAAAGTTTGGCCGATCCAAAAGGCTTTGAAGGAGTGAAGAAATGAGAAGGAGGAGTGCCCTTTTATAAGAGGGGTGAGGGGCACCTTTGGAAAAGCTAGAAATATTAATTTATAATAAATTCATAGTCGGTTTCCAATGGCTCCAAAGTTGATTATTTAAATGATAAGGTGGGTATGGGTAGGAAACCACTCAACCAATAGAATTTAGACAGGTTTGGGTACTTATATTAACATTATCTTTAAGTATTAACTCTTAGTTAATTAGTTTCACTTTTACAATGTCTGTTTGTATTTTTATATAATATGGTTAATAAACATACTATATACATCCAAGAGACCCCCAAGATGTCCATTAATGATACACCTATCATGATATAAGTCTATTAGACGAACCTTAGATTTTTAGGAATTTAATATCAATTAATAATATAATATTTGTTTTAAAAACTCTTTTATGTCAATTTTGAAACTATTCAATAGTTGATTTTTGTGAAACTCATAATAGAATGATTACATCGAAAAATTTTAATTAAATCATTCATAACATGTCAAATTAACTTAGAAAATTAGTCTAATTCATAAAAAGTCTCATATTATTTTTATTTGTGTATTTATAATATCAATTATTTTAATTTTTCACTATTATGGTAATTACTGCATCATCATTGTGTCATAAATAAATTAAATTTTTGAATGTCTAAAATTATAAATAAAATATAATTATGTACTAAATCGTTTTAGATTTCTAATGAATATTTATAGTCTAAAATAAAACATATATAACCCTATGTAACAATTGTTTTTCTTAAAGATATATGCTTGTGTCATTTTTGTATTCATTTTAACTTAATTAAAAAAAAGTGTCCCTATCACCTAAAAGTGGCTCCATGGGGTCCCAAAATCGACCCAAATATGCCTATGGTCGAACATGTATCATCCAATAAGGTTAGGACACTTTTTAGGGTAATTTAGTATTATTATAATATATTTTTTAACCCTTATTTACCGGATTTACCCTTAACCATGGTAAATAAAATATTTACCACAGTACTTATTCAAAATGTCTGAAAATAAATGTTAAATATTTACAAAATTTGAACATCATGATTCCAAATATGTAATCCATTTTTCCAAATTCAAAACACATAAGTTGTAGAAATTAATTTAAAATTAATTCCCGTTGTTAAATCAAAAAGCATGTTTTTAAGAGATAATAACTATCAAAAGATTGACACTTGTTTATGTCCGGTTTAATTGTAAAAGTATTTCCAATGAACAAAATTGTAATAAATGGTAAAAATATATACCAAATATACTTTAAAACCTCTCAAATTCATAATTTATCACTATTAATTATTTTGATTAAAAAAGTTGTTTTTAATTAAAATTTAGTAATTTTCACTATTCATCAAAATATTAAAGTTATCCGAAAAGTACCAAAATTTCACCGAAGGCTAAATTCGATATTCTGATTCCAAAAATGAAGTCCATTTTGAAATATAAAATATATATTATTTCAAAAAGTAGGAATTACTATTCATAACGGCTAGTTTTATTGGTTATGGTGTGTTAGAACTCGGTGTTGCGTACAACACATGCTATCACATTATTCAAAGAGAAGCATACCGTAGAAGCATGGAGTGTTACATTCTCCCCTCCTTCAAATAATTTCTTCCTCGAAATTTCTAGAATACTTATCACATGAAAAGACTTGGGTGGTTCTTCATCATAAGTTCCTCGGGTTCCCACATTGCCTCTTCCATCTTATGGTTTCTCCACAAGACTTTTACCGGACGCGTCGTCCAGTTTCTCAGTACTTGTTCTCTCGTATCAAGAATCCTGACAGGCTCTTCGCAATAAGACAAATCGGGTTCCATTTCTAATTCTTCATAGGTGAGTACATGCGTTGGGTCAGGCATGTATTTCCTCAATAGAGATACATGGAACACATCGTGAACTTTGGAGAGACTTGGCGGCATTGCCAATCAGTAAGCTACAGCCTCAATTCGTTCTAGAATTTCGAAAGGCCCGATGTACATGGGACTCAATTTAACTTTCTTACCAAAATGTATGACTCCCTTCCATGGAGATACCTTCAGGAAAACATGATCACCGACTTGAAATTCCATATCCTTCTTTCGATTATCGGAATAGCTCTTCTGCCTACTTTGAGCTGCTTTGATGTGATTTTGGATTACCTTCACCTATTCCACTGTTTCCTCCACCAGTTCTGGGCCTACAAGTTTTCTTTCACCAACGTCATCCCAATATGTTGGTGTACGACATCTCTTTCCGTATAACGCTTCATATGGTGCCATCTGAATACTCGAATGGAAGCTATTGTTATAGGAAAATTCTACCAGAGGTAAATATTGATCCCACATACCCTGAAAGTCAAGTGAGCAAGATCACAACATGTCTTCTATGGTTTGAATAGTCCATTCTGACTGTCCATCTGTCTGAGGGTGGTAAGCAGTGCTCAAATAAAGTTTAGTATCCAGGGATTTCTGAAGACTTTTCCAGAATCTGGAAGTAAAATGGGGATCACGATCAGAAACAATCGATAGGGGTAATCTATGAAGTCTCACAACTTCATTAATATATAGTCTTGCTAGATGTTCCAGGGGTATATCTTCTCTTATAGCAAGAAAATGTGCTGACTTGGTAAGACGATCAACAATAACCCATATTTCATCGTTCCTTCTAGGAGTCTTTGGTAGCCCCATGACAAAGTCCATCGTAATATTGTCCCATTTCCACTCCGGTATGGGAAGAGGTTGCATGACTCCTCCAGGCTATTGCCTTATAGTTTTCAATTGTTGAAAAACCATACATCTTGATACAAAATCAGAAATCTCCCTCTTCATGTTGTCCCACCAAAAATGTTCCTTCAAATCTCTATACATTTTGGTGCTCCCAGGGTGCATAGAAAAATTGGAACTATGAGCATCATCCATCAATTCCCTTTTTAGATTAGGTATATCGGGAACAAAAATCCTCTTTCCAAATTTCAAAATTCCATTTTCATACACAAAATCTCTCAATCTCCCATCATTCACAGCTTTAATCTTCTTTTGAAATTCTTTATCATCGGTCTGAGAACTCTTAATCCTTTCTAGTAAATATGGTTTGGCAACCATTTGAAAAAGCATTAATGATTCTCCTTCCCTAGTTATTCCCATGTCCATCATCACTAGATCCATGAAAATTGGATCCCTTCCAATTCTCATATTGTTCAAAACTCCATGATCTTTTCTGCTCAAAGCATCTGCCACCTTGTTTGCCTTCCCCGGGTGGTAGTGTATCGTGCAATCATAATCCTTGAGTAATTCAAGCCATCTCCTTTGCCTCATGTTGAGTTTTTTTTGTGATAAAATATACTTCAAGCTCTTGTGATCAGTATAAATCTCACATTTTTCACCATAGAGGTAGTGCCTCCATATATTCAAAGCAAAGATCACAGCTGCTATCTCGAGATCATGTGTAGGATAGTTTTGTTCATGAATTTTCAACTGTCGTGATGCATAGGAAATAACCCTATCATTCTGCATAAGGACACAACCAAGTCCTTTCTTCGATGCATCACTATAAATAATGAACCCATCATTCCCCGATGGTAGAGTCAATATAGGAGCATTGAATAATCTTCTCTTCAGTTCTTTGAAACATTATTCACACTCTTTTTTCCAAACAAATTTAACCCCCTTACATGTGAGCTTCATTAATGGGTTAGCCAATCGGGCAAAATTCTGGGCGAATCGTCGATAATAACTGCCAAACCAATAAAACTAAGTACCTCAGTTATACTCGTCAGTGCTGGCCATTGTGGGATTGCCATAGTCATAGAAGGATCAACAGAGATTCCATCTTTAGAGACAATATGGCCAAGAAAAGAAATCTCATGAAGCCAGAATTCACACATGCTAAACTTCCCATATAATTCATGTCTTCACAGAGTCTTCAAGATAATGCGTAAGTGATTTTCATGATCTTCATAGATTTTGGAGTATACCAAGATAACATCAATAAATACCACCACAAATTCATCAAGATACTCATTGAAAAGTCTATTCATCAGATCCATGAATACAGAGGGTGCATTAGTCAAACCAAAAGGCATTACAGTAAACTCACAATGCCCATACCTGGTTCGAAATGCTGTCTTCGGAATGTCTTCCTTCTTCACACACAACTGATGGTATCCAGATCGAAGGTCAATCTTTGAAAAGTATTGAGCTCCATGCAGTTGGTCAAATCAATCATCAATGCGAGGTAGGGGATACTTGTTCTTTATCATTATAGCATTGATCTCCCTGTAGTCGATACATAACCTCATAGATCCATCTTTCTTTTTAACAAAAAGAACATGGGCTCCCCATGGAGAAACACAAGGGCAAATAAATCCTTTATTACTCAATTACTCTAATAGTTTCTTTAGTTCGACTAACTCTACAGTGTCCATTCTATAAGGGGTCTTCGATATAGGCATTGATCCAGGAATTAAATCAATGGAAAACTCAACTTCTCGTTCTAGAGGATGTCTAGGTAAATCTTCTGGAAATACATCTACAAATTCTTTCACAACAGGTACATCCTCTATTTTAACATTCCTTTCCTCACCCACATTTATTTCATTCTCTTCCTCCCCAATAATTGAATTTAGTTGAGCTACTGGGGGTGGATCTAAATAAGAATTAGGTGGTGACGGTTTTCCCCTAAAGATAAGGTCTTCCTTATCATTATTATCAAGAATCGTAACCTCTTTCTTCTTACAATAAATCATCGCATCATAGTCCGAAAGCCTGTCCATAACGAGGATTATATCAAACTCAATCATAGGTATGATGATGAGATCAGCAGATAAAGAACATTTATGTGCTCTAATGGGGACTGATTCACAAAACTTTGTTGCAATGATACTTCCCTTAAGAGTTTTAACTGACAACTCCCTTGTTAAATCAAATTGGAAATATCTAATTTTCTTAGCAAACTGGGAAGATATGAAACAATGCGATGATCCAGAATCAAATAATGCATCTGCTAAACTTGAGGAAACCATTAAATTATCTGCCACCACATCTTTCGGAGCTTCTACCTCAGCAGTAGTGATAGCATAAGCTTGGCCTTGATCCCTTGGCCTTTTCTGAGATAAGTTCTCCTGACACTTAGGACATTCATTTGCATAATTCTCCATCTCCCTGCAATTGTAGCACGGAACGTTGGTGGCTTATTTCTTCCCCTTTCAATCACGAGCTTGGTGGCCTTTTTCACCACACTTGTAACAGACTCCCGTTCCCTTCAAGCAAGTACCAAGGTGTTTCTTCCCACATTTACCACAGGATGGATATTCAACCTTTCCCTTATTCCACTTATTTCCATTCCCAGATTGATCAGCAGGCCTCTTCTTCTCTTGCTTTTCATTAAACTCATAAGACTTAGAGAATTCATTTTCGGTCTTGATAGCACATGAGATAATGTTTTCGTACGAAGAAAAGGATTGTGAGACTAATGCTCGACGGAGAAATGGTATTAACCCATAAAAGAAATGATCAATCTTACTTCTTGGGTTACGTATATAATCTCCAGCATACCTTGCTATCCTTGTAAAGTTAGCCTCATACTTTGCGACATTCTCATCCTCCTTTTGTCTCAAACTCAGAAATTGCCTTTCCATATCTGCTCGATGGTCGTGAGGAATGTATTTTTCTAAAAACAGATCTTTGAACTCCCTCCATTCCATATTTGATACTTCATCATCTTCCTTCGTGTTTTGAATCAATGACCACCATTGATCAGTATCTCTAGTGAGGCTGTAAACTGCCATGGTAACTTTTTCCCTTTCCCTACTCCCCAAAGCCTGAAATATTTTCTCTAGGGAATTTATCCATTGCTCAGATACTAAGGGATTTGTACTCCCATTGAACATTGGTGGTTGTTGCCTCATGAATCGATCTAACATTGATCCTCCACGCTGCGGATCAGGGTGCTCCATACGGGTAAGGTTATTATTTATAACTTGAGTGAGTTGTCCTAGTATGGTGATTAGCTGATCGGCACCAGTTGCATCACCAGCTCCACTATAATTATCTTGAGCAGGAGAGAAATCCCTACATGGAGTGCGTGCATTGATACAGTTTCCATTTCATCCACTAGGTTCCATTTCTAAACAATGCCATAAACTAGATCAGTTTATGAATCAAAATACATAATTCCATACTTATAAAACACTTAACATAAATTGACTATTTATGGATATAATCCAAAATCATAAAATTGTTTTCTTTGAAGAAGTATATACTCATAAACCCTTCATAATGATTTGTATATAAAATTAGAGTTATCCTAAGAATATCCCACGGGAGTGTCGTAACCAAGAGTGCAGCAAGGCCCATTGTCGTGCACCAGTTTCCGTTCGAGTCTAGCTCAAAGCGGTGTTTTAGGGTTTTACCCCTAGTTACATCTGTTCCAGAGCCGCCTCTACTTACTCGTATCCATACAGGGATGTATTGCCCGGAAAACTCACAAAATCTATACAATACCAAAATTCTAGGAAGTTCTTCTCTACTAATCCTCAATGTTCATCTTAGGTCTACGTGCTCTAATTAGAGTTTATCTAAATCTAGAATCCAAGGTTTGTACTAAACTTTCTCTGATACCAACTGTAATGCCCCGACCCCAGTTACCTAGAGTCGGTGCATTATTACATAACATTGGCATGATCATAATAAAGATCAAATCTTGAAAGACCGATTGGTTTAGTAGCCTTGCACTACTGGAAAAAACGGCCTATACCCACGGTTCAAAACCAAGGGTATAGCCCCCAAAACCGTGGGTATAGCCTATACCCACGATTTTGGGAACCGTGGGCTGGAACGCCGTCGGTATAGGTCCCCAGCCTATACCCACGGTTTTGGAAAACCGTGGGTATAGGTGTCATGCCACCGTGTCACCGAAACATAGACAATTTCCACGGTGTCAACGACCTATACCCACGGTTTCAAAACCGTGGGTATAGGTCCTAAAAAAAATGCAGGTGCCGAGTTTCGATCCCGCAACCTCTTCGCTATAAACACCGCGTCTAACCACTACCCTAACTTCACATATATGTATATATATATATATTTAGTTAAATATAGTTATAAAAACCGTGGGTATAGAGGGAAGAACCGTGGGTATAGGGTTCCCGCCAAAAAAAAATTCCTTCCCGCGGAAAAAAAATTTCCCGCGCGCACAAAATTGACCTATACCCACAGTTTTTTCATAACCGTGGGTATAGGTATTTTATCCCAGACCTATCCCCACGGTTTTCCCAAAAACCGTGGGGATAGACCCCCCCTATACCCACGGTTTTGGGAAACCGTGGGTATAGGTGACTTTTCAGGACCTATCCCCACGGGTTTCCAAAACCGTGGGGATAGAGCCCCCTATACCCACGGTTTTAGAAAACCGTGGGTATAGGTCATGAAAATTCACCTATACCCACGGTTTTCCAAAACCGTGGGTATAGGGGGGGTCTATCCCCACGGTTTTGGTGAAAACCGTGGGGATAGGTACATTTTCCAGTAGTGTTGGAAACACTAGATATATTCATAAAGTTTTACATTACATCTTATAGTGAAAAACTACTACAACAACATAATGTCTCCATAGTCCACACTATTATCCCCTCATAATATCCCTACAGGTCATTCATAACTTACTTCTTCACATCCTGGGAAAAATAAAACATAGAAAAGGGGTGAGCTCAAATTCCCAGTAAGGATAACAATATTGCAGAAAATTTCAAAAATAAGCATAAACATTTAAGGCAATGCATTTCTAAAACAAAAGCCTATTAAACTTGAACTTCAACATAGTATGGAAAAATTAAAATGAAATAATGTCATTTATTTATTCACATGGATATTCTACTAATCGAATAATCACAGGCAATATCAATAACCACTTTCATAATGATGGAATGCATAATGCCAGGCTATCATAACCACATAGCCAAGGCCTCGTTCCAAGACTACAAATATGATTTTGCCAAGGCCTTGTTCCAAGACACTAGTTTGTCTTATGAGACCTACCGATGCATCGAGGACCTATAGCGGGCTCCACCCATCACATATTAACTCCAATGCATTCCCATATGAAAAGGTTTAAACATAACATAAACATTCGTATTAAAACCAGTATACGAAATGTCAATACTTTAATCATAAACTATGAATGATATAAATATAGCACATCCACAGTGAAAAATATCACAAAACCTTCAATACAATATAGAAGTTTTGTATCATAATAAATCAACTTCAAATAAGCGTAAAATCCATCAAAGGATGTTGACATAAATGAAATCAAAACTCTTTTTTATAGAAATATCTCTTTCTATTTTTGAAATCATTTTATAAAACATTTACATTGAAAATATTCTTATAATCTTGTAATGGAAGCTTCGACTATTTTATAACAGCGGAAAATTACCGCACCCGCCGTATAATTTGAAAAAACATTCTTACCTTAATTCTGTTGAAAAGGTTAAAAGAACCTTGTTAGGAAAACGATGGAAAGATTCCTTTACAAAACTCTTATAAAAGTCAAACAAGGGTATAAATGACTTTAACCCATATTCTTTTCAATAGTAAGAATGTTTTGAAATACATTTTTAAGAAACATGGATGTGGATGATAAATAGATCCTAGTAAATTATTACTTATAAACAACCTTGGATAATGAAGAGATTGTGAAATAACCATTACCTTTGAACTTTTCCTTGGTTGGGGTAGGTTAACCTCTTGTATAATTGTGAAATAATTGTTATTAAATTATACATGAATCATATAAATTTATATGATATCATATATGATCTTTTAACATTGCTTTGTTAATAATATCTTAGTATTATCGTTGTTTCGGGTGTTAACTTACTTGTTTTCTTTTATATGTTTTGTTATGTAAGCCATGTTTTTAATGGATAGGTTGTATCTTAATCATATATAGAACTATATCAAGTCCTTATATACTATTATTAACCATAAAATGAGACTTATACTTGAATGGATATGATGGAGAATGAATCTCATCGCGTTCGTGGAGACGGTAGTCCGTACGTACGCACGAGCGACAATATCATTCTTTTGATATTAAAATAATATATAAATGGATTTTATATCATATACACAGAATCACTAACATGTTATATTTATTATTTACATGAGTTACACATCATTATTATACCCATCCAAATAATAATATATTTAATAACAATTACACCACGACGTGGAGACGGTAAGTCGTACGTACGCACGTATGGTGACATGTTATTCAAAGGGTGGATAGAATACTGATTATGGTTGTACCATATTTATAATAAAATCACAGTATATATATGATACTGGAGTTATTATTTTACAATGGTAACAACAAAGGAAGAAGAAGTGGAAGAAGAAATGAACTTGGAAAAGGGTGGTGAAATCATTACCTCTTCTTCGGGTTCTTCCTTTTGATTTGATCAAAAGGGCTCCATAGGTTGGCTTTATGATCAAACTAAGGCCTCTAGGTTGTAGTGAGGGATGTTGGGAGAGTATTTGGGGAGATTTTGACCGAACCAAAAGGCTTTGAAGGTGTGATGTAATGAGAAGCAGGAGTGCCCTTTTATAAGAGGGGAGAGGGTCACCTTTGGAAAATCTAGAAAAATTAATTTATAATAAATTCATATTAGGTTTCTAATGGCTCCAAAGTTTATTATTTAAATTATAAGGTTGGGATGGGTCTGAAACCACTCAACCAATAGAATTTAGACAGGTTTGGGTACTTATATTAACCTTATCTTTAAGTATTAACTCTTAGTTAATTAGTTTCACTTTTACAATGTCTCTTTGTATTTTTATAACATATGGTTAATAAACTTACTATATACATCCAAGAGACCACCATGTGGTCCATTAATGATACCCCTATCATTATATAAGTATATTGGCCGATCCGTAGATTTATAGGAATTTAATATCAATTAATAATATAATATTTGTTTTAAAAACACTTTTATGTCAATTTTGACACTATTCTGTAGTTGATTTTTGTGAAACTCATAACAGAATGATTACTTCAAAAAAATTTAATTAAATCATTCCTAACATATCATTGTAACTTATAAAATTATTGTAATTCATAAAAAGTCTCAAATTATATTTATTTGTGTATTTATAATACCAATTATTTTAATTTTTCACTATTATGGTAATTACTGCATCATCATTGTGTCATACATAAATTAGATTATTTGATGTCTAAAAATTATAAATAAAATATCATTTTGTATTAAATAATTTTATCTTTATAATGAATATTTATAGTCGAAAATAAAACATATATAACCCTATGTTACAATTGTTTTGTTAAAAGATATATGTTTGTGTCATTTTTGTATTCATATTAACTTAATTAAAATAAAGTGTCCCTATCACCTACAAGTGGCTCCATGGGGTCCCAAAATCGACCCAAAAATTCCTATGGTCGAAAATGAATCAACCAATAAGGTTAGGACACGTTTTAGGGTAATTTAGTATTATTATAATATTTTTTAACCCTTATTTACCGGATTTACCCTTAACCATGGTAAATCAAATATTTACCGCAGTAATTATTCAAAATGTCTAAAAATAATTGTTACCTATTTACACAATTTTAACATCCTGATTCCAAATATGGAATCCATTTTTCCAAATTTAAAACACATAAGTGGTAGAAATTAATTTAAAATTAATTCTCGTTGTTAAAACAAAAAGCGTGTTTTTAAGAGATAATAACTATCAAGAGATTGACACTTGTTTATGTCTGGTTTAATTGTAAAAGTATGTCCAATGACCAACATAGTATTAAATGGTAAAAATATATTCTAAATATACTTTAAAACCTCTCAAATTCATAATTTATCACTATTAATTATTTTGATTAAAAAAGTTGTTTTTAATTAAAATTTAGTAATTTCACTATTCATAAAAAAATTAAAGTTATCCGAAAAGTACCAAAATTTCACCTTAGGCTAAATTCAATATTATGAATCCAAAAATAAAGTCCATTTTGAAATATAAAATATATATTATTTCAAAAAATAGGTATTACTATTCATAATGGCTAGTTTGATTGGTTATGGTGTGTTAGAACTCGGTGTTGCGTACAACACACGCTATCACATTATTCAAAGAGAAGCGTACCGTAGAAGATTGGGGTGTTACAGTTCATCAGTCCGAACGGCATAACCATATACTCATATAGACCATACCAACTCCTGAAAGCTATGAGAGGTATATCAGATGGTCTCACACGCAGCTGATGATATCCAAATCTCTTGTCAATCTTCGAGAACACTCATGCTCCACGATGCTGATCAAACAGATCATCTATCCTTGGAAAGGGATATCTGTTCTTAACCATCAACTGGTTCAGCTTCTGATAATCCACGCAATGTCTGAGGGTACCATCCGCCTTCTTCGCAAAAACGACCGGAGAACCCCAAGGAGAAGTACTGGGTCAGATAAAACCGTTCGCCTGAAGCTCCTCTAACTGCCTCTTGAGTACCTTCAACTCTGGCGTGGCCATCCTATAAGGAGGAATGGACACTGGTGATGCTCCTGGAACAAGATCGATAGAGAAATCCACCTCACACACCGGAGGTAGCCCTGAAAATTCATCCCGGAAGACATCCCTGAAACGATCAACAACTGGAGGGAAATCCGTCTGACATGTCCCCTAATTATCCTGATATAAGCTCGCAATCTGGGCTGTAACTCCACCTCGGCCATGATGCTCTGGTCTAGCTCGACTCTCCTGAACATCCCATCCGCCCTTGTATAGAAACTCTCCGCCCTCTGGTGATGTGAAACACACCCTGCGATGATAGCAGTCTACAAAGGATCGAAAAGGAACCAACTAGTCCATCCCAAGAATGACGTCATAGCTAGTCATCTCTAAGAAATAGAGGTCCCAAAGGAAGTGACACCCTCCGACCTCAAGGGGGAACTCCTTTCACTAACGCACACCAGCAGTCCTAGTCCCCAACGTAGTGTCTACCATCATGATATCCGAAGAAGAAGAAACACCGAGCCTGAGGCTCTCCACAACGGGTATAGATATGAAACTATGCATAGCACCCATATCAAAAAGTACTGAAGACAAGATAGAAGCTACTAGAATAGTACCTTTGACTGTAGAAGGTCCGGGATCCAGCTCCTGCTGGGTCTGTTGCACTGCATATGCCTACCCATTCCCACGACACTGCGACACAGCCTGGCTACCCTGAGCTGTCCCACCGTGTTGCCTCTGTGATCCTAGCATCTGGCTACCACGACCTCGACCACTATCCCTGCCTACACACCCTAACGTATTACAGCTCCCTGATTGGTGAGAAGCCACTGGTCCTGATCCCGCATGCGGAGTCTACACAGAACCCCTATCACTAGCCACTGGTGGAAATGCCCTGCAAAAGCACTGCAGATGACCCATCTTGCTGCAAGCTCGACACTTTACTGGGTCTTCTGGACACGGTGGCCTCTTGTTCCCCACTCTTCCACACTGGTAGCACCTGATCAGGCCACCTGAAGAAGCTTCCTGGCTGGTACTGCCACACTGGGAGAAGTCCATCTGTCTCTTCCTCATTCCAGGAGAAATCACACCAGTAACTGGTGCTGAACTGCCATGTGCCACACCACTTGATTCCCGCAGGTTCCTCTCTGTAATCACCGCCTGATTCACAATCACATGTACAGTAGGCAACCTGAAAACATTCACCAGCGCTCAAATGTCATACCAAAGACCATCCTCAAAACGTCTGGCTCTTAACGTCTCATCACCCACCAGAATGGGTGAAAAACGCTGAAGCTCCATAAAATGATCTGAATAGTCCATCACCGACGTAGCTCCCTACTACAGATTCATGAACTCTCGAGCTCTATCTGCCCTCAGCGTCTCGGGAAAGAAGAAGTCATAGAAGACTGCATGAAAATCTTCCCTTGCAAAGTCCCTGTGATGCTTTGACTGAGTGGTAACATCCCACCACCTATTGGTGGAATCACACAGCATGTAAGTCGCAAGCTTGACCCTTCGCCTTGGAGTCATCTCAAGATGCTTGAAAATAGTCTGCATCGACCCCATCCGAGACTCCGCAGCATGTGGTCCGCCATCTCCTGAAAACGTAGACAGATGCTGCAACTGAAAGATACGTGTCAGCTCAGCCATATATGTGGCATCCTTCAGTGCTCCCTGAAAGATCTGCATGAACCGCAATAAGCCCTCACAGAACTATGCCTCCACACATGTGTCTGGTATAGCAGCAGGCGCCGCATCTGGCTCTGCTGGAGGATATACTGGTAGCTCATGGCCCACCATCTCCGGAGTACAATCGTCACCGCTCTCCTAGCGAACAACTCGCGGTCGTTTAGGCGGACTGACTCTACAAGGTCAAAATCATGCCTCAGATTAAAGATTATTAATACTGAAAGCGAAAGAACCACAAAGGGAACAATAGGAAGAAAGCTTTCAAAATTGGCAAAACAAGACTACACGGGGTGTACAATGACTACAAGGCGTGTACTTGACTTTCCTTCCCCTGTCCGGGTCCTTTTACACGGCTAAGCCACACAGCTTCCATTAAACAAAACTACACAGTGTGTATAATATCTACACGGAATGTATGGTGTTAGTTTCCAACTGCTTGTTTCATCTGTGACATGGCCGACTACTCGTCTTAACTCCACATGGTGTGTTACACCCGTACACGGCATGTAATGCACCTCGTTTCCCAGCCACATGGCTAACTCCACACGGTCTGTCCTCGGACAAGACTACACGACATGTCCCATATGCACACGGCGTGTTCAAGGAGAGGTGACACAGGCCTGTGTTGTTAGTTACATATCTGAGTCCCCAGGTCACACTACACAGCGTGTCTATAATTGACACGACATGTTCTGTCAAGGAGTTCACCGACCCGTGTTGTTAGTTACATGGCCGGACTCTGGGTCACACTACACGGCGTGTCCAAAAACTACACGGCGTGTATTAACCAAGGGCTTCCCTACCCCGTGTCGCCTCCCACACAGTTTGTGACACGAGAAGAGACTACAAGGCGTGTACTCAAGGTACACGACGTGTACTAAAAAAGTTCATTTTTCTTCTCGAACAGAAGAACATACACGACATGTATAAAAATACTACACGGCATGTATACTGGGTTTCCGGACATTATGCCTCAGAAACTTCTCCAGAACTGACAAAATACGGTAAAACAACACCTATGTGTCAAATTCCGACCCGTGGGCCCATACTCCCCACGAATCAATGTTTGACATCTTATGTGTGTTATAACCAATAAACAGTCAATGATCCAAAAAATTCCGGTCAATGAGGGTCCATACTTCCCAAAAACTGATGTTTGGCGTTCATTCTCTAAACTGACTCACATAAAATTACCCTATCACATAGCAGGTTTTTAATTAGAGCGGCTATCACAACAACATGCTTTTCTAGCACAACAACTATCACAACAACATGCGAATTTCTAATGCTCCTACATGGCATGGAAACTATGCATGACATGTGATATCTAGTGGGTGCCTATATGATGCATGAGATGACATACCCTCATCTAATCGGGTTTCAACTAAATAGAATCCATAGATAAATTAAAACAGCACAATCACAAGTGCGTCACCCAACGATGTAAACATATCAACTGTAAAATTGCAAAATCAAATGAATGCAAAATACGAGGTAGATTGTCTTTCAATGTACATGGTTTAGCTATGCCCGGGCACAACTTATTAGAAACTACCATTCCATCCTATCCTTGACTACGGATCCAAATAGTAATTCAATGAAAAGAAACCCCTCTGATACCACTTTGTAATGACCTGGACCCGGGTGCCACGCAACAGGTGCCCCTAGCCCGGTTCTCCACGTGACTTCAAGCGCATTTCCCCAAAAGCTAGAGGCTGCCGACTAGCAGCAAGGGCCCAGGTCTTATAGTGGGGAAACTATTCCCTCATTTGTCAAAGTGTACCGTAGTAGAATACCAAAATAAACCATACAACGACAGTGGAAGCAGAAAACATACACGACTGAAATAACTATAGCAGTGGATATAACCAATAGTATACAAGTGATTATTATACATGTTTCATGTTATATGAAAACATCCAGAACATGTTATACACCAATATAGTACAACAAAATATAGAGTACAACAAAACAAACAAAACAGCTGGCAGCGGCATCGCGAGCCTAGGCTCGGTCCCATGCCCCCCTACTCTTCAGCAACAGTCAAGTACCTGTATAGGGACTCTTGTCCCTATCTACACCTGTAGAAACGTAACCTGTTTGGGCCGAAAAGCATGACCCAAACAGGGTGTGAGAAATATATCTCAGTAGGCTCCCACCAAAGGCTCGTGCCCAACTGTGTGTAAGCATGCAACAATAGTGTGTAATAGTAAAATGCAATAAGGTAAGAAGTACTAAAAAGTAACTAGCATAACAATTAAATTTCCATTTTATTATTCATTTAATTCATTATATACTAGAAATCACCACATTTCATTTCTAAACAAAATAGTCCACATCCTCAGAAAAGTAAAATCTTACCCTTGGGTAAGCAGAATCCAACCCGCAGGTATTGCCCTCAGGCCAAAACATAAAATGCCCTCAGGTGTAGGAAGTGTCACCCTCAGGCACAGAAGTCATTCCCTCAGGCAAGAATGTTTGTCCTCAGGCGAAATACTACATCCCTTCGGCTATATAGTGCAATTCCCTGAGGCTAATCACAACAATGCCCTCAGGCCAAATACAACAACGCCCTCAGTCTAAAAAAGTAATCGGGCCATTCCCAATAGATAAACAAGCAGTATCTAGCAATTCCTCTCAAGGAATTTCTAAAATTACTACATTAAAGGCATACCCTCAGGTATCCTGGCCAAACGGATAAACAGTGAAACACACCCCGGGGTGGTTCCAGATCCAAGCAATGATCCCAACAATCATTTTATTATCAAAATTTAATCACCTATGCAATTCTAGGCATTAAATATAGCATCAAACTCAGCCACATGAAACCCTAACATGGGTTCCTGGTACAAAAAACTCACAAAAACGCATGATAGTTGGAAAATAAACACAAAGCCAGCTACCTTATTCACCAACGAATGTTATACCCAAACGCCGACTCCAGAAACACCCAAGAACGGCGTAGATATAATAAAGAATAAAACTTGTTAAAATGTAAATAACATAATTTAGTAGAAGAATTTGTAATAACGATACAATGAGAGGAGAGGGTTTACCCGTGCGGTTCCAACGAGATCTTCTGAAGCCGAATTGGATTCCAGATGAACTCCTGGCAGATCTTCAATGGTCCGGACTCCTCCTTTGGCTCCAAAATGGCTCAAACGCCTCCTATTCCAAATGAGGAGTCTACTGCCCATTTTAAGCCGAAAAAAATAAAGTACACGACATGTACTTCTGAGTAGATGACGTGTAATTCTTTCATTTAACTTTTCATTTGGAGGTACCACCACACTATTCATCCGTCAACATGAGTACATGACATGTACTCCCGAGTACACGACGTGTACTGCTGGCCAGCTGGCAGCGACTCCACCGCCTTACTGTTCAA
This sequence comes from Viscum album, assembly GCA_963277665.1. Lineage (NCBI taxonomy): Eukaryota > Viridiplantae > Streptophyta > Magnoliopsida > Santalales > Viscaceae > Viscum > Viscum album. Next base: position 1,067,537,391 of record OY728160.1, read on the forward strand.
GCCCTCTGACTGACTACATGGCGTGTACTGTACCACTACACGGCATGTAGTCGGTTCCTACACCCGTCGTCACCGACAAGGCTACACGCCCCGTGTACTCATCCCAACGCGGCCAAAATTACATGGCATGTGGAAAAAGTACATGGTGTGTAGTTTTGAAATTAAGTATTTTTTCACCTTCTCCATATTTTCTCAAAAACAATTAATGAAAAATAAAATGAAGAAGCCCGTACCACAAAAATAAAAATCATGTTCTAACATTCCGTGTTGTTTTTTGTAAAATTATATGGTATTATTTTGTGCCCAAGAGTTGAGATAGAACATCATTTCTAGGCCTAGTGTTCCTAAATAAATTCTCAATCTATTTATAAGATTATTAAAATAGAGCTAATGGGAATTTTTAGTAACATTTAAATGAGTGATCGTATTTTAAATATAAGGGAGGAAATGTGTTTACATCAAAGAGTTTTTTTTGGAGAGACCAAACTTCGACCGGCATGGGCTGATTGTGGAAAATATTTTTTGGATATATGAATGGAATAAAAATTAAACATCGAAAAAAATTATTTTAACATTTAAGAATTATGCATTGCCACTGCAATTCCATGACTATGTATCTGTTTCCATTCATAAAAGAAACATCATGTCCCTATGGAAACTCAGCAAAACAATGATTCTAAAATGCATTTCATCATTTAATATCATTCAAGGGATGCATAATCAGATTCACGATTTTTAGAGGCTCTCATAAAAAAGAAGAAAATGTATTAGAAAATCCCCTCAATGATGAATGAAAAATGTTAGAGGATCATACATATGATTCAAAACATCCATTATCTAATTAATAAACAATTAACACAAGGCTCATGCTTTGTCAGTGATTAATCAATTACTATAGGTAGGTGGTTTATTTTTCATCGTAAATTATTTCAGTGTTCTTATTTACTACAATGAATGTGGACTTAAAAATGAATTGGTTGATATATTGTTCGATCATTATTTTGGGATTGTTAAAAATGATGGATTAAAGTGGATGAATTATTAAATATCCTTTTGATCCTATTTCATATTTTTAGATGGCATAAATGGAATAAGGACATCATGAATAAATAAAAGGTCCATTTTATGGTCGTTCTTCTGAATATATCTATTCCTCATTATTTCATTCTTTGTATGTGGACCCTCATGGTCACAATGTGTTATGTTGGTTGGTTCTTATTATGGTCCGCCCCTCAGATTGAAGAAGAGAAGAATTGGAGGTCATGGAGATGATGTCTACTACCCTAGGGTTACATGCATTCTTTTTTTTAAAATAATGGTGCGCCAAAGTTTGATAGGCAACCTTTATAAGGAAATCCAATGAAAAAAGTGCCATGTGGTGGGGTAGTGAGCGTCATTGACATGTCATAGCAGTTGAAGGATGTGGATCCCTAAGCTGCATATGATGATGGGATTATAGATGTGCCAAAGGTGGAGCCAGTCATGTGTATCAACCGTGTTGAACTTTGGAGATATGACAAGTGGGCCGGATGCAATGGGGTGGAAGGGATATCATTCACATCTAGGAAGACTGAACCAGCCCACATCAAAGATATCAAGATGAAGCCTACCTGCCAGACAGGTAGCGGCTCGGGCCTAGATGGACCATACCGGACTGCGAGGTCTGGGTCGACCTAGTGGGTCGGGTCATGAGGGACTTGGGTTAGGTCAGTCCGACCGAGTCTAACCGAACCCAAACCCAACCATAAAATTTTTACCTAAATTACCATAACTATCATACTGTGTGTCTATTTGTTGAGATGATTTGGGTATGTGGACCCATGAGATGAGGAAGTATTTTTGATAGACTCTTATTGAGATTCAGTGCATGTTGTTATATGGAATTTTTTCTCAAGGAGTAGTTGCTTTAGGAATGAGTGTGCAGAGGACAGAATCATGTAGCTGGATATGACATAGAAGCAATGTGATTTCCCAGAATACAAGTTGTAGTAAGAATATGTGTCTTATCAAGACATTATATAATAAAAAGACTGATTATGTACTCCCCTATCCAAATTGGATGGGGGATCCTCAATTATTTGACTATACATTGTGTGTTAACAATACTCTATTTTATACAAACAATTAATGTGTTATCTACACTCCTTTTGTTACCTACACTCCATGTCTTACTAATAATCTGTGATTTACATACACTCTATGTGTTACCAAAGCATCGCAAGGTACTACTAGAGGGTACTATGGATTCATTTGAAAATCTTATTTATGTACCATAGATATATAATATGTGTGAGATGAATCTAGTGACTCTATGGATTATGCATCCTAGAGTCTACAATTTTTGTACGAATTTGTTAGTCTACATGGTTTATTTTTTAGTGATATTATTTTGATATACATAATGTAATTACTCTATGGTTTTTGGTCCCTACTAAGTATTATTTTACTCACCCATGCATGGGAATCACCCACACATGTCCCTTCTTATGGATATGATCTGAAACATTAATGGAGTCCTTGGTTGATGGGGGATAATTTTGTATCTGGGTCACCAGACAGATGTGGCAGTTTTCAGTGACATTCAGATAGCTTACTATACCTACTATTCATGTTGGGTTTTCAGTAGATGAGATATGAAGCATGTACTTATCCTTTCTTGTTGGCATTTATTTCTGTAACCATTTTCATTTAGTTTGCTACTATACATTGAGTTGGCTTTTTTAGTTTTTTTCATCTGTGTTTACCTACTGATTTTAGTTTTGGATTTTCTATATATGGGTGCATACATACCAGTACTATGGAAAATTACGATCACATATGGGATATGCCTATGGTTCACATGTCTCCATCAACTAAAATATCGGAGGTGTTCTTGGGGTACTCCCATCATGGGCCCCAGGGGATGATATTTAGCATTTGTTTTACTATGAGGTGAATCTAGAAAACATATTTGATTAGATTATCAATTATGAACAACAATATTTCCGATAAGACCATTCATTCAAAAAGATGTGTCTACCTTAATTCAATTGATATAATAACTTATTCGAATGATTACTCCAATCCCTATAAAATGGATTCCCCATTAGAATGAGACTATTACAAAATTGGATCACAAGCAGTAAAATAATTATTAAATAATTAAATCCCAATAATGTGTATTTCATGAATCAAAGGATGATTGTAAGAGATCCCCAGTAATTTCATTTCAATACTATATTTATTTTGAATACATTTTAATGGAAAACCTCCAATATATTCAATTTTAGGGTATTGATCCACTTTCGTAGGCTGAATTGGTTTTTTAACCCATTATACAACTCGTTTTGTGGGGGAGGATATATTCATAGGTAGAGTCAAATCCTAACAAGACTCATTGAGATTCGTCTACATCAATCCTAGAAACATCAATACCATTACAAAATAATAACGAAAAAAATAATAAGGGGGTATTCCAATCAACATGGATATAGTTATTCTCAAAAATCTATTGATTGTGGAAATAATATTCTAAAAAAATTCCATAGATTGAAAAATATGATGACATTCATTATGGAAACAGTCATGGTGGTGTATTTTTATAAACAATGAATCGACCAACATCAGATGGTGAAACATTACAGGTTCCTTACACATGAAAAAATCGGTGAAAATGATATATTGTGTTAAGGAAGGATCTTAAACACCTTAACAAATAATATCAATAATGCATACCAACACCTCCAATTGTAAAATTAGATGTGAAATTTATTAGAGAAAAGTACATCAATATAGATGTTTTGAGAAATAAATTTATTTTAATAAATTTCATATCACCCAAAATAGTTGATATTGAATATACTGTGGATATGTTTTATGTCATTTAATAACAGAAAAAACATCCAAAGAAGAAAAATTGAACATTTAAAATGTCATCAATCTGAAATCAATAATTAATGAACACTACCATATTTGTATAATGTTATTCATCAATGTAAAAAATGTAATATTTTTACATTAATAAATTAATTAACTATATAAAAATAGGGGATGATGAAAAAAGGAAGAGGATTACCATAATCATAATGATGATAAATAAAATGCCCTCATCGATGAGGAATAAGGTTGATCAATTTTCTCAATAGGGAAAATGTTATAAATCCTCAAGCAAAATGATAGTATAAATTAATGAAAATGAAAGTGGATTACTATTTTCATGTCATACTAGCACATAATACATATGATTTTTTTCTTGATAGAAGAAATATTACAGAAAAACATCATTGGTGAAATATATGAAAATGATGTTTATTGATAATGTGATTGATCCTTACTCGTATTGTGGATAAGTTATGTATTGACATTTCACATGTGAAATAGATAATATCACATCAAGAAGATTGAATCAAAAAATGATGGGACACAAATCTAAATGTGGAAATAAATAATGTAAAAACATACAAGGAGATGGATTTTTAAGGAATGGTTTTCTTCAAGAAATATCCTCACTCTAAGTGATCTATTATATATTACTCAAGATCATATAAATATAGTATTTATGATATAATTTCAAAATAATGGGGTTTATATTGTATTTGAGATGGATTAACATGTTAATTCCAATGGTGGTATATTATTATTAATATACATCATTTATCATGGATCATTAATATTTAATAAAAATTTGGTTTCATTGGACATAATAAAAAAATTTTAATTCTATTATAATTTTCATGGTCATGTATATTATATGAAAATGAATCACATGTAAATAATTTAATTATTACGAATAATGGATAATAATTTTAATAAATGTGTGACTTTTATAAAAACTAAAATAGTAAGAAACAACTTCCATCTTACCAATATAAGAATGATTTTTTTGATAAAATATAAATTAGTGTATATGATTATCATGATACATCCGCAAAGGTTAGAAATTTATGACATTCATTAATGTATATTCTAAAGTACACCGTGTTAATTAGTTAAATTATAAAGATGAAGATATATATTCATTTAGTATACATAAAAATTATTTTCAAAATAATTTTTTATAATTAAATTTATCATAAGAGATATGGGAGTAATGTTTTATAGTTTTTCAATTTTTTGAATCCCATGTGATAATAAATACATTCAATTCCCCACATATCTATTAATAAATAGATTTAACTTAGATAAATAATAATGAAATTATGGAAATGGATAATTCCATAATTTTAATATCAATTCCCATAATAAGATACTATATATATGTATTATTAAATATGTATTACATCCAATATAGGGGTTCCATAAATGGTGTTATTATGAATCCAAATTACATAAAATGTATTGGAAGGTAATAGTAAAATATTTAGTGGTCTGGAGAATTCACACAATCGTTACAGTACATAATCCATAAATGGAAAATATCTATTCAAAATTGATATTTAAAAGAAAATTAATTCTTATATAAAGTATTAAAAAACATATTGATTAATGTTTATATAAACAAATTGCATTTATTTGAAAACTATGATATATACATAAGATTTGAAATCTATGATGAATATTATTATTAATTATTACTAAAGAATGTCTATATAAAAGAATCTTGTAAAAAATAAAACACTATCCTAAGAATATATTATTTTGGAGTTTTGTATAAATTAATAATCTTTTATACTAAAATCATATGATTATAATTTCTATGTGTACATTAAAAGGATAAATAATTATAGTAATGGTACAAATATATAATGACCCAATGTTTTATCAATGAAAACACCCTTATTTTAATTATGTCACATAATATCACATCAGGGAACACAATTCCACATCATCCTAAAATGAACTTCTAAAAACTATGTGACAATTATATCCCAGATGATAAATATTCAATTTTTTACTTCTATATTTTAAATTTTGAAAATCATAAATACATAATTTTCATCCGTATGAAATTTTGAGTCTAATAAAACAATAATAATTTTTAGTGAATAGTACCTTATACTTATGAATAGTAATGTTACAATTTTTAAAATTAATAAAACCCCTATGAATAGTAAATTGGCAATGTGAATAGTAATAATAACAATTAAAATATAAATTAAATATATCAATATTAAAGTTGAAAATATTATACAATTATATAATAGTGTAAGTTAATAAATATTTTACAAAATTATCCATTAAGTGTTAGAATTATTTTATGTCATTAATATTTAATTAAAATTATATGAATAATTAATTAATTGAAATGTTAATTTATTTATAAACAAGTATTTTAATGTCTTATGATTATAAAACAGTTTTATGATTCCTTAGGTAATTTTTTAATGTGTTGTAAAATCTATTTTAAATTTAAAGTTTTTATTTTTCATTTAAATTATGATTTTAATTAAAAATTAAATTTCTCAAATTGAGACCAATAATTTCATAAAATAGAGTTCATTTTTGAGTTATAGACCTCAATAAATGGCCAGGGTGAACTGTTTTTGAATTTTTCTGAAATACTAGAATTTTTTGGGAATAATAAAGCACTATAATTTATGATGACTAATAAAAACCTTAATTTTTTAGTCTCATTTGTGTCATGGATGATGAATGTGAAAATTGGTTCGAACAGACATGCACTAATTTTCGTATTTTTCTACAATAATCATTATTATTTCTTGTATTGAGAGAAATAATAAAGTAATGATTAAAATTAAAAAACACCACTATCCTACATTATAAATACCACCCTCAAACCCATTCCTCCTCACACTTATAAATCATTGAGACTTTCTTATATTCTTCAAAATACACTTCCTATCTAATCCCCCAACTTAAGGAGCTCTTGATATCATCAAAAGACCAAGACCAGTTGTCTTTATGTGGATATCTAGAGGAGTATTAATGATGTAATTATACACTATTTTTTCTTCTAATTTCCTTTAGATTTTAATTTAGTTATTATTCTATAGTCACCAACCGTAATCCACTTGGAATGATAACATTGGTACCATATATATACTATATTTATATAATTTAAATGGACAATAAAAAAGTAAACATACCCCACCCTCACTTATATCTTAAAAATTAATCAACCCACATGATGTGTCAATTTACAGACATCATGGGATAGCACATTGAATTTCCAAAAATAAATTCAGTTATATTAATTATACAATTAAAATATTTAAAACAGATTTTAATGTGCATTTTATTCAAATTTTTGGTTTCTAAATAACTTAAACTTATAATTCAAAATGTTAGAACAAAACAAGTCCGTTATTTTTGAAAACGCCCCAAATTTAACCGAAAAAGACCATCAATAAAATATATCTAATTAATTATCATTGTGTATATATCCAAATCATTTTAAATATAGTTTTATATTTTATATTTTCATTAATTAAATATAATAAAAAATATGGATATTCATCATCATTTTTAATGAACATCCATTCATATATAATAAGGAAACGATCACGAAATCAATGAAACAAAAAATCCTGGAAGAAAAAATTAAAATTAATAACTCATCCAATGGCCTATTAAATAACATAATAAAGCCACAATCAATCTTAATCATGTATTAAAAGTTTTCTAAATTTTCATTAATTAATATAATGTCATTATATAATACATTAATGTGAATAAATAATTTAGAAAAAAGGAAAAGGGAATTCTTGAACCCATCAATCATTCGTGGGGTTTTACCCCTTTCACCCCATTTTAAGTATTTTTATTCCATAAAAATCATCTCTTCATGTTTCATATTAACTATTTTGATTAATACATTTTTTTCTACAATATTTTATGAAAAACACTATGTTTTCAAACATAAATATTCATTAAAAAACATTTTACCACTCCAAATTGTTACCTTCACTCTGGGATGATGACATGTACATCATGTATGTTATTTCCACTTTCATTTAGGAACCTAAGTATTTTGAATTTATGCTCATGAAATGAAACCCACTCCTTTTAATGATAAGTTATATGTTAAATATTGATATATGTTCTAAGTGGCATGCGTGATAATATAAATGATGTGATGTGATAGGTTCACATAGAACTGTATACCACTCCAATGCATTTGGTACTTTGAATATCCTCATGAGTAATAAGAAATATTCATGAAAAAAATTCTATCATTGTTCACCACTATGTGTGGTGGTTAAAAACTAGTACATGATGTTTTATTTTTATGCATTTCCATATTTCATGCCTTTATCTAATGTTTCCTATGATGATTATTATATTATGCCTATGTTACGATGATAATGATTTTGGTTGACCCACGATATATAGTTTCATTATCATATATATTGTCTGCCTATGATTTTAGATAATTCTTTTTTTATGTATATCCTCATGTGATTACTTGTACAAAAGAGAATTCATGGTCCAATTGGAATCTAGAGAAGAATGAATTAAATTAATGTTTTTATTTTGTGTTGTAAAAGAAAGGTATTGTCCATGTTTTTCCAAGACACTAAACCATTGAATATTTAATCTGTGTTTTTTATGTTATTTACCACTAATATTATGTAATAGTAATATAATAAATGATGGGTTTTTATAGTTGGTATCAGAGTACTTTTTAGTTAATATGGGAATTAGGATTAGAGAACCTTTGTGAGACCTATAGTATGAGTCAATGTATATCTAGGCACACTTGAATATTTTATAAACATATGTAACCCATAAGTTCTTCATTTAGAGTTATTTCTAGTAAGGGGAAGATTATTGATGAATTTTTAACATATTTTTCATTCTATCATTTGATATCTTAGAAAATGGATGGAACTAGGAGAAAACATACCAATAACCCAAGTGAGGGAGAATGCATTGATTTCCTAAATCACATCCCCAATTGTTTTGAATGTATAGATCAAAGATTCATGGTGATTTTTACTGAGATATCTCATTTTATGAACAATATGATAAATTACTCCATCAACAAAGAGGTATCAACTGGTTATCTAGTGCTTTTTTTGTGAGAATTACCACCAACATTTATTGGAAATTTCAGTCCACTAGTTGAAAAAATGTTGGTCAACTCTAAGGAGAAGATATTTTCATTACTTCATCGTTCTGAGATGGAGTGGTTGAATCTGGGTATTTGGAATCTAGGTGGGGAGGCCGATCGATGGTGGGATTTAATTAATAATGCATATAATATCATATTATTGATATACATTTATATTACATAATTTAGATCAGTATTAATTACATTGCGAAAATACATTACTGAGGATTGTAATAGTTGAGACTCATTGGAAATGTGGAAACAAAATATTATATCATGGGGAAATATTTTAAATACATCCAATAATGATCTCCGACATTAGTACTTCTACATAAAACCCTTCTTCACACAACATGTAATGAAGACATAAAAAAGGGGTGAGCTCAGATGTTCTGTTTGGGTAAATAAATTAAATGAATAATTATAACCTAAAAAGTTGTAGGGAACTTGACCATAACATTTTGAGATCATGGCCTTCATATTAATGATCATAATCATGAATGTATGTTCATTAGACATGAATCTTAATGAAATAAAGAACATAGACCATAGAATTTTATTATAGAAAAATTCATGGAATTTTGGGGCTCCCCATTGGTTTATAAAATTATCAAAATTTATATGTAGAAGCATGTTAACTCATTAAGATAATGTCAAGAAATCATGCCCTAATAAAAACATGAGGACTAAAACGATGTCCATTCATAAAATTGTGATCATGTAATCAGGTTCACGCATAACCTTATTGATGTGAAACCAAGTCTGTGCATAAAATCTTATTTGTGTAATCAGGTTCACAAAATACCAATGGCATGTGAAACCATGTCCATGAATAACATGGGGATTGTGTAATCAGTTTCATGCATTAAATAATTGACATAAAACTAGGTTAATGCATAAAATTTTGAAAATTTAGTCATGTTCATGCATAACATTGAGAAAAATTCACTAGGTTCATACATAAATTATAGACATGGAACCGGGTCCACGCTAAAAAATGTGAACATGTAATCAAGTTCATGCATAAACCTATAGACATGAACTAGGTCCATGATTGACATTGTGTATTTTTAATCACATTTACGTATAAAATTTTTACATTAAATTCATCCAATGTTACCCAATTCATTGCAGGGTGATATAGGTACCACCCATATCATAATAAAATCAGGCATACGTGTTCCACAAAATAATAAAACATTCATCATATCGTGACCCATACAATACATAGGATTTATAAACATCAAATTAAGACCCATGAAATGAAAGGGTTATCATTAATATTTAATAGATAATAATATATTTAAAATTGTTTGTTTGATAATAATTTCATCAAATCAAAACTCATGAAAGGAAGCAGTTTTTAGAAACATGTAACCCATGGAGAAGAAACATATTTAAAAAACATATAAATCATGGATTGTAAATGAGTTTCATAATGACCATGACATTAATAATAACCCATTCATATAATGGATATGAATAGAAACAAAACATCATTTCAAATATTGGAATTATTGAAATCAATTTATTTCATCACACATAGAAAATAATTTTGAAATACCATTAAAAAACACATCATGGGGAAAATAACCCTTCTTTATTGAAATCTACTTTTTATAACATAAAACCTTTTGGAAACATTTTTCCTCAATAATAGCATTGAAAAAATATAAATTAATACTTGAAAACAATAAAACATTTTTAATATCCTCTTTCCTTGAAAATAATATTCTAATATCTTTTGAATACATTTTTACATCATTTTTGAATCATGGTTTTTGATTACAATAGATTTATAACCGAAGAGATAGACGGTCAGATTTTTTGTAATAACATTATCTAAAGTACCAAAGAGGGGTAAATATGATACTAACACATGATTATATCATGAAAAATAAATGATAAAGAAACTCGTGAATTTTATTGGGAGATGGATCATAACATTTCATCAATGAAATCATAAAATAAACAATCCCTAAAAGCAAAGTGATTGTCTCATTAAACTCGTATAACAGGGTAACATGGGAACATTAACTATATGTATGAAATAGAAATCATATGAATCATATAATATTATTAGAAGATTTGGATTCATTCTATATCTTGTAAAATGAAAGGATACATACCCAAAAAGATATTTGTAGAATTAAATAAATGAGTCTCAAAGAAATAAAATTGAGGGAAAACATTTATACCGATTTGGAAACTATTGAAAATTATATCCAATGAATGTTGTATCATAAAATGGATATCTTAATACCCATTAGTTTAAAAATTATATAGATATAATAATATTATGGGTTGTACATACACCACAAATAATGGAATAGTGGAAACCATATCTTGCGACTCAAAGAAATTAAAAGTAAGGTGAAATCCACTTACATTGTTCCTAGAATCACATCGTAATCATAAATTTTTCCTCTATAATAAATATAATTTTATTATAAATATGTTACTGAATAAAATATTTTATTTATTACCATATATTTTTTGATTAAGTCATTACACTACCCAATTGTTTACAATACTATGGTGGGCCTTCACTATGGGTAATATTAGCTTTGTTATTTGCATGTGTCTAAATTAGATATATCACTTGTCCTTATAATAATATCATGATTCTAGAATGTAATAAATGAAATTAATTTAATTTATATCCCTTATATTTATATTAAAATAATCTATTGAATAAATAATAATAAAATGGAATACATCGTTCATGGAAACAGTAATCCGTATGTACGCATGGATGATGTTTCATTTATTATTGTCACATTTAATGAAATTATGTAAATAAAATATGTATATATATGTAATTAAAATAATATATATATATATATATAATTATTCCAGTATCATGACTATATCATATAAATCATATATGTTCACAATAATCATCCACAATGCGTTCCTTGTCGTGTGTGAAAAAATGAAATCACTTTGAGGGGGCAGTATTCCACTCATCCTCAAATGAGATTATCGTATTAACACCAAATGGAAAGTAAAAATTATACGTGTTTTTAAAAGAATACAGATTCTTGATGACAAAATAAATATAATATTTGACATATATAAATATATTTTCTATCATAATGGTCCACATGATTGGTAGGAAAATAGAAATAAACAATCATCATTTTGTGAGGAAGTAGTTCACCGTACACAGAAAAAGTATGTTTGATATCAATTATATGGTTTTGTGTGTAATTTTTGGTAGATATATTTCTATAACCACTTTCTAGTATATATAGAATATTATTTTTATCACATAATGATAGAATAAAAATAATAGAGGGGTGTAGAGGGAAAAAAGGAAATGAGATTGAGAGAAGATGATACCTCTTAATTGAGAAGGGAGGATTGTTGAAATGTGTATTGGATATGTATTTAATGATCTAAAGAGGATTTAATGTTGTGAATAATGGCTAGAGGATTGTCTTTTTATTATGAAAGAAATGGTCTGACTTGGTATTTTTAGAAACAAGTTTGTTGTGAAAATGATCTTTCCTAAAAAATTTCATAAAAAAAAACCAAACTCAGTAATGAATGGTGTATGTACTAAATGTGGAAATACAATTGGTGTTGTAAATGTTTCTAGGTCGTTTGGGCCCTTAATTATAAGGTTTTGTCCTTATTTTCGCATAATTTTCCATTAATTGTTGTGATTAATTTTATTCAAATTTACTAATAAATTTATTAAAAAATTAACATGGTATAATTAAAAAAGAAATTTTATATTGAATAAAATGGATTAATTTGGAATTTTTTAATTCAATTCTGATAAGCAGGAAAATTAAAATTAGTGCACATCATATAGATGAGACAAAATAATGATGTTTTAAAATAATAAAAAGTTAAATTATTTATTACAATTTTATATCTATTTCAAAGTGAAATTGATTAAAAATAATTAAATTATATTATTCGATTTATTAATTATGTAATCATTCCAGAAATTAATTTTTAATAAAATATAAAATTTATAAATTCTGAGAGAAAAGGATGGTTTTTACTAAAAGCTGTATTTTTCAATATTTATAAAAATTGATGTTTCTCAGCAAAATATCAAGATTACACCTTACGATAAATATATAATTATGAAATTGAAAATAAATCATATATTTTCAAAATAAATTTCTAATTGTGTCTAAAATTAATTTTATTATTAAAAAAGGTTCATTCATGAAAGCAATATTTTTAATATTAATGGAATTTACCATATATATTAACATTCTTTATCAAAATTTTTCTATATAAATAATTTCTAAAAAATATTTGGAAAGTATTAATTAGTATTCCAATGACTATGTTTAATATTTTTGTTATAATTATCTGATTTAAATAAACATATATATAAGAAGATGTTTCATCGAAACTCAGTGTTGCGTGCATTGTATGCCAAGTTGGTGTGGCTTGTAATGTACACCATGTTGGTATTTCATGTAGGTCATGAATATTCATCATTTCATGGGAATGTAATTTTTTTATGTAGTGTTTTAATATATATATATATTTATATTACAATTTCCAGTTTTATGTGAAACTAAAAATATAAAAATGATAAATTTATTTGAGAAAATATTTCAAAAAATATCCGGGTGTTACATTCTTCCCCCCATAAAGAGAATTTCATCCAAGAAAATCATATATTTTATCATAGGATTAATACATGAATGTTTCATTCATTGAAACCAACATCATAAAAAATAATATTGATGAATCCATTATAAATGGAATGTTGGAAGATTTATAGATACCAAAAAAAACATATAAATGGTTTATACAAAGTAGAACACCGGTAGGGAGAGAATATTTCCAAAGGTGGATAAGAGAAAATATTTATAGTGAGTGATTGAGGGAATAAATATGAAACAAGTGAATGATCAAATGAAATATGAGGTCCTCAATTCCAAAAATCTGTGATGTCCACAGAATCCATTTGTTCAACAGGATTTTAAGGAAATAGGGAAAAAATAATAATAATCCTATCATTGAGTAATTATATTTTTTGACCACTAATATAAAGAAATATACTTACTCGGTGTTATCCCATTCGTTATACACAATCTGAGCAGTTGGTTATCCCCAGATACATTTCCACATCATCTCTTACCCGATGAAATGAATAATAATTCCCCTTTTTTATAAGTACTAACATATCATGGGAGGTATGATAATTCATCCCATCTAACATCAGTTACCATTGACACAAATAGGTTATATAAAATTCATAATTCTTCACATGAGGATATAATACATTAATATCAAAAACATTATGTGAATATTTTCATAAAAATTTCCATAAATGGTTACCCATATAATCCTTTAAAAATATAATTCATCCTTTCATCCTTAAATATGTTCATATATTTTACATAAAACAATTTTATTTGATACATGGGTCAATCATTCATCTATAGAAGAATAAATGTGACTTTATTTTTCTATGTCCACACAGGCAGATACAATCACCTAAAACTTCATTAAAGAATTAACTACAAGATTATCATAGGGATTATCCACACAAAAAAACATGAAAATTCCAAATTCGGGTGGGGAAATGTTTCTCTAAATTTGAATTCTTCACTTTAGGCATTGTGTTTGCAGAATAATTAAATTTATCCCTCTTTCTTATTGTTTTTTTTGTTTCTTATCATCCATATTAACCATTCGACTGGGTTAATTATTTTAATAATTCCATAACTCGATGCATTGAAACACAGTGTTTTTTGGTTCATCTTGTTGTTCTTTCTCTCCAATAATTTAATTTCATTTAATTTCCTCTTATCATCATTTCTAAATTCTTTTTCTCAGTGTAAAGTCATGAAACACTTGAAACAACTACTTCTTTCTTATAGGAACACACTGAAGTGCTCCTCCCCTCAATTTTGGAATGTAGGTATTTGAAACATTTTATTATCTCCATGGTTATTATATTATCTATTGAACTCAATAGCAATCTTCTAATAAAAATAGAGAATTTGAAATATAACTCCAGCATCCATTTCAACATTGATCACACAATGCAAAATCTCTACATTTCTATTAATGACTCATATGGACGACACCCATTGCAGACTTGGGATTAAGCCAATAAGGTACTTATAAAATTTAAATTTAGGTTGGATGATAAAACTAGAATATTACCATACATGTCTTGTTAAATTTTCATCATAGGTACTGACATATTCATCATCGATTTACTTTATCTAAAATAAATCATTTTCCATCATAATACGAAGAACACAAGGAATGTTCTTTTTGATGAATAACTCCTTAAACTCATCCCATTCCATGGATAAAATTTCATTTTTCTTACTGGTGTTCTTGATTTGAGTCCACCACTAGTCTTTTTCACATTATATGTGATAAATAGGAAAAAATAAATTTACATTATTGAACACGTGAGAATGGAGATTTTTTTTTGGATTTGATCCAGTGTTTAAAAAAAAGTGGATTTGATGACCCGCTGATGGATGGTTCACAAAGAATCATGAAGGAATTAACAGAACTTTTTTCCATATTTTTATCATTTAGAAACACATTTTGATTCAGTGAATGAAAATGGTTGAGAGTATGGTAACCAGGTTATGTATTCCACCACCATATCATTTGGACCTTTAGATGGGAATTTGTTTCACTGTCTATTTCAATCACCATTAATGTATTTCCTTAATGTTCTATCCATTGACTCAATCCAAAATCATAGAGTAATACATATTTATCATAATAGGGAACCATATAATCACGATGATTCACATATTGGATGTATAAATTATGAAATCATCCATAATATATTACATATTTGGTTTATAATAGGATATTCATAAAAATATTCTTTATAAATCCTTCAAGATAGTTCATTATGTGTTTCTGAATTCCTAAATCATATCCCCCAATTATGTCAAACTATGTGTGAATCAAGGGTTGTTGTCATGTACTAGATTACCCCAGTCATACCCATAAAATATTTTCATAGTTGTTTCCACAGGGTACATCTATTCCAGAGCCACATCCACTTGTAGTATCCAATCATGGATGTGTTTCTAGAAAACCACTTACTCTAACCTTCACCAAAATTCTATGAAAATTTCCAAAACATTAACTCATCCTTAAACTTGTACATAGAGATATCCATGGAGAGATCCTAATAAACATATCTTGGTATCTCAATAATGTTATCTAATACAATATTCCAACAGTTTACCAAACCGTTCCTTTGATACCAAATATGCTGACCCAGTCTTGACATACATCGATATTACATCATTTTAGATAAATATTTTGTACATTAGAAAAAACATGTTTGAGGAAATTAATAGTTTATTTTCATTGGAATTATGAAAACAAAATCTTCTATCATGGTGAAAGGTCTTCAACATATCCAATAAATATCTCCATAATTAGTAGTTCTACGTAAAATATTTAATCATACCAATGGGAAAGTAAACATAAGAACATAGTGATCTGAGATTATCAAAAATGGTAAATAAATTAAATAAAAAATCATAACATAAAACAAATGATATGGAACTGGAGCATAACATTTGGAGATCATTAAAATCAATTAGAGAACATTATATATAATTGTAGTTCATAAGAAATCAATCATAAGAAAATAAAGAACACATGAAATGGAATCATAACATAGGAAAGCCATGGAATTTGTGGAATGAAAATTGGTTTACAATGATGGAAACATTTATATGTAGAAACAAGTTCACTCAATAGGTTAAGGACATGAAATTTTTCCCCAAATTCAACGTTTTGGCTAGAAACCAAGTCAATTCATAAAAATTTGAACATATAATTAGGTTCACATATAAACATATGGGAATGAAACCAATTCCAAGCATAATATTATTAATTTTTATTCAGGTTCAAAAAATACCTAATGGGTCAGAAACCAATTCCATGCATAACATTGTGAATGTATAATCATCATCATGGATTACCTAATGGACCTAATACGAGGTCTATGAATAACATTGTGAACATGTAATCGGGTTCCTAAATAACATTTTGAACATGAAATATGGTTCATGAATAAATTTAGGGAGATACATCCTGGTCCACAGATTACATTCTGAACAAATAATAAGGTTCACTCCCAACATTGCGAACATGAAATCAGGTTTACACATAAACGTATGCAAGTGAATTAATGTCCATGATTAGCATTGTAAACATGTATTTAGGTTGATGTTTAACATTTATATTCATGTTTCATCTATATTTACCCAATTAATTTCAAGTATATATAGATCCAAGACATCTTATAATAAACTCATTTATTCATATTCCGAAACATAATAAAACATTCATCATATCATGACCCATAAACCAAATAGGTTTTATAATCATCAAATCATAACCCACGAAATGAAATGGGTATCAATAAATTTTATCACATCATAATATATGGAAAAGATATTGGTTTCATAACAATTTAATCAAAAAAAACCCATGATATAAAGTGGGTTCCACTAACATATTAACCATTGAAAAGAAATAGATGTAAAAAACATATACCATGTGGAAGTGAAATATTCATAAATTCCATGTCAATAAGAATATTCTATTTATATAAAGGATATGAATTGAACCATTATATAATTTCTTAGAAGTGGATGAATAAATATAACAAATGTATTCTTATATGGAAAATAATATTTAAATAATTTTTTTGAAAAAATTTATTAATGAATGTTTTTTATGTTTTGAAAATATAATTTTATAACATAAAACATTCTACAGAAATATCATTTCATATTACTTTCAAAACATATAAATGATTATTGGAAAGAAAAAAATCATTTTTAAATTCCTATTTCCTTGAAAATAATAATCGAGGGTATTTTAAAAACATTTTTGAAAATATGGTTTTTGAATATAATAGATTTCAAACTGAAGAGAGAGGCCAGTATATTTTACATAAAAACATTATATTATGTATCGCAGAGTAAAAAATGGTTAATAATATATGAAAATATCCTAAAAATAGAGTGGATAATTTAATAGATGAGTGTTTCTGGGAGATGGATCATACGATTTCATCAATGGAATCATAAACCAAAACAAGCTCGAAGTGCAATGAGAATGTCTGAATAAACTCATATAACTGGGTATCATGAGAACATACTTTCATTTTAAAAAAAGGATATTAAATAAATAATAAAATATCATTAAAAATTTTGTATTGATGAAATTTCATAAAAATAAGATGTATATATACCTCGAAAAAACTGATTACGTGCATAACAAAACATGAGTCTCAATAATGGAAAATTAAGACAAACCATTTTTTCTGAGTTGTTAAAATTTGAAACATATACCTCATGAAAGTTGGATAATAAAATATATATGTGAATTCCCAAAAATATATATATAAGATACTTATAATACTATCATGTTTAGTACACAAACAACACAAAAGGAAGGAGTGGAAAACATAGCTTATGACTCACATAAATTAAAAGTGAGATGAAATCCCCTTACCTAGTGGCTTGATTCTCATCGTACTTGAACAAGAATCCAATATAATAAATATTAATTTATTATAAATATTGTTATGAATAAAATTTTTATATATATAACTTTATATGGATTTAATATGACATTATATTACCATATCCATAATGATCATATGTTATGGTTTAAGTTCGGGTAATATTCTCTTTGTTATTCGCATGTGTAAATGGTTCTTATATTGATGGTACTTATACTTATATAATTATTCCAGAATTTTAATATTGATATTAATATTATTTATTTATATTAAATATGTATTATAATAAATTATAGATTAATGAATTGTGATAAGGAAAAGACCTTTCATAGAGACTGTATGATGTATGTACGTATTAACATTATTTTCATTTTTATTGTCGTATTGAATGAAAATATGTAAATGAAACATATATATATATATATATAATTTTATTACATTAATATATATATATATATATATATCATATAAATACAACATTTTTAATAAACTCATCCTTGATACATTCTTTGTGGTGTGTGAATGAATCTCACCACTTTGAGGAGGTGATATTCTACGCTTTCTCAAACTAAACTATCATATTAATACTAAATGGAATGTAAAGAATATTTGTTGAAAAAGTAGTAAATAATAATAAATAAATAATAAAAACAATATATGACATATATAAATATATTTTTCATCATAATGACAACAATGAGTTTGGGTAAATATGAAATGAACAATAATCGTTTCGTGAGGTAGTAGATCATCGTACACAGAATGTCTAAGTTTTATATCCATTAAACGGAGGATTAAGTATTTTTAGGTCAATATCATTAAAAAATATATTCCTAGAATATATTGTATATTGGTTTTATCACAAAATAATAGAATAAATATTGTGGAGGGGTGAAGATAGAAAATATATGAAAGGATCTTGAGAGAATACATTACCTCTTAATTGGGTAACACCTTTTGGTTGGTGCCAAAACAATTTATTGAAAATAATTATAACCAATAGGAGGATTCACAATAGAAGTTTTTATTTGTTGTGATGTGTATTGGGTAGGTCTTGGATAATCATTATAGGTTTTAGATGTGTGAATAATGGGTTGAGTTGGTGGCCTTTTATAGTGAAAGAAAATGACCCACTCAGATGTTTTAAAAACAAGATTGGTGTCCAGATGATCTGAAAATAAGACATAAAAAACCTACCAAAATATATAACGTAAGTTTTATGGCTGATATAATGACATAAAATGGTTTTTGGAGATGTTTCTAGGTCGTTTGGTCAATTAATATTATTTTTTAGTCCATATTTAAACTTAATTTGTCTTAACAACTATGATTAATTTTAATCACTTTCATTAGTCATTTTAGAAAAAATTAACTTTGTCATATTATAAGCTAAATATTAGACTGAATACAATTATTTGTGTCAAATTTTATAATGTGAATTTATAGAAGTTAAAAAATTACGATTAGTGTTAATCCCATAGATTTGATGAAATAACAAACTTTTAAAGTTGGTAAAAGATGAAATGAATTTTATGATTTTATATTTAGTTTCAATGTGAAATTCATTATAATGAATTAAATTGAATTAATATATGTAATATTTATATAATGTGGCTTTAAGAAATATTATATAACGAATAATGAATAATTAATTATAAAAAGGGTAATTTTTTACTAAAAGCAGTAATTTTCACTGTTCAAAAAAAATGAGGTATCTCATAAAAATCCCAAAAATTATCCTTAGTCTTATTTAGGAATTACGAATTCAAAACTTATGTTTATATTATCAAAATTACATTTATATTTGTGTCTAAAATTAATTTTATTTATAAAATCTGTTCATTCTAGAAAATTATATTTTTATCATTAAAGAACTTTAACAAAAATATTATCCTTCATTATCAATAAGTTTTATTTATGTGAATCGATTATAAAAAGAATTTTAAACTTTTTTATTACTATTTCTATGGATATGATCAAAATTTATGTTATAATTATCTCATATAAATAACTATATATATATATATATAAGAAAATATTAAACATAAACTCAGTGTTTTGTGCATTGTATGAAAAGTCGGTGTTGTGTGTAATATGTGAAATGTTGGTATTACATGTAGCGCAATCCAATTATGTATTTTATGTGTAAATAATTTTTTAATTATTGTTTAAATATTCCTATATATTTATATTGAATTTTTCTAGTTTTATGTGAAATTAAAAATACCACAAATATCAATTAGTTGGGAAAAAAATTTCAAAAAATCCTAGGGTGATACAACTATATTATGAGGGAATTAATTGAAGATATAGTGTGAGAAGAAATTAATATTTTGATTCATAAGAAGTATTTAAATAAACACTTCATACGATGATAGCGATAGAATTCACAAATCTTATGATAAAGGAATGATTGTCTATCGTAACCTATGATTAAAAATTCCCATGTCATGCAAGGTATGATTTGGATCATTATATAAACAATGATAGAAAATTTTATAATTTATTTAGTGTTTTAAAAATACACATTCAAGATGCTCTAGAAATTAGTGAAATTGGTTGTTTTGAATATGTTGTTTTAGAAATCTTGGGAACTCCCTCAAAGGGATGAGTACATGCTACACTTATGGGAGAGAAGGCCACTATGGTCATGAATGTCGAAAAGATGTGAGGAAGTAGGATAATGTGGTGGAGGAATGGAGAGAACCGTTCATGGTTCAATAATATAACATTAGGTATAAAGGTAACTATAAAAACTAGTGCAAAAAACTATGAGTTCTTAATGGTAATCATTGTCCTCAGTAACAAAAACAAAAAGGTCAAGGGATGGATTGTTCCATCACTACTGAGGAAGTGGAGAATGAAAATTATGTCATCCAAGGTACACATACAATTCACTCCAGAATGAAATAATTCAAATTTTATTATGGTTCTCTTAATTCTTTCATATCATTCATGTTACCTTAAACTATTGAATCAAATCCCCAAAACCGAGAAGTAGATATATTTATAAAAACACCATGTTGTGTAATCATTGTGTGTGAAGTGTTGGACTCTTCTACTATTAGCGTATTTGGGAATATACTTATATTAAATATCATAATATTTACCTTGCTGGAATTTGGCATTGTACTAGGTATTAATTTTTTAATTGTTATATAGTGCACACATCAACTATTAGTAAAATAATTTTTTTATTCTGGACAATCCCATGATCAACAAAAAAACTCAAGGAAGATCATGAATCTCCTCTAGAAAATCCATTATTGGTGTAGGTGTTGATTCTATATGAATAGGCATACCTTACTCAAATATATGGGTCAGAAAAAAGTTTAATGATATAAGAAATTCCCATCATGAAGAAAAATGTTTCTATATTTTTTAAATAGTTGCCCAGACTACATCCAAATCATGTGGTATAGTTCTCCACACAACTCAAACACAAATGTAGTCATATTTCATAGTGTCCCAAAAGAATGTATACTATCAAACTAAAAGAGTTAAATAAGAAGCTAAATTATTATTTTGATAATGTGTTTATACTCCCTAGTGTATAGTTGTGGTTACACTAGTGACATTTTTAAATAATAAGGATGGAACAATGAAGTTGTGTATCAATTATTGAGAACTCAACAAGATCACCATCCATAACATGTATCCCCTTTTAAGGACTTGAATTTTTTTATCATTGGAGAGGAGTGTGGTAAATACAAAATGAAGCTCTCTATTCTGGATATCATCAAATAATGGTGAAAAAGGAATATATTTAGAATACTACCATCTATTCAATTTTTTCGAATTACGAGTTTTTGATGATTCCATTCAGACTTACTAATGCCCATACAATCTTCCTGGAATGTATGAATAGAGTCTGTAAGAATTACCTAAACATATTAGTGGTAGTGTTTATGAATTATATAATCATATACTCCATATTTATGTAAGAAACATAGGAACATCTATGGATTGTTTTTGTTATAATAATTATGGATAAGTCTTACACAATGTTCAAAATGTGGGACTTTGGGATATAATA
Source organism: Viscum album (assembly GCA_963277665.1). Taxonomy (NCBI): domain Eukaryota; kingdom Viridiplantae; phylum Streptophyta; class Magnoliopsida; order Santalales; family Viscaceae; genus Viscum; species Viscum album. The sequence goes on from OY728160.1 coordinate 1,067,559,933, forward strand.
AGTCACATTTTTGGGACATATGATCACAAATGTGGGAAATTATATGGACCCTTAAAAAATATAGGCAATTGAGGAATGTCCCATATAGATATTATAGTCATCTAAACATAAGATCATATTATTTTATTAAGAATAAAAATTCATTTTACAAGACAAGGATTGTAATGTCTTGTGTCATGGTGGACTAGGTACATAAAAAATAAAAGATAGGACAAAATGTGAGATTTAAATATTTAGTATTCATAAGTAGATCCTAATATCCATTATAACATACATATCCATAGGATAACCTAGGGATAACATGCATAAATTGATGAGTTAAAAATCCCACCAAGGGAATAAACAAAAGAAATAATGCATTAAAACATGGGTTAGAGGGCATAACATAATGATATAAAAATGCATCGAACATATGGAATGATAAAATATAAAAATTGGAACAATTAAACATGAAGTCATTGTAAATTTTTAGCAATATAAAAAATGAATTTATAATGATTCAAGGCTCACTGCAAAGAGTAGAGAACATTTCAAGGTTAACCACCAAGAATGTTGCACATGGTAACACAAGTGAAGACGACCCGCCAAGACTATTTGACATAACTTATCATGAGACTAAACATTAAAAAATACATTGGATCTCAATATAGGTACATAATTCATATAATTTTCAGGAATAAACTTTCCACATATTTAATAATACCTCATCAATCATATATATGCATTAGGGTACCCATGGAATGAAAGGGTTATCACAATCATGTCATAATGTATAATTGTTGGGTGTAACATGCAAGGGTTCCTGAACAAAATGAATTAGAAAATAAATGAACATTAATAATTAAAAAAAAGGATATATAATTATAAGTTATGTCAAATAGAAGTTACAATATATAAGAAGTGTATTTATGGAATTTTAGCGTTAAATATTTTTAGAGCAGTTTTAAGGAAAACGCTAAACATAATTTAAAATAGAAAGGGTTATAATATTTTATATAAAACCAGAATTTAAATAAGATAGTTTTCATAATATAAAGGCTGAATTTTATAAAAACAATGGTCTCTTAATAAAGATGATAGAGTGAACTAGAAATTGGGTAAGAATTCAAGATGTTATCTTAAAACAGGTTTTCTTATCGGGGTGTTTTGAGAAGGGAATCATTTTAAATCATGTATATCCCAAAAAAATAATAATAAATGGATCATAATACATGATTTTGGAGAAAATACACATCATTTATAATTTTTTCATAAAAATAATAGATTAATTTATTTTGGGTAAAAAAATATAGAGCAACCCAAAGGAATAATGGATGGTCAGATTGAATCCAATACCTTATATATGAAGATGTCCTTCACTTGATCTTAATGTAATGGATAACCAATTAAATTCATTAAATAATATTTATAGAATCCCTACATTTAGTAATTTATTTAATATAATCTTATTAAGTTCATTCATTAGAATTATTATGGGTTAATAAGATCAATTTCAGAGTTTAGGAGCATTTGATACATTGGATTTAATGATTAATTTAATTATATAGATGTAAGTATAAAAATGAAATACGTGAATGGATCTCCAAAATTGTAGATTATTGTTAATAATTATCATACAATAGATTAATTGGTATTAAAATTCATTTATTTATTTTGGGTGAAGATGAATCTTTTTATAAAATGTTAACGGTAACTCTTTTGTTTAATTGGCTTGTTTTTATCACATCGAACACATTTCTATTTATATATTCATATCATGTGTAAATAATATTATAAAACCACAATTGAGACTCAATTAATATATTATAGACTATTTCAACCATAATAATTATTTCATTACAAGAATTCTATATGAAAATAGAAATTGAAATCCCATCTTTCGTGAATGTGATAAATTAACACATCAGAGATGTGGTTTTCATTTATAGAGTAAAAGGAGGTGAAAAGGGTGATGATGATGAATTAAAAAATTATCATAAAAAATTATATAAAATTTATAGTACAAGATTTATTATATAATTTGGATGAAAGGAGGTGAGAAAATAAATACAAATAATGGAATACGAAAGAAAATAAATAAAATTACAAGAGGGATTTACCTCTTGAATATATCTTCCTTGAGATCCTCTTTTGGGGAGATGATTATTTCTTTTTTATGATATCTATGGATAATGTACATGGGTAGGGTCTTAGAAAGTGTTTTTAGAATAATATTTTTTGGAACAAGGCATGCGATGAGTGAAAAGAATAGGCAATAAGGGTGGTATTTATATTGGAGGAGAGGAGGGCTTTCCCATTATTTTACTCATAAGTTAAATATTTTTTTTCAAGAATATGGATACTATTTATTATTTGTGAGAAAAAATAGTAATGTGGTCATATGGGATTCAGATAATATATTTCCATCATCAGTACATCATCTGATGACATCATAATAAATGTATTTAATATTTATCATTAATTATCATATTTTACTATTCACTAAAAAAATGAACTATTTCAGAAAAATCCCAAAATATCACCCAATTTTTCTTTGACTTGTAATATTCACAAAATGAAATTCAAATTATAAAAATAATTTGAAATATATGAGAAATTTATTTTTTATTTAAAATAATAATTCACATAAAAAAATGCAAAATTAAAAATTAAAACCACTTTTTGAACACATCAATAAATAACCTAGTATCACTTAAAATTAACGTATGATCATAATAAATAAAAATAATAAATTATAAATTATATGTATGAAATTAAATTCTCATTTTATTTATTAAATTAATCATAATTTATTTTTTAAATATTAATGACATCCAAAAATACCAACACTTAATTAATATTTTTGAAATATATACTTACCTATAGAATGATATAATTATATCATATAGTCACTTATAAGATAGATACATTTTATTTAAACATTCATTAGTGAGGTGACTATTCAATTGTCCAATTTACTATTTATATTGTTCACATTAATATTCCAATGTTCAAGTCAATATTTCATCATTATATGTTATTTAACATCTAGAGATACATTTTATTTTACTAATTCGTCAATTATAATATATTTATTGAGTTATATATGTAATAATAAATGATTATAATATAAGAATAATTATAAGAAGTTAAATTCGTTGATAAAAGAGTGGGTCATTACATTCCTCCCCCTTATGAAATTTCACCCTAGAATTTTCATTTTTCATTATATGTCGTAGATAGGTGAAGGTAATTTTCCATCATTTCATTATCTGATTCTCATGTTTCCTCTTCGTACTTATGGTTTCTTTATATTACATAGGCCAGGTGAGTAGTCTTGCTGCATAAATCATTATCTATATGATCCATGATCTTAACTAGTTTCTCCTCATAATAAATATAATTCTCAAATATAATCACCACTAAAAACATTACATGTGAAGGATATAGTATTTACTTACTTTAGTGGGATACGTGGGAGATATCATGCACTTTATACATGGTTGGAATAAGTGATAGTCTATTGTCCATAGCTCTGACACTTTCAAGAATATCAAAGGGGTCGATGTAACTCAGACATATATTTTATTCCATTCCTTTTATCATTACCTTGTTATATGGAGATGTGAAGAGGAATACCATGTCTTTAACAATGAACTAAAGGTCTCTTCAATGATTGTCAACATAACTATTCAATCGACATTGGGATCCATTGATGTGATGTTGAGTGGTTTTAACCTTCTCCACCATTTCAGGTCATAGCTGCTTATGCTCAATGACATCATCCCAACTGGTTGGTGTTATGCACATTTTCCCATAAATACCTTCATATAGTGTAATTCAGATGCTAGAGTGGAAACTATTAATGTAAAATAACTCAACCAGTGGATAACATTATTCCCACCCTAAATTGAGTTCTATATAACATTATTTCAACATGTAATCCATTGTATAAATATATTGCTTAGATTGGACATTAGTTTGATGATCATAGTTCGTAATGATTTTTAATTAAATGATCAGAGCATGTTGAGGACTTTTCCATAACATCAAGGTGAATCATGGATCTATATTAGATACAATACTTTAGTGTTAAACCATGTATCCATACCATCACATAGAAATATATCTATTGAATTTGATCTAATGATAATTCTTCTCGAATTGTGATTATATGAGATGCCTTTCTAAGATGATTCATATTGACCCATATAGCATTATTTCATTTGGATTTCTTTCTATTTCCTATGAAAAATTCCATAGTAATGTTTTCCCACATACATGATGGAATGGATTGTGGATGCAACATCACCATAGAATTTTTCCTTTTATATTTCACTTGTCAACATACTAGGAAGTTTAATGTATATTCATCAATCTACTTCTTCATATTGTTCAACCAAATGTTCTCTTAGAGATCATGATATATCATTGTGCTCCCTGGATGAATAGAGATAGTTGAGTTATGTGATTAATTAAAAATATCATTCTTTATGTATGGAATGAATGGTACACATAATCATGACCCAAATCTTTCAACTTCTTCCTCATCAATAATGAACTCTTTGGATTTCATATTTTTGATAGATTCTACACATTTCTAAATAGAAACATCATTTCTATGAGAATCATTTATTTTCCCCAAAAGGTATGGTTGTGCAATAATATAAGATATGATTTATTATGTTCATCGCTTATTGATTCACATGTTCGTCCTCTCAAAAGCCATTAATATTGGATCCTTTTCAATTCTCTTCATTAATAATGGCGTGGGATTATTTCTACATAGAGCATCAACCCCCTTATTTTCATTACCAGGATAGTAGTGGATTGAGAAATCATAATCCTTAATTAGTTCTAACCATATACATTTCTGAATATTAATCTATTTATAGTTGAATATATCTTTGATACACTTGTGAGCTATATATATCTCACATTTCTCACCATAGAGATAATGCCACCTGATTTTCAATGTAATGATCACAACCACCATCTCTAGATCATGTTTAAGATATTTTCTCTCATGGATTATCATATTCCTTGAGCGCTAGCCTAAGTCTTTGTCATATTACATTAGAACACAACTTAAAACCTTCATTAAATCATCAATCTATACCATAAATAGTTCTATAATTATTAGGAGAGTTAGTACTGGAATAGTGATAAGCCTCCTTTTGAGATCTTTTAAGCATTCCTGACATTCTTGAGTCAATTCAATATTCAACCCTTTTCTTTCACTGTGTTCATTGGGTTTTAAAATCATGAGATGTAATTCAAAAATCATAGTCAATAACTGGATTGACACACATTGATGCAGATCTCTGTTATAGATGTTGGGATCGACCAATTTTCAATTTCCATTATCTTGGAAGGGTCTACCAATATCCCTTTGCTGGTAATTATATGCCCCAAGTATGATACTTTCTCAATCCTGAACTCACATTTACTATAAATTTCATATAGTTTCTCTTATCTCAATGACATAATCATAGTATTCAAATTCCCCTCTTATTCCTACATAATCTTCGAGTATATGAGAATATAATCGTTAAAGAATACCAAAAAAATACAATATATTATCTAAAAATACTATTCATTTGATCCATGAAATTATTGAAGAATATGTGAGTAGGAAGGGTATCAATTTGAACCCCTAGTGTCCATATCTTATTGGAAATATAGTATTTGGAATATCTTCTTTCCTCACCATTAATTGGTGATATCCCAATAGAAGGACCACCTAAGAGAAATAACTAGCCCAATGAAGCTTCTTGAACAAGTCATCTATCTGAGGTATGTGATATTGTTTGTTATCATGATTCAATTGAGCTCGCTATTTTTAATGTATAGGTGCATTAATCCATACATATTCAAAAATAAATTGACTCGTTCAGCCTATCCTAAAGCACTTAGGAGTATATAGCCTATCTCTAGATTCTCATGTATCTTCTTCATTAGCACTTCTAGATCTATGATGTCCATTATATAAGGTTTTTTTAATATAATTAAGGATCCTTGAATTTGATCAATTGAGAACTCAACCTCTCAATCAGAAGCAGGACTACACAATTATTTAGGGAATATAAAATTGTAATCCTTCATGATTGGAATGTCTTCAAGAAAGATTCTCCCCTTTGACTAAAACATTTGAGCTACATATGCTTTCTCATAAGGTAGTAATATCAACATATGAGATAGTTGATCTAATGAAGATTCATTTTACTCATTATATTTGTAATTAATTTAAGGATACTTTGGGATGTGAAGAGTAATATACCATTTGTTTGGACCAATCTGATGATCAAGGTGATGATGGATTCAAGGGTTGTCTTTTTTTCATGTTATGTTTTGAAGAAACTAAATCACTTCAAATTGTTTTGTGGAAACAATTTTTTTGGGTTTTTTTTAATAGAATAAATCCCATAATAATTTTGATGATGCATTGCCGTTTTTTTTCATATAAATCATGATTTCAAGTGAGAAATTTTGATTCAATCATGATAGAAGAAAGGGGACGTGAAAAAGATGCATCCAATCCAAATAGAATTTTATTCAGATTTATTTTTGAAACAATTGCAAACGAAAGTGGTGGAGCCATATTTTTTTGAAAAAAATTAAAGAAAATGTTTCCAGATTGTATATATTTTCATTCAAAAAAATTATATCTATATTTTATCAATTTTCTTTATATACAAATAGACACTGAGTGTAATTGAAAATTGATTCCAATTGAATAGGTAATGAATTTGAAAAGGGTGATGCCGATGGGAATGGTCAGGCAGGTGGAAGATGAGAAACTGATGGTTTTTCAAAAAAATAGTATTCAGGTAGTAGAAAATGAATGAGATGGTATCAATTGATAATGAATAATATTCATATTTTATTGTATCATATATGGGATAATATTTGTCTTTGTATTTTATGTGATCAAGTCCAACAATTGTAACCATGATGATCATATATAGAATGATCATAACTAGAACAATCATAATCAAAATTATTGTACCCAGCATGATCATAAACAGAATAGTCATATCCAGAATGATCTTAATTAGAAAGATCATTTCTAGTATTATCTGAACCAGTATGATCATATGGAGAATGATCTTAATTAGAATTATTGTATCCATCATGATCGTTTCTAGAATGATCGTAACCAACAATCGTACCCATCAATCGTATCCAGAATGATTGTATTCATGATAACAGTTTCCAGACCATTTGTATTCATAAAATATCATGCATTGGTTGAGATGAAAAAAGAAGAATCATGAGTTAATGGAATGTTACAAAACATTCCAACTAAATTTAGATGATGTTAATGATGATCCACTTTGATTTCAATGTCCTTAAGTTAGCCAGGATACAATCACATATTGGTAAATGATGTTTGTTTTCTCATGTGGTTAATGAGAAAAGAAAATAGGAGACAAATTAATGAATTTTCAAAGGGGGATCCTTTCATTACAAAAGAGTAATTGTATATCAAGTGGAAAAGTTCATTTATTTATACAAAGTCAACTGGTATGGTATCAAGCATTATTTTATAGAAATCAATATCAGATAATCGTTTACAAACCATTGTTTTTTAATAAATTTTAATTGTATCGACATTTGAAATCGGAGTCTAAAAATGAAGAGATATAGATTATAGAATATTATAGAATAATAAGTAATCATTGATGAATTCATATTTTCTCCCAGATTATAAGATAAAATCATATTTGGTTGATTTTAAGAGTGTAGGAATGTGTTTTGGAATTCCAATATAAAAATGATTGGATCACCTATAAAAAGAGTGATGTACATTGTACTTGTGTGACTTACAGAATAAGGAGAAACACTGTGTTTTAGAGAGAATAATACATCAATTGTATTTAGAATGAAAATTGTTTTGGGTGGCGGTAATTCATTCATATTCTATTTGGTAGGATAATTGTATTCGGGATTTTTAGTGGTAAAAACTCATCTCTATTGATTTCTATCTGAAAATAATACAATGAGCATTGTTTTGAATGAATCCTAATGGGAGCATAGAATTGAAAATATCAGACTGGGTGTTTTATTTTAAATGAATCATTATGAGGGATTTGTGTCGAAAATAATCAGACTGGGAGCATTGTTGTGAAAGATTCAGAATGGTGTCTTTGTACTGAATGAATCAGAATGGGAGCTTTGTTTTAATGGAATCATACTTAGAGGAGTATGACTCAGTGATTCATAACAAAGTCCAGGGAGTTCTTACCATTCATCTAGGTAAGGAATTGATGTATTGTATTACAATTTGAATACATTTGTGGAATTGAAATTCATTTATGTAGCATGAGTTGATACAAAAAAATTGTAATACACTATTTTCCTAAGAGGGTGCACACACACTAGTGTGATTGTTTCATAGTGCTACATGATTCTAAGGGGATATCCTACTCGGGGTAATATGAGGATTTTTTTCATAGTGTATTTTATGGTATTGGATCATTTAAAAACCATACCAAGGATGTATATATTGTTATAGAATAGTAACCCTTGTAAATATTTATGTTCCATTGGATGTGTGTTGAGTTTGATTTCATCCGGGAATTATAATCTCTAGCTGTGGGCTATGGTCAATTCAATTGAAAAGTGACATAAAAGAAAAATTTTTCATTGATTCACCCCTCCCCCTATAAGTGATACATTACTTCGACTGAGAAAATTTAATTAGTTTTAGAGAAAGAGGATACCATCGTTATTCTTTTCAAATGGAGAATGTGATCTATGTGAATAGTAAAGGTATTCTGGTCATTTATGGAATAAACTGTCATATTTAGAATGAATTTATGATTCTATATCTTATGTCTATCAGATAGGATGTTCTTAAAGATGCAACAGTAGGGTTTCCTCCCATTAATGATAGTGCTCCACTTAAACCTTTTAACAAGAAGATTCATGAGAATGATGGAAGGGACAAGAATACTATATTATAATCACATTCTAAAAGTTAATTCTTGATAGTGAAATGAGTTACCATATCTAAATGTATATTTGATAAGTTGAAAAACAAATACTGTTGAAATATAAAAGTGATGAAGGATAATATACAAATATGGATATTGATGTATGATGATTTGAAGATGGGTGAACATGAATCTATTGGGCAATTCATGACTAGGGTGAATGAAACTGTGATCATTTTTATATGTCATGGAGAAAATCTGAAAGAGTATACAGTTGTAAAAATGATATTGAGAATCTTACAAGAAAAATACGATTAAAAATAATCATTATTAGATGATAGAGATCCTTAAAAATTATCTCTTGTTGAATTTCATACCACTCTTATCACCTATGAAATGAGAAGAGATAATACTATGAGGAACAAAACAAATATTTATAGATAAATTTATACAAGGATAAGAAGAAATAAAAGTCAAAGAAACTTGTTATTGATGATGTTGTTGGTGATTATGACTCTAGAAATAAGGTATGTAAAAATAACAATGAAAACCTATCCATGTATTATAAGATTGTGAAAAGAGGTATAAATAAATACAAAGGTAAACATCCATTCAAATTTTTTTAATGTGGAGATTTTTTTTTGAAATATGGCTAGTTGTCCTCAACGAAATAATGAAGATTATTGTTATATTGATGAAAGAATTATATAGAGAACATGGATGAAAAAGGGAGAAAAAGGAAAAGAAAAGAAGTTATTCCAATCAAACAGAATAATTTTCATATCCAAAGATGTTGCAGAATAAGAGTGTGATAATGAATCCATTGAGTATAATAATGAAAATACATTCATAGAAACAATAAATGATGACAAATTTAGAAGTGGAATTTTGGAAGGCGTAGAAATTCAGCTTGAAATGAATCTGAATAATGAGTTGAAAGATTGTCTGAGAATGATCAGATGGATTGAAAATCCAAAAAAAGATGGAACATGAATTTCCAAAAAACCAAGATAGTTTTGATGGTGAGAATGAAATGTTGATTAACGATATTTATTATTTGGTGAAATATCTTGAAGAATAAAATAATTGTAATGGGATTTTATTGATGATGCTGAATGTAGTAGGAGAAGAGTAGGAAAATGTCCAATAAAAACTCCATGATGCTCAAAAAAAGACTATGTTTCCAACAATCTATCACTAATGATGGTGAATGATCCCGTAATTGTAAAATTGATATGGTTTAAAAAAATATAACTTCAATGTGTTAGAAGAAGAATGCAATTGTTTTTTTAATGAAGAAAAATGGGAATGTTATGTATATGGCCAAGACCAACATGGTTAGGATTGTTTTGGAAAAATATGAATCTTGAAATGTTTCCAATACTTCTGTTTCCAATAATTCACAATGGTACATAATTAATCTGATAGATAATAGAATGGATGGGGTATTAGAAAAAATAGAAGAAGGTGGATGAAAAACACATTCACAATTCTGATAATTATGGAGGTTTCATAGTCATGTACTCATTCTATGGATATTGTTACTATTGTGGGGGATTCGGTAAAACAACCAATATATGTTGGTTCAATAAGTAAATAAATATTGTACCACATGTTATGAAAGGATGAGAATGATGGTGGGTTAATTTACTCAATGAAGTAAAAATGAGATGGGTTTCTTGAAAAAATCTGAATTTATTTAAGTGAAGATTTAATATATGGTCCAACACATGGAAACTATTTGTGAATAATATTAACTACTTGGACACCTTGAAAATGTATGTACTGTTTTGTTACTGGCTCTAAAAAATATTCTCAATTCCTTAAAGTTGATGGTGAGGAATGAAAATAATAGAGAAAAGGTGCTGATTGTTGGAACACAATTAAAATCCATCAAAATAAAATGACATTGGATGATTGATAGTTGGTGTTCCTCTCACACGATAAGACACATGAAATTTTTTAAGGATGTAAAAAATTTTATAGATGTAACATTGGAATTTAGAAATGATTAATCATTGAAAATCAATGTTTTGGGTCAGCCATCATTGTAAATGTAAATATGGAATCTAAGAAAACATTGTATGTTGATGGGATTAAACACAATCTGCAAAGGTTTTCACAATTGTGTGATGAGGTTAACAAAGATACCTTCATGAATGATTGATTTATTGTAAAGAGTAAAGAATATGGAATTATTGTCTCAAGAGTTCAATATATGAAGGGAAACATGTTTCAAGTGGGTTACTCACAAAACTCTTTTTACATAAGAATGGTGTAAGATAATCATTTATGGAATAATAGGGTTTGATAGATCTATCAGTGAAACATGATCACGTTATCTAAAAGAAATGGTGGTCTACACATTCATTATTTTCTATGATGTAGATATTGGTGTTTCACTATTTTTCAGAAAATGATGATTACCAATTTTGTGTATAAGAATGTTGATATTTTTTCAAAGCAACCCATTGAGCTAATCCATTTCGATATATGTGGGATAATGATGGAATAATCTACACATGGAGACAAGTAAATCATTACTTTAGTTGATGATTTTACTCACATTACTTGTGTTATGTACATGAAACACAGATTGGATGATTTTCAAATCGTTAAAAGTTTCAAAAGAAAAAATGGGAAAGAATTCAAGTATTCGATGAAGAAGTTGAGAACTGATAATTTTGGGGAATATAGAAGTGATGTTTCTGAAAAATATCTTGAGAATCATGGAATTCTGCCAGAGTATATCTCCGCATACACTCCTCAATAAAAAGCGGTTGATGAAAGGATGAATAGAATCCTTGATAAAATGTGAAGAACCATGTAACTTGAGTATGGTATATCTCATTACATTTGAAGGAAAGACATGAGTTCTTTTGTTTATATTCAGAACCAATGATTTATGCTACCCAATCAGGTATGAATCTCTGTTAAAATTTTTATGGAAAAACCTAATTTTTGATTCACATTAATGTTTTCAGGAAGTCTTTGTATTCTGAAATTTAAAGGTGGAAGATTTGGTATGTTTTGGCAGAATGGGGAGGATGGATTATTTCTTAGATACTCTCTAAAAGGAAGAGGATATAGATTCTACAACAAAGAAACAAAAGGAATTTTTTATTTAGTTTAAGTGAATGTGATTGATGTATCTGAGAAAGAGAATCTTGTTCAGGAAAACAATGATGTTGAGAAAGATGTAGAAAAAAAATCAGATAAGGATATAGATAAGTGTATTCTTTATCAAGAAGAATAATTGGACTCTTCTATTTCATGTGATGAAGACAATCAAAAAGGTTATCCAACGCTGAGAAACATGTGGAAGCACAAAATATAATTAGTGATGATAATCATAAGGATAATACAAGAAGAACAACCAATTTCATTACACAAACATCTTTGATTTCAAAAGGCTAACCAAATGATGTGAATGAATATTTTGAGAATCCAAAATGGGATCAATACATGAATGAAGAATCATATTAGATTTAATTGAATGATACATTGTAACTCGTACCCAAGACAGAAAATAGAAACATAATTGGAACATAATGGGTCCTCCCGGAAAGCAAAATGAATAAATTGAGGTTATAATAAAAAAATATATTGGCTTTCAAAGGGTACGTACAGATTGAGATTATTTATTTTGATAAACCCTTTTCTCCAGTGGAAAGACATGAAAAAATTAAAATCATTCTATTTATTTCCTCTCAATGAGTGTACAAGATCATTAAAATGTATTTTAAATCTACAATAATAAATGGTAATCTTGTAGAATATGATTATAATTAATAAAATTGGGGGCTATTTTATTAAACAGATAAAGGGTATGTGTGAGATTGAAAAACGAATTTTATGGACAAAAACAAGCTCCACGCAAATGGTATTCCAAATTGGATAGAGAATTAGGAAAGATTAATTTTATCAAAGGAAGAGTGGAGTGCAATATTTATATCAATGAAATTCAATAGTACACCCTATTTTTAATTTTTTATGTAGATGATATTATATTTTTTGGGAATAAACGAAGGAAGTTATGAAAGAATTGATGATGAAATGAAGAATTTATTTGAAATTTCCATGTTCGGAGAAATGAAAAATTTTCTTGGGTTACAAATAAATCAAAAGAAAATATATAGATTAATCTTCCATGAAATGTAGGTAGAAAAAAATATCAAGAGGTTTGGAATATAAAATTCAAAAGCTCTTTCCACACCCATTTTAGTGGGATCAAAACTGGGTTAAGATATATATGGAAATGATGTGTATCCGAATGTGTATAGAACGATGATTCTAAGCCTATTGTATTTGATTTCCTCAAATCATGACATTATTTATGTTGTTACCTTATGTGATAAATTTTAGAGAGCTCCAAGATAATCACATCTTATTTCTAGAAAAATAATTATTTGAATCATCAGAGGAATAATAAAATTCAAAATCATGAATTGATGCTCAAATAGTATTGATTTATTTGGGTATTCTAAGGAAGACTGGGAAGGAAATTTAGATGATTCAAGATCTACATCTGGTGGTGTATTCTTTTTTGGATAGAATTGTGTTAGTTAGAAATTGGAAAAAAACACAGTAACTCTCAGTATGGATGATGCTGATTATGTTGCTGCTAAACAAGTTGCTTCTCAACTTAAGTTGATGAAATCACAATTAGAATACTAACTTATTAAAATGATGTTACGCTTTCTCTTAGGTTGTGAAAATCAAAGTACAATCAATATAACTAGGAATCTAGTGTAACATTCTCATTAAAGAAATATTGATATTGAATATCATTTCATTAAAGAGCATGTGTAGAAGAATGAATAGAATCTGGAGTATGATCCATCTTTGGTACAAGATGATGATATATTAAAAAAACCATTATCAAATGAATAATTCTAAAAAATGAGGTTAAACATGGGGTTCCACATCTTTCTCTTAATGGATGAGGTATGTGTATTTATCCCCTCTCTTATGTTACCGTTTGATTGTTTTTTCAAGGGGGGGGGGGGAGTTTTGTTTCATAAACATATTGCACAAAAGAGATAATTGTGGGTGAGGTGTCGATTCAAAATTTTTCAGTGTGTGAACTATTTTAACTATTATTTATTATGACTGGAGGAAAAGAAATTTAATTGTTTTCCGGAAATAATGATGAAATGAAAAAAGGTTAGGATCACTATTTTTGATAGAATGGTTTTTCTATTAATGATTCTTATTTCCTACAATGAGTTGGATCACGTATGTTTAGAATTATTGATATTTAATCAATTTTGTGATTATAAAAAGACAATTGATTTATGAAATTGGTTTTACCACAAAAACAAATGTGGGAGACTGATGGGACCAAGATGATGATTAAGGTGGTGAAGGTTTCAAGCATTATCTTTTGATGTAAATGCATATATTGAAAAATGGAAATCAGTTCACTTGGTTTTGTGGAAACAATTGTTTTGTGATTATTTTGAAAAGAATCATACCCATGTTAATTATGATGATTTTATTTTTGTTTGTATTGCTTATAAATCTTGAGTTGATGTGAGATCTTGTGATGTGATCTGGATAGAATAAATTTGAGTGAAAGAGATGCTAGTAATAGAAATATAATTGCATTAATATTATTTTTTAAAACAATCAGAAAAGAATAAAGTGGAGCCTTTTTTGCAGAAAAAATAGAATGAAATCATATACATATTGTATCAATTTTATTTGAAAAAAATTATCCAGATTGTATCAATTGCCTTTCTAGAAAATTATCTGCCGAGGGGATTTGAAAAGTGATGCCGATTGAATAAGTAATGCTGGTTGAAAAGGGTGATGGTGATTGGAATGGTGAGGCCGATGGAAGATGAGACACTGATTAATTTCCAAAACAATCTTATTCTGGTAGAAGAACCAGAATAAGATGGGTCTGATTGAAAATTATTTATATTTATATTGTTTTGTATTATCTCTATGCTGATCATAGTATTTTGATTCTATTTGATCATGTCCAACAATAAAAAAATGATGATCGTATCTAGAGTGATCGTAACCAGAATGATTGTAATCACAATGATCGTACCCAAAATTGTATTAACTAGAATTATTGAATCTAGAATGATCGTAATCAAGATGATTGTAGCCAGCATGATTGTAACCAGAATGATCGTATCCACAACGATTGTAATCAGAATGATTATTTCCACCAGGATCATATCTAGAATGATTGTAACCTGAATGATAATAACCAAAAATCGTAACTGGCAATCATATCCAGAATGATTTTATTCAAGATAATATTATCTAGGACATTTTTATATAGAAAAAAACATTATGTGTTTGAGATGAAAATAAAGAATCATGAGTGAATAGAAGGACACACTACTTTTTAGCTAAATTCAATAAGTGATAATGATAATCCTCAATGAATTCAATGTCGTGAAGGAACTCATGATACAATTCCAAATTTGTTAAATGATGTTTTTTCCAATTTTGGTAGAGAGAAATGAAAAGATAATGAAACTAAATAATTAATTTTCCAAGGGGAGCCTTTCATTTCAATAGACTGATTGTGTCTCATCTTCGGAAGTGCATTTATTTAAACACATTCAATTAGAATTGTATCAAGCATTATTTTGAAGAAATATGTATGAGATAATTGGTTTCAAACCCATGTATTTCACATCAATTGTAATTTTAATAATATTTGAATTGGAAATATGGAAAAAATAATTGAAGATTATAGATTTTTCGAGAAGCATAGAGACACATCGAAGAAGTCATTATATCTCCGTGATTGCTGGATAAATTCAGATTTGGGTAAATTTAAGTGAGTGGTAATGTGTTTAGAAATTCACACCTAAACAGGTTTTGGGTCACCTATAAAAGGAGTGATTTATGTTGTATGTACATGAATTGAATAAGAGAGAGAAGCTTTGGGTTTCTAGGCAGAAGAAGTGATCAATTCTATTTGGATTGATATTTGGGGGGGGGAGAGCTGATTCATTAATATTCTAATTGGAATGAAAATTGTATTCAACAATTGAAGTGGTGCTAATTTAACTTTGTTGTTTCCTATCCAAAAATTAGGCTGGGATATTTTTTTTTAAATAATCGTAATGGGAGCATTCTATTGAAAAAACCAGACTAGGTGCTTGTTTTTGAAAAAAAAAACATAATGAGGTCATTGTATTGAAAAAAATTGAACAAGGAGCATTTTATTGAACGAATCAGACTGGGAGCATTGTTTTTAAATAATCTTACTCAAATGAATCAGACGATGTGTTTCATAATAATTTCTAGGTTTTTATTACAATTCTTCTGGTTAAAAACCGATGAATTGTGTTACAATTGGAATAAATTTGTTGAATTGAAAAGAAGTGCATGTAACATGGGTAGTTACAAAACAATTGTATTACTCTATAGTATTATGATGGAGTAATCACACTTGTGGGATTATTTCATTGTGGTTCACGAGTGTATGGGTATATCGTACACTTTGTAATCCAATGATTTTTTTCATAGTGGATTGTATTTTATTGGATCATTTCCAAACCATACTAAGGATATAACTATTCTTATTGAATAATGACCATTATAAATCATTATGTTCCTTTGGACATGGGTTGAGATTATTGTCAGTAGTTAATTTAAATCTCTAATAGGAGGTGAAGGTAGTTTCAATTGAAAAGAATCATAAATGAAAAAGATTTTCACTAATTCACCCCATCCCCCAATCAATGACACATTAATCAGACTAGGAAATTTCTCCTTCCCAAACATTTGATGTTGGATTTGTATAATGATATCAAATCCATGATCAAGATAACATCGTACTCTAAAAATGTATGTATGAAAACATTTATCGGGATGTGTATACTAAAAAATTTACCAGGGAGGAGTAATTAAACATGGACACAATAATTTTCCCATTCATTGTTCTCACAAATATCATTTCACCAAAATTTTGAGGTGGGGTTTGAATCGTTCTACTAAACATGAAATATATAAATGAATTCGTAGAACCAAAATCAAATATTATGTTAACTATTCATCAGTGAATAACTAGCATACATGTCACTACATCATTGTCTGGATCCACCTCCGTAGATGTGAAAGAATAAGCCCTTCCTCGTTTCCTTGGAGGTTGTTGTGAATTTCCTCTAAAAACCCTTGGATTAGGTAAATTTTTCACATAATTATAATGATCCTTGTAGTTATAACATTATACTATTGAGTGAGAGTTGATCTGACCCTTCCTTTTTTATTCCACTATTTTGGGATTATTGGAATCCCTATGGATATTCTTACCTCGATATCCAATTCATACACATATGATGCAATTCTTAATTCCATTTAGACATTCCTAGGATGTTTCTCCCCACTATCTTGAAATGTGGGAGGTTTGATCTTCTTTCCATTATGGGATTTATTTGTCGAACCACCCATATTAGAATCTATAATAGTCTTTTTTTACTAGGTTCATGACCCCACTAAGAGTCTCTGATCCCCACTTCAACCTTAAGGACAAAACATACAATCTCTTGATAACAATCAATGTTTCGAGTCCCCAACACCATTCATAGTTTCATATTTATTATGATAAAGAAGCGATCCACCATGCATTCAGTGTTTGGGAAATATCCAAAAGCATATCTTTCATGCCTTGTAATGTTTTATTCATATGCCTTGATAGACTTATTTTCCTTCTACTAATGTAAATGAAATATCTTTCCATTTTGAGAAGGAGTGTTCTGGGGAAATATTTATTGAAAATAATTTTTAATGAAATCCTACAAATCCATGGAATTAATGTCCTCTTGATACTTCGTATTCTTGATCAAAGCCTACCATTGGTTAGATTCCCCCATCAAAACAGCAGACCAAGAGAAAGCCATTCTCTTCTACTGAGCATTGGAGAATATTGAATATCATTTAAATGAAGTTAATACATTGTTTCATGACAATGGTATTCAATGATCCACTAATCATTAGAGGCCTTTACTAAAATAATGATTCAATGGAAAAATTATCTTTTCTTTGAGGTGTCAGGATTTCCCCATGATTCAAGTTATTATTCTTAACATGAGCTAGCTGAGATAGTACTATCATGATATTGTAAATCTCTATTCCCATCTTATTTAACATATAATTATGACAATCATCACATTCTCTATCACACTGACCATTGCCTTGTGTTTTTCTTTTTACCTCCAGTTAATATAGAAAATGTACATACAATTTTGGGGCACACATATTTCTATAATAAGTATTAAAAGGGAAACATTAAACACAAAAGGATATACACACAAAGGAAAAGTATATCCTATATTGTGGTTACCTAGGATTAAATCATGGTTATCCTTGATTTGTTTCATAAATTAAATTCTTATGGTCTATTTTTTATTCCCATAAAAATGGTTCATAATTAGATTATGAATTTTCCCATGCATATCCACTAGGAATGTCAAACACGAAGTGCATCAATGCTCGATTTCATGCACCAATTTCTATTCAAGACTAGCTCAATTCATTTTTTTTCTTCATGTTTTCCCCTAGATACATCCATTATAGAGCCACATTCACTTGATCTTATGAAGTAATGGATGTATTATCATTAAAAATGCTACCTTATAAATACCAAAATTTAGGGATGTCTTTTTATACATAGTATCATCTGTAAGGATCTTACTAAAGTGTTCTATTCCTAATCTCCATAAATAATAATATAATCATATAATACCAATTATAGAGACCATATCTTTTTACACAAAACATTACATGATATTCTATATAAAAATCTATCATATTACAATCCATGGATTGTAATGCCTCTTCCCTTGGAATACTCGCTTCCAAAAAGTTAAAAATGGGGACTAAATATTAAATTTCATAATTTTTCCTTAATAAAGATCTCATAATGTCCATTGTGATCATAAATATTCATAGAATAACCTAGGGATAAAAAGAAAAAAGGGATGAGAAAAATAGAACAGGATGGAAATAAACATAAGAAATAATGCCTTATCACATGGGTTAAAAGAAATAACATAATAATATAAAACTATATGGAATATATCAGATTATAACATATAAACATGGGATCATATAAAAACGATTTCATGATAATGTGGTAGAAACATAAAACAAAACATTAGGACAATTCAAGGCTCATTTCACATACAATAGCACAGGTCATGGTTTTCCACCATGACCATCACACATGGTAGAATGTGTAAAGGCTAACCGCCAATACCATTGCACATAATGTATCATGAGACTCAAAATTACCAAATTCATTAGAGCTATATGTAGGTGAAACTGTCATAACATATTCATGGATATTCATTCCATGAATATAATCATACATAAACATAATGGTACTTAAGGAATGAAATGGGTATCATAATCATGTAATAAATCATAATATATGGGTGTTACATACAAGTGTACATGAAAGAAAGAATTTAATTCATATATGTAAATTCATATTGGAAAATAAATATATATCATGTTATGTGATGCCAGAAAAATGTGACAACATGTAATAAGAGTATTTAAGGAATGTTTTCATTAAAAAATGTAGTGATGTTTTGAAAATACTATAGTACCATTGAAATATAATAGGAAATAATATTTTATATAAAACCATATGTTATCCATGATTATATTAATAATATAAACGATGATTTCATAAAACTGGTTTTATCTTAAAATAGATGATATTATGTACTTAATATTGGGTAAAAATTTAGGATATTCACTAAAAATGGATTTACTTATCAGGAGGTTTTGAAGAGTGAAGCATTTAAAAAATTGAATATCCCCAAAAGTGAATTATTAATAGATATTTATACATTAGATTTGAGTATATTAAAATAATTTAGATTTTTTGAATAAAAATAACAGATATCTTCATTTCGGTAAAATTAATGATAGAGCAACCTGAAGGAATAATGGAGGAACATGTATTATCCCATACCTTATGTATAAAGGTGTCCTCAACATTATCTTAATTTCCAAGATAAACCAATAAAATTCATGAAGAAATATTTCCAAAACATATTGTTCATTTAATTTATTTTATATATCCTTATTAAATTTATTCAGGAAAATTTTTATCTGTTAAGAGGTTAAATTTCATAGTTTGGGTGCATTTTTTTCTATGGTTTCCATGATTGGGAAACTTATATAAATTTAAGGATAAAAATGAAATATTAGAATGGTTGACCAAAATTGATGTTTTAGGTTATTAGTGATATTCCCATATATTACATGGTTATAAAATTAATTTCATTACTTGAATTGAAGATGAATAATTATATAAGACTTCAATGATAAATACATTGGTTAATTGGTTTCTTTTTTATCACATCGAACACATTTGGATTTTTAAATTATTATCATGTGTAAAAAAATATTATATAAACTCAAATTTGACATATTATATATATTAATGTTTTTCATCCATAAGAATGGTTTTATGTATAGAATTGAAGATAATAATATAAATTCAAAACACAATGTACTTAAATGTGATAAAATAACACATCTCGGATTGTGTTTTCATTTTAGGTATAAAAGGAATAGAATGAATAGATGATAATGAATTATTCCATTCAAATAAAAATCATTATAGTACATGTATGTTACTTTAGATATTATATCATTAGGACGAATGGCTGTCATAAGAGAAAAAAAATAGAACTTGAATGAAAATAAAAGAAATTAAACGAGTAATTTACTCCTTAATATTTCATTCATGGGAGCCTCTTTAGGAGAGAGGATTTGGTCATTTGATGGTACCAAGGAATACAAGAGGTGGGAGAGGGTTTTTATGAGATATTTTAGCTGAATTTTGTCAAGGAACAAGGATTTAGAGTAGTGGAGAGAAGAGATTAAGAGGTGTGGTATTTATTACTGAAGAGTGTAAGGGTTTCCCATTATTTTAATCATCAATTTAGTATTTCATTAATAGACTATAAATATTCTTGCATCTTATAACCAAAAACAGTAAAAATTTCTTGTTAGTTTAAGAGGATAACCTTATATCATCTGTAAATCAGCGCCTGCCATCATAATTAATGTATATACCATTTATCATAAATTAAAATATTTTACTATTCACCATAAAATTCAACTATCCGTGGATAACCCCAAAAAATAACCATCTACAATTTTCAATGTGTAAAATTTAAAAATTAACCTAATTTTAAGAAAATAATATTGAAGATATATTTACATTATTTCTTAATTAAAATTATAATCTACAAGAAAATTAAAAAATTTAAAATATAAAATACTTTTCTAACACATTTAAAAATACCTAAGGTCTACTAATATTATATTATTATCATAAGACATAGATATAAAAATTTACGATTTTTTTTTTTATAAAAAAATTCCGTTTAAATTTATAAAATTAAACACAATATTGTAGTTAAGAATACATGACTTACAAAAAACCAACATTTAATTAATAATTTTTTAAATATTTAGTTACATTTAATATGATATAATTATTTCATATTATCACTAATAAGAATGAAAAATATTATTTATAATTTAGTTGGCAAGGATATAATTTATTCGGTTGGTATACCTTTCATAAGGCTCAAATTACTAATCTAAAGGTGATGTTACTATTTAATCGGTATATGTTCATTAACGACTATAAATACCTTTTATTTTACTCATTATTCATTTATAAGGTTTTATTTAGTTATATATGTAATATTATATGATTATAACGTAAGATATAATTGTATGAAGGGTTCTTCATTGATAAAACATTGGTTCATTACAGCCTAGACACTCTAGTGTCTTAGAAATTCAATGTTTTCTAGTCTTAGCTGGGTACTATCAATGTTTTGTGAGTAATTTATAACGAATGTCAAAACTACTACCAATGTTAACATGGAAAGGGGTAATGAATGTCTGAATAGAAGAATGATTGGAAACCATCAAGGACCTATAGAGATGCATGATCGCTACACATGTAATCATATCACTGAAAAATGGAGACAATTTTGATACATACAATGATGCTTCCAAGAATGAATTGGGGACTAGTACTCATGAAAAGTTTTAATTTGATAGACTACACATCATAGATGTTTAATATCTATGAGAAAAACTCCCCTTCAAATGATCTGGAGCTAGCCACTATGATTTTTTCCATGAAAATATTGTGGTATTACCTCTGTGATGGAAAGTGTTACACATCTACCAGAAAAAAGATCCTAAAGAATATATACATACCCATAGAGTTCAACATGAATTAAAGGAGATGGTTAGACCTAATAAAATATTACTAATTGTCTTTTCAAAATAAACCTGGTAAGAAAAAAAAGTAACAAATTCTCTATATAGAAAATAATAGCTACATTATCCACGTGGTGGATTGAGAAAGACCATATCTTCATGGATATATGAAGGATGTATTTTGAAATCATAAGAGTAGGGAATTAATACTATATTTCCCAAATTTATACCCAACCATCTATCTAAAGGATTATTAAGCAGGAAGAAAGGGATGATACATTGTTTCAAAATTGGATAAATATAGTAATTTTAATGAAGCGAAAATTGTTCCATATCATTAATGATGATGTAACTCGGGTTGGAATGATGATTTTTGTGAATTCGTCACCCAGGATTAAGAAGGATCTGTCTATAAATGAAAATATCTCAACATTATCCTTCCATCCAGGGAGTATCTAGATATACTATTATCTCCATGAACACTTCTGGTGGGATAACATGAAGTAGGATATTGCGAAATATATCTCAAGGTTTTTTATATGACATCATGTTATAGTATAGAAATACAAGTAAAAAAGGGGAAATACAACCATTTCCTATTACCATGATAAAATGAGAGAATGTTACTGTAGAAATCGTCACGGGTCTCCCAAATACATCTAATGGATATATTGCGATATGGGTTGTGATGGACCAACTCACCAAGACATGTCACTTAATCTCTATTCTGGAAGATTTGTCTCTTTATCAACATTCTATTACTTTTGTGAATGATCTAGTGAGACATTATGGATTTTCACTCTCAATTTTCTATGACCATGGTCTCAGGTTCACATAAAATTTTTGAAGTAGTCTTCAATATGCCTTGAGTATTGAATAAAATTCATCCTGGATTATCACATACAAACTGATATATAATCATAATTTACCATTCAAACACTTTAAGATATGTGAAAATCTATTTCTATATAATTTAATTGTTAAGGGGATCATCATATCACATGGGTTATGTTCTCATACAATAATATCTTCTACTTGAGTAGTCATTGTAAGGGTTGGTGTCATGAGAACCAACTATTTTGTACTTTGATTACATGAATGTTCACTTATTATATATTTTTCATTGTTCTGCATATCTATAATATAATAATGTCCCGGAATATTTGTTGCATTGATAAGGTCATGGCATATCCCCTCTATGATGAGAACCTTGAAATTCTATAACAATATTATTAAATAATGTTCTATGGTTAGATGAAATATTATGATAGGACACATAGTATAAAGACCGTCATGTGTGAGTACTTGTAAGAAGATGAGACTCTCTCTCATGGAGTTCGCACTTGGTAATCTACAAGATGGGAGATTATGAGAACAGACCTACCAATAACAATTCTGCGTGTCTTGGTGTCATCGAACATTGCTATCTATGAGCGTGTGTAATGGTCCTTAGATTGGAAGATTATCATTAACTCATGTCATGACTCGTGCACTTAGATTTACTGACCAAAACAGTCATGGAGACAGTTGGTGGGAAGTAGGGTATGTTGGGTGCATCATGAGTGAGATGTTGTTAATGGATAAGTTGAGGAAGGATTTTTCCCTTCCATTTATGGAAATTGACATCTCATCCCTTTGATTGAAATAGAATTGTCGCATTAAATTCCATGGCCATGGTGTGAACGACGAGTATATTTCAGGTAGGCAAAGAACGACGGATCAAGCATATAGGTTTTTGACACTTCAATGAAACCTGTATGATGAGATATTGAGAAAAATGGATTAAATTACACAGTAAGTGTTCGTATGAGGCGATACATCAATGCAGTGTCAACTTCTTTCTCTTGGGTGCCTTGACCCGTTGCTAGATAGTAATATTGGACTTTAGGCAAGCCAGCCTAATGCCAACGGGAAAGAGGACTAGAGGGTCACACACTAAGTGTATCAAAGTATCTCAAGTTGAATAAATATTATTCCCGTACATGGTTTAATAATTATTCAAGGAAGCCTAAGTTGTTTTAAATGACGGAGGGAAAATAAAATCAAACAAGTACACGCCGTGTATTATTAAATGTACATGTTGTGTAGTTTTATTTTGGAAAGTAAATGAATAAATTAAAACAAGATATACATGCCACGTACATTTAATGTACACTCCGTGTAGTTTTCAATGAAAAAAAATTGCACGTCGTGTATTTATTATTACACACCGTGTAGTTTTTCTAGTCGGGATTTTGAGGATATAATATCATTTTATTAACTGATATTTATTATAATCAGCATGAGCGCATGTCAAGGAAATAATTATTCGACATGGGGGTTTTCAATAAGAGTTATTGAAATAAATGAAACATGTAACGCATTTATTTATTGTCATAACTCTACAACCTCAAACTTGATTATAAATATCCTCACAAACCCAACTCTTTTTCTACACAAGAGAATCGTTGTGCACAACATCTCTGGAGAATTCTTTCAAGGCCAAAAGAACCTCTTCCTCCAAGAACGCTCTCAAGACCGAGAGAGATCCTCTTCCATCGGATCAAGACGATCTAAGGAGACAATGTAAGAAAAGGCTTCTCCACGCTATCACCCGGAGAATCCTTTGGCGACGTCCAGAGATACGAGGTACATGTGTGTATCACCGCTAGAGGGAGTCTACACTTGGATTCTGTGATGCAACGATTGATCACATCAACAACATGATCAAGAAAATCAATGAAGAAAGAACACCCAAAAGGTATTTCTTTTATAAATAATTAAATTAATTATAATCAACCTGTAACAATCCTTGTTTGTGGTTCCGGGACAAACCATCTTCTTTGTCTTTTTCTGGGATTCAATCTGTGGAGACTGGCGTTTATCGACGTATTGATCCCGGATTGATCATTGCTAATGACAAAAAGCCAAGTGGGCACATCCACCCATGCACTTCCGCTGTGCCTGGAACCTTGAAATGGTATCAGAGGTAGGTTACAATTTTTATTATTGTTATTTAATTTTCATTGATAATTTACGCATTTATATTTGATTCAATTCGAAATAAATCGATTTATAAATCTGAATAAATGAGATCTTTTCTTCCTCCTTCATTTCTCGATTCATATCACCGAAACGGCCTTTTAATTTTAATTTTGATTAAAATAAAAACGAGGAACTCATCTAGAGGAGCTTCTCTTTCTGTCTATACAACATGGGATTACACAGCATGTACTGAAAACTACACGTCGTGTACATAGGTTCAATGAACCGGAATTGGTCCGCCAAACCATGCCGTATGAATTGATTATGCCTACGTTTTAATCACACTGTGTTGACCAGAATTGAACAGCGCTTGGAAACCAGAATACACAGGGTGTATGTTGGAGCAACACACCGTTTACTCCATTCCGGCCCAGGTGAAACCGTGTACAAAGATAAGCTACGTACCATGTACACGGGATCGCCAGTCCGGTTACAACGTAACAAGGAAGTACACGCCGTGTATAATTCATCTACACGATGTGTGCTCCAAAATTTCCAAAGTATATAAGACATGCCAAAGCCCCGACATGTACTTTGGATAAAGGGTGAAAAGAAAATTACACGTCGTGTAATTATAATCTACACACCGAGTACTTTCTTGAAATTGA
Organism: Viscum album; assembly: GCA_963277665.1. NCBI lineage: Eukaryota > Viridiplantae > Streptophyta > Magnoliopsida > Santalales > Viscaceae > Viscum > Viscum album. The sequence continues at coordinate 1,067,585,725 of OY728160.1, forward strand.
ATTTCACCAGGTTTCCTCCAATGTACAAAGACACGTAAAAGGAATATGGATGAGAAGAATATCAAGGAAATTCAGAAAGTAATTCAAGATAATGAATTGATTAATTATAAGATCATAATTAATTGAATTCGAGAGCGTCTTATCTTAAATAAAATAACGATTAAAGGAATTCGAATTCTAAATATGCATAAATGTCATTGCATAATATGGATGATCATGAGCTAGACCAATGACCATTTTTATGTGTTTAGTTTCATTTAAATTTATTTAATTTAAATTTGTTGGCCTGTGATACTTCTTCTAATAAAATGTAGAGCATGCGTGCCCATGGTTTCTTTAATGTAAACCCATGTAATGGAGGATATCCCAAGCCAGAGTAGACGGTTCAAATCCCAAAGCCGAGGAGAAACCGACGTAATAAGATACAATGGTGGATAGGTGGGAGCTGCAAAACACGAACCAACAGGTTCAAGGTGTTTTCCCTAGGTCAGGGTT